>CM070555.1:20068501-20701818 GCA_036346405.1 Phyllostachys edulis | reverse complement strand
GTGTATTCGATCCGTCTCAACTAAGTCGGAGGAAGAAACACATCTAGTCGAAATCTCCCTCTCTCTGCGTGGTCTTGCTCAATAGAAGGAACTTCCTAGCATTATTCAGTTTCCTACTTTTGCTACCGGGACAGACTTATCGAGTCCACCAAGGAAGGGCGAACGAATTTTTTGAAGTCCTTTAGACATTTGCTTAACTCAAGTTGCTGTTCTCGATTTGATTAATCTAGTCGGAGATGGTAACATCACCTAGTCAAAGACTTTCCTCTCGCATGTGGTCACCCCACTAGAAGGAACTTCCTAGTGTCGATTCGCTCCCACTTTTTCGATCGCCATGCATGACAATCGTGACCAAAAACTACAAGTTAACCAAACATCTCTGTTTTGAAACCCTTTTAACACTATTTACTTAGTTTGTCTAAACAAACTAAGCAAATAGTCGGGGGCTAGGATAAAGTTATTAACCTGACTTCAATTCTTAGTCTTTCTTTCGTTAATTATCTTTTGGGTTACTAACTACTCGACAAAGATGGTTTGCAGGAAACAAGATGGATTACATAATACATCAACAAAAGCTTGTTTTTCACAGGTTTTTTACAAACTACTCTGAAGAGGGAGAGCCCAGTCGCATCTCCTCCGAGACCTTCCTGCCAACGGGTTGCATTTCTTCCATAAGACGACCAATGCTTTGTCCAAACGCCGTAAACCACTTCACGAGAACTTTCTCTGGAATCTTCCCAGCGTCGACTAGGGCTTGAATCTTCACCGCATTCATCTCCTCGACTCATTTTCACTTAGAAACTTTTCCTACCATTTCTCTCGAAAGGGAGATTTTTGATTGGATTGGCGCGCGAAGAAGGCACGATTGAGTTGGTATGAGAAGACAAGAACTTCGATGAGCAAGCAGGAGCGATTTGGGGAAAAGTAGAAATCCAAGTTTTACCCTCGTAAGTATTTATAACAAGATGTCGGTCAAGGCGCTGGCATTCCAAAGGTTGCCACCGCCTGAACCGCCTCCAATCTGATGGACTTGTGGCGATCGCTTGCGATTCTCTAATTTGTCCGCTCAAGAAAATTAGGTTCTTTTTACACCTCAAGCAAAATTACTTTCTTGGTCGATCTTTTGACCAAATGAAATATTAATCGTAAAGGTTTTTCTTCCGATCACCATACTACGACCACCTCGTGATCGTAGGAGTTTTCTACTGACTATTTGACAACAGTAAGCAACCTTCTTGACCAAGCATATTTCTGGTCAAAGTAGTATACAAATGTCGAAGAGTTTTTCCTTCGACCACCTTTCTCACGCATCTTCTCGTGGTCAGAAGACCATCTATGACTCCTTCACCAAGTAAGTTACTTTCACTTGAAGTCAGGGGCAAGATGACGAGGATCTAATAATCCTCATTTTATCTTTTATCTATAATTCTTATTATAAGTAAATATGACGTCATGTCGCCCCGGGTATACCCCTTAAATTTACAAGGAGAAGCCTACTAGGTGGTCGTAAGTTCTTCACGACCACCCCCATAGTCGTAAGTCTTGCTACGACTACCTTATGGTCGTAAGTTCTTCTACGATCACTACCCGATCATAAGTTATTCTACGACTACCTCATAGTCGTAAGTTTTGCTACGACTACCTTATGGTGCGTAAGTTCTTTACGACTGTGTCATTTACGACCACCTTATGATCAATAAAACCCACAAAGTGAGTGGGTCCAATTGATTAAGAATCCAAAGCGATCAACATACGCTGCTATTATGCGAAATAATACTGCATCTCGACAAGTAATCGCGCGGTGGCATAAAGGAGTTACCATCCCGATAATTATGCAAGCGTGTCTCAAGATTCTTTGGATTGAATGAGGCGTCTCTTCAGAGGGAAAATGGCTATTCCTTCACGACTATATAAAAACAGCAGGTCAAAGAGGAAAGGAGGGGCAATCGAGGCATACACACGCTATCGAGAGCTATCGGAAGACAAGTGCTATCATCCTGTAATAGTCTTAGTTTTCTCTTGATTGTTCGAGAATACACTCAATACCATACACACACAGGAGTAGGGTTGTTATCCTCTCCTGAGAAGGCTGAACACGTATAAAAATACCCATGTCAATCTCTGTGTGATTCTATTCTAGGAGACCCCCGAATCAAACAATCTTTACGTAAGATCGGTTCTAAAACACCGACACTCATCTTCTGAAAATCCAGGTGCTTTGTCTTTTGTCATATTAACCTTGATTTTCTTGACATCTGGGTCTTCATACGAGCTTCCATGATCGATCTTCGAGTTGGTTGGACCTCAACGGTGTATACATAACCCTCCTCAACTAATTCGAGGTTGAGTCGTTGAAATTCCTGTACAAAGCAAGCGAGTGACTTTCTTTTATCAACATATTATTGCAATAGCTTTTCTGCTCAAAGCATCGGCTACAACATTAGCTTTGCACGGATGATAGTGTATTCCAACATCATAATCCTTGATTAGCTCTAACCATCTTCTTTGCCATAAGTTGAGATCTAACTAAGTGAAAATATACTTGAGACTCTTATGGTGGTATATATTTCTAGCGATTATCGATCAAGTAATGTCTCCAAATCTTTAGAGCATGCACCACACTTGTGGCTAACTCTAAATCATGGGTTGGATAGTTCTACTCATGCGGGCCTTAATTGCCTTGAAGCATAGGCCACAACCTTGCCTTCTGCATTAACACACAACCAAGACCTTGTTTTGATGCATCACGTAAAATCTCAAAGTCTTTCAGGATGTTGGGCTAAATCATTAGTGGCGTATAGTTAACCTCTTCTTTAGTTCTTGAAAACTTTGCCTACAGCAAAGGTCCATTCAAACTTCTTTTCTTTCTTGAGCAATTCGGTGAGGATTTGCAATCTTCAAAAGCCTTCAATAAAACGACGATAATGTAACCTAAACCAAGAAAACTTCTCGATTTCGAACCCGACTTAAGTTGTCTCTAGTTAAGAACATACCTAACTTTTCCTAGATCCACCGCTACTCCTCCAAAGTGAAATTACATGCCCCAAGAAAGCAACTTCCTTTAACCAAATCTCACACTTACTAAATTTAGCATACAATTAATGCTCTCGAGTTTGTCTAGAACTAACCTCGGATGTTCCTCATGCTCATTCTTATTTTTTAGAGTAAATAAGAATGTCATCTATGAATACCACTACAAACTTATCCGGTATTCCATAAACACCTTGTTCATCAGGAGTTCATGAAGTATCTTTGGTGCATTTGTTAGACCAAATGACATCACAAGACATTCATATAGACCACAGCAGTGGTGAGCGCTGCTTTGGGATATCCGATGGTCTTATCTTCACCGATGATATCTAGAGTGTAGATCAATCTTGGATAAGACACTTGCTCCTTCTAACTAATCAAACAAGTCATCAATTCACGGCAAAGGATCTTTTTTCTTGATTGTAACTTCATTGAGGCCCTATAATCCACGCACATCGTTAAGTTGTCATCCTTCTTCTTCACAAAGATTACTAGTGCTCCCCATGGTAATGGCCGGGTTGAATATAACCTTTTTCAAGCAACTCTTCAATCTACTTCTTCATCTTAGCTAGCTCATTTGCTGGAAGCTGGTAATGTAACACCCTAGCCCAACATGAGCCTGAAATGCTACTAAAATAATCATGATAACAAATTAAAACCTAAGACATAATTCTAAATTTTGGCGGAACCTCCTTTGTATAGTTAACTATCTAGGAGGTTCAACGATTAAATATATCATAATCGATATCCCAACGTCCAGAATTCATCAAAGCATTCAAAACATGCTAAACAGCTAAGGCATATTCAAAGATATCTAAAATACGCTACTCCTCATTATTACAAGTAATCCAATGTTAATCCTTAAGCAGTTTGCTCACTATTAAAGTATGATATAGAAGTTATTCAACTTTAAAGATGAGTGGAGTGTATGATTCCAACTCAAGCCTATTCCTTCCCATGCATCTTTGTTCTTGCAAGTGGTACCTAAAAAGCACAACAAAAGCAAGAGTGAGCCCAAAGACTTCGGCAAGTACCGATAATAAAACATTAAACTCACAGTTATAGCATCAACATCCCATACGAAAGCTTTACTCTAAAACATCTCACATGTTTTATGTAATGCAAATGTGCGATGCAACTTTTTCACTTTTACTCTTTTCGCATTTTACCGTAATGTGAGGTATACAACCGTTGATGTATACCTTTGCACGTGCCTCTAGCACGAGGGACCAAGAGTCTATACTCCACAAGTATAGGGACCATAGCCCATCATCTTCATGATGGGGACCTCTAATCAATGCCTACACCCACAAGTGTGGGGATTACAAGCCCGCCATCTACATGACGGGGACCTCAAATACACATACCTGGTCATCACGTGACTAAGTCTCAAGTATGCTCTCAAAGTGTATATGAATCATTACTCTATCTTTGAAGAACATGTATAGCAAAACAACAAACTAGAATCTCAAACTTTCAATAACATGCATAGCAACAACAACGCACATGAATAAAACTTTAACATATCTCAAGCATTCACCATCTTTAATCATACATATCACATTATCAACCATGCATAGCTAATATGTATCAAAATAATAGCACTCACTATCAAACATTCATCAACCAGAGTATTTGCCTCAACCATGCAAGAACAGAGATTTGCGAAGAGAGCGCTGCCCTGACCAAACCCCCACCTGAATATATATATAAAGCACGCTAAGACAATAATACTGGACCAACAATAAAACTAGAAGTACAAACGAACTTGCTATACTCTCTAGCGCAAACCCAACTCCACTCCTAAATGTCGATCTGTCCCCTCTGTGGACAGTCACAATCTAAAATTCACAACTTTTGATACAGAAGTCCAAATGGGGTTTTCTTGGACTTTCTAGAAAGGTTAACAAATTCTCCAGCTAAAACTAGTTGGTGAACCGTCCTGATTCGGCCATCCAATACCCCTACCAAGCTAATTAACAGAACATCGAATTCGCGTCGGGTTTCTGGACAGTCATACTAAAATCATCATAACTTTCAATACGTTTGTCCAAAATTCGTTTTCTTTAGCTTTCTGGAAATATGAGACAATTACCTACATCTTTCATTATAGTGAGCTCCTCTAATGTTTCGTTTAACTATTAAGCTTAATTCAAATTACTAAAAAGTGTCGAGGATACCGAAGCGGAGTTTGCGAAACAGTAGTGACAAGGATTAAAACCTCTATGTATTAATCTAAAACATAAAAGACCATACGTCTTCATGGTCGTAACCCTAAGGCTAACGACCTCCTTGGTCGTAAGGATTCGAGAGGTTACACGATGGGTACCACTGTGGGACTAGGCTTCACCCGGGGTAGTCTGTTCGGAAGGCTATGAACTAGCACCCTTAACCGTATGATGAATGGAACACGTGCAAAATGTTCTATACCATGCGATGATATACAAGACACTGACAATAAACCACCTTATGGTTAAGCTTCTCACAAGCACTTAACCGTAAGGTAGTTAACACGTTGTTAACTACCTTCAACCTCCGACCGATCGTAACGTTTCATCGAGGGCGCTTTCTCCGAGTAATGCGCCGCCTCTTCGGGAGTTATTTAATGGTGGAACGTAGAAGACGAGGAGAGACAGAAACAACAATGAAGACACACAAAGCAAGGCAACTCGAAGCCAAAGCAGTAGCATTCAATACATTTTGGTGTAATTAGAGATAGTTCTAGTCGGGTCTTATAATCGGTTCATATTAATAAAGCGGCCCCATTCTCTTCGAGGATTCTCCGTCATTTTCCTCTTTTTATTTAAGAAGATCGGCGACTCGATCGTCGACAAATGGGCGCCATCCGTGGAGAAGAAGACATAAGTTTCAAGAAACTCTTCGCTCATACAAACCCTCGCCCAAATTCCTCGCAATAAGCTAATACTGAATATGCGGAGTTTGGAATGAGGAGAATTAGTTCGACTTGGCGAACTCGCCAACCTCGATATGGAAGGATGCATCCGTGCCATGGAGGAAAATGGCGATCATCCTCCTCTTCCTCCTCCGCGGCTTGCACGTCGTGCGACGATAGCGAGGTCGACCAGGATAGAGCGAGGATGCGCCACCATTACCGTGGCACAATTAGAGGAACCAACCATTCGATCAGCTTGGAATGTCGGGGACCTCTTCAAGCCCGGTCATTCGGCCAAGCAAAACAGTGAAGAAATTTCAGCACCACCACTCGAAAATCTCTATACCCTCGATGAAATCATGGTGAAAGATATTCTCCTACAGACCGGCAATTCGAGTCAACCGACATCCGCTAATCGGTGTCGATGAAGCCTCCAGTCGCAGTTATGGGGATGATCACGCTTCGATATGATCGGCGATTCGCGGATCGGTGAGAGACCTTAGGAGGTGCTCATTTCGGCGACTCTCTCGTCGTGAAACTTCGCAGAGAAGACGAGAAGCTCTCCATTAGTTACGGATGGAAGCTCATCGGAAGATCGGTGCTAGAGGCACGAAGTCAACGCGATCGGAGATGAAAATCAAGATACCTCGCGACGGTCCTACATTCTCTACCATGCCATCACGTGTTGTTAGAGATGATCCAGACCATCGAGCACCAACTTCCGAGTCCACTTTATCGATCGCGTCCATCGCTTAACCCTTTGGCATTGCCCCACTTAGAGTAATTGATAGGGCCAGATCAAATCCGAAGGTCGGGAAGGTTGGTCTGCGTGACACCTCGACCAAAGATGAACCCCTAAGACCTTCTAGAATCGTATAAAACTTACGATGTGTTCAAGATATGTTAAATAATTCTGATCCTACTTTAGCAGGAACTCCAGGTTTTGTACAACTTGTAGGTCAAGTATCCGAAATTCTCCAATAGACCATGCAGCGCACGGAAGCGTACCGTGAGCAAAGGGTTTCAGGGAGTCAAACTATGACTTCATCCCAGCGTTCCTCCCTCAGTAGGGGACAGCATGGTCATGCTCGGGAACAATCGATACCAAGGCCTCCTCGACGATTCCGACCAAGGAGTCACGAGGGGAGAAGGTTATTTCAGGAAGCCACTCCCCCATCATGTCGAGAAGAACCACCGCTTGGACCTGACGATCTCCGACATCGTCTGCGAATCAAGTAAGCGGTCGAAGGTATCATACCAATGTCACGACCAGATCGGTAGACACCGGAGTTCGATATTCAATCTTAGGAACCGGTCTCCGATCGACATAATCCGGCACCCTCCCGAGAAGGCGCCATGAATCAATCACAGTTGTCGAGCCTTCTCTGCGGGGCTCCAAGCTATCGTTAGCCTAACCGGTTCCGACCGCCAACTTGGACAAGTTCAATGGAACTCAAAATCCATTAGAATTTCTCCAAATATATACCACCGCCATCGAGCTGCTAGAGGCGATGAGAATGTGATGGCCAACTATCTACCCACCGTGCTCAAGGGTGCGCCTTGCCGTGGTTGTTGAACCAACCTGGCCGGATTAATCTATACATGGGAGCAACTCGTGATATTCTAATTACAAATTTCGAGGTGCGTCACGACCACCACGGAAGGAGGATGATCTCCACGAATCCGCAGGGTTCTCGATGAGACTTTACGTCAATACATCAAGAGGTTCACTAGGTTAAGTAATTCTATACCCGAGGTCGTAGAGTCATCTCATTATTCAAAGCTTTCAAAAGCAGTATGAGAAATCGGCGGTTTATGGAGGACATAGCAATGAACCCTCTAAGAACAACCGTTGAGCTTTTTGACATGGTCGACAAGTATGCCACCGCTAGCGAAGCAATCGAGTGGTGCGAAGCCATTGATCGGAAAAACAAGATTCCTCAGCCTGGCCTGGACAAACCAGAGAAAAAGAATAAGAAGTCTCTCAAGAAGAAAAAGAACCGTAGACCCGACGACAAGGAGGTACTAGCCATTCCTGATAAATTCATGAAGGGTAAGAAGGACTACACCGGTCGGGGCAAGAAAAAAGCTCTGACCGAGGGATTCCAGAAAAAGAAGAAGTGATGTCCACTTCACCAGTAGGCAGGGCATGATCTACGCACCTATCGAGTCTGGCAAAAGAAACTGGAGGATTACTATGCAGGTGAAGGACCATTTCCCGCAATACAAGAACCCAGAGAAACAAGCTCCAAAAAGGACAAGGATGGCGACGAAGAGATGGAGTACCAGGATCCCCAACACATAGTCAACATGATTTTGGAGGATCTTCTTCATACTGAATCCAAACATCATCGAAGGCCATGGAGCGGGAGGTCAACCTCGTCGAATCTCCGACCATTATCAAGCAATCAAGTGGTCGGGACATGGCAATTTCTTCAAAGCAAAGACGATTACCCCATTCCTTCGACTCGACCGGTAGGTTCCTCATCGTTGTTGAACCAACCATTAATAATTGTAGGGTTAATCGAGTCTTAGTAGATGGAGGTAGTTCTTTAAATATATTATTTTCTTGGAGCTTTAGAAGAAATGCAGTCCCCATGTCAAAGGTCAAACCCGGTGAAATATGCTTTTCATGGCATAGTTCTGGCTCCACCGCTTAGACCGATAGGACAAGTTTCCCTCACGGTTTACGTTAGGAAGGCCTAATGACTTTCAAACTGAAAAATTTTAGTTTGATGTGGTAAACTTGAATCCGCGCCAACGGAATTCTTGGTCAATCGGGCGTTGTAACATCCCAAATGTATAATTAGGGTTAATCAAGTATAATTATATGTGTAGAAATTAAAACTTTTCTCACATCTTGAAAAACCCTAAAATCTTATGTAATTATTGTCCAAGAGTTGTGTAATTCAAAAACACAAAGCTCTTGTTGACCAAAAATCAAACTCATTCTCCAATTATCTTAAATCTTGTGTCAAACATTTGGAATATATTTTTCCTTGGTCCCAAAACTGATATGGGACCCTTAGAAAAAATATCATGAGTTATAGCACTTGTTGATAAACTTTGGAGGCAAAATGAATCATTAAACAACCTTAATAAATTTCCTGAGAAAATGCATTGCATAATAACCTCTGGAAATTTTATTACAAGTTCATCTTAATGTCAGTAGCTCAGTTAAAATTTCATCAAATTTGGAGTTCATTTGCTAGCCCAAACAATTTGGCAAAGTCTCATTTGTAGAAACAAAATTTAAAACCACCTTGCTGTTCCTTGGGCTAGCCATGTTCAAAGTTGGTCCAGCCCAACCATGTCTGCACCTCGTGAGACCTCATCTCCACCTTGATCAGGTCGTAGCTGTTGGATCTACATCCAACCGCCACGACCTCCTCTCAGTCAACCTTGCTTAGGACCTCCCGCCTCCCGCGTTACGGCAGTAAGACCTCTCTTTGCATTTAGTTGAGGTCGTGGCTTGGATTACATCCAACGACCCACGACCTCCTCCTCAAACGTTCTCGCTTAAGACCTCCCACTCATCGAGTCACGGCCCATTGGATCAAAGATCCACGGTCATGACCTCCTCATGCGTTAAATCCCAAAGACCTCCCGCCTTGTTGAGGTCTTGGCCCTTGGATTAAGATCCAACCGGCCCTGACCTCCCATGGTTATCCAACCTCAAAAACCACCTTCCACCTTGGCGAGGTCATCATTTGTTGGATTTACATCCAACCGCTCGACCTCCTTTGTACTCACTTGAGGTCGTGGCCGTTGGTTTACATCCAAAGGCCACGACCTCCTCTGAAAAATATTACAAGAAGGTCCTCCGCCTTGATGAGGTCCATGCCCTTGATTTGCATCCAAAGGCCATGACCTCCCCTCGATCTCTTATGTTCGCGTGCGGTTAAGTCCCAACTGGAGGTCCGCACCGTTGGATGGAGATCCAACGCTTTGGACCTCCTGTCCATTTCCTCACGTGCGTTTTCACGTTAAGGAGATCGGAGGGCCACGACCTCCTCACCCTTGATCGTGTGGCTGGGACCTCCTCCCAGCCACTTAAAACATAACGGTTCAAAATAGGATCCGATGGTTAGGACCTCTCCCGTGTCTTATCCAGCGGCCATAAAATCCTCCTGTTCTTCTCCTTCCTCTGGCCTTACGCAAACTCGGCGGCGCAATTAATGCGTGTCGACCTTGGGGTACACTTCATGACTCTTTCTTGACCGCATTTAATCTTGGTCGACTTTTAGCCTCTCGAGTCAAGCAGAGCCTCCCTTGTTGTCGGCCCGTGTCTTGTCCACCTCATGGACCAGCCAGTGGGCTAAGCTCACCATGGAGCTTAGCCCGGCTCATCACCTTCAATCAGGTTATAAAGTACCCTTGGAAGCCTCCCTTGGCTTCCTTTGCACACAATTGACCTCAGCCTTGCACTTTGTGCGTGGCTGAGCTCCTCCTCCACTAACACTCACTCACCTCACTAGTGGCTACCATTGTTGATGTCCTTGGAGCTTCTCGGTAGCTCAAGGGTTCGATGGCTCCCTCTTCCACCCTCGTTCATTTGTGCTCCCCAAACCTCTGAAGTTAACCCTAACTTAGTTTGTTTGGGCGCTTTTGAGAGGAGGACAAAGTCGGGCTTGAAGTCGGAGCTTTGGCCGTGGAGCCCTGTCTTCCCCAACTCAGCCACCACCTCCACGACCTCCCGGCACCTTAGGACCACCAGTAAACCCTGTTAGTCCTTTAGATCTTTGGCACCCTTATGAATGATCTCGCGGAGCTTTTCTTGCACAAGCTTGATTGTCGCATGAGCTCGTTTTTGCATTTTCAGACAGGCCGTCTTGGTCACCTCTGTCCTCTCCGGCTCCCGGCGTTCAAAACGTCATTGCCGTTGAGAGAGGTCCGTTGGTGCGCGTGGTTATTGCGAACCGCGGTACCATTGGATCTCGCCGCGAGGTCTACATCATTGGCGAGAACAAATCTTCAACACGGGTTTTTGTCGGATGCAGCAAGCTGTCGTTGTCGTTTTAGGACAAAAGATCCACCGAGTTAATGCGCTTATCATTGCTCCAATCATTGAATCATTGGTGTGTCTTAACTGCCTTAAATCCACCATTCTTTGCGGCGCCATTAAGTCCTCCAGCGCGGACCTCCTCGTGGTCCCGCATTAATCTCTTGTCCATAAGCGCGTGCGTGTCGTGCGCTAATTCTAGCTGCAGATCTGGACATCGGACCTCCTCCAGGAGATCTCGAGCGTCCAAGACCTCCTTGGCGCAATCTTAGCCGTCCTGACCTCCACGGAGGTGCAGCGATGAGGACCTCCTCAGGGACCTCCTCGAGGTCATCTCCCGTTGAGGACCTCCCTTTAATCTGGTCGTTCCGACCTCCCTTCCATGTTGTGGTCCGTTGGATCTTCCATCTACGGCCACGACCTCCTCACCTCGCGCGTAATGCGTGGTTAGGAGGTCGGGACCTCTGGACCTCCCATGTGCATGTGTGTTGTTCTCTTGGGAGGTCTCGAGCCGTTAGATCTGAGATCTGTGGCTCCACGACCTCCCATGTCTTTGTGAATGTTGAAATGCCAAGAAGTCTTAATAATAAGCGAAATAAGGTATAACTTTAAAATTTCATATCTTTTTCATTTTAAATCCAAATGAGGTCATTCAAGTTGTGTTAGCTCTATCTTGAACTTGACTTTAATCTAAAAATGATTATAAGTTGAGTTCAGCTCCAGAGCACAGTTAGCCACTAGATTTTAAAACTCCTTTTAAATATACATTCAAATTAATGCTTAGCTTGTAAAATTCATAACTACTGCTCTGTAGGTTGTTTTTGAGTGAGACCAACTTTGTTGGTTTCCTCTATTAATGAACTCACTAAGAAAATTAGTTTTGAGCATGTTGCTGTTAGAAAAATGAGGACTTGTGCATTATAATTTTGTTCAAGTTCTTGTTTTTGAAAAATTATAGAAAGTGCATAATAGCTCCAAATGAGATGAACTCAATTGTGTTATTCATCTCATGAGGTGCTGGTTTTGCAGTAAAAATTTCAGCCTCACCACTTTTCTAGAAAATGTTGCCTCATAATTAAATTAGTGAATAGTGCAGTTTGGTATTTTTAGGGCTGAGCAGAATTGTTTTGCTCATAACTTTTGCATTAAGAATCCAAATCCATTGGTTCTTGTTGCTAAATTCCTAAAATCACCCTCTTACTGCTGTAGAAATTTCAAAGAATTTGGAGTTCGTTTGCTGTGCTGTCTTGTTGTTTTTAAATCGTTCTTATCGGTTCTTTATCGCTTTTCCGTTAGGTTTCGACATTTGTGGTGATCCATAAAGTGACCCTCCGCAACAAAGTGACCAGCAACAAGGCAAGCAGTTTGACCATTTCCATCATGTCCCATTACTTTAAAGCTTACTACTTTGTTTTACTTCTATGTATGCATGCTACTTTGTGTTAAATGTCGCTAGCTTTCCTATAGTTGCATAATCTGTAGGAATTGTTATCCTCTACTACCAATGAGCCTAGGTTATTAGCTGTGGTTTGAGCTCGTTGGATGAGCTCTTATCACTTAGTAGTTGCGTTTAAAACTGCTTAGACATGCTTAGCTATCGGTAGTAATGGGCGATCATCGACATAGTCGATGGTCTTGATCACACAAGTATAATTATTCCTCCTATATGTCCAGCACTTGTGCTTTGATTAATTGTAAAATCAAAAACTGAAAATAAAATGTCGATTTAGACTTGGGCATATTGGATGGATGGTGCGGTTTTGGAATGTGGTGGTATGCGGGTCCCTAAGGACCGAGTACTTGGGTCACTAAGCCAAGCGCTTTTGCGTGCTAACCACGAGGGGATATGGGACCTCTCTTGACTAAGTACTTTGGGAGGTGTTAATTATGAGCTGGTTGGTGGGTATGTTTTAATAAAATCTGTGTGTGTGGTGTTGGGAGGGAGCATTGGCGGACACTGTTAGGGTGTCTAATGTGTCTTGTCCCGTGGGTTCTTGACTCGTAATTAGCATCGTCCATTGGAAATGTCTCGTAGGACTTAGCGTGCTTGCACACCAAAGGTAGTGTGCCTAAAGGAAAGGCGATGCGGCGTGTGGGTACATTGGTACACCTGCGAGGATAAAACTATTGAATAGCCTCGTCCTAGGTTATGGACATGCTTGGTAAGGTCGTTCAAGACTAGTCTCAACCTTTTAATTAAAACTTGATGGGTTGGTATGAGCAGGGAGTTCATGCTATTGTTGTGGTGACTAAGGGTTAGTCACTTCGAGTGTTTGTTCTTGTTGTTGTTATTATGTTATTATCGCGTTGTATTTCAACAATTAAAAATGCTTTATCAAATTGCCTTCAATCTATTATGTTATTGCAAATGAAACTTGCTTTGTGCTAAAATGAGTCCAAAGCCTCATCCACTTAAATAAAGCTTGCATGTAGCTAAATTATAGTTCTGTTATCTTACACGTCGGTCTTGCAGTACAATAAACAAGTTATTGTACTCATTTGCTTCTTAACAAATTTGTTGCGAGAGGGCGGAGGTGAGCTCCAAGAGCCTTACTTACGTGCCACGTGTTGCGCTTTCTTGACGACTAGCTTGGCGGTCGGTCAGATGCCTAGGGGTTAAGGCACCTTGATTGGCTTTGTGTTATAGCCATCTTTATGGCACTTTTGCTTCATTGTTATCTTTTTATTTGTTGCTATTTGGCCTAAGGGCCTCTCTTTTTGTAATAGCTATTCCTTTTAATATTAACTTCTGGTTTGTTGCTTATGTACTATGTGTTGTATGGAATTGATATACTCTTTTGTTGTGAGGTATGTATACTGCATTCTGGGGAGTATACATTTCTCGAGACCGGGTTTATTTGGTTGATAATACTAGGGTCAATTGGATGACTAAGTATTATGAGCCTAATAAACATCGGGGTCTCACAAAAGTTGGTATCAGAGCCGTTATGACCGTAGTAACGCAAGCTTGGTCGTTCTTAGGATATTTTGAAAACCTATTTTCAAAGCATCAAATGAGTTTTGAAAGCTTAGGTAAATTCTCGGATTTTATTCCTTACCTATCTTAGCTTTCTCTTCTCATCCCACTCTAATTTGAGTTTTAAAAGTTGTTTTCCTCTCTTCCTTCTACAAAATAGTTGTATCGATTAACACTGGGTTTTGGGAGAACCAATGAGATTGGCAAATTGAAGTGTGAGCTGCCCACTACAAGGTTTTGAAGTTCGAGTCGGTGATTCAACAAGGAGCTTGGATCTAAACTTGGACAGCAAGCATCAAATTTCGGACAGCGGTCTCAAAGGTGTCTAATTAGGATAGATAATGAGAGGCTAATCAACTAAAACTTGTGGGAATAAAAGGGTAAGATGTGATACTAGTTAGCTAAGTATCTAACACTTATTTCGCTGCCTTAACCTTGCTCTTTAGCAGCATTAGCTCTCACTTTACAATCTGAATTTTAATCTTCTCGATCAATTACTCGTTCATTCAATACGGGTTAGTTGCGTTGAGAAGTTGAGCTTTGCTTTTGGTGTTTCTTGGCTGTTTTTGGAGTCTTTTAGAAGCTTGTTAAAGTTTAATTACCCGCTGCTTTGGCTTTTCGTTTAGGGTGATCTCCATTCCCTAGTCGATCGCTTTTGCTTTCTTTAAGGCTTAATTTTTGGTCTAGTTGCTAACCAAAATTCGTTTATATGAGATGGCGGGCCTTTTCGTGGCGGCCAAGGCGATCACTGGTCCGGACGAGGAGCTTCCTCCTCCTCCGACCATGGCCGAGGTTCTTCTTGAGATAGAGCGCAACGCGCGGATGGCCGGAGAGTTCTCTTGGGCGTCATCGCGCAACACTCTTGCACTTTCCGGAGCTTGGGATGCGGGCGAGGAATGCCCATCGGCGCGTGGAGGACTCGCGGAGTTTCTTCGTACTCGGCCCCTACCTTTTCGGTCCGAGGACCTTTGGATCGGACGATTGGCCGTCGGTGGGCGTAGCCAGATCGCGCAGCGCTGTGAGCACGAGAAGGCGCTGCTCGCGCGCGCACTAGTTGGAGGTGCGGCTTTGTCATGGTGGGAGAACTTTCTCGCCATGCGGCCCGTGGATCACACCGTCTCTTGGGAGGAGTTCCGTCTTGCCTTCCGTCGGGCTCACATCCTGCCGCTTGATGGAGATCAAGCGGGTGAGTTTCTTCTTGCTCAAGCAAGGCGTAGCTTCGATCATGGAGTATGTATCGAGTTCAATCATCGGCTCGTTATGCTCACGAGGATGTGGCCTTGATATGGCCAAGGTGCCAAGTTCAGCGTGGCTTGTCCGAGGAGTGAAGGACAAGCTATCCATTGTCGACTTCCACGATTTTCAGTCCTTGGTGCGACAAGGCCATCGTCGTGAGCATGCGGCTCGAGCTTATGGACTCCATAGCGCAAGTGGGAGGCCCATAAGTCATCTAGGCTAGTTCCTCCGTCCCTTGAGCGATCGAGGTACCACTCTCACTCTTGGCGCCCGAGGTCACCCCTCGTTTCGTCCTTCGCAGAGCCGTGTCGATCCGTGCACTGCGAGTCGTGACGGCCCCGCAACCCGGCTGCGGGGTCACATGTTTCTCATGCAACCGAAGGGGCATTATGCGAACCAATGCCCTAAGAAGGCGAGGCGACCCCTCGTCCTAATGGAGGGCGCGGTCGAGGTGGTGCATCTCGGGACGGAAGATCGTCCGGCTACCCAAAGGCGTGGGTAGTGGTCGCGTCAACGCCATCACCGCAGAGGAGGCTCGGGAGGCACCCGGCGTCGTGCTAGGTACACTTTCGTTAACTCTCACCTGCCATCTTTGTCTTGTTTGATTCAGGAGCATCTCATTCCTTTGTTTCTGAGTCTTTTGCTACTGTTGGAGAGCTTCTTTCCTCTCCATTGTCGGTCCCGCTACTCATTCGCTCTCCTGGTTCGGAGTTGAGAGCTGAGATTGAGTGTAGGGATGTCCCTATCGAGATCGAAGGCGTAGGGTTCTTAGCAAACCTTATCCTTCTCCATTCAGCGAGTCTAGATGTGATTCTTGGCATGGATTGGCTGTCTCAGCACATGGGACAAATCGATTGCGCCAGGAAGCTCATCTCTCTGTCTAGTTCTTCCGGTGAGCAGGTTTGCTTCTCACCAAATTGCTAGATCCTCATCTCTTCGCTTGAAGCGAAGCCGCTCTAGATATTAGCGAAGTCCCAGCAGTTTGTGACTTTGTTGATGTCTTTCCGCGATCTTCGAGGATGCCGCCTGTTCGAGACCTCGAGTTTGTCATCGAGTTGGCTCCGTGCCGCCCCTATCTCAAAGAGGCCTTCTGGGATGCCACCGAGCGAGTTGGTGGAGTTGAAGAAGCGATTAAGTGAGCTGCAAGAGAAGGGTTTCATTCGCCTAGCTCATCTCCTTGGGGTTGTCCGGCAATCTTCGTAAGAAGAAGGGCGGTACTTTACGCATGTCGTTGATTACCGCCCACTTAATGAAGTGATGATAAGAACAAGTATCCATTGCCCGCATCGGCGATCTCTTGATCAATTAACCGGAGCTCGAGTTTTCTCCAAGATTGATTCGAGAGGGATATCATCGAGTTGGATTCGACCGAGGATATTCCAAAGACGGCTTCTCTACTCGCTTCGGCTTGTACGAGTATCTTTGTCATGTCATTCGACAACCAATGCTCTGCCTTGTTCATGAATCTCATGAATTCGGTATTCATGGAGTATTTGGATAAGTTTGTCGTGGTCTTCATCGATGATATTCTTATCTATTCCAAGAGCGATGAGGAACATGATCGACATCGAGGCTTGTGTTAGGCAAGCTCGTGAGCACCAAACAGTCGCGAAGTTGACAAGTGTGCATTCGGTTGAAGGAAGTGGCTTTCTTAGGCCATATTCTTTCGGCGGAGGCGTAGCCGTTGATCCTAACAAGGTCGCGATGTTCTTTCATGGAGTCGACCTATTTCGGTCACCGATGTGCGGAGTTTTCTCGGTTTAGCGGGATATTATCGTCGCTTTATCGAGAACTTCTCCAAGATCATGGCCGATGTGGAGTTGCTCAAGAAGGACAAGAAGTTTGTGTGGTCCGTTGAGTGTGAGAAAGTTTCCAAATACTCAAAAGCGTTTGACCACGCTCCGTTCTTGTTCTTCCCGATATCCATCGAAGCTTCGATATCTTTTGCGATGCTTCTCGTCGAGGCCTTGGTTGTGTCCTTATGCAAGAAGGCAAGGTAGTGGCCTATGCATCAAGGCAATTGAGACCTCATGAACTCAACTACCCTACTCATGATTTGGAGTTGGCTTACGTGATTCATGCACTTAAGATTTGGCGACATTACCTAATCGGTGTCGTTGTGAGGTGTATTCGGATCACAAGAGCCTAAAGTATTTGTTCACCCAACGACTGAACCTCGGGCAAAGGAGATGGTTGGAGTTGATCAAGGATTATGATATGGGTATTCACTACCATCGGGCAAGGCGAATGTAGTTGCCGATGCGCTTTAATCATAAAGCGCATTGTAATGCCTTAGTGCTCAAGGAGCATTCGCCCTCTCTTCTCGAAGCATTCCAAATGTCTCAACTTGGAGATAGTTGAGCATGGATCTCTCGCTGCCATGGTTGTGCAACCAACCTTGGTGGATCGGATCAAATCCGCTCGGCAATCGGATGTTGGAGTGGGCCACATCAAGGCAAATGTCAAGGCGAACGACCAAGTGCTTTTCGAGGATGAGCACGGTGTTGTGAGGTTGAACAACGCCTTGTGGTTCCAAAGGACATGGAGTTGCGGAATTTGATCCTCCGCTGAAGCCCATGATTCGCCATTATCCATTCATCCGGGGCCACAAAGATGTATCAAGATCTCCGCGAGATTTTGGTGGACCCGAATGAAGAGGGAAGTTCGTTCTTGTCGTCGGCGTGTGTAAATCGTGTCAAGGCGAGAATCGGCGTCGGCGGGGCGCTTCACCTTTGCCAATTCTGAGTGGAAGTGGGATTCGATCGGAATGGATTTCATCACGGTCTACCCACATCCCGAAGAAGAATGATGCCATTTGGGTCGTCATCGATCGATTGACTAAGGTGGCACATTTTCTTCCGTCAAAGACCGACCTTGGTAGGTCTTTTGGCGGAGCTCTACATCGCCCGCATCGTGAGTTTGCGGTGTGCGAAGACGATTGTGTCGGATCGTGGATCCTTTTCACGTCTCGTTTTGGCATAGCTTGCAGAGGCTATGGGCACTCATCTTGCTTTTAGCACTGACATTTCACCCTCAAGCGATGGTCGGGCCGAGAGGGTCAACCAAGTTTTGGAAGACATGCTTCGTGCTTGTGTCCTTTCCTATGGGAAGCATTGGGAGAAATGCTTGCCATTCGCCGAAGTTTCTTATAACAACGCTTTCGGGCCGGTCTCGGCATGGCACCATTTGAGGCCTTATACGGGAGAAAGTGTAGGACCCGTTGAGCTGGTCGAGACGGTGAGAGACCTCTCTTTGGCGGACTCAATCAATGAGGCGGCGCCAAGTCCGGCTTATTCGTGGCGTTTGCGCGCAGCTCAATCGAGCAAAAGAGCTATGCGGATCGCCGTCGGCGTGAGTTACGTTTTGAGCCTAATGACTTTGTTTATCTCAAAGTCTCTCCTTTGAAGGGCCATCAACGTTTGGCGTCAAGGGCAAGTTGGCTCCTCGATATGTCGGTCCCTACGCGTTATCGAGAAGAAGGAGCTGTTGCCTATAAGTTGGAGTTGCCACTGCACTTGAGGGGTACATGATGTTTTTCATGTGTCCCACTTAAGAAGTGCCTCCGTGTTCCAACCGAGGAAGCTCCGTTGGAAACTCTCGATGTCAACCCGATTTGACCTATCGCGAGCACCTGTTCGGCGTGCTCGATGAGTCCGAGCGAAGGACAAGGAATAAGACCATCAAGTTCCTTAAAGTTCGAGTGGTCAAACCATTACGAGGATGAGGCTACTTGGGAAAGAGAAGATGCGCTGCGTGCGGACTATCCATCTTTCTTTATCGAGTGAGCCAAATCTCGGGGCGAGATTTCTGTAAGGGGGAGATTTTGTAACATCCCAAATGTATAATTAGGGTTAATCAAGTATAATTATATGTGTAGAAATTAAAACTTTTCTCACATCTTGAAAAACCCTAAAATCTTATGTAATTATTGTCCAAGAGTTGTGTAATTCAAAAACACAAAGCTCTTGTTGACCAAAAATCAAACTCATTCTCCAATTATCTTAAATCTTGTGTCAAACATTTGGAATATATTTTCCTTGGTCCCAAAAACTGATATGGGACCCTTCTGAAAAATATCATGAGTTATAGCACTTGTGATAAATTTTGGAGGCAAAATGAATCATTAAACAACCTTAATAAATTTCCTGAGAAAATGCATTGCATAATAACCTCTGGAAATTTTATTACAGGTTCATCTTAATGTCAGTAAGCTCCAGTTAAAATTTCATCAAATTTGGAGTTCATTTGCTAGCCCAAACAATTTGGCAAAGTCTCAATTTGTAGAAACAAAATTTAAAACCACCCTTTGTTCCTTGGGCTAGCCATGTTCAAAGTGGGTCCAGCCCAACCATGTCTGCACCTCGTGAGACCTCATCTCCACCTTGATCAGTCGTGGTCATTGGATCTACATCCAACCGCCACGACCTCCTCTCAGTCAACCTTGCTTAGGACCTCCCCACCTCCCGCGTTACGGCCAGTAAGACCTCTCTTTGCATTTAGTTGAGGTCGTGGCCGTTGGATTTACATCCAACACCACGACCTCCTCCTCAAACGTTCTCGATTAAGACCTCCCCACCTCATCGAGTCACGGCCGCTGGATCAAAGATCCACGGTCATGACCTCCTGTGCGTTAAATCCCAAAGACCTCCGCCTTGTTGAGGTCTTGGCCCTTGAATTAAGATCCAGCCGGCCTCGACCTCCCATGGTTATCAACCTCAAAAACCACCTTCCACCTTGGCGAGGTCATCATTGTTGGTTTACATCCAACCGCTCGACCTCCTTTGTACTCACTTGAGGTCGTGGCGTTGGATTTACATCCAAAGGCCACGACCTCCTCTGGCAAAATATTACTGACAAGGTCCTCCGCCTTGATGAGGTCCATGCCCTTGGATTTGCATCCAAAGGCCATGACCTCCCCTCGATCTCTTATGTTGGCGTGCGATTAAGTCCCAAGCGGAGGTCCGCACTGCTTGGATGGAGATCAACGCTTTGGACCTCTGTCCATTTCCTCACGTCGCGTTTTCACGTTAAGGAGATCGGAGGCCACGACCTCCTCGCCTTGATCGTGTGGTGGGACCTCCTCCCACCACTTAAAACATAACGGTTCAAAATAGGATCCGATGGTTAGGACCTCTCCCGGGTCTTATCCAACGCCATAAAGTCCTCCTGTTCTTCTCCTTCCTCGGCGCGGGCAACTCGGCGGCGCAATTAATGCGTGTCGAACCTTGGGGTACACTTCATGACTCTTTCTTGACCGCATTTAATGCGGTCGACTTTTAGCCTCTCGAGTCAAGCAGAGCCCTGCCCCTTGTCGGCCCCATGTCTTGTCCACCTCATGGACCAGCCTGTAGGCTAAGCTCACCATGGAGCTTAGCCCCACTCATCACCTTCAATCAGGTTATAAAGTACCCTTGGAAGCCTCCCTTGGCTTCCTTTGCACACAATTGACCTCAGCCTTGCACTTTGTGCGTGGCTGAGCTCCTCCTCCACTAACACTCACTCACCTCACTAGTGGCTGCCATTGTTGATGTCCTTGGAGCTTCTCGGTAGCTCAAGGGTTCCAGTGGCTCCCTCTTCCACCCTCGTTCATTTTGTGCTCCCCAAACCTCTGGAAGTTAACCCTAACTTAGTTTGTTTGGGCGCTTTTCAGAGGAGGACAAAGTCGGGCTTGAAGCTGGAGCTTTGGCCGTGGAGCCCCTGTCTTCCCCAACTCCGGCCACCACCTCCACGACCTCCCCAGCACCTTAGGACCACCAGGTAAACCCCTGTTAGTCCTTTAGATGCTGGCACCCGCATGAATGATCTCGCGGAGCTTTTCTTGGCACAAGCTTGATTGTCGCCTGAGCTCGTTTTTGCATTTTAAGTATTGTGGCGTCTTGGTCACCTCTGTCCTCTCGGCTCATGGCGTTCAAAATCGTCATTGCCGTTGAGAGAAGGTCCGTTGGTGCGCGTGGTTATTGCGA
Source organism: Phyllostachys edulis (assembly GCA_036346405.1). Taxonomy (NCBI): domain Eukaryota; kingdom Viridiplantae; phylum Streptophyta; class Magnoliopsida; order Poales; family Poaceae; genus Phyllostachys; species Phyllostachys edulis. The sequence goes on along the minus strand of CM070555.1, from coordinate 20,680,717 downwards.
ACCGCGGTACCATTGGATCTCGCCGCGAGTCTACATCGCCGCGAGAACCAAATATTTGAACACGGGTTTTGTCGGATGCCGGCGTGTCGTTGTCGTTTTAGGACAAAAGATCCACCGAGTTAATCGCTTATCATTGCTCCCATCATTGAATCATTGGTGTGTCTTAACTGCCTTAAATCCACCATTTCTTTGCGCGCATTAAGTCCTCCCGCGGACCTCCTCGTGGTCCCGCGCATTAATCTCTGTCCATAGCGCGTGCGTGTGCGTGCGCTAATTCTGCGGATCTGGACATCGGACCTCCTCCAAGGAGATCCGAGCGTCCAAGACCTCCTTGGCGCAATCTTAGCCGTCGAGACCTCCTGGAGGTGCAGTGGCGCTGAGGACCTCCTCTGGGACCTCCTCGAGGTCATCTCCCGTTGAGGACCTCCTTTAATCTGGTCCGTTCGGACCTCCCTTCCATGTTGTGGTCCGTTGGATCTTCCATCTCTGGCCACGACCTCCCCTCACCTCGCGCATGTGCGTGGTTAGGAGGTCGAGACCTCTGGACCTCCCATGTGCATGTGTGTTGTTCTCTTGGGAGGTCTGAGCCGTTAGATCTGAGATCTGTGGCTCACGACCTCCCATGTCTTTGTGAGTGTTAGAAATGTCGGTAAAGTCTTAATATAAATGAAATAAGGTATACTTTAAAATTTCATATCTTTTTCTTTTAAATCCAAATGAGGTCATTCAAGTTGTGTTAGCTCTATCTTGAACTTGACTTTAATCTAAAAATGATTATAAGTTGAGTTCAGCTCCAGAGCACAGTTAGCCACTAGATTTTAAAACTCCTTTTAAATATACATTCAAATTAATGCTTAGCTTGTAAAATTCATAACTACTGCTCTGTAGGTTGTTTTTGAGTGAGACCAACTTTGTTGGTTTCCTCTATTAATGAACTCACTAAGAAAATTAGTTTTGAGCATGTTGCTGTTAGAAAAATGAGGACTTGTGCATTATAATTTTGTTCAAGTTCTTGTTTTTGAAAAATTATAGAAAGTGCATAATAGCTCCAAATGAGATGAACTCAATTGTGTTATTCATCTCATGAGGTGCTGGTTTTGCAGTAAAATTTCAGCCTCACCACTTTTCTAGAAAATGTTGCCTCATAATTAAATTAGTGAATAGTGCAGTTTGGTATTTTTAGGGCTGAGCAGAATTGTTTTGCTCATAACTTTTGCATTAAGAATCCAAATCCATTGGTTCTTGTTGCTAAATTCCTAAAATCACCCTCTTACTGCTGTAGAAATTTCAGAGTATTTGGAGTTCGTTTGCTGTGCTGTCTTTGTTGTTTTTAAATCGTTCTTATCGGTTCTTTATCGCTTTTCCGTTAGGTTTCGACATTTGTGGTGATCCATAAGCGACCCTCCGCAACAAAGTGACCAGCAACAAGGCAAGCAGTTTGACCATTTCCATCATGTCCCATTACTTTAAAGCTTACTACTTTGTTTTACTTCTATGTATGCATGCTACTTTGTGTTAAATGTCGCTAGCTTTCCTATAGTTGCATAATCTGTAGGAATTGTTATCCTCTACTACCAATGAGCCTAGGTTATTAAGCTGTGGTTTGAGCTCGTTGGATGAGCTCTTATCACTTAGTAGTTGCGTTTAAAACTGCTTAGACATGCTTAGCTATCGGTAGTAATGGGCGATCATCGACATAGTCGATGGTCTTGATCACACAAGTATAATTATTCCTCCTATATGTCCAGCACTTGTGCTTTGATTAATTGTAAAATCAAAACTGAAAATAAAATGTCGATTTAGACTTGGGCATATTGGATGGATGGTGCGGTTTTTGGAATGTGGTGGTATGCGGGTCCCTAAGGACCGAGTACTTGGGTCACTAAGCCAAGCGCTTTTGCGTGCTAACCACACGAGGGGATATGGGACCTCTCTTGACTAAGTACTTTGGGAGGTGTTAATTATGAGCTGGTTGGTGGGTATGTTTTAATAAAATCTGTGTGTGTGGTGTTGGGAGGGAGCATTGGCGGACCGGTTAGGCTGTCTAATGTGTCTTGTCCCGTGGGTTCTTGGCTCGTAATTAGCATCGTCCATTGGAAATGTCTCGTAGGACTTAGCGTCTTGCACACCAAAGGTAGTGTGCCTAAAGGAAAGGCGATGCAGGCGTGTGGGTACATTGGTACACCCTGCGAGGATAAAACTATTGAATAGCCTCGTCTAGGTTATGGACATGCTTGGTAAGGTCGTTCAAGACTAGTCTCAACCTTTTAATTAAAACTTGATGGGTTGGTATGAGCGGGAGTTCATGCTATTGTTGTGGTGACTAAGGGTTAGTCACTTCGGGTTTGTTCTTGTTGTTGTTATTATGTTATTATCGCGTTGTATTTCAACAATTAAAAATGCTTTATCAAATTGCCTTCAATCTATTATGTTATTGCAAATGAAACTTGCTTTGTGCTAAAATGAGTCCAAAGCCTCATCCACTTAAATAAAGCTTGCATGTAGCTAAATTATAGTTACTGTTATCTTACGTCGGTCTTGCAGTACAATAAACAAGTTATTGTACTCATTTGCTTCTTAACAAATTTGTTGCGAGAGGGCGGAGGTGAGCTCCAAGAGCCTTACTTACGTGCCACGTGTTGCGATTTCTTGACGACTAGCTTGGCGGTCGGTCGGATGCCTAGGGGTTAAGGCACACTGATTGGCTTTGTGTTATAGCCATCTTTATGGCACTTTTGGCTTCCTCTGTTATCTTTTTATTTGTTGCTTTTGGCCTAAGGGCCTCTCTTTTGTAATAGCTATTCCTTTTAATATTAACTTCGGTTTGTTGCTTATGTACTATGTGTTGTATGGAATTGATATACTCTTTTGTTGTGAGGTATGTATCTTGCATTCAGGGAGTATACATTTCTCGAGACCGGTTTATTTGGTTGATAATACTAGGGTCAATTGGATGACTAAGTATTATGAGCCTAATAAACATCGGGGTCTCACAGGCGTTAGCAAAGTTCTTGATAGCCACGCATTACGGTTATCAAAGTTTGAAAATGCCGGGGCCAAAGGGAGTCATTACTTTTCGGGGAGATCGAAAAATGGCTTACGTATGTGATCGAAAATCCTTTGAACTGGTCGATGAACTTCCGACCAGAGAGGCTAATCCACCTACCATGCAGGCCAAACACTCGAGACCGAAGGTGACACCCAAACCCTCCAACCAGTCAAAAGACGTATCACTCGACAAAGGCGCTTCTCGGACAGCGCCAAGCAACTACCTAGGTCAGAAAATGCTGGCCCACCTGCTCGCAAGGTTCTGGTCGGAGCAAGACTCGATCCTAAATAGGAAGAGTCGCTCGTCTCCTTCCTCCGAGCAAATCAGGACGTATTCGCCTGGTAGGCGTCCGATATGCCTGGAGTCCCCCGGGAGGTGATCGAGCACAGGCTAGCTCTCTAGCCTGATAAGAAACCGATCAAGCAGAAGCTACGGCGTTTTGCACCTGATCGGAAGGAGGCAATCTAGACCGAGATTGACAAGCTTCTCAAGGCTGGATTCATCCGTGAAGTTAACCACCCTCAGTGGCTCGCCAACCCTGTAATGGTTAGGAAGAATAATGGGAAATGGCGAATGTGTATCGACTTTACAGATCTTAATAAAGCTTGTCCGAAGAATGATTTTCCCCTTCCGCGCATTGATCAACTGGTAGATTCTACCATTGGGTGCAAATTAGTAAGTTTTCTAGATGCGTATTCAGAGTACCACCAGATTAGTATGTGTAAAGAGGATGAGGAGAAGACTTCCTTCATCACTCCATATGGCACTTATTGTTATGTTAAGATGTCATTTGGTCTCAAAAACGCTGGTGCAACTTTTCAAAGGTTGATGCAAAAACCTTTAGTCCACAAATAGGTCGAAATCTAGAAGCTTACGTTGTGATCTCAGTCAGTAAAGACCACCAATGCTAACAATCACATCTCGACTTGCAAGAAACTTTGAACAACTTGAGAAGGTATAACCTCAAGTTGAATCCGGAGAAGTGTGTGTTGGAGTTTACTGTTGGAAAATTGCTCGGCTTCCTAGTCTCGGCTAGAGGTATTGAAGCAAACCCGGTAAAAATAGCGACCATCGACCAGGATCGTCCTCGACCACGAAGAAGGAAGTCCAAAACTAGCAGGGTATGGCGGTAGCTAAGTCGTTTCATAGCAAGGTTAGGGAAAAAGGGTTACCTTTCTTTAAACTTCTTGGAAACATGGGAGTTTCGAGTGGACTAGAGGCAAATGATGCCTTTGAAAAACTTAAAAAGTACCTTACAAGTGCCGGTCTTAGTCTCTCCGAGACCGGGAGAAACTTGCTAATGTGCGTGGCGGCAACACCACAAGCGATGGCGATGTCTTGGTCGTGAAAAGGATAACATCCAACGACCGGTTTATTACGTGTGAAGTCTTACATGGACCAAGGAAAGATACCCATAGGTACAAAAGTTGCTCTATGGTCTCCTTATATCTTCAAGGAAGCTAAGGCACTACTTTTAGGCCCACAAAGTGGTCGTCTACCATTGGATATCCTTGGTCAAGTCCTTGAAAACAGAAATCATCGGGGCGAGTAGCAAAATGGGCGGTTGAGCTAGGGGCGTTTGACCTCCATTTCATTTCACGAACAGCAATAAAGTCGAGCAATAGCGAAATTCATTCTTGAATGGACAAACCTGAACCCACCCAAGGGCGATACGAACACCACAAGGAGTGGACAATGTACTTTGACGGTTCCTTGATGCTAAAAGGATCGAGGGCTGGAGTGATCTGATATCCCCTACTAGCGAACACATCAAATCGCCATCGACTAAATTTTCCGCCACAAATAATGTGGCGAGAATATGAATTCTTGGCAAGACTCCGGCGGCTCGTTAAGCTCGGGATTACATGATTACTAGTGAAAGCGATTCTCAACTAGTAGCGAATCAAGTAGGGAAAAATATCAATGCTCGATACCAAGATGTCATCTTATCTGGCGGAAGCACGAAACTTCGAAAAGCACTTCTTGGTTTTCTCGATCCAACATATTCCTAGAAAAAAAACTTTATGGCGGAGACCAATTGCACGGATGACCTCCACGAGGTCAAGCCGTCCCGCCGGGAGTTTTTCTCGAGCAACTCGATTCACCCTCGGTAGTCGAGCCTTGAGAACATACATGATTCTTCTGAGTTGAACAAACCGATCAAAGAAACATGGATGCTCCATGTGTCGTTGATGGTTGGCGTCACGATCAAGGTAGAGATTGGATGACATCGATCTACAATTATCTTGACATGACATAATTCCTAAGATGGCGTAGAGGCTGATCGTATAGCACAAAAAGCCAAATCATACACTCTAATCGAGCGTACCTTGTATAAGCGAGGATCTCATGGAGTGTTGATGAGATGCATATCTCAAGCGGATGGCATTAAATTGCGGACCGAAATCCATGAAGGAGTGCATGGAGCACATCATTCCTCTGAGAACAGCGGTGGTAAAGCCTTCAAGCAAGGATACTCTTGGCCAACGCCCTTCATGATGCAAAAGAACTTATGACGAAGTCGTGCAATGTCGGTTTCATAGCCGACAAGTACATCGGTAGGCACAAGCCTTACAAACAATTCCTCTTTCTTGGCCTTTTGCAACACGGGATTTGGACATTCAGGACCTTTCCCAAGAGCACCGGGGCTTGAATTCCTTTTCGTCATGATTGACACGTTTACAAAATGGATCGAGGCCAAGCCGGTTGTTAAAACAACAAGCGAGGCCGCAAAGAGATTCCTCATGAAAAATGTGATCACTGCGATTTGGTGTACCCGGTCGTATAATCACGGATAATGGCGCCAGATTCTCTAGCGGTCAATTCCAAGAATTCTGCGATGAACTTGGTGTCAAAGTTCATTTTGCTACATTGCTCATCCGCGAAGCAATGGAGCGATTAAGCGACTAATGGTATCATTATGCAAGGGATCAAACGCGAGTATTCGACCAGTTAATCAAATAGTCAGGAGCTTGGGCTCAAGAACTCCCATCTGTATTATGGGCAGTTCGAACCACGACCAGTTGTGCGACCGGTGAAACACTATTCTTTTTGGTTTACAGGGCTGAAGCCATGCTTCCTCTAGAACTCAAAATTGGCTCTACTCGGCGATCGTTTTAACGATCAAAATGAGCGAACTTCGGCGATATCAATTTCCTTGAAGAACGACGAAACCAAGCCCTTGTATGATCTGTAGTCTATCAACAAGCCATGCGAAGGTACCATAGTCGTAAGGTGCAACCTCGCAGCCTTGCTGTAGGTGATCTGGTTCTCAGAAAAATTCAGAACCAAGCAAATCACAATAAACTTTCTCCCAAGTGGGAAGGTCCTTACACTGTGGTCAAAGTAACCCAACCAGGTTCCGTACGACTAGCTATGTCTAATGGGCAAGTTTTGTCAAATTCTTGGAACATTGATCAATTGCGTAAGTTCTATGTTTAATTATTGTTTACATTCTTTCAATTTCAATAAATTCATTTATTCATTAAGAAAAGTAACCTTGCTTATATATATATACCTATAGGCTGGTCGTTCATGATTGTTAATTTAAATTGGTCGAAGAAGAAATTTTCTCTCGATATCCTTTCCAAGGATCTCTGTTACTCTGTGTAACGACTTCTATGTCATCGCCGTATTGGTCCTAGTCGTGAGCATTTTTCCACAGCGACAACACTCTTTCCTTAAGGAAATATATGAGTAATCGAGCATCATACAAATAACTTTCCATCTTGAATGATATGCCTAAGATTATGAAGGTTATATTTCATTATTTCAAGATTACGCTCTGCTCTTGTGCTGCTCTTGGTCGGGACACGGAAAGCCTCCTAGTCGAAGTCTCTCCTTTTTCGCGACGTGGTCACGCCCACTAGAAGGAGCTTCCTAGCGACGGTTCTTTTCTTCGATCCTCGCTACGATCGGATAGAGAGCTTGAACACGTTCACAAAATATGTTATATGATTTCAGATCTAAGCATTCCTTCCGACAGACTTTAGGATAATAGATATAAACAAAGTTCGCTTATAATTTGTTGCATTCATTTTTGCATTTCTTCTTATGTCAAATAACAAGGTCTTTTATCCGACCATGTACAACTTTTGATTGGTATTTCGATCATGACAAACAAAGATCTATAACTAGACGAAGTCATAGGCTGGTTCCGACCACAATGATTTTCTAGTATTGCTACGATCAGTTTTGACTTCATACCGGCACATATCTTCAAAACAATGGTTTTAACTTTCGTTCTCTTTCTTGGCTACCTGCTTGTATAGTAAAGTTCTTCTACTATAAAGCAGTCGGGGGCTAGGAAGTGTATGAGAATTTTTTTTAAAAAAAGAGAGTCAAATAGGATAAACAAAGGCATTGTTAATGACATATAAGGTAAGTTTTATACATATTCAATACTTTTACATTTTTTGCAGGAGCCTACTCTTGAAATATTCCCAGACTAGTTACTGCTTGATGGAGATCCGACCTCCATCTCCTCTACAACTTTATCTCCGAGTGGCTTGATTTCTTCCATGAACTTGGTCACCTCCTCAGGGGGGCAGTTGAAGTCATCTTCAACAACTTGGAGATCAATGGAGGGGTTGGAAGCTTTTAGTTTTGCCAAAGCAAAACTAACTCCATGCTGCGCTTTGTTTTCATGGCTTTGGGCATAGTTCTTTTGAGTAGTCTTGAGCAGAGTATTAAGATCCTCTAGAAGTTGACCCAGTAGTTCATTTTCTCTACTGGATCTCTTAAGGTAGGCAGGTTTGATCCTGATCCCATATCAAAGATCATCTTGTTCAAAAATAAAGTATTTTCATCTAGGCTTTGAACGAGAGCCGCCTCCTTGTCTTGCTCAAATTTCAGAGTCTTTTCTACTCTGCCCAAAGCTTGTTTTTGCTCTGCAAGAGTAAAACAGGTGATAAGCACAAAAATAATTGGAGGAAGATAATAAGTCAAGTTTTCGACCTATTACCTTCAATTTTCTTGTTAAGTTCTTCCTTGCTGGTCATCGCTTCGGCAATCGACCGGTCCTTAGCTTTGATTTCTTCTTCAAGCAGAGCTGTCTTGGCTTTCTCAGCCAGGATCTCCTCTTTTATTTTCTTCAAATCTATCAAATAGGATAAGGGAGAATAATTAGCAAAGGGCGAAGCGTTGAAGAAAGAAAAAGGTTAAGGGGAAAGTCCTTACTTTCTAATTCAGAATGTTTCTGCTCCAAGTCTTTAATCCGCTGGGTCAGTCCTCTGACCACAGCAAAATTCTCGATCTTGTGCTGCTCAAATAGCATTTTCTTCTTTAGAAAATTCTCTATAAAAGATTTTTAGAGAGACAATGAAACTGGTCATAGATACTTACCCTAATCGTCAAATCATTATATCCGCCAAATATTGAATCAGGATGCATTTTGATTTAATGATCCAATATTTTTCCCCATGCCTCGTCAAGCTCCTTATCCTCGATGAATCGGGGGTGAAAAGGGAACTTGTCAGGTTGAGGAGAATTACCAACAATGGTCGGAACCTATTGAGGGCCTTTAGGGGCATCTACCTCCTTGAAGGAGTTAGAACCACTAATGGTTCCAACTCGTCTGTTAGCTCGAGCGCACGCTTTCGGGGCTTCTCGACCCTTGTTTCCTTAGGAACTCATCTGGGAAATGGTGCGCTCATGGACCTCTTCAAGTACATGGTCCTTAGAAGAATGCAGTGGAAGCGACCGGAACACGAAGGATCTATACAAAGCAAAGAAGGAAGTTTTAAAAAACATCAAATCATCGGAAATTATTAGAGGTATCGTTTATCGACCACTTTCATTTGTGCATACCTATTTAGTTTCCAAGATTTGACTTTGAAGCGGAAGAGTAAACTCTGTGCCGTCACTCTTCCTTTTCTTTTCTTACGATCTTCTTGGGTTCGAACCGCGAATTAACCAAATCCATTTCATCATCCAACAAGATGTCGGAAGCGATGCCCTCGATCGGCTCGTTGAGGATTACGTCCTTGACCATCTGGTCGGGTGGAGTGGTTTCACCAGCCTCCAGACTAGTTGTTCCAGTAGCAACTGTCCAGTCGTCAACGACCGGTCTGAGGTTTGTAGTCTCCGCAGTCGCGCACCGCTGGCCTTCAACCTTCTCCACCTGAACCAATAAATAAATTTGGTTAGGTGATGAAATCTTTTATCTAAATTACATATATATTACTCTGAAACGTTTTGTTACCTCGGGAGGTTCATTTTCTTCTAGTGCATCTGGGCACGAGTCGGTCGGAACCACGGTGGGATGTTGATCCTCACCAGCTTGTGTGATTCGCAACCCGACCGACTACAGAAATAGAACATGATCAAAAATCTGATCGGATAATATGTATGCATGATAAAAGAAATGTTTTACCTTAAGCCTTCTTAGTCTCTCTTCAGCAGGAACTATGGCCAAGATCTCGGAGAATCCAGCCTTTTCTCCAGGCTCCCCTGCACAGATCAGCCTGATCCACTCTCTAATTTCCTCAGGGGAAAGAGCTTTAAAAGAAAAAGGAGAGAAAACAAAACATGAACATGTTTTAAGGTAATACATTAATCAAATAAAAATACTAGTCGGAGTTTATCTCAAAGACTTACGACCTCCTGAGATAGCTTCATCCCGACCAATGGACCAAATCAGGGAGTGAGTCCGAAGCTTCAGCGGACTAATCTGGCGCTTAGTGAAGTCCCTCACCACATGCCAAGAGGTCAAGCCCTTGACTCGCAGGTCGTAGATGGCATCCACCCATCGTCCGACCACCCCTGTCTTCTCCACGGTCTTCCTCCACTTGAGATTTTCATTCGCTCTCATCCCGGCGAAGTAGAGGCCATCATCCCTCGTAACCGTCATGTAAAACCAGTTCTTCTTCCATGACGACCATGAGGATTTCAAGTACATATGAATGTACTCATTGGCCTTCCCGTCGTGAAGGCGCAATGTACATTCTCCGGGTGTTTCCGTGGTTTTCCCCATCACCATTCGGTAGAAATACCTAAAGAGCCTCAAACTCGGAGGCACTCCCAGGCATGCTTCACACAAATATGTGAAGATGCTGATATTGGCAATGGAGTTTGGGGCCAAATTCACCAATTCCATTCCGTAGAACTCAAGAACACGGAGAAGGAATTTATGTACTGGTAACCTCAGCCCGCATTCGATGTAGGCGAGGAAAACAGGGATTTACCCATCTTCGCGGCTTGGAAAATGCTCTCCAAACGCCGGTCTCCATCTGATCAAATTCTTGTCCAGGAGCATCCCAACCTTCTCCAACGCCTCAAGCTTTTTCTTGATCAATTCCAAAGGCAACCACTTTGTGATTTGCTCCGACATGATGAAAATCCTCAAGGATGAGTAATGTTCGTAGGAGATTTTGTGGTCGGAAGAACAAGAAAAGAGGGCTAAAGATTTTTTTTCTTGGCAAAGGAGATCAGAAAGGGGATCTGGAAGCATAAAGAATCCAAAAGGTCTAGCGATGGGAATTTTATAGCCTCAGATCTTTAAATTACGATCAGAGGTTATCCATAAAAGTCTGAACGGCAAAAAGCTTCTTTTTCGCCCAACGGACAGAGGAACTCTTCAGTTCCCAAGGAAAGTTCTCAACTTTAAAATGAACACAAACCACCTCGAATGTCACGGCATTAAATGGGGGTCTGCCCGATACAGTTTCATCAGAAGAAGGTGTTCACACGACCTGTTCATTTAAAGTTCAGGGGCTAGCTGACGAGGATTAAAACCTCTATGTATTAATTTAAAACATAAAAGACCATACGTCTTCATGGTCGTAACCCCTAAGGCTAACGACCTCACTGATCGTAAGGATTCCAGAGGTTACACGATGGGTACCCTGGTCATACTAGGCTTCGACCAGGTAGCTGTTCGAAAGGCTATGAACTGGCACCCTTAACCGTATGATGAATGGAACACGTGCAAAACGTTCCATACCATGCGATGATATACAAGACACTGACAATAAACCACCTTACGGTTAAGCTTCTCACAAGCACTTAACCGCAAGGTAGTTAACACGTTGTTAACTACCTTAAACCTCTGACCAATCGTAACGTTTCATCAGGGACGCCTTCTCCAGGAGTAACTGCCGTCTCTTCGGGAGTTATTTAATGGTGGAACGCAGAAGATGAGGAGACAAACAACGAACGACAGAAGACACACAAAGCAAGGAAACTCAGAAGCCAAAGCAGTAGCATTCAATACATTTTGGTGTAATTAGAGATAGTCCCTAGTCAGGTCTTGTAATCCCAGTTCATATTAATAAAGAGCAACCCCCATTCTCTTCCAGGATTCTCCACGTCATTTTTCTCTTTTTATTTCGTAAGATCGGCGACTCGATCGTCGACAAGTAGCGCTATAAAAAATCGTAACTTCCAGACCATAGATCAGAATTGGGTGTTCTTGGAGTCTATGAAAATCTAAGAATGAATCCCATCTAACTCTAGGAGATGGGATCCATAGATTCGGACTCTAGATGACCGAAAACGGCTGTACAAGTTTCTGGACAGAATGCGATCTAGCAGCAGTTGATAATCGATCCACTAAACAAAATCGTAATCGCATCTAATACAAATCATACAGCGAAGAAGACCCTTCGTTACCCTTGAAGATTCACAGGAAGATGATGAACAGCATCTCCAGGCCACGATCCCGTCCCTTCCTTCCTCCATCCTTCTCCTTTCTCTTCTTGGCCAATCGAAACGCTCGGGGTGAGCCCTTCCTCCTTCCTCCAAGTGGCTAGCAGCAGCAGGGGCTTCCTTCACCGGCAGTGGGGGACCTCACCGGAGGGGGAAGGGGCTACTGGAGGTGGTGGAGGCGCAAGCGAGAGGGCACCATGGTGGTGGCCACAAGGGAGAAAGGAGGGGCGGCCACAATAGGGGAGAGGGGGAGGAAAAGTGGCGGCTAGTGTTTTGGGAGGGGGAGGGTGGCGCCTCCCTCTCCTTGGCCGACCACCTATTGCCCACATGGGCCAAGGCCCAGGCCCAGGTTGCCAGAGTTTTGTACAAAACCCCCCTATTGTCCTTCTGCTAAATCATTTTCTAAATAGTCCTCCGAATTCAATTAATTTCTCCCAAATACTCTTTCGAATATTCCCGAATACTTTTGGGGTATTACAGGTAAGGTCTCTTGGATATAGAAGCTATACTGGGCACTAAGTCAATGATGAACTCAATCTCTCAGTTTGGTGGCATTCCAGGTAGTTCATCGGGAAATACATCTAGGTATTCCCGCACTACCGGCACACTTTCCAAAGGTATGCCCTTCAAGCGATTTAGAACACAACTCTTCTTTGATGGTTTATTGGACACAAACTCCACTCAAATGCCTTCGGCATTAGTAAGGATGATGGCCCTGTTGGCACAATCGATCTGTCCCTTAAAGTTGGTTAACCAATCCATTCCAAGGATTACATCAATGCCTCTGGAATCAAATAAGATAATGTTCGCTAGGAACCTAACCCCATTTATATCTGTAGTCACTCTCGGGCAAATTGTATTAGTCATCATTTCCTTTCCAAGTGTTTGGACTACCATAGGGTTCTTAAGTTCAAAAACATCCCATCAATGTTTTTCAGCAAAATTCTTCGAGATAAAAGAATGCGAAGCTCTAGAGTCAAATAATGCTGATGCAGGTACTGAATTAACAAGGAACTTACCCAGAACTACATTTGGTGCTTCTTGGGCTTCCTCTGCACTCACGTGGTTAACACGTTCTCTCCCAAAAGTTTGCGGAGTCCTTGGAGTCTGAGGAGTGCCACGCCCTTGTGCTGGAGCTAGTGCACGGGCTGGTGTAGTCCCCAAGTTGAAGTGCACTGGAGTCAAGTTCTGACACTTCTAAGGGCAATTGCTAGCATAATGCCCCATCTCATGATAGTGAAAGCATTGAACTCCAGCTGCAGATGTCTTGTTTTGTTGCGGTTGAACACTAGTGTTGTTGCGGAATCCCTGCTTGATCGAGCGAGCTCCGAACATTAGATTCTTGGGTGGATTGGCCACCAACTACTTGTTGAATTGCGGCTGGTTCATACGAGACTTGGAACTGTTGGCTCCATGCTGTGCTTGAAAAGCTATTTTTCTCTTACGGGACTCATACAACTGACGTTGAGCATCCTCCTGTACAAAAGCCTTGTTGACCATCTACTGGAAGTTGGGGTAGTCAACTAACACCAATTGCACCTTAAGGCTAGGGTCAAGACCTTCCATGAAGCGCCAAATCTTCGCTCCCTCATTAGCAACATCATCTGGTGCATATCTTGACAGCTGAGTGAACCTGTTAAGATACTTAGACACACTGAGATTGCCTTGTTGCAGCTCATGGAACTCTCTCTTCTTCATCTCCATCATTCCCATAGGAATGTGAGTCATCTTAAAGCTTCTGAAAACTCCCCGCCAAGAAATGGCCTAGACATTACGATGAAATTTGCAATACAATAGTTTTCCCACCAAGTTCTTCTGATTGCTTTTCGGTTGGTGGCGATAAAGAGACTTTCTCTTGGTCATTACACTGAGCCAAAATCAGCTTCTTCTCGACATCCTTTAACCAGTCATCAGCTTCAAGAGGATCAACTAAACTGGCAAAGGTTGGTGGCCTAGTTCTCATAAATTTCCCAGTCTAGACGGGGGTGGTAAGACTAGAGTAGGGGCTAGTGCAGGTTGATTGATTTGATTATGAGCAAGCGCTTGTAGTAACTGCAGTTGCATTGCCATCATCTGCTCCATATTCATCATCGGAGGCTGACCAGGAGGTGGTGGCGGTAAAGGTTCTTCTTCAAATAACTGTTCCGGATGAACTTGAGGTTTATGTGGTGCTTGCGGCAAAAACTGGCTCCTTAGGAAACAGTTGACCATGACCCCTTGCAAGTCCACGGTCTCGGCCAGCTGCACGGCCTCCTCCATGAGCTGCTGCGGGACCTCTTCCATGTCCTCTTCCAGGGTTCTCCATCTGAACGGTCCAAGGATAGCAAGGAGACAAGAGGGAAAAGCAAAGATAAGAGAACAGGGGTAAAACTAGCATCCCAAACAACAACCAACATAGGCTCAACAAGAAAGAACTCCAACTGAAATTATTAAAATGGGAAATAGTTTTTAGATTGGCCACAAGTGCTTAAGGCTTGATACAGTCCAATCTACAAAGGCAAACAAAATAATCGTCTAAATTCACAAGACCTTTATTGGACACTGCAGACTCACGACCAAAGACTACTACTCAAACTCAACCTTATCAGGGTCCTCCTCATAGTCATTCTCAGCGTCATCCTCGGTGTCATCCTCAATGTTGTCCTCAACGTCGACCTCGATGTCACGCACCACAGGCTCAGGTTCCTCAAGCTGGTCTACCAAGTCACTAGCACCTGCAACAATGATAGCATCAAAAGGGGTGGCAGCGACAACTGTACCAGAAGTCTCTCCTCGAGTGGCAGGGATGAACAAGCTGCGATACACTGCTGCAGTCATGCAGTCATCTGGATAGTGCACCCTCTTGCGTGCAGTCGTACGGATGCAGGAAGGATGGGATGGCTCCTTCAACTAGGCAAGCACTCTCTCTGCAGCATCTAGCCTCTCATAGACACGCTCTAACTCATTGGCCATAAACACATAGGCCTCATCTTGCACCTTGATCAGAGACGCCATGTGTGAGATGGTGGTGTCCTCCTCCTCTCAGCGGCTCTGAACCTGCTGAAGACTTCCCCCTTCTTGCGGTAGGGAAAGTAACGATAAGCAGTGGGCCCCAGGGCAATGCGGTAGTGGAACCCTAGACGGACGATCGCTTCTCTGGCAGCATCTTGCATTCCAAGCTTGTTGGTCTCTCTCACTACCGTGAAGCGGTAGGGTCGGTCTCCTCGTATGTGACTCTTGGCGTAAATGGTGACCTTAACACGCCACATCTCCTTGTTGTACTTGTTGATGGTGATACCATGGTACTCTAGGCGATGGATGTAACCCAATCCCTGAAGAATGAACCACAGCTCAGCACATAATCCTCCTTCCTTCTCAGCGCAAGAGTTGATGAAACGCATCTATAAAATTTTGAAAAACAAGAGAAGATTGGTAATCAATTTTAAATAATGAATACAAAGACAAGAAAAGGACACTAAGACAGAAAATAAAGTAGCAAAGAGACTTAAAAGTTTGTAAATTATTTTTTAGGAAAATATAAATCCTTAAGGCTTGCCATTTCTAACTATGTCACATCCTACAGTCGACTCGGCTCTGATACTAACTCCGTCGGGACCAGATTTTTGGATCCGAACCGTCTGTGTATTTCTACACTAGCCCCAGATTAGTAGCTAGTGCACACAGTGGAAACATTATTCATAACCAGTTCGAATCATGAAATAACATAAATAAATAACTGAGTACCAATCTTATGACCACTTATTACAAAAGAGGTCTAAAGACCTTAAGTCTCACAGCAGCGGAAATAAAAATAAACTCTGTGGTTGACCCCTCAAATCGCCCACTAGCATTCAACTGGGGAAACACAGCCTAGTACTTTGAGAAGCCTTCGTCGAAGCTGTAGGTGAAGTAGTCGTAGTCGTTCTCGGCATCTTCATAGACTTCTGAGATTTGTTGAGTGTAGTGTAACATCCCAAATACCTAAACAGGTGTTTGTTTCAAATGTAATTAAATGTGTAGAAATTAAAACTTTTTCTCACATCTTGAAACCCCGGAACTCACATGTAATTATTGTCCAAGAGTTGTGTAATCCAAAAACACAAAGTTCTTGTTGACCAAAAGTCAAACTCATTTTCCATTTGTCACAACTCATGTGCCAAAGGTTATCCATGGCCATGACCTCCCCTCACTACCAAACCATCAGACCTCCCTTTGCACTCACTTGAGGTCGTAGCCGTTGGATTCAATCCAAAGGCCACGACCTCCTCTGCAAACCATCACATCGAGGTCCTCCCACCTCATCGAGGTCATAGCCGTTGGATCAAAGATCCATGGCCAGACCTCCCCTCGCTGTTAAACCTCTCTGACCTCCCACCCCTATGAGGTCGTAGCCCTTAGATCTAAATCTAAAGGCCATGACCTCCTGTGCGCTATGCGCAAGCTCAGGACCTCCCCCTTTGGTTGTGTGCCCTTGGATTTAAATCCAAAGGCCATGACCTTCCCCTCACTTATCAAAGTCACGTGCGGTTAAGTCCTCCCAGGAGGTCCGCACCGTTGGATTTAGATCCAACGCCTTGGACCTCCTGTCCCCTTTTCCACTTGCGCATCCGCGCAATCAAATCGGAGGGCCACGACCTCCCCAGTCCAAATCGGAGGGCTGTGACCTCCTCTAGTCACTTAAAACTTACCGTTTCAAACTCAAATCGCATCCAAGGGCTAGGACCTCCCCATTCTCTTAATCCAGCAGTGGAGAGCTTCACCCTGTTCTTCTCCTAGCTTGGGCTCGCGTGCAGAGGCCATGGCAGTGGAAAAAGTCAGAGCCTTGTCACGTCCAACGGCTCTGCTCTGCGCGCATTAAATGTGTGGCAGAGCTTTCCGCCCCTAGACCATGCCCTGTCTTAACCTACTCTGTCCCCTCCATCTTGTCCAAGCCATGGACCTCTCGTGGACCTCCCGTGGGCTAAGCTCACCATGAGCTTAACCCGTGGTCCAGGACCTCTTTTGCCCTAGGTATAAACCCCCCCCCCCCCACTGTTGCCTTGGCTTCCTTTACACACCATTGTTGCCTTGCTTGCACCTCTGTGCTTGCGAGCTCAAAACACCGTAGCTCTCTTGGCGCCATTGGAGCACCTTGGAGCTCCTCGGTGGACAAGGGTCCTGGAGTTTTTCCTATCCTCTCATTGCTTCATGTTGTGCCATTTCCTCTGTGACCAGGTCCTAACTTGTTTAGTTTGGGCATTCTGAGAGTGGCCAAAGTGGAGCTTGGAGTTGGAGTTAGCGGTGGAGCCCTTGTCTTCCCGGCTCCGGTCCTCACCTTCCTCGACCTCCTCAGCACCTCTGGACCTCCAGGTAATCCTCCTGATAGTCCCTAGTTGCTGGGCACCTGCTTGAATGATGTTGCGGAGCTTTACTTCACGATTTGGTCTTTTGGCCGTGCTTGTCATCTTTGTCCTCTCCGGCTCGCCGGTGTTCAAGGCCGTCGCCGCCGTCGAGAGTGAGCCCATGGTGTGCGCAAGGCTATTGCACACTCAGTGGTGCCCGTGGATGTCGCCGGCGAGGTCTGCATCGCCGGCGAGGACCACTTCATTGCGCTCGGGTTTTTGTCGGACGAAAACGGCAGCACCGTTGTCATTTTCGGACAGAGATCCTCTCTTAAATGCGCTAATCATTGCTCAACCTCGTTAATCATTGGCGTTGTCTTAACTGCCTTTAATTTCCGCCCTTTGCGCGCATTTAAGACCTCGCGCGCGGACCTCCTTGTGTCCCGCGCGCATTAACTCAGTGTCTGCTTGGCGTGCAAGACGCTTGCCGATGGCTGGATGCTGGTCGTCAAGACCTCCTCAGGAGATCTTGAGCGTCCAGGACCTCCCCTGCGCAATCTTAGCCGTCGGACCTCCCCGGAGTGCAGCGACGTTGACCTCAGCGTAGGACCTCCTCGTGGTCATCTCAGCCGTTTATGACCTCCCCGGGTTGATCTTGACCGTTAAGGTCCTCCCTCGGACGATCTGGACCATTAAGGTCCTCCCTTGGAAAATCTGAACCGTCCGGGACCTCCCGTGAGGTCTGGCGATGTAGATCATCCTTGGGGAGATCTTGATAGTTTGGATCTTCCTTTGGAAGATCTCAACCATTGAGGACCTCCTCGCTTTATCTGGGCCGTCCGGTCCTCCCCTTCGTTGTGGTCCGTTGGATATAGCATCAGCGACCCACGACCTCCCCTCTCGCTTTCAGCGTCTTGGCTTTAGGAGGACATGGACCGTTGGATCCAAGATCCACGTCCCATGTCCTCTGGACCTTCAGCAGTCTTGTGCGCGTTGTTCTCTGGGAGGTCTTGAGCCGTCAGATCCAGGATCTGTGGCTCATGTCCTCCACGGTTCTTTTGGTTTTTAGGATTTCCAGAGAACACTTATTTGTGAGCTGAAAAAGGTATGAACTTTAAAAATGCATAACTAATTCATTTTAAATCCAAATTAGGTGATTCAAATTTCTGCAGCTCTGGCTTGACCTGGGCTCCAATCTAAAAATGGTTATGAGCCCAGTTCAGCTCCAGAACATGGTTTTGCAAATAGATTTCAAAACTAGCTTTAAGTGTTATATTAGAAATTCCTTTAACTTGTAAAATGCATAAGTAAATCTCTGTAGATTATTTTTGAGTGAATCCAACTTTGTTGGCTTACCCTGTTAATGCACTAATGTTAGAATAGGATTTAGGCATGTCCCTATTTTCAAAAAGCTTTCTTGTGCATTTTAATTTTGTTCAAGTTCTTGTCTTTGAAAAATCATAAAACATGCATAACAGCTCCAAATGAGGTGAACTCAATTGGGTTATTCATCTCATGAGGTGCTTGTTTTACTGTAAAAATTCCAGCTGCACCACCTTTCTAGAAAATGTTGCCGAATAATTAAATTAGTGAATAGTAGCAGTTTGGTATTTTTAGGGCTGAGCAGAATTGTTTTGCTCATATCTTTTGTATTGAGAATCCAAATCAATTGGTTCTTGTTGCTAAATTCCTAAAATCATCCTCTTGCTGCTGTAGAAATTTCAGAGCATTTGGAATTTGTTTGCTGTGCTGTCCTTGTGGTTTTAAATCGTTCTTATCGATTCTTTTAGCCTTTTCGATTAGGTGCCGGCAGTGGGTTGATCCGTGGTGATTCTCTGCAGCATAGTGACCAGCCACAGCAAGGCAAGCAGTTTGATCATGTCCCATTAATGTCCCATTACTTTAAAGTTTATTACTTTGTTTCACTTATATGTATGCATTGCTACTTTGTGTTAAATTATCGATTAGTTGAGCCTATAGATGCATCTCCTGTAGGTAAAATGTTCATTTTCTACTAATAAGCCTAGGATTATCTTGCTGTGATATAGAGTTCGATGGATGGACTCTTATCACTTAGTAGTTACGTTGATAATGCTTAGAAATGCTTAGATAACGGTAGAAATGGGCGGTTATCGACATTATGTCGATGACCTTGATCACACTAAAATTATTATTCCATTATGTCCCTCTTGTGCTTTGTTACTTTGTAAACAAACAAAATAAAAATGAAAACAAGGCTGTTATTGACTTGGGCACAATGGATGTTGGTGTGATATGTTGGGTGTGAATGGAATGGTGCCCAGGTCCCCAAGGACCGAGTTACTTGTGTCACTAAGCCAAGTGCTTATGCGTGCTAACCACACGAGGGGGATATAGGACCCCTCTTGGCTAAGTACTTTGGGAGGTGTTAATTGAGGTCGTGGGTGAGTAAAACTGTTTTATAAGGAAAGAGCACCCTTGATTCTTGCTGGTGGGCAGTGTCTCCTACCTTAGGGTTGTCGCGACTCTTAATTAGCATCATTCATTGGAAATGCCTCGTAGGACTTAGCCGTGCCAGCACACCAAAGGAAGTGTGCTAAATAGCTTGGCGAAAAAGCGGTCTGACGTGTGGGTACATTGGTACACCCCTGCAGGGTTAAAACTATTCAAATAGCCTCGTCCTAGGTTATGGACATGCTTGGTAAGGTCGTGCAAGAACTAGACTACAACATTTAATTAAAACTTGATGGGCTGGTATGAATGGATGTTCATACTATTGTGGTGGCTATTGGGTTAGTCACTTCCAAGATTGTTGTTGTCATCTACCATTTGTTACTATTGTTACTTGTCTCGTTGTTTCTTGCAAATGAAAAATGAATTGCAAAATTGCTTTGGAACCTATTTAAATATTGCAAATGAAAACTTGCTTTATGCTAAAATAAGTCCAAAGCCTCATCCACTCAAATAAAGCTTGCATGTAGTTAAACTATAGTTACTTATACTACACGTCGGTCTTGCGAGTATATTTTTGTACTCATTTGCTTTGCTTATAACTTTGTTGCAGAGGAGGTAGGGTCCAAAGGGCTTTACTTTTGTGAGATGTCGGTGGTTGGGAATCGAGCTAAGCGACTTGGTTGGTTGCCTTGTGGGCTAAAGGCAAACCTTGTGGCTCTCTTTTGTTTATCGCCATCTTATGGCATTTGCTTCATTGTGTTACTTTTATTAGTTGTATTTGGCGGTCGGCCCTTTTATAATAACTCTATATGTTGTATGTCTTTTATTCTAGTTAGTGCTTTGGTTCTATGTTTGAATGGAATTGATGCATGATTTTGTAAAGGGTATGTATCTTGCATGCAGGAAGTATACATATCTCGAAGACACGGATTATTATGTTTGTAATGCTAGAGTCAATGGAGGACTAAGTATTACAAGCCTAATAAACCGGGGTCCTCACATGTAGCATGTGAGTACATAAAGTACACCACGAGTCATGGGAAATGATGCATATGCACAGCTTTAACAATTGGGCATATAGGGTTCATTTGCACAAAGCAGTATTTTAAGTTTAAACATCTTTTATAAAGCTCATTTGACAAAAGATGATTAAAATAGTTAATGCAATTTGAATCAAACTGTAATGCAAGTTCAAACTACCATACATTAGAAAAGAGACTCTAACCGCCAAGTTTTCAAGAATTGAGCTCTAGGTGCTTAACTGGCTCTAACTGCCAGAACCACAATCCAAGAGTTCCAACTACTCCTAGATTCCCAAAATATTTCTTTTAAAACCAAAACTGAAATCTACCATGTGTATACACACCTTGCCCGCCCTAGACCATGGGCACAACTATTCAAATAGTTTTTAACACTCTGCAGAGGTTGTACAGCTTGACCCACACGAGGTAATTAGTTTATAATATCCATTTAACACACTTCCAAGGTGTGCGACTAAATGATTATCACAAGGCTTTTACAATACTTTATCCTAACTTTAGCCCGCCCGATGAGCTTTACCCTAAGTCATGGACATCATTTACCATTGACCTGGAGCTCACCGTTGTGGGGGATAACCTACCCGGACTTGGACGTCTATTACCAAAGCTCGGCGCAAGCCACGACAAACATGGATGTCATTTACCATCGTCTGCACTAACTAGGTAACACCTACCATATACAGCCTACGAGTGTAAAGTTAGAACAAAGTAAATTATTCCGCCAGGTCCTTCCGATTTGGGACATGTGGTTGTACGGTATTGCTTGGTTTGAATAAACACAAGAGTCAGTCCTTAATCAATTAGGGTGAGGCAAACCAGACTCATGCCACTCACCCTAGTCTAAAATATTTTCCATCATTTTTATTTTATTTCCAAATATTGACATTACCTAATGTCAAATATTTTCCAAAATTTAAAGCATACCAATAATAAAGGTTTTTCTCCCCCAAAGGTTAAATAGGAACAAACAGCACGTCTAAACAATTCTACCGTATCAAACTATTCTGCAAAATTGTATTCAATAATGCGAACTTTCCTACGATAGGGTTACAAAGGTGCAGGATATCAAATATCAAAGATGATAGTAGCAAACTTTTGGCTTTTAACTAACAACATACAGTTTAACTTATCATTTAAATAGCAATGTATAACTTTTAAAACTGAAAACATAATTTACAAATTATATGTTCAAAGTGGACAAAGGAGACTCGCCTTCAGTGACGTTGGAAGTAAGCACTTCCTGTTGATCCAAACTCGCGTCAGTGACGTCGGACTCTACACACGCGCAACGAACCAAATAAATAACATAAAATAAATAAAAACTAAAAATTATAAAATAAATACTGGATATTAGAGGATGAATTTAGGAGGAAGAATCAATAGATTTGGAGTTCGTATGAGAACGAATGAAATTCTGGAAAAAGAATTCTCAACTAAAATTTCTATGTACAAAGCAAGAGCTAGGAACAACTAGTTTGCATGGCATTGTTCAGTTCCTTCTTCATTACGAACTGAAAGCAAAACAGCATGCATAGAAGTGGAAACCATGGCGTCGACAACACAAGGTGGCGAAGGGCTGACTAGCAAAGCACGAAAATGGAACTCCAAGAACACGGCCTACCCCCAGGTGGCGACGGTTCGGCCGGAGAAGCTCTGTAGTAGTGGCGGCGAAGCTTGGGCGGCGGCGCGCACACGAGGATGGTGGCGCTCTAGTGATTCTAAAACTTGGAGGGAGTGCAACGGAGTCGATGAAGAGATAGCATGCCAATTTATAGCTTCAACCATGAGCCGAATCGTCGGGAAGGCAATGAAACACAGGCGACGGCAATGTGGGTTCAAATTTGGAAACGGATGAAACGACAGTGGTGCACTGAAGGGCTGTGCAATGAAGGCATGGCATCGTGGGAGAGGTTAATGCGGACTTAGTGCTTCAAACGGAATCGAGTTAATGCTTTGAATGAGAAGAAATGAGAGGAAGGGTGGTTGACGAGGATCTAATAATCCTCATTTTATCTTTTATCTATAATTCTTATTATGGGTAAATATGATGTCATGTGGTCCCTAGGTATACCCCTTATATTTACAAGGGAGAAGCCTACCAGGTGGTCGTAAGTTCTTCTATGACCACCCCCATAGTCGTAAGTCTTGCTACGACTATCTTATGGTCGTAAGTTCTTCTACGATCATTATCCATTCGTAAGTTATGCTACGACTACCCCATGGCCATAAGCTCTTCTATGACCACCTTATGATCAATAAAACTTACAAACGAGTGGGTCCAATTGATTAAGGAATCCAAGCAATCAACATACGTTGTTATTCTACGGAGTAATAGCATGCAATAACCCATTATCTCTGACAAATAACTACGGGCGGCATGAAGGAGTTAACACTCCGAGATTCTGCAAACATCGCCGATTCTGAGGACATGATGAGGCGCCTCTTCACGGAGAAATGGCTACTCCTTCACGATTATATAAAGCGTGATCGAGAGATGAAAGAGGAGGGCAATCGGAGAACACAGCAGGCAACCGGGAAGACAAGCACTATCTTCTGTAATAGTCTTAGTCTTTTCTCCCGATTGTACAAGATACACTCAATATCATACACACACAGGAGTAGGGTTGTTATTCTCCCCGGAGAAGGCCCGAACCTGTATAAAAATACCCGTGTCAATCTCTCTATGTGATTCCATTCTAGGAGACCCACGAATCAAACAATCTTTACGTAAGATCGGTTCTAAAACACCGATAGTTGGCGGCGACTGTGGGGATCTTCTGGTAATCTCTTATCAACATACTCTCTTTTCCAAATCTCATGCACTCATGGCGGAGAGAATGGAGCGAGGAGAGCTGGTTTGACTTGGCGGATTCTGCGGACATCGACATGGATGCGGTTTCAATTACGAACTGAGTGTCGACTCATCCGATGGTGTTGCTGCCTCTAGAGATCTTTCTGCAGATCTAGGAGACCATGCCATTGATAGAGTTGAGGAGGGATCCTTATCCCCCACAACAGTACGTCCAACAGAGGAATCAATTCCCTCAAAGGACAAGGGTCAATTTGACCATAATCAGGACTACACCCAGGCGGGCTCACAACACAATGAGAGTTTTTCCTCCAAGTGTCCAAGTCCCCCTAAGACTGTCCGACTTGGTAAGACAAGTTCTGGAAGTCACAATTCCAGGGCTTCACTAGCATCCGGTGGTCCTCTCTCTTTGGATAACTCCAGAGAGAACGGGATCAAGCATGCTTTTCCTGCAAATTCGACCATCTCTCCGTAGATCACAACTGCGGACGGAGATGGTTATAACCCAGAGTTCCCCTTCCTGGAGGGGATTACTCCAAGTCGCCAGATGGTGTCTCTCGACTACTCCTCAAGCGGGGAGGCCTCGAGCGCAAGTGAGAATCATCAACGGGAGGTCTTCGTCCTTCCCTCAGATCAAGGTCACTCTTCTAGAGACCGAGCTAGGGACACTCCCGAAGATCACGCCTGCGCGCCCCTCGTGGCAATGGCAAGGGCACCACCGTGACAGACGAGAACCAATACTTTGATGGCGTGAGGAAAATCCTCGACATACTCTTACTCCATTGAGGCAGTCTCAAGGATCTAATGTGGAAGATCTTGAGGCTATTCGACGGAAGAAAATTGCAACCCAGAAAAATTTGCATGGACGCATCCAGTATCAATCAGAGGGAGCTCCAGCACATCAACGACTTGCTCGAGAACCCTACTCGAGAGCTCGCCCGAGCGCCAGGCTATGACCTCTTCATCGAAGAGATCGCACAAAGGCTTCGGACCACGATGACAAGACTGGAAGCACCTCGCCAACATCATTCAGGAAGCCATAGCAATACAACTTTCTCAGCTACCAGTCGTTCGAACAATACCCCACGTAGAGATCGGCGCAAAGACAAGTCGCATCGATCTCCTACTCGGAGAAATATCCTTCAAACGTCAGGTAATCAACAAGCCCCTCGGACAAGTGATCGCTCACCATTCCGACATGGAAATCTGCAACAGCAGATGGAATACGAGGAGTATTTCCCTCGTAGGACCGAGACCTACTACAAGTTGGGTCAACCTGTTACTAGGGTATCGTCGAATACGATCACCTGGTGATATCAACCCTTCTTTCCTGCAAAGGAGGTGTCAAGAAGTCATTACTGGATGTCAGGCATTCTCGCCTGACTTCCAAGCTGTTCGCTGGCCACCTCGTTTTCAACTAGTGAACATGGAGAAGTTCGATGGATCCCAAAATCCAATCGAGTTCCTTCAAATTTATACAACGGTTGTCCGAAGCGGCGGAGGAGGAGAGCATGTAATGGTGAATTACCTTCCAAGCGTGCTTGAAGAGTGCGCTTTCGATCGTGGTTACTAAACCAACCACTCGAGTCGATCTATTCTTAGCAACACCTCTGCGACCTTCTACTAGCGAACTTCCAAGGCACCTACAATGCATACAGGAAGGAGGGCGATTTGCCGGATGAGGCAGAAGCGACCACGAGACCTTGCGCCAATTCATCAAGCCCTTTAGTCGGTTTAAGTAATTCAATTCCTAAGTTTCGACTCATCTGTCATCGGGGCTTTCAAGCAAGGAGTCCGTAGTAGAAGGATAACGGAGGATATCGCTTTGAATCCTCCTACTCTTTTGCGAACTCTTTGAGATGGTGATCGATATCTGATTGCTTCGAAGTCGTCGAGTGGAACAACATCATTGATCCGAAGACAATACCTCTCGAGAGCGGCGAAGGTGGCAAGAAGAAGGATAAGCGAAGAAGTCCAAGAACAAAGGCGAAGGGTCAAAACCTCAAGCCAGCGGTTCTAAGGAGGTCTTGGCTGTAAACGATAAAGAGCCATGAAGCTCCAAGCCGTACTCCGATCGAAGCAAAGGTAAGCGCCCCGATCGGAAGAACGACAAGCCTAGGTGGTGTCCTTTCCATAAAAAGGAAGGACTTGACCTTCGCAACTGCCGAGTTTTCCAATGAAAGCTCGAGGACTACTACAACGGCAAAGGACCACTTCCCACTCTCGGCGGTAGGGCAAACAAGTGGTCGTAAGTCGTCAGATGACGATGAGGAGATGCTGTTCCAAGATCCACAACATACCGTCGAGCACATCTACGGGGGATCGTCGGCATACGAGTCAAAGCGACAGCTTAAAGCTACCGAACGTGAGGTAAACTCCATAGACCTGCCTCTCGTCAATAAATTACCGAAGTGGTCAGAAGTCACCATCTCCTTCAAGAAGGGTGATTGCTCGATTCCTTCGACCCGACCAGGTCGATATCCGATCGTGGTCGAACCCACCATCAACAATTGTCAGGTCAATCAAGTTTTAGTTGATGGTGGCAGCTCGTTAAATATCCTGTTTACGAGTGCCCTGGACGAGATGCAAGTACCCAGGACTAAGGTAAAACCGGTGCGATACTCCTTTCATGGGATCGTACCGGGGTCTTCAGCCAAACCTATTGGCCAAGTTTCTCTTCCTTTAACATTTGGTTCTCCAAGTAATTTCAGGACAAAGAAAATCTCCTTTGATGTGGTCGATTTCGATACGACATATAACGCCATACTCGGATGGCCAACTTTGGCAAAATTCTTAATGGCTACTCATTATGGGTATCAATGTCTTAAGATGCCAGGTCCCAAAGGAGTAATCACAATCCATTGTGACAAAAAGATGGCGCATACCTGCGACCATCGATCCCTCGAGATAGTTGGTCAAATACCAACTCGAGAAGAAAGTCAGTCTTCGACTAACAAGTCGAAGCCTAAAGCTGCACCAAAGCCGAACTACCAGGTCAAAGAGGTTCCTCTGGACGCAGGGGAGCCCTCAAAGACTGTTCGCATCGGAGATACTTTCGACCCCAAGTAGGAAGACGCCCTCATCACCTTCCTCCAAGCTAACGCAGATGTCTTCGCGTGGCAAGAATCCGACATGCCTGGAGTCCCTAGGAAGGTGATCGGGCATAGGCTAGCTGTACGGCCTGACAAAGTACACATAAAACAAAAACTACAGAGATTTGCCCCTGATCGACGAGATGCTATTAAATCAGAATTGAACAAGCTACTTAAAGCAAGCTTTATAAGAGAACTCGGTCACCCAGAGTGGTTGGCTAATCCTGTAATGGCTAGGAAGTCGAACGGCAAATGGTGTATGTGCGTAGACTTCACTGATCTTAATAAAGCTTCTCCAAAAGATGATTTTCTTTTACCTCGTATCGATCAGTTGGTTGATTCTACTGCAGGTTGTGAAATGTTAAGTTTTTTAGATGCATATTCTGGATACCACCAGATCAATATGTGTCTAGACAATGAAGAAAAGACCGCATTCATTACACCATTTGGTATATTTTGCTATGTCAAAATGCCATTTGGTCTAAAAAATGCGGTAGCTTCTTTTCAGCGCTTGATGCAATCGACTTTTCATCTCAACTAGGCCGAAACCTGGAAGCCTATGTTGATGATCTAGTCGTTAAAAGCATCAAGAGACTTAATCATATCACTAATTTACAAGAAACATTCGACAACCTCAGAAAACACCACTTAAAACTCAATCCTGAGAAGTGTGTGTTCGGAATCTCTTCAGGAAAATTGCTTGGATTCCTAGTATCTATCACGAGGAACGAAGCAAATCCCGAAAAGATAAAGGCCATTCTACAAATGTGCCCTCCGACCACAAAGGAAGAAGTCCAAAAACTCACAGGGTGCATGGCGGCTTTAAGTCGTTTCATCGCACGACTAGGAGAAAAGGACTACCTTTCTTTAAACTTCTAAGGAAACATGAAGGTTTTGAGTGGTCTGCGAGGCAAGCGTTGCCTTTGAGGATGTCAAGAGGTATCTTCTGAGTGCTCCTATTTTGGTTTCTTGAGACGGAAGAGACGCTCTTAATTTACCTAGTTGCCACGCCACAGCGATGGCCGCGATCTTGGTCGTAGAATGTGAAAATGTACAATGGTGGTTTACTCGTTAGTGAAGTTTTACACGGCCTAAGGAGCGTTACCCTCGGGTCCAAAAATTCTATATGCCCTCCTCATGTCTTGAGAAAACTACGGCATTATTTTCAGTGCACAAAATAGCTATCTGTCTGAGTTTCCCTTGGGAGCGATCCTCGAGAATAGGAAGCAATGGGGCGCATGGCAAAATGGTCGGTCGAACTTGGGAGTTTGACCTCCATTTCGTGTCTGAGCGGTTATTAAATCCAGATCTTGGCGGACTTTGTCATTGAATGGACAAATCTGAACTCGTTCAGGATCCCGATCTGATTCCCATGACCGATGGGCGATGTACTTTGTGGTCACTTACTTTAAGTGGCTCGAGGGTCAGGAGGTGGTCTGGTATCTCCTAACGGAGAAACCTTAAAATATGCCATACAATTAAACTTTCAGGCCACTAACAACGTGGCAGAATATGTAGGTTTGCTAGCTGGCATATGAGCTGCGAAAGCGCTCTCGATTCATCGACTACTCGTACGGGGAGACTCTCAACTAGTGGTGAATCAAGTCGGGAAAGAGTACTAGTATTCTAACCCGACAATGTCTCGGTACTTATCAGAAGTGCGTAAGCTAGAAAAGTATTTTTTTGGTTTCAAGGCACAATTCATCCCTTGAAAGGATAATTTCCTCGCAGGCCAGCTTGTTCGAATGGCTTCTTCCCGATCTATAGTACCAAAAGGAGTCTTCTTGGAATAACTCCAGAAGCCATCCCTGGATGAAGAACCAGAGATACCTCCTATTGAGACGGCCTCTCTAGAATACGAGGATACGGATGGCTCCCATCTCTGAGTATCTTGAAGGGTTCCGTGCAAAAGGCGATCCCAAAGGCGGATCGCTTATCGAAAAGCCAAAATGTATACTTTGGTTGAAGGAGTCCTCTATAAGCGAGGTACTCAAGGGGTGCTCATGCGATGCATTCCGCATGAGAATGAAGGATTAACACTCCTTCACGACATACACGGTGACATCTGTGGAACTCATGCTTCCTACTGAGCAGCTGGTCGGTAAGGCCTTTCGACAAGGTTTGTCTTGCCAATGACCTTTGTATGCGATGCTAAAGAGTTGGTTAAAAAGTGTGTCCAATGCGGTTTCATAGCGAGCAAATACACCAACCAGCTCAAGCATTACAAACGATACCTCTATCTTGGCCTTTTGTGACACAGGGTCTCGATATCCTAGGACCATTCCCCAAAGCTCTAGGAGGTTTGAGTTCCTTTTGTGGCTATTGATCGTTCACAAAATGGATCGGCCGAACACATGCTTCATCGATAATAGCGGAGCGACAAAAGCGGTTCATGATGAGATGCATAATTACTCGATTTGGAGTTCCAAGTCGAATAATCACGATAATGGTAAACAATTTTGGCGTAAAATTTCAGGAATTTTGCGACGAGTTGGAGTACCAAGTTATGTTATGTTTACATTGCCCATCCCCAAAGCAATGGGGCGATCGAGCGTGCAAACGGCCAAATAATGCGAGGAATTAAAACCGAGTCTTGACCAGCTCATCAAGCGCTCGGGGCTTGGGGTACAAGAATTACCCTCCGTATTATGGGTAGTTCGTACGACTACTGGTCGGGCTACAGGTGAAACACTCTTTTTTCTTGTCTTCAGAGCCGAAGCCATGCTTCCTCCGGAACTAAAGATATGGTCAACACAGTGAAACTTTCAATGACTCAACCAGGAACAACTTGAGCGGATGACATTAACCTACTCGAAGAAAGGAGAAACCGGGCCTTAATCCGTTCGGCGGTCTACCAACAAGCCTGCTTGAGATACTACGATCGTAAGGTCCAACCTCATGACCTTCTTTGTAGGTAACTTAGTATTGAGGCTCGCTAATCCAAGTCTAATCGGAATAAACTTTCTCCCAAGTGGGAAGGTCCTTACAATGGTCGAAGTTACGGCCGAGTCGATCACGATTGGCAATGGAAGGCGGCGGAGTTCTCTCGAATTCTTGGAACATCGACCCGATTCACACAAGTTTTATGTGCAACAAACCATTCAGACAATAAAGCCTCAGGTTCTCTCTACCTCTATTGTCTTATTTTTGAGTAGTGCTTTCATAATATTTCAACTACATTCCAGTTTTCTTTACACTGGTCGAAAGGCAGGTAACATCATCTAGTCGAAGCCTCTCCTCTCTGCGTGGTCACGCCCACTAGAAGGAGCTTCCTAGTGTCGACTCGTTACTCACTTTTCTTTGCCAATACAAAGAGCTCGGGTTCTATTTGGTGAAATATTCTTAAAGCTAGCTCTTTTTCACCTTAGTTTATTTCTTGATTATTTTGAAAAATACTCTAAGCAGAGTGAACTTTCTTAGATTTATTCAACCGCTTTTGGTGTACTCGTTCCGTCCCAACTGGTCGAAGGAAGAAACACATCTAGTCGAAGTCTTTCCTCTCTATACGTTGTCCTGCCACTAGAAGGAACTTCCACAAATGTTTTAAAGTCCTCTAGACGTTTGCCTAACTCAAGTTGCCGTTCTCGATTTAATTAATCTGATCGGAGATGGTAATATCACCTAGTCGAAGCCTTTCCTCTCTGCGTGGTCACGCCTTACTAGAAGGAACTTCCTAGGGTCGATTCATTACTACTCTTTTGACGATGCATGACAATCGTGATAAAAAACTACAAGTTAATCAAACCTCTCTGTTTTCAGAAACCCTTTTAACACTATTTACCTAGTTTATCTAAATAAACTAAGTAAATAGTCGAGAACTAGGATAAAGTTATTAATTTGACTTCAATTCTTAGTTTTTGTTAGTCAATTATCTTTTGAGTTACTAACTACTCGACAAGATAATTTGCGAGAAACAAGATGGATTATATATTACATCGGCAAAAGCTTGTTTTCACGAGTTTTATTACAAACTACTCAGAAGAGGGAGATCCCAATTGCATCTCCTCCGAGACCTTCCTGCCGACTAGCTAGATTTCTTCAATCAAACGACTTATACGCCTCGAGGCGCTTGAAGTCGGCGTCGATTGATTGCACATTAAGGCTAGGGTCATGAGCTTTAAGTTTTGCTAATACATAACTTATTGCACCTTCGACCGCCTCCTTTATCGAGTCAGCTTGGTTGGCCTTCAGGGTGGTCACCAGTTCTTGCAAAGTCCCAACTTGTTCCCCAATAGTACTTATGTGAGCAGCTATCGTGTCTTCTGGAGGAGTTTTTCCCTCACCACGCAGCTCACTAAATATATTGTTCAGGAGCATGATGTTGCCTTGAAGATTAATCTTCGTCGACTTCATCTCCTGTTGGTTACGAGTCAAAGCCTCGCGGAATTGTTCATTCTCGACTACTTGCTCTGAAAGGGGTAAGACTAGTCAAGCAAAAATAATTCCTAGAAGAGGAAAGAACTAGTTCACAGGTAAAGAATTCCTTACCTGCTAGTCGAGAATCTAACTTCTCGATTTCCTTATTATGGGAAGCAATGGTCTCAGCATGTCGCTCCTCCCATAATTTGATGTCTTTTGCGTTTTCTCTGGCGATGTGGAGGGTCTCGTTAAGGATCATGGTTTTTTCTTGATCCCTAGTTTCAAGCCTTCCCAGCTCAAGCTCAATTTCTAAAAAGAAATGAGAGTTAGAATAAGAAAAGAACTCATGAAGGACTACATGTAAAGAACTACTTACCTGCTTGCTGAGATCTCAGCCTTACAATCTCTTGATCTTTATCTTTGGCGATACGAGAAATCTCGTGAACGACCAAAGTTTTATCTTTAACTTTGATTTGGAGCCTTCTCATTTCATCCTCTTTTTCTGAAAAGAAGTAAGAATTAAAAAGGTAAAGATTAACGACATAAGCAGTCTTAAGTTCAACACTTACTTTTATCTCTCCCTACAATTTTCGAGTTGCAGAGTTACCCACCTGAAGCTTCTTCAAGAGGTCTTCTTTCTCTTCCCTTAGCTTTCTCGTCTCGTCTTTTTCATAATCGAGCGAGTCAGCCAAGGTCTTTTCGTCACTATTTAACCTATAAAGGTTAAAAGTAGACATGAGCACTATCTAACTGGTCGTAAGTCTTTCTACGACTAGTACCTAGTCGTGAGTTTTTTCACGACAAACCCCATAAGCACTGTATAAGTGGTCAAATAAAAAAACGACTACGAATAATAGTGACTTACCACCTCTCTGCCTGTTCACACAGTTCCGCTTTTTCTTGTCGTAGCTCTACAAGTTGTCGGTGATATTCACCAATAGTGGCAATTTGTTCTAGAGCTTTCTGCAAAAAGAAAGACAGTAAGAAGCAAGGGAAGGCCACACATATAAGTATCCTTAAATACTTACATTCATGGTCGTCCGAGCAAATATTGAGAAAACCATCGTTGGACTCTTCAGCTTATCTATCTTCGCGACTTGATCCCACCAAACCTTCTCGAGACGCTCGTTGTCAAAAATTTCCCCTCTGTTGGGAATATCTTTGGGATGAGGGACTCGATTGCGAGATCTAAAAGCAGAAGACCCCACGATGGAAGCAGGCCCAAAGAAATCAGCACAGAAGTTGAAGTACTCCTCGTCTTCTAATTACAGAATAAACTTCTCTTTGGAGACCGGGAGGTACGTCTGCAACGACTTCCTTCCTGGCACGGTGGTCAAGTACATCACCACCTTGGCCAGAGGCTTCTACCGCTGCCTCTGCTGCCCCCACCACCACCTCAGCGGTCGTAGCAACTACCTCAGTGGTTGTAGCAATCACTTCAGAAGCCATGACTTCCTCCGCCACTCGAGTAGTGGGTGATCCTTCGACCACTCCTACTGTCATCTCTCCATCCGCTGGAGAAGTGACAATAGGCTTCTCAATAGAAGCATCCTTGGGGGCTGAAGTAGTCGAGCTAAGAGCAACAAAAAGTAAGCACGTTAAGTTGTGAAAAGCAAAAGGTAAATGCTGTTCTTACACTTTAGTCTTTCTCACATACCTCTGCACTCTGGACTTAACCAGGAACTTATGAGTCATCTTCCCAACGGAAGATTTCTTTGACTTCTTTTCTACGACCATGTCTGGTCGGAGTTCAAGTTGAAGGATAGGCTCGGCCACGACCACGTCTGATCGTGGATTTTGAACAGGAGCCACCTCTCTGATCTCCTGATTATCCGGATGGTCGAGATCAGTCTCGACCACTCCGAAATCGGTGCTTCCCTCGACCACAGGCTCTACTGGAGCAGCATTGTCCTTCACAAAAGACATAAAGTCCTTCCAGTTCTCTTTTTCTAGTCGCTTGACAAAACTAGGAGATGTAG
Source organism: Phyllostachys edulis (assembly GCA_036346405.1). Taxonomy (NCBI): domain Eukaryota; kingdom Viridiplantae; phylum Streptophyta; class Magnoliopsida; order Poales; family Poaceae; genus Phyllostachys; species Phyllostachys edulis. Next base: position 20,648,010 of record CM070555.1, on the reverse strand, counting down.
AAACTGTGAAAGTTTTCTTGTCATAATAGAAGGGTACCTTGGCCTTGCGGGCTTTGCACTTAAGAGGTTAATTTGCTTCGATCTCTTGACTTTGCTTCAACCTCCACGGTTTCGATTTGCCAGTAGTATCTGCAGCAGATTTTGCAGAAGATCTGGTCGAAATAAAAGAACTTGAGCTTGCCCCTCTCTTGTCGGCGACTTTCACGAGTCGACGCTTCTTAGACGGAGGAGCTGGACTTTTTCATTTGTCATCCTGCTGGCGATGGTTATCAGTTCGACCTCTTGGTCGTCCTGACGATTTTCCATGCCTACTTTCTGTAAGAAAAATAGAAAAGGATTACTGACCAGTCGTAAGATTTTCTACGACCAGTATCTAGTCGTAAGTTTTTCTACGACATTTCCTTGATCATAAGGTTTTCTATGATCACTACCAAGTCGTAAGTTTTTCTATGACAAACAACCAGTCGTAAGTCTTTCTACGACTCTAAAGTCCTAAGGATAAAATCAACCCTTGATTACCTTTAGGCGCTCCATCTTCTCTTCTGCGAATAAAACCGCAAGGATTTGAGGAACCGCCACTCCAGGTGGCAGAGATTTCTCATAAACAAGTTTGACCCGAACGTCGATCTCTGTTTGTGAAAGATTTGTGCAAACAGATAAGGCATTCATTAGACCACTTTGAGAAAGACCAAACTGAGGGCTAAGTCGAAGATTCACTTACCTGCCTCGTAGTCCCTGGTCGGGTCTTTTGGCCCCGTGTACCTCCACATAGGAGGTACTCGTTTCTTCAAAGGGCTAATTCGACGTGTGATGAAATCCTTCACCACATGCCATCCGGTCAGTCCCTCCTCTTTCAAGTCCTTGATGGCTTGAATGTAGGGAACAATCAACCAAGATCACAGGAGTCGAATCCTGGAAGAATTCTTCGTGACCTTCCTTGAAAGTAAAGTCATCATCTTGGGTGATTTTCCAGTAAAATCACCTCTTCCTCCATCCCGGCCACGAAGACCGGGTAAACATCTGAATATACTCCTTCGACTTCCCGTCATGGAGTTTTAGACCACAACTCCTAGCAATCCCAGATTGTCGAGCCATTCCATAAAAATATTGAAAGAGCTCGAGGTCTGCTGGAATTCCCAGGTATGCCTCACACAGATACACAAATACACTTAGCATAGTGATAGAATTAAGACCGAGGTTCACTAATTCCACCCCAAAGTGCTCAAAGAATGCGAGTGTGAGAAAGGGTGAGCAGCAATCGAAGGCCACACTCACAATATGCGTGGAAGACGGAATTTGCCCAATCTCCCCAGACGGCCAATGCTGTCCAACCGTCGTAATCCACTTCACAAGAACCTTCTCTGGAATCTTCCCGGCGTTGACCAAGGCTTGAATCTTCACCGCATCCATCTCCGACTTGGCCCACTCAAAAATTGTTCCGGCCATCTCTCTCAAAGAGGGGAGGTTTTGGATTAAGGAAGGTCTTAGGAGAAGGCACAATTAGGTTGATGACGGAGAAGGCAAGAACTCGATGAACAGCGGGAGCAATTTGGGGAAAAGTAAAAAACCCAAGTCTCACCCCCCGGTAAGTATTTATAACCATATGCCTGGGTTGAAGGGGTGGAAACCCAAGGGTTGCCACCGTTTCGGGAACTACTCCAACAAACAGACATATAAGAGTCGTTTGTGATTTTGTAAGTTTGTCTGCCCAAGAAAATCAAGTTCATTTTTACACCTCAAGCAAAATTACTTTCTTGGCTAAGCCTTTCTGGCCAAATGACATATCAATCAGAAAGGTTTTACTTCCGATCACCATACTATGACTATTTGATAGTCGTAAGTAACCTTCTTGACCAAGTATATTCCTGGTCAAAGTGAAATACAAATGTTGAAGAGTTTTTCCTTCGACCATCTATCCACGACCCTCTCGTGGTCATAAGACCATCTACAACTCCTTTACCAAGTAAGTTACTTTCACTTGAAGCTGGGGGGCTAGATGACGAGAATCTAATAATCCTCATTTTATCTGTTATCTATAATTCTTATTATGGGTAAATATGATGTCATGTGGTCCCTAGGTATACCCCTTATATTTACAAGGGAGAAGCCTACCAGGTGGTCGTAAGTTCTTCTACAACCACCCCCATAGTCGTAAGTCTTGCTACGACTACCTTATGGTCGTAAGTTCTTCTACGACCACCCCCATAGTCGTAAGTCTTGCTACGACTACCTTATGGTCGTAAATTGTTCTACGATCATTATCCATTAAATAAGTTATTCTCGACTACCCTATGGTCGTAAGCTCTTCTCGACCAGGTCAGCTCGACCGCCTTATGATCATAAAACCTCTGAGCATTTAGTGGGTCCAATTGATTAGGAATCCAAGCGGTCAACATCTGCTGTTATTTTACTTGAATAATAGCACGTAATACCCCATTATCTCTGACAAATAACTGCCAGACGGCATGAAGGAGTTAACACTCCGGAGATTATGTGAGACCCCGATTTATTAGGCTCATAATACTTAGTCATCCAATTGACCCTAGTATTATCAACTAAATAAACCATGCCTCGAGATATATGTACTTCCCAGAATGCAGTACACACAACTCATTACAAAAGATTGCATCAATTCCATTCCAACACATAGAACAGAACAAGCAACAAACCAGAAGTTAATATAAATAAGGGATAGTTATTACAAAAGAGAGGCCGACCGGCCAAATAACAACAAGACTACTAAGATAACAGCGGAAGCAAAAGTGCCATAGAGATGGCCCAAAACAAGAGCCAACCAGTGTGCCTTCACCCACAAGGCAACTGACCGGACCGCCAAGCTAGTCGCTTTCCCAACCCATGCACATCTCGCAAAAGTAGAGCCCTTTGGACCCTACCTCCTCTGCAACAAAGTTATTAAGCAAAGCACATGAGTACAAAATGTACTGCAAGACCGACGTGTAATATAACGTAACTATAGTTTAACTACATGCAAGCTTTATTTAAGTGGATGGGGCTTTGGACTTATTTTAGCACGAAGCAAGTTTTCATTTGCAATATTTAAATAGATTCCAAAGCAAAGTTGCAATTCATTTTTCATTTGCAATCCTGGAAGTGGCTAACCCATTAGCCACCACAATAGCATGAACATCCATTCATACCAACCCATCAAGTTTTAATTTAAATGTTGTAGTCTAGTTCTTGCACGACCTTACCAAGCATGTCCATAACCTAGGACGAGGCTATTCGAATAGTTTTAACCCTGCAGGGGTGTACCAATGTACCGACACGTCAGACCGCCTTTTATCGCCACATGATTTAGCACACTTCCTTTGGTATGCGGCACGGCTAAGTCCTATGAGACATTTCCAATGGATGATGCTAATTAAGAGCCGCAACCCACGGGGATAAGGACACACTAGGCAGCCTAACCGGTGCTAATGCTCCTCTCCCACACCACACACACACATTTAAAACCACCCACCGACCAGCTCATAATTAACACCTCCCAAAGTACTTAGTCAAGAGAGGTCCCATATCCCCTCGTGTGGTTAGTGCGCAAGAGCGCTTGGCTTAGTGACACAAGTAACTCGGTCCTTGGGGACTTAGGCACCATTCGATCACACCCAAAATATCACACCAACATCCATTGTGCCCAAGTCAAAACAGTTTTGTTTTCATTTTGGTTTTATTTGTTTACAAAGTAACAAGCCACAAGAAGGACAAAATGGAATAAAGATTTTAGTGTGATCAAGGTCATCGACCTAATGTCGACAACCGCCCATTTCTACCGTTATCTAAGCATTGCTAAGCATTATCAACGTAAACTAATAAGCGATAAGAGTCCATCCAGCGAACTCTAAATCGCAGCAAGGTAATCCTAGGCTTAGTAGTAGAGAATGAATATTTACCTACAGAATATGCATCTATAGGATTACTAGCAACCTTTTAACACAAAGTAGCATGCATACATATAAGTGAAACAAAGTATTAAGCTTTAAAGTAATGGGACAATAAATGGATATGATCAAACTGCTTGCCTTGCTTATTTTGCTCAATATATTGCTGAGGATCACTCACGGGTTCAACCCACTCGTCGGCACCTAATCGAAAAGGCGAAAAGAAATGATAAGAACGAAGAAAACCACAAGGCAGCACAGCAAACCAACTCCAAATGCTCTGAAATTTCTACATCAGCAAGAGGATGATTTTTAGGGAATTTAGCAACAAGAACCAATGGATTTGGATTCTCAATGCAAAAGTTATGAGCAAAACAAATCTGCTCAGCCCTAAAAATACAAACTGCCACTATTCACTAATTTAATTACGAGGAAACATTTTCTAGAAAGGTGGTGATACTGAGATTTTTATTTTAAAACCAACACCTCATGAGGTGAATAACACAATTGAGTTCACCTCATTTAGAGCTATATTGCATTATCTATAATTTTTCAAAAACAAGAACTTGAACAAAATTATAATGCACAAGAACTCTTTTTGACAATAGCAACATGCTCAAAACTAATTTTCATAGTAAGTTCATCAATAGAGGAACCCAACAAAGTTGGATTCACTCAAAAATGATCTACAGAGCATTAGTTATGTATTTTACAAGTTAAACACTACATTTAAAGTTAGTTTTAAAACCTATTTGCAAAACCATGTTCTGGAGCTGAACTGGGCTCACAACCATTTTTTGATTGGAGCCCAGGTCAAACCAGAGCTAACAAAATTTGAATCACCCTATTTGGATTTAAATTGAATTAGTTATGCAATTTTAAAGTTCATACCTTTTTTAGTTTATAATTAAGACCTCACGGGAGGTCCTAAGGACTAGAACGAACTGGGAGGACATGAGCCATAGATTTTGAATCTAACGGCTCAAGACCTCCCAGGCGATAATGCGCTCACACGCTCGCGAGATCTAGAGGACATGGGCCGTGGATCTTGGATCCCACGGTCCTTGTCCTCCCAGCGGAAACGCGCATGCGTCCGCGCGAGATAGAGGTCGTGGCCGTTGATCTTGGATCCAATGGCTATGACCTCAAGATCTCACGCTCGCAAGGCTTATTCTTTGGACCTTATCTTGTGCGATCGAGAGGAGGTCGTGACCGTTGATCTTGCGAGATGGACGGCCCACGACCTCGCACCTCACGCACGCTTTGTTGTGAGAGTTAATCTGTGGGACAACGAGGAGGTCATGCGAGGTCTTAAATGCGCGCGAGAGAGCGAGGATTAAGGGCGATAATGGCGAACCCAATGATTAATGAGGTTGGCCAATGATAAAAGCGCATTTAAGAGGAGGATCTTTGTCTTAACGACACTTGCCGGGCGTCCGTTCGACAAAAACCACAACGCAAAGATGGGGGCAATGCCGTGATCTGAGCTCGCCGGTGACCTAATGGTACCAGCGGTGCGCAATAGTGTGGCGCACACCATGGACCTCCTCTCAGCATGGCGGCGACCTTGAATGCCGGTGAGCCGGAGAGGACAAAAATGACCAGCACGGCCAAAGACAATAGCGAGGTATTGAGCTCCGCAGCGACATTCAAGCGGGTGCGACATCTAAGGACTATCGGGAGCGTTACAGGAGGTCGAGAGGATCTTTGAGGAGGTCGTGGAGGAGAGGACCGGAGTTGGAGAAGATGGGGTTGCTCCACAACCAAAGCTCGACTCGAGGCTCCACTTTGTCCACCTCTGAAAATGCCCAAACTAATCAAGTTAGGACTTGGTCCCGGAGGAATGGCACAAATGGAAGCAATGAGAGGAGAAGAAATCTCCGGGAACCCTTATGCCACCGAGGAGCTCCAAGCTCCAATAATGGCGACCAAAGGGAGGTCGATGGAGAAAAAGCTTAGAAGACACAGTGCAAGCTAAAGCTTGGAAGTGTGCCAAAGAAGCTAAGGGATGAACCCAATGGGGGTTTTATATTTCGGATAAGCAGGGCACATGAGCTGGGTTAAGCTCATGGTGAGCTTAGCCCATGGCTCGGTCCATGGCTTGGACAAGACGTGGGATTGACCTGGGGACAGGTCTGTGCAGACTAGAGAGGCGGAAGGCTAACCAGCATTTAATGCGGGTCAGCAAAGAGTCGTTGAAGGTACACAAGTAGCGAGCCGCCCCTTTTCTTCTTTGCCCAGGAGCACGCCTGCGTGACCGAGGAAGGAGAAGAACAGGGGAGATCATTTTGACCGTTGGATAAGACTTCGGGGAGGTCCTAACCATCGGATGTGATTTTTGAACCGTTATGTTTTAAGTGACTGGGAGGAGGTCCCAGCCACACGATCTTGGACGGGGAAGTCGTGGCCCTCTGATTTCCTTAACGTGGATGCGCAAAGGAAAAGGGAACAGGAGGTCCAAGGCGTTGGATCTAAATCAGCAGTGCGGACCTCTGAGGGACTTAACGTTTGGGCACGCTACAGCCCAAGATGTGGAGGTCATGGCCTTTGGATTTAAATCCAAGGGCACATAACAGATGGGGAGGACTTAGATGTTGCATAGCGCACAAGAGAGGTCATGGCCTTTAGATTTAGATCTAAGACTCACGACCTCATGTCTTGTTGGGAGATCTGATCTTCACAAAGCGAGGAGGAGGTCGTGACCGTGGATCTTAATCAACGGTGCACAACATGAGATGGGGAGGTCTGGGCTGCGATGATTTGTAGCGGAGGTCGTGGCCTTTGGATTTAAATCCAGCGGCTCACGACCTCAACAAATGGAAGATCTGAAGGTTTTGATAAAGTGAGGGAGGTCATGGCCATGGATCTTTGATCCAAGAGTCAGTGACCTCAAGTAGGTGGGAGGACCTCCTTTGTGAATGTTTGAGGAGGAGGTCGTGACCTTTGGATTGAATCCAATAGCTACGACCTCAACAAGGTGCAAAGGGAGGTCTTTGAGGTTTAAAAACACAGGGGAGGTCATGGCCATGGATTTTTGATCCAAGGGCTGTGACCTCATGTAGGTGGGCAGGTCCTTGCGGTGTTGACCGCGGAGGAGGTCGAGGCGGTTGGATGTAAATCCAACGGCTGCGACCTCAACAAGGCGGGAAGGGAGGTCTGATGGGTTGCGAACGAGGTTGGGTTGGACCAGCTTTGCAAAGTGGCTAGCCCAAGGAACAGTGCACCATTTTAATTTTAGTTTTTAATAGCTGAGACTTTGCAGAATTGTTTGGGATAGCAATTCAACTCCAAAATTTATGAAATTTTAACTGGAGCTTGCTGACATCGTGATTATCCTTACATAAAATTTCCAGAGGTTATTATGCAATGCATTTTTCTCAGGAAATTCATGAAGGAAATTCAAGAATTTGTTTTACCTCCAAAAATTACCAAACAAGTTTTAAAACTCATGATATTTTTCAGAGGGGTCCCACAACATTTCTAGGACCAAGGGCAAATATTTCCACTTGTTTGGCACAAGATTTGTGACAAATGGGAAATGAGTTTGTCTTTTGGTCACAAGAGCTTATGTTTTTGGATTACACAATCTCTTGGACAAGAATTACATGAGAGTTTAGGGGTTTTCAAGATGTGAGAAAAAGTTTTAATTTCTACACATTTAATTATATTTGACAAACACCTGTTTAGGTATTTGGGATGTTACAGATTACTACAAACATGCGCCCGTTACAGGACATGATGAGGCGCCTCTTCACCTGGAGAAACGGCTACTCCTTCATGATTATATAAAGGCGGCGATCAGAGATGAAAGAGGAGGGTAATCAAAGAACACAGCAGGCAACCGGGAAGACATGCACTATCTTCTGTAATAGTCTTAGTCTTTTCTCCGATTGTACAAGATACACTCAATATCATACACACACAGGAGTAGGGTTGTTATTCTCCCCGGAGAAGGCCCGAACCTGTATAAAAATACCTGTGTCAATCGCTCTGCATGATTCCATTCTAGGAGACCCCCCGAATCAAACAATCTTTACATAAGATCGGTTCTAAAACACCGACAGTGGTCATCTGACATTAATGGCAGTTGGAGCTTGCTTGCTTCGGTTGTATGGCGCCGGCGCGGAGAGGAAGAAAGGGGAGGGGCAACGCGGCCGAGGAAGGGGGTGGCGCGGCGAGGGGCGGCGCCGGTGGCAGTGGCAAGAGCCCGAGATTCGGATGGATTGGGAAAAATGTTGGGGTACTCTGCTCTTAAATCTTCGTCGCGTTCCCATGTTGTTTCTTTCTCTAAATGATTGCTCCATTGCACTTTGCAGAATTTGATAGTCTTGCTTTTGGTCTGACATTCTGCTTCTTTGAGAATTCTGACAGGGTACTCCTGATAGGTGAGATCTGTTGGAAATATGCCCTAGAGGCAATCATAGAGATGATTATATTTCATTATGTTCATGACATTGGATAATGTGTTATCTTGTTCCTAGAATAATATTGTTAATATTTATTATCAAGTATGTGACTTGGTTGTGAAACTCTATATTTACTGCGATAATTATTCTTACGATCCTGATGCGTAAACATATGAGGACACATATGAATAGACTAGCATATGTATTGGTTGATGACTATGTTTCACGAGTCATAGATATGGAGATATCAAACCAATAATATGGACACATGTTAGAGAACATGATGTTGGATAAGACCCACCTTGAGGCACTATTGAGATTGTTATGAATCTATGTGTCATTAGTTGGTCTCAAGCAATGATGATGTATAATCCTTAGACCTGAGATCAGCATGGTTTCCTACATGTGTAGGAGCACTCTTAGGGGTTGCCAAACTACACAATGTGGGTAGTTATAAAGGTAGTTTTCGGGTATGCTCTGAAACATGGAGAGGAATGTGACTGGTCGGATATGGGATTTGCCCCTCCTAACATAACAGGAGAGATGTCTCTGGGCCCCTCGTTGTGATCGGATAAAGAAAGTGCATGGCCATGCCACTAGTAGTCGAAGTATTCGACCACATAAGGTTATCTGATACTCGATCGAGAAAGTATTGAGCAGTCCATGGATGACACAACATCTCACCGGAGTTCAACCGGATATCGTGAGGCAAAGGGAGAATACATGAGTAGGTCATTGGTTCGACCGACTACCGATTGAGTGCGTATGGAGATACAAACAAGTCGTGATCGGTCGAGCGTAATCCGCAGTGGTGAAACCAAGTCGTAATGAGTTCTGAGTTGGTGGTGATCAAATCTGAACTGGTGCAGTATAGAGATGGGACCTGGTCGTAAGTGATGAGGACACAGTCGTATATCATATTGCATTAAGGTTCGTCCGATATAATTTGTGTGTTTTCGGAATCGATATGTTACGCTAGGAGCACTTCGACTTCGTGATCGGAAGCGGTTTCGAATCACAACGAACTACACATGAACCTCTGGGTCACACATAGCAGGTTGGAACAAACCAAGTACGAATCGATTAAATGGCGTGTTTGGATAGGATCCGTCCACGAGCACTATATAAGGAGGTGCATGAGGCTTTTGTTGGGAAAGGCGCGTGAAACACCACGAAACCCTAGCCGCCATCTCCTTGAGAGCTCCACCGTGCGACTTGGTCTTTGGCACCGATGTTGGTTGTTCCTTCCTGGGCGATGTGGATACCGTAGGCGCTACTACGATTGTTGCGCTTGAGGGCGATCGCGATCTTCACAAGGAACCGCAGACGTTCTTTGGAGAGCGATCGGCTCGTGAGGGCGTTGGACGATCGACTCGACCACTACATCGGCGCGCTCTTCGTTGGACGATTGCTCCAATCCTTCTTCCGCTTTCTGCTGCGTCTGTTGATAACGATCTGTGATCATCTACTTGCTTGGCATCTGGTTAGCGTGGTAGAAATTTTTGTTTGTAGCTATCGTAGCCTACCCCGTGTCCCAACAAGATCATCCTTCAACTCGACTTCCTCTAGAGGCATCTGTTCTTCCAGAACTCTGAGGCATTTCTTCATCCTAGACACGTGAAAGATATCATGCACATCTGATAGCTGAGGTGGAAGCTTTAACTTGTAAGCGATTTACCCTCTTCTGACTAGTACTGAAAAAGGTCCAATGTATCTCGGTGCAAGTTTTCCACTCTGAAACGACACATTGCCTTGAGAGGTGAAACCTTCAGATACACATAATCTCCTAGTGCAAAAGATAGATCTCACCGGTTGTTATCAGCATAACTCTTCTGCCTGGTTTGACCTACTTTTAAATTCTGACAAATCCTCTTGTATTTGTTCTTCGGCCTCCTTTAGAATGTCTGGCCCGAACACTTGTCACTCTCGGTTTCATTCCAATACAAAGGAGTTCTACACTTCCTTCCATAGAGTGCTTCAAAAGGCGACATTTGTAAACTTGACTGATAGCGATTGTTATAAGAAAATTTTGCATACGGCAAACTTATGTCCCAACTTTTACTATTGGTTAAAGCACAAGCTCTTAACATATCTTTGAGAATTTGATTAACCCTTTCAGTCAGTCCGTCTATCTGCGGATGGTAAGTTGTACAGAAATTCAATTTGGTGCCCAAAATTCTCTACATCTTTTGCCAAAATCTGGAGGTGAACTGAGATCCTCGATCTGATACAATCTTCTTAGGTACCCCATGCAGACATACTATTCTGGTCATATACAACTCTACGAGTCGGTCTCCTGAGTATGTAGTCTTCACTGGAATAAAATGTGCAATCTTTGATAACCGATCCACAATAACCCATATTGAATCATACCCGGATTTTGTTCTTGGCAGACCAGCGATAAAGTCCATTCAAATTTCTTCCCATTTCCATTCAGGTACCTTTAGAGGTTGAAGCAATCCCGCAGGTCTCTGATGTTCAGCTTTAATCCGCTGACACACATCACAAAATGATACATACTCAGCAATTTCTCTTCTCATGCTTGACCACCAATATCTCTCGTGAAGATCTTGGTACATCTTCGTGCTTCCTGGATGAATCGAATATGCAGATTCATGGGCTTCCTTTAAAATCAAAATTTTTATTTCCTTATGCCTCCCTTATCTTTTGAAAATCCAGGTGCTTTGTCTTTTCTCATATTAACCTTGATTTCCTTGACATCTAGGTCTTCCTTCTGAGCTTCCATGATCTGATCTTTCAGAGTTGGTTGGACCTCAATAGTGTTCACACAACCCTCCTCAACTAATTCCAGGTTGAGTCGTTGAAATTCCTCGCACGAACAAGCTGACTTTCTTTTATCAACATATTATTGCAATGGGTTAAGTACATTGTTCGTCCCTCAACTATACACGATGATTAATTTTCGTCCCTGAACTAAAAAACCAGATATAACGACCCTCGAAGTTTACATACCGGACAAACGAAGTCCCTCCGTGTGTTCCAGAGCGGTTTTGACCGGTGTTGACCTCCTCGCTAGCATTTTGAATACACGGTGGCCTTCTCTTTCCCATCCTTCTCTCTCTGCAACCTCACCCTCCTCGGCGGGGCCTCCCTCTGCTGCCTTCGTCTCCCTCCCGCCGCCCTCCTCCCACGCCCTCTTCCCTCTCCTGCTTCCGTTCCCCCCAACGCCTCCTTCTCCACCTCCTTTGTCTTCGCCGCCCCCGCCTCCGCCCGCGCCCGCCTCCCGCCTCTCCTTCCTCCTCCTCCCCGACCTGGTCAGGGCCACCGAGGGCTCCGCCAAGAACTGGTCTCTCCCGCTCGATATTGCCTTCGACGCGTCCAAGAACTCCTCATGCGCGCGATGTAACCGAACTCCACCGAGTGGTGGACTGTGAGCGGCAATGAGGTCGAATCCAATCCAATCGTAGCTATAGGCTGGGCGATGGAAGCGACTGCGGCGGGCGGAGGTGCTGTGAGGGCTGGGACTCACGGCGGTAGAGTACACACAACACCGCAGCCCACGGTGGAGCGCACCACCTTCTGGCGCCGTGGGGTCGACCAATGCTCCTCCTCCTCGCCAGCCGCATCCATGCGCCACCGCCGCGCGCGACTACCCTCGGTCTACAAGCACTTCATCCGTTGCTCCCTCCGCCCGAACCGGCCGTGGCGACCTCCGCCCGAGGTGCCTCTGCGAGGTCGGTGTCATCTCTGGCCTCCCGCCAAGACCGACATCGAGCGCCTCGACCTCCTCGGCAGCAAGCGGGCCTTCTCGGCTTCACCATCACTGGCGGCATGACCTTCCATCTTCGTTTGGTTGATGAATCTTATCTCTTGATACCTAGATTCTGGTGCTTGCACATTCTTTCCCCCTGATCTCCGTTTGCTGCTAAGCTTTTGCATATAATCTCTATCCATTTCTTGATCTGGCCGCCAAGTTCTTTCCCGGACTTCCTCGGCGGCGCGTTGGAGCGTGGCGGGTGGCGACAAGGGATAGAACTATAGAAGAGCAGCACCGGCAGGGGAGGGGAGGTGGGGTTCAATGGTGACGAAGCAGTTCGGGTGCAAGTTCCCAGTGCAGGTCTGCTAGTCTCAGCAGCGGACTGTGGTGGCACGGCCTCGCCGGCCACGGTCACCTTGGCAATGAGCTTGACGACGTTGTGGCAGTCCCCGCCCCCTTGCCTATATAAGGTGAGCACCGGGTGCCTCTAGCTCCCCATACCCCATGGCTACTCATGCTTCCACTAATTCCTCCCCAACTTCACCCTATGTTGCTGACGCCATTTCGCCTCCATGGCCGACCGCCGCTCATCACCTCCCGGCCGCTGCCGACCAGCTCATGTCAAGCCACCAAGCGCCTCAAGCTCCGCCTTCGCCTCCGCCGTGAGGTCCTCCACGGCGTCACGCTGGAGAAGGCCCACGTCGTAGAGTTCACCGTCCATGACCACCGTCAGTGGGCTCGACTTCTTCTTCGCGTCCCGGTCCCACGCTTGTGTTGAGGCAGATTTGCGTGCCTGCGTGTGTTTGCTAGCGTGGACGCTTGGCTGGCAGGGGAAAATGATTTTTTTCCACGTGGCACGAAACACTGGTCAAAACCACTCTGGAACGCACGGAGGGACTTCTTTTGTCCGGTATTGATACTTGGAGGGTCGTTATATCCGGTATTTTAGTTGAGGGACGAAAATTAATCATCGGGTATAGTTGAGGGACGAACAATGTACTTAACCCTATTGCAATAGCTTTTCCTACTCAAAGCATCAGCTACAACATTAGTTTTGCCTGGATGATAGTGTATTCCAACATCATAATCCTTGATTAGCTCTAACCATCTTCTTTGCCTTAAGTTGAGATCTGACTGAGTGAAAATATACCTGAGACTCTTATGGTCGGTATATATTTCACAACGATTACCGATCAGGTAATGCCTCCAAATCTTTAGAGCATGCACCACTACGACTAACTCTAAATCATGGGTTCGATAGTTCTGCTCATGCGGATGCAATTGCCTTGAAGCATAGGCCACAACCTTGCCTTCCTGGATTAACACACAACCAAGACATTGTTTTGATGCATCACAGAAAATCTCAAAGTTAATGCACACTGATGGGCTGCGCAATGAAGGCATGGCATCGTGGGAGAGGTTAATGCGGACTTAGTGCTTCAAATGGAATCGAGTTTAACGCTTTGAATGAGAAGAAATGAGAGGAAGGGTGGTCGTCTGCCATTAATGGCAGTTGGGGCTTGCTTGCTTCGGTTGTATGGCGCCGGCGTGGAGAGGAATTAAGGAGATAGGCGGCATGGCAAGGGGTAGTGCCGACGGCGGTGGCTGGATCCGGCGAGGTCGGCCATGGAGCTCGGTTGGTGTGGGTGGCCATTGTTCTGCCCTCGGGAAGACACCAGCAGAGAAAACAATTCATTTGAGGAAGAAGATAGGAGAGAGAAAGGAGGGAATAAAAGAATAAAGGGTAAGGTATAAGTAACTGAAACAAAGAAGGAAAGGTTGGAAGCTCATGCATGTGGCGCTGGGGTTAAGCGTGCTGGGCTCCCAGCACGGCGGTTGGGATGGGTGACCGTGCAGGAAATGGGGTGACCGAGCGGGAATTTTTTTATTATTTTTTTTAAGAAAAAGAGAGAAGGGCAAAAATAAATATATATATAAATATATATGTTGGGCCAAGAATTTAGAATGAATCTTTTTCTAGAGATTTGAATTTGAATTTTCAAAATTTGGAATTTAGATTGGAAATGGAGTTTTGGAATTTGAATGGGAAATTGGAATTTTGAGATTTCCTTCTAGTATTACACATAAAATACAAATAAGATCCAAATAAAATCCATACAATTTTAAATAATTAATTTGAAATTAAATTTTTACAGAAAGTGAATGTTGGGATGTTGCAGCATGGTTGCCAGGAGAGCACGTGGACATACAATTACCTGGATGTCGTCGATAGGTAATTGGACTTGACTTTGAGGAATGGTTGGTTGCTGATTCATGAATCCACTTCTGAGTCGGAGTACCTGCGCATCTAGGCCACTTTCTATAGCTTCCAAGATGGGTAATGTCTAAAATGCCCCTGACGACAATACTGTCTTGTTTGATGCCGTTTAATACAATTAACAACATTTAACGACAATTAACAACTATTAATGAAAACTAATAAACATGTATTACAACAAATAATTATAAAAAACAATTATTATAATGAATTTGATGACAACTAACGGTAGTTAACGACAAGTGACGACTGACGACAAGTGACAATAACTAACAACATTTGATGACAACTAATGGTAGTTAACGGCAAGTGGCGATAACTAACGACATTTGACGACAAGTAACAGTATTTAATGACAAATTGACTGCAATTAATGTAATTAACGACAATCAACAATAAATCATTATTACGACAAACAATAGTTACAGAAATAATTACAATAAATAATCACAATAAACAATTGTTACAGTGCATAATTAATACAACAAATAAATAATTATTAAAAAAATTACTACAGTGTATAATTAATACAAAAATCAATCTTGACACAAAATAGGCAAAAGGGAACTATCAGCGTGATCAACTTCAACTATCAGAGCTTCATAAAGGATATCTGTAATACTCCGATTTATTCTAAGAAAGAAAGCGTTCAAAAGAGAAATTAGACATAAGAAAAAGGGGGTTTCTATAGTTCTTCGGCAACTTGGGCCTCGGGCCTTGGCCCAGAGGCCCACGAGGGCCGGCCACCAATAAAAGGAGGGGGGGAAAGCCTAGCCCGTAGTGTAGCTACAGTATCCACAGCCGCTACAGTACACCTCCCCCTTGCACTCCACTACTATTCTCCTCCCTCTTGGTGGTGCTCTCCCATTGCTATCGGCCAAGAAGAAGGAAGAAGAAGGAAGGGGAAGAAGGGAGGGATCACGTGGTGATTTCGTCGTTCTTCAGTGGTTGTTCAAGGGTAATCCCGATCTCCATTCGATTAGTAGTGTAATTGGATAATTAGGCGATGTCGGTAATAGATCTGTTTAGGGTAGACAGTAATGGCCGATGGTTTTGATGGAGTTAAGTGTGGATTCTGACCTGGACATCGCCTAGAGAGTTCTCGGCGACGTCGCTAGCTTTCCGTAGAGTATTGGATCAGGTCGTTTGGATGAGCGGATTAGGAGATATGATTTTCATAGCGTTGCTGTTCCGTAGTTCTGCCATAATTCTAACAGTGAATATTGATCGGTAATTAGCAGATAGTTAATGGATTATTTGGAAGATCTCACTATAACAAAAGTTTTAGGTATTTTGATTAGATTTCCAGAAAGCTAAAGAACACAAATTTTGGATAGCTTTACTGTAAGATACATCAATTTTAGTCTTGCTGTCTAGAACCACTGTCGAGATTTTGTTGTTCAATTAATCTATGTGGTAGAGATAGTAGATGGCCTAATCTGTGAAGCTTGCCAAATAAGTTTATGTAGGCCATGTTGTAAGATTTCCAGAAAGTCAGAGATCACCCCTTTTGGATCTCTGTACAAAAAGGTATGGATTTTAGAAGGGGACTGTCTGTTGAGGGGACAGATAGATGCTTAGGATTTTGGAGTTGGGTTTGCGCTAGAGAGTGTAGCGAATTCGTATTTGCTTCTAGCTTTGTTTTTGTCCAGAATTACTACCTTAGAGTGCTTGTTAAATTAATTTAGGTGGGGGTTTGGTCCCAGGAGCAGCGCCCTCTTCACGTCCTCCATCTTCGCACGGTTGAGACAAGTACAATTAGTGATGGATTACTTAAAAGAGATTGTTCTTGTTTGCAAGTATTATGTCTACATTCAATATTCATGGATGCTAGAATGATATGTATGTCAATGATCATGAATGCTAGAAGTATGAGTAAGTTTTTATTCATGCATGATGCTGCAACTAATACTTGGTTATGATGGATAAAAGAATTGTTCATGTGCATCATGTTATCATATTTGAGGCTTGGTCACTTGGTGACCAAGCAATGATTTGAGGTCCCTGTCATGTATATGACGTGCTTGTGGTCCCCACACTTGTGGAGTGTGGGCTTGTGGTCCCCACATTTGTGGAGTGTGGGCTTATGGTCCCTATGCTAAAAGGCACAGGCATGAGTATGCATCGATGGTTGCATACTCTGCATTATCGGTAAATGCAAAGAGAAAAGGAAAAAGATGCATTACGCATTTGCATTGCATAAGCATGTGATTTGTTTTATTGTAAAGATTTGGGGATGGATGTTGATGTTATAATTGTGTATTATAATGTCTTATTATTTGTAGTTTGCTAAGTCTTTGGACTCACTCTTATTGTTGTTTGTATTTTTAGGTACCCCTTACAGGAACGACATGCATGGGAGGAAATAGTCATAAGTTTGGATACACACTGCCACAAACCTTTTATAGTTGGTTAAATTTGGAACATGCCTTAATAATTGAGTAAACTACTTAAAGGATTTGTTATGATTATGCCTTATGCTTTGGATAAATTGTAATAGAGTTGATTAGCATATTATGGATGCCTTTTATTTATGCTTTAGTTGATTAGTATAATATGGATGTCTTTATGATTTGTTTAAATTGGATGTTTGGATTATTGAATGATGTTATATTAATCTGGTATGGTCACCTATACAAAGGAGGTGCTACCGAAATTTAGTAAAATGCCTTAGTTTAAAATTTCTTACTCTGTTAGTTTAGTAGCATTCCAAGCTCATGTGGGCTGGGGTGTTACAATATCTCTCACCAAGATTTCGTCATCTGCACTCTGAGTTGTGCACTAGAAACCAAAATGCAACATCAATACAAAAGAAACGCAATAATGTCATTATCACAACTCATGTTCCATGAGGGGAGAACTCTTAGTCCATTTTTTTTTCTAAATGACATTACTAGAGCAAATGGAATAAATTTGAACAAATGGTCAATTGGTCACAAGAGAAACATAAGTATTACTATAGACAATATTCTTACCCCTCCACTTTTTTCTGGGCTTGGGACCGACATCGGCAGTGTTAGGCACTCCCACCCTCACACGTACCCCCAAATATAAAGAAGTGCATGCTTTCTAGTGCAGTTCACAAAGTCTAATATCAATCATGCAGTAAATCAAAGATGACATATTAACCGATCTAATATCAATGAAGTATTTGATTTGTAACTATCAACAACATCAAGTTGTCATGCATGCCCTAGCAAGAGATCAAAACACAGAACATAATTACATATATCAATCATTGCTCTTTATTGAGTTCATCCTAAACTTAAAATGTTTAGTTCACATTTTTTAACTCAGGAGCTATTAACATGGCTACTGAAATACACGAGGATGAAAAATATCATCTTATCAAGCATTTCATTTGGGCAATACAATGTATGGCCATATATACTAAGTTCAAGTGTCAATGTATGGCTAGAAACAATGTTAGCTCAAATCAATCGAATAGGAGTGTCAAAATAGTAACTACATTCAACAACAATGCCTTCCAAGTTCCAATGCCAATGCACAACACATTCCAACAAATTGTCAAGCTTGGATCAATCAACCTAATCAACAACGCTAGAGTGAACTTCATATCATTTAGTAACACAAATTCTTCAAGCACTATGAAGACAAATCTACACTCAAATCAAGATGCATATGTATTGATGAAAATGATGAACTAGTTTGAGATTTTGGTTCATGCACATATACACTGTGCAATGGGGACGACTCCAGCCTTGAGGAGGCCGCCAATGACGAGGGAGGGTAAGAGGAGTGGCGGCGATTGACGGTGGCTGGGGAGGGAGCTGGAGGAGGAGCCGCCGCCGCGTCGGGGGAGAGAGGGCCAGCGACGTGTGGGGAGGAGCCCAGATCCGGTCGGGAGGGAGAGGGAGGAGGCCGGCATTGGCTCATGATCGGGGAGGAGCCTAGATCTACGCGGGAGGAAGAGGGAGGGGTGATGCCATGTGGGGAGTAGAAGGAGGAGGAGAGGATGGCGGCTCGAGGGAGGGAGAGGGCAGCGGATCGGGGAGGAGATGACGGCGGCTCAAAGGAGGAGGAAGGGCGCTAGCGCCGCTTGGGAGAGGAGAGGACGACGCCATGTGGGGAGGAAAAGGAGGAGGAAGGGTGTGGGAGGAGGAAGAGGAGGGCTCGGGGGCATGGGGGGGCAGGGATTAGGGTTACGGTTGGGTCGGGTAGGGAGTTTAATGCAATGGCAAGATGCGGGTAAATACCAGTGAACTCGAGGAGCAAATAGGGAAGAGAGGTGGTGGGAAACTGTCAGACCCAGGCGTGGAATACTCGAAGATCTTATGTGTATACAATGCTAGTCCAAGGAATAAAGGCTAGCACACACATTCAGAACATTTGGCATCACATTCATACATTCATAATCTAAAGTAAAGCAAAAGGGACATTCTACTTAAGCTATTACAGCAATTATTACACCGACGGCCAACGGGCCAAATAAAAGCAGTCATCAAAGAAAGTAAAACATAGCAAAAACATAGTAGTAGTAGCAAAAGTCCAGCAGCATGCCCATCCGATCCCGCAGGCAACCGACAAGGAAACAAGGCATAAGTAGACTCGTTGTCAGGTGTAAAGAACTTATCATCTGGCGTCGGCTCATCTGCAAATTCTAAACCAACAACAATAGCAAGATTGAGTACTTGTGTACTCAGCAAAACTTGTAGTGTATCACAAAATCATATTAAATATAAGGCTGTCAAATGCATGGCTCTAATCTACAAATTCTTTTGCTCAAAACCAAGTTTATTTGAAATAATCATAAGTAATAATTTGCAACGAATTTGAAAGAGCAGTGTATGAAAGAGTAAGTACAGGATAGTAAGTAAAGTAATTGAACAAGTAACAACAACACCCACAATGCTAGCTGGTTGTAAGAAAAAATATAATCAGGTTTTGCCATAGAAATGGCACTGACAAATTCATGTTCAACCATAGAAATGACAGTCCTGCAATGGAAATAGCAAATTAGTCATAGAAATGACAGTTCTCTTATAGACATAGCAACAAAGCCACAGAAATGGCAGTTAACTCAAGAAATGAAAAACCCCATGTCATTACCCCAATCTTTTGTGACAAAACAATTTGGAAATCAAAAGCTACCGCCATACCAGCCGCACTAAGCATGCTCATGACTGCGAGCGCGGCTATTCGAATAGTTTAGCATTCTACAGAGCTGTACAACTTTACCCATAGTACTCGGTATTCCAGTTGCTTGGAATATCTCTATATCGCTGCTCACTACCGAAGGTAAGCAACCTAGAGTTCGCGACGCAGCCTTTACATTATCTAGTCCTAACCTTGCACTAGCCTTGCGAATCTATATCCTTATCTATCGGGATAATAATAATAAGGATAACAATGATAATAACAAGGGAACATATCGAATGAGGAGCCTCACTCACCCAAATGGAAACCCGTTGAGTGAGTCCCTCACTTTGCCCGGATGGAAACCCGTCGAAGTGAGGCATCCGTAGTTGTGTTGGCATGCTAGTCCTTCGGCAATGCGCGCACTACTTCTGCCTACTGTCATGCAAGGCTAAGATTTCGATAACTTAGTTAGCTACGACTATCCCATGCTAGCACATATGGTTGTATGATTAGGTCTTAGTCCTGGATTTGCTGGCTTCAGTCCTTGATTGACCACGTGCGAGATCTCCACCCTATTTACTAGTGAGTCACAATCCTCACTCTTTCAAAATACAATATAACTCACCCACGTCTAAAGACTAAAGTTTTCATGTCACTTTCATATAAAATAACAGAGGTAACTTCTCTGGACATTTTTCAAAATAATCCCAAACTCACAAATTATCATATTGTCCTTTAATTGATTTTCAGAAATTCTATTGCTCTAGTTGCATTTGTACGACAATCGTACTAAAAAATTCCCAATTGACATTATCTATTGTCTAACCCATATTCTAAAGGTTACAACATTAAGGGATCAATATTTCAAGGAGACATAAGTAGCAAGTAGATTTACAACTATCGATTTCCCGATAATAGCATTTTCATACAGAAAATACACGCATGCATAGTAGGATTTGCAAAACAAAGTACAATAATTAAAATATTGGGATCAACATGATCAAAGGGGGTGCTCGCCTTGCTCTTGGTGTTTTGGAGATATGGTAGATTGATCGTCGCAAGAATAACCTGAATAATCGATGTCTACAAAGAGCTAGAAAAAAATTAAATAACAACCAACTAAAATAAACAGTAACAAAAAATAGATTTTTTTACATATTCAGGTAGATTATGATTTTAGACGAATTTAGAGACAAATTTAACTTAATTTGGAGTTTTGTAGCAAAAGTTATTAAGGTTTTAATCCATTCGATTTGATAAATCTAGTTTAAATGAAAAATACGTTTTCTAATGGAGAAAACGTATTTTCGCGTCTGTCATAATAGAGTTTACACCTTCACGAAAGGAAAACGTATTCTGGTTATAACTGAATGTGTATTTTCCATTTTTCGTTGGATTTCTGGTTTAACTGACATGTGGGGCCCACTGTTAGTGGCTAGGCTCACGAGCACAGTGCGTAGACCAAAGGTCTATATGCGCGTGGTGCACGGGTCCATGGGGTTTTCACTGTGTACTTAAGCCGTGGGGCCCGCATGTCATAGACTCAAAAGGAATTAACGTTTTGATTTAAATTAACGGCTCGGTCCCACATGTCGGCGACTCATTAGCACTAACTAAACAGTTAAGAGGTTAATTAGCCCTAATGATGTAATTAGGCACACTGATGATGAGCTACAGTGCTCGTCATCGTTGTGCCGTGCGGTGGTGCTCACGGCCGCATGACTTGCCGGCGATGTGGGGCTCGACGAGGCCAATGAGTGCTCAAAATGGGATCTACGCACTAATGTGCACCTGCCGGCACCGACGGCATGGTCTGAGGTGGCTCAACTCGGTGGTGCGTTGGCGACAAGCGGAGGAGCAGGTACAGCAAAACACGACACCGCAAATGAGCAACGCCCTCGGCAAACGAGCGCACACGTAAGCATCCAGAGGTTACTAGGAGTATACTGGAAGGATGCGGAGGGGCTGAGGTGGTTGTAGGTGAGTGGTCAACGGTGAGCCTCGGCAGTGAGGTCGGTCGCGTGTGGAGAAAAAACTCGGGTGAAGGAGCTTGAAGTCCAATGGTTGGAGAAGCTCCCTGGTGCTCAAGCGATGCTCTGGGTGCAGCCGATTGGTCCAAAGTGCAGTATATCACCGGTGAGGCTTGAGCGGCGTTTTCGGCCGAAGATGAGGAAGACAAGTCAATCTGGCCGATCCTGTGTCTAAAAGACCAAATTGAGTGAGGGGAAACACTTAAGGTGATCTAGAACGTGGTATGATGCGATAGGATTGACACCAAACCCTTCATGGCGCCAGAGACGAAGGTGGTGGCGCAAGTCCGAATTAGGTTTTGCTCTCTCGGAGCTCTAGAGCTCGATTGAGCGGAAGTGAGGGAGAGTGAGTGAGCGCACGAGTTTGGAAAAGAAGATACGAAGCTTGGGGTGAGTTTTTATATCCGGAGAGGTGGAGTAGAGCGAGGTAGAGCTCGGGTAGCTACGGGCAAAAGTGGCAGAGCTCTCGGCGTTGTATGTGCAGAGAGGAGTCCGTGGGCAGGGATAGGTGCGGCGTTGAACGACGAAGCGACGTGGGTGGTTAGGCGGCAGCAAAACCACAGGCAGCTAGGACAAACCAGGGGCACGGCGGAGCTCACGCACACAAGCATACACTGGCACAGCTGAGCATGAGGTGGTCAATGAGTCCTGCACATGGGACCCACCGGTCAGCGAAACAGCAAAGCAACTCGAGTCGAGGTAATCTCAGCGGTCCGATTGGAAATGAATGGTCCAGATGAAATGCGTCGTTCGGATGGTTCAAACGTTCCGATCAATCTGGACAGTCGATTTCAAATCCAATGGCTCAGAATTGCTGGGTCTGGTCCGCTCGTGAAGGTGGTCTGGTTCGACCGAGTGATTTGGACTTGAGCCCGAGGAAAAGTGCGGGCTTTTGATTTTTGAATTAACTGCTGATTTCTTTGGAGAATTAATTCACTAATCAACAGAGGTCCAAATTTAATGAAAATTTTTGTGTAGACTACTAGGCTCAAGTAGTTTCTCCAGTAAACTTTTTAGTGGTTAACACCTTTCGTGAATTTCTACAAAATTCGGACAACGTGTTTTTCCTAAGTGGTTGTAATTATTTTTCTAAACAAATTTTTCATATAAAATTTTTGTTGAATAGTTCCTAGAATAATTAGCCTGAAACAATTCTCTCATTTTGAAGTTTTCACTTTGTTTTATCTATTTCCTTTTTAGCACCTATTTGTTTGTAGTTCAAGTTTTGCTTTTAAATTCAAATACAATTTTTCGAAAGGTCTTATTTCATATGCAAATGTTCAAAGAAATGCAAATTTTATTACATAATCCCAAGATTAAGATTTTGGGATGTTACAGACCTACCCCCCTTACAAAGAATCTCGTCTCCGAGATTTGGTAGGCTCGGAGAAGAAAGAGGGAAATTCGGCTCTAAGGCGGTCTTGTTGTTCCCATGTAGCTTCATCTTCAGTGTGGTTACTCCACTGAATTTTCAGCATCTTGATGGCATGACTTTGCATATGTCGCATGGCATCTTCTAAAACTCGAATTGGGTGTTCTTGGTAAGATAGATCTGGGTGGATATCAAGGCTTTCCAAAGGAACAGATTCGGTGGGAGTCCGAAGACATTTCTTGAGCTGGGATATGTGGAAGACATCATGTACGTCCGAAAGTTGAGGTGGTAGCTCCAGCTGATAGGCTTCTTTGCCTTTCCTTGCGAGAATTAGGTAAGGACCGATATATCTTGGTGCCAGTTTCCCGCGAACTTGGAAACGGCGCATACTTCGCATTGGTGAGACCTTGAGATAGACAAAATCACCTACTTCAAAGCTCAGCTCATGGTGACGGCGATCAACATAGCTCTTTTGTCACAACTGTGCTTCCTTTAAGCGTCTCCTTGTCGCATCCACCTGCTCTTGAGCTTCCTGGATGACAGTTGGTCCAAAGAATTGTCGTTCTTCGACTTCGGACCAGAACAATGGTGTTCTACACTTCCTTCCATACAGTGCTTCGAATGGAGACATCTGGAGACTGGACTGGAAGCCATTGTTATAAGAAAACTCAGCAAACGCTAAGCATTTCTCCTAATCCATGCTATAGGACAGCACGCATGCTCGCAACATGTCTTCCAGTATTTGGTTTGTCCTTTCTGTCTGACCTCCTTTTTGCGGATGGAATGTCGTGCTGAAAAATAGCTTGGTTCCCAACAGTTCATATACACTATCCCAGAATCGAGAAGTGAACTGAGGTCCTCGATTAGAGGTTATGATCTTTGGCACGCCATGCAAACGGATGATATTATCCATATAAAGTTCTGCTAGCTTAGCTCCATTATAGGTGGTTTTAACAGGGATAAAGTGGGTGACGAGGATATAATAATCCTCATTAATTATTTATTTGTAATTCATATTATGGATAATAATGACGTCATATGGTCCTTGAGTATACCCCTTATTCATAAGGGAGAAGCCAGAGGTCGTAAGGTATTCTACGACCACCCCATAGCCGTAAGTCTTCCTACGACTACCCCATGGTCGTAAGTCTTTCTACGACTATACCATGATCGTAAGTTTTACTACGATCAGTATGTGGTCATAAGCTCTTCTACAACCAGTTCCTAGTCGATAGGGCTTACAGACATGTGGGCCCAGTCGACTAGGGAATCTTCTGCACCATATTTAAGGATATGGGGTAGTAAACTATGCTGTTATTCTCTGGAATAATGGCACGATTCCTTGTTATGGTGATCATCGCCTAAGAACGTGGGAACGTTACTACTCCCATAACAACCTCCAGTAACGGCTCCACAATCTAGAACATTAAGGTGGCCTTTAGACTGGAGATACAACAGTACAATCCGGGGACTGTATAAAAGGCGGGATTATTATGACAAGTAGATGGGGGACAAGCCAATTAGAAGCACAATACTCTAGCCTTTGGCTCCATCTTGTAATCCAACATACTCAATACATACACACAGGAGTGGGGTTGTTATTCTCCCAGGAGAAGGCCTGAACCTGTATAAAAATCCCCGTGTCTCCATCTCTGTGTGATTTTGAGCCTAGAGGAACCCCTGAATCAAACAATCTTTACGTAAGTTCGGTTCTAAAACACCGACAGTGGGACACCTTGGTTAGGCAATCAACAATAACCCATATGGAGTCGTGCCCCTTTCGGGTCTTTGGTAACCCTGTGATGAAATCCATGTCGATTTTGTCCCATTTCCACTCGAAATTATTTAGGGGTCGAAGCAATCCTGCTGGTCGTTGATGTTCTGCTTTGACATGCTAGCATACGTCGCACCGGGCAACATGTGCGGTGATGTCTTTCTTCATACCAGCCCACCAGAACTGCTTCCGTAGATCCTGGTACATCTTGGTGCTTCCGGGATGGATGGAGAGGGGAGAATAATGAGCTTCTTTTAGGATTAACTCATTGATATCTTGATCATTAGGAACATAGAGCTGTTGTCCGTGTATAATTAATCCACTCAACCCTTCGAAAAAATCTAATTTTCCGCCCTCTTGTAGATTTAGCTTGATTTCGGCTATCGCTGGATCCTTGATTTGAGCAGCTTGGATTTGTGATTCAAAAGTAGGTTGCAGGGCCAGAGTGGCAAAATATCCTTCCTTAACTATTTCTAAGTTTTGTTTCCGAAATTATTCATGTAGCATCGGTTGATTTTCTTCGATCGATGCATTCATGTAGTGAAGTTTCCAGCTTAGAGCATTGGCTACTACATTGGCCTTCCCAGGGTGGTAATGAATGCCTAAGTTGTAATCTTTGATTCATTCAAGCCACCTTCGTTGCCTTAGGTTGAGATCTGGCTATGTGAAGAAATACTTCAGGCTTTTATGATCCGAGTATATCTCACACCGGTTGCCGATAAGGTAATACCTCCAGATTTTGAGAGCATGAACCACTACTGCTAACTCTAAATCATAGGTTGGATAATTAGCTTCATGTGGCTGTAGTTGACACGAGGCATAAGCCACTACCTTGTCTTCTTGCATTAGCACACATCCAAGGCCGTGGTGAGATGCATCACAATATACAGTGAAGTCTTTATGTATATCTGGCATGGTGAGCATTGGGGCTGATGTGACACAAGGTGACCATTCAAACCTCTTTCCCTTCTTCAGAAGTTGAGTCATTGGTCTTACAACCTTGGAGAAGTTTTCGATAAATCAGCGGTAATATCCCACCAAACCGAGGAAACTTTGGACTTCAGGAAAGGTTCGGGGTTGCTTCTGATCTAGAACCTCTTGGATCTTGCTTGGGTTTACCGCCACACATCCTTTGGATAGAATGTGGCCTAGGAATCCGACTTCTTTAAGCCAGAATTCGCATTTGCTGAACTTGGCATACAGTTGATGCTCACACAGCTTGTCGAGCACTAAACGCAAATGATGCTCATGCTCTTCTACAGTTTTGGAATAGATGAGAATATTGTTGATGAAGACCACTACGAACTGATCCAAGTACTCCATAAAGATCTTGTTCATGAGGTTCATGAAATTTGCAGGAGCATTGGTAAGTCCGAAAGACATTACGGTGTATTCATACAAACCGCAACGGGTAGTGAAGGAAGTCTTCAGAATATCTTCAGGCCTAACCTTGAGTTGAAAATATTCAGTTCACAGGTCTATCTTGGAGAAAATGCAGGCACCATTTATTTGATCGAACAAGTTATCAATCCTTGGAAGAAGATATTTATTCTTGATAGTGACTTCATTCAGAGAGCGGTAGTTGACGCACTTGCGTAAACTGCCGTCCTTTTTCGTGACAAACAAAGCAATACATCCCCATGGAGATGAGTTGGGGCGAATGAATCCCTTGTCTAGCAGTTCCTTGAGTTGTTTCTTCAATTCGGCTAACTCATCAAAATCCATACGATAAGGACGTTTGGATATAGGTGACTTCCCGAGTATCAAGTCGATCACAAATTCCATGTCCCGATCAGGCGGCATTCGGCAGTTCATCTAGAAATACATCGAGATATTCGCATACCACGGGCACTTGACTAAGTTTTTGGGTTGTTATGGAATTATGTTTGGGCTGTTGCGATAGAGCACCACATGTGGGAATAAAGTCGATGCGCTCTCCGTCAGAATTGACTAAAGAAATTGCTCGTCTAGCGCAATCGATAACCCCTTGATGTTTGGATAACCAATCCATCCCAAGAATTATATCTATCCTAGGTGTATCTATCATGATAAGGTTGGATTTGAACCCTACCCCATTGATTTCAATTGGAACACCTAGACATCCGTGTTTTGTTCTCATGACGGTTCCAAGTGAGTGAGCTACCATAGTACTTTTTAAAGATGCAGTTTCTAGTTCTTGTTGTAGGGCAAACCTTTTAGACACAAAGGAATGAGTTGCTCCGGAATCAAATAATGCTAAGGTAGGTACCGAGTGTACGAGAATCGTACCCGTCACCACGTCAGGTGATCGTCAGCCTCCTCAGCAGTAGTCAGATTGAGACGGCCTCGTCCGTTGCCTTGTGCCGGCTTGGGCACTTGCTGTCCGCCTGAGCCATGAGCAGGGCCCTAGGGTCACTACTAGACTCCAAATGGCTGAGGTTGTGGCGCTGGAATATTCTTCTTTGGACACTTATTGGCATAATGTCCGTGCTCATTGCAGTTGAAGCATGTGATGTTTGTTGCCAGATTTTGAGTACCGGATTGCTGACTTTGGTGGTTATATTGTTGAACCGCTGCTTGTTGTGGACAAGGAACTGGTGCTTGAGACCTCTGAGATGGTGGTATTGGAGGGCGAGCATTTGACCACCGCCAGGCTCGAGGTCTCGGCTGACTGCTGCTTGCTGATTTCTGTGCAAGCCATTTGTGCTTGCGGCTCTCAACTACTGCTCGAGTGCTATCTTCAACTCGAATAGCTTTGCTGATCAAATCCTAGAAGTTGGAGACGTCATAGGCAGCAAGCGACCACTTGACTTCGTCGTTAAGTCATTCCTGGAAAAGAGCAATCTTTCTTTCTTCAGTGGGTATCTCAGACGCTGCATAGCGGGAAAGATAGTTGAAATGGTGTAAGAATTCCATCACGGTCTAGTTTCTTTGTCGGAGTTTATGGAACTCTCTCCTCTTGATGTCCATGATGCTTGAAGGGATATGGGCATTACGGAAAGCTTCTTTGAAGGCGGCCCAAGTGATAGTCTGGCCTTCTGGAAGCATGGCCTGATGATTCTCCCACCAGGCAACTACTGCATCCTGAAACTGGTAGGATGCGTACAACACCTTCTCTTCATTGGTGCACTGGGCAATTACCAGCTTGCTCTCCACTGTACGAAGCCAATCATCAGCTTCGAGGGGATCGACAGCTGATGTGAAGGTGGGTGGCCTAGTTCGCATGTACTTGCCCATTCTGGATGAGGGCTGGTTGATCGCAGCTCCATTTCCTCCGGCAGTAGTGCCAAGAGCTGCAGTGTTCTGAACCAACTGCTAGAGTAGTAGCATGTTAGTCTGTCGTCCTTGATCAATCATGGCTTGCACTTGGACCATGGTGGGTGGCGGTGGCAGAACTTCTGTTTCTGCAGTAGCGGCAGACAGAGGCTGGTCTGCTTGTTCTGCTGTCACAGACGGATGTTGAGGATTAGGTAGTGAAGGCACAGGAGTCTCATTCTCTGGGAGTTGGGATCTAGAGGGGGCTCTGGCTAACATGAGCTGGCGAACTGAGCGTGTTACTGGCATCCTGATCAAAACAACAGGTAGAGTAAACAAATGTTCGCAGGATACGAGGGAATAAGCAAACGTTAAGTGGGTCAGCAAGCATCTTCATCCCAAACTATTCTAGCTTAATATAAACTGGTAGCATGCATATTTTTAAGATTTAGGGGCAGCACACATGATTTTTTAACATACCAGTTAAACATTACATGGCACACATGCCCGTTGTTCCATAATACAAAAGAGAGCAAACAGAACATAACAAGTAGCATACTACAATAATTTTACAGCAAGGTCCCACCTCGGTCTACTTCTACAAAATAACCAAAAGTGCTCACTTAAAGATATACAAGTGAGCTCTAGGCTGACTGTAGTAGTCTAGTCCTCCTAATCGCGCTGGGTAGCTCCTGAGGACTTAGGGGTAGTGGAGGACGGGGTACTCTGGTGCTCGGTGTCCTCACATCCAGCGAGGCGGTGGTGGAAGTGTTATAATGGTTGTGTAGGAACTACTACACCTGCGTAGATAGCCATCACCCAGCGGCGATGTCCGATTGCCAACATACGAGGACGTCGGGTGCGGGGCTGCAGACGGATGATAGGCTGAGGTAGCTCCTCGGCAGGTGCCAGAACGGCATCCTCTCCATACAACAACTCCCTATAGAAGAAACCCTGGGCCACCATAGGAGCAATATTGTCCTCCAGTGTACAGATCCTCTGACGGGCCTTGAGAAGCTCGCGAGACACCCGACGGAGATACCCGTCAAGTGACCTCACTAGGCCTACGAGGTGCAGGTGAGGGGTAAGGAACTGCCTCCCCTCTACCTGGTAGTAGGATCCTCCTAGTCCATGACTCGGTAGGAAAGTGAAAGAATGACTCCGTGGCGGCAGGCTCGTGTCGCATGATCGAGCGATAGCGACATAAGCCGCATCAAGCAGGGACATCTAGACAGTAGAGACTCTCCCGTAGCAACGGAAAGCTGGGTCGTGAAGTTCCTCCTGGATGAGCACTGGGTGAGGTACTCGATGGAGGTTACACTTTCGTCGGTTGCTTTGTGGGCGTGTCTTTGTGGGGTGTGTGGCCACTCGATGTGCTACAACATCACCCAAAGAGTGTCTTTACGTGCCCTCCTCGAAGGCACTCGTCTTGATCTTTGCTCCCACTTTGGTTGACCATCTACATAATTATAAAGAAAAGGAGAGTTAGGGATCAAATGACAAGAGACATGGATATCGATCATGGAAATGACTCGATCCAGTGCATTAACATGCACCATCCAAACAACCATTTAAGCCCAAGTACAAAACCATAATTTTATTTTATTTTTCTCAAATTCATTTACTACAAAACTTCCGCGACAAACCAATGCCATAGATTCTTAAACAATATTTGTTTTTTTGGTGAAAGTTTCCCAAATCAAACATTTTGGGTCTACTTGTTGCTAAGCATAATCTTTCTCAAAATGTTCTAGTTCATATATTGTATCAACTAGATTTTATCTAGAGTGAGGGTTAAATGTCCAAGACTTGTCAAGAAACGAGATCGATTATGTAATCCATCGAGCATTGTGATAATCCAACCTTCAAGAATCAAAAATTCATTAGTCCAATCTACACCGTGATAAGTCTATTTCTATGATCCAACTTCAATTGATCCAAATATTTAACTATACTCAAATTTTATAATCCGATATCTATCAATCCAATGACTATGTAATCCTATAATCAAATTTTTAGATAATTTGATATCCAATGACAATCTATTTCTAGAATCCAATATCAACAATTCAAGATTTGACTATAGTATCTATCTATCATCCAATCTTTATTAATCCAACATCAACAACAATCTACCTCTAAAATCCGGTATCCAATAATTATTTATTTTCTATAATCCAACCATAATAATCATGTATTTCTAATAATCCAACATCATTCAATCCAATATCCAATAATCCAATAATAATCTATGTCTATGATTGACATCTAATATCCAACAATCATATAACTCTAATAATACCACAATCCGATCATTAATAACAATCTATTTCCATAATCCAATACTAATAATCACCTAATTACGTGAATTCAACATGTGTTATCTATTAACAATCTTTCTCTAACTTCACACATCCATGTACAATCTCCTTTTATTATCCAAACCCATCAAATTCTAACTTAAAAAATATGTTTGCATTCGATAAAATTATCCATACCACCTCTCTTGACAATAATTAGACATACAAAGGCATTGGGAATAACTATAAAGCTTAAAACAGAATTTAAATTACTTGAATGTAAATAAGCATGCAAGAATAATTTAAAAAGCGAAATTGTATAATTTTAAATACTGGGTGCAAATATGGTCAAGAATGTAACTTGCCTTGCTTAATGGATTATTCTCAAAGCGGCGTTGAAATCCGATTAAATCCAAGTCGCCGAAATCTATCTGCGTAAACGATTCAATTCAAATAATATTCAAATAAAATCCAAATAAAATCCAAAAATTATAACATAAATACTGCTAGGAAGGTATCAATTTTATATGAATTTAGGAAGTTGAATCGACCAAGATATCGGAGTTCGTTATGAGGAGAAGCGAAATTGTAGAAGATAAATTCTCAAAAAATGAGATGCATGTGTTAGCATGGCACTGCTCACCCATGCACGTGAACGAGTAAACAAAAGCTCGGCGTAGCCAAGAAATTGCGATGTCGGGCGAAAGGGAAAGGAGCGACGGCCGCTGGCACTAAAATAGAATCCGTGAGCGAGGGCGGACCTAATGGTGGTGGTGCGCACATCGCGGAAGGATTCGCAAGTCACAAGGCGGCGCATAATAGTGTCGGATGAATAGTAGCACCGGCGAGCCGATGGTGTTTCAGGGAAAAGGAAGGAGCATTCGCGAGAACGTTATGATCGAAGCGGTTAACGACGAGACGATGTCGTTTAGGAATCAACAATGGCACCTAAAACGCATTTATATAATGTGGTTGGGCCATTTATGGAAAATTTTTGCCGGTAGCGAGATTGAGGGCCGAATTCTAAGGATATGTAGAGGAAGCCGAGGGCACACACGACGCTGGATCCGCCCAGCGGATGACCTTCGATGGTGATGATGCACCGACGGAGAAGACTTTCGCGGCAGCGATGCGGTGACGCCGGTGTTTTGACAAACGAAGAGGATTTAGCAAGTGAGGTTGGCGGCGATTTGAAGATGGAACCTGAGGAACACATGACCATCTACATAATTATAAAGAAAAGGAGAGTTAGGGATCAAATGACAAGAGACATGGATAAGAAATGACGAGATAGGAAAGAATTTTCAACACACACTTTTTACCATTATTAGGTTCACTTAACTACTCAAATAAAACTTCAAAAACTTCAATAAAATTTTAATTTTGACTTTTAAAACTTCAGAAATTCAAATAAAGCAATCAAACTCTTTCAACTTTAGAAAGTCCAATAAAATAATAATTTTATTAATTTTAATTTAGTAACAGAACTTTGGGCTGTTACATATTTCTACCCCTTGGTCTTTATATAAGTAGACCTTTATAATTTCACTCAAAATAACTCCAAATGAAGGTAGGAAGGTTTACTAAGATAGTACATTACAAAAATTTCAGCAAGTAACATATTCTGAAATTTTATGAAGAGAGAGATCTAAAGTGGTATCCTTAGTAGTTCGAAGATGACTTCTTCAAAGGGGCTCTATGGGGATGTTTTGATGACATTTTGAAAATATTTTGGCTCTATTTTAAAGTCCTAAAAGTAGTTTAATACTTCCATTTTCAGAGAGACTAAAACTATTTTGAACAAGATGAGGTGAGTTGACACAAAGAGTCTTTAGATGAGGAAGAATACAAAGAGGCAGAAGATTAGCAATCCTTTCTAAAATTTAAAAACCATTCCTATGGTTAAATTATATTCCAAATTTTATTTCTAAGTCCTACTTTATTAACCATTCTACCTAGGGCTTATCCTACAGTCAGTATAGCTCTGATACTAGGTGCTGTCAGACCCCCGGGCGTGGAATACCCGAAGATCTTATGTGTATACAGTGCTAGTCCCAGGAATAAAGGCTAGCACACACATTCAGAACATTTGGCATCACATTCATACATTCATAATCTAAAGTAAAGCAAAAGAGACATTCTACTTAAGCTATTACAACAATTATTACACCAACGGCCGATCGGCCAAATAAAAGCAGCCATCAGAGAAAGTAAAACGTAGCGGAAAACATAGTAGTAGCAAAAGTCCAGCGGCATGCCCATCCGATCCCGTAGGCAACTAACAAGGAAACAAGGCCTAAGTAGACCCGTCACCGAACCCCTCGGTGTCAGGTGCAAAGAACTTATTGTTTGGCGTCGGCTCATCTGCAGATTCTAAACCAACAACAATAGCAAGATTGAGTACTTGTGTACTCAGCAAGACTTGTAGTGTATCACAAAATCATATTAAATGCAAGGCTATCAAATGTATGGCTCTACTCTACAAGTTTTTTTTGCTCAAAACCAAGTCTATTTGCAATAATCATAAGTAATAATTTGCAATGGAATTTGAAAGAGTAGTGTATGAAAGAGTAAGTACAAGATAGTAAGTAAAGTAACTGAACAAGTAACAACAACACCCACAACCCTAGCTAGTTGTAAGAAAAAATATAATCAGGTTTTGCCATAGAAATGGCACTGACAAATTCATGTTCAACCATAGAAATGACAGTCCTGCAATGGAAATAGCAAATTAGTCATAGAAATGATAGTTCTCCTATAGACATAGCAACAAAGCCATAGAAATGTCAATTAACTCAAGAAATGAAAAACCCCATGTCATTACCCCAATCTTTTGTGACAAAACAATTTGGAAAACAAAAGCTACCGCCATACCAGCCGCACTAAGCATGCTCATGACTGCGAGCGCGGCTATTCGAATAGTTTAGCATTATGCAAAGGTGTACAATTTTACCCATAGTACGCGGTATTTTAGTTGCCTGGAATATCTCTATATCGCTACTCAACGCCGAAGGTAAGCAACCTAGAGTTCGCGACGCAGCCTTTACATTATCTAGTCCTAACCTTGCACTAGCCTTGCGAATCTTTATCCTCATCTATCGGGATAATAATAATAAGGATAACAATGATAATAACAAGGGAACATATCGAATGAGGAGCCTCACTCACCCGAATGGAATCCCATTGAGTGAGTCCCTCACTTCGCCCGGATGGAAACCCGTCGAAGTGAGGCATCCGCAGTTGTGTCGGCATGCTAGTCCTTCGGCAATGCGTGCACTACTTCTGCCTACTGTCATGCAAGGCTAAGATTTTGATAACATAGTTAGCTACGACTATCCCATGCTAGCACATATGGTTGTACGATTAGGTCTTAGTCCCGGATTTGCTGGCTTCAGTCCTTAATTGATTACGGGCGAGATCTCCACCCTATCTACTAGTAAGTCACAATCTTCACTCTTTCAAAATACAATATAACTCACCCGTGTCTAAAGACTAAAGTTTTCATGTCACTTTCATATAAAATAATAGAGGTAACTCCTCTGGACATTTTTCAAAATAATCCCAAACTCACAAATTATCATATTGTCCTTTAATTGATTTTCAGAAATTATATTGCTCTAGTTGCATTTGTACGACAATCGTACTAAAAAATTCCCAATTGACATTATCTATTGTCTAACCCATATTCTAAAGGTTACAACATTAAGGGATCAATATTTCAAGGAGACATATGTAGCAAGTAGATTTACAACTACCGATTTCTCGATAATAGCATTTTCATACAGAAAATACACGCATCCATAATAGGATTTGCAAAACAAAGTACAATAATTAAAATACTGGTATCAACATGATCAAAGGGGGTGCTCACCTTGCTCTTGGTGTTCTGGAGATATGGTAGATTGATCGTCGCAAGAATAACCTGAATGATCGATGTCTACAAAGAGCTGGAAAAAAATTAAATAATAACCAACTAAAATAAACAGTAACCAAAAATATATATTTTTACATATTCAGGTATATTATGATTTTATACGAATTTAGAGACAAATTTCACTTAATTTGGAGTTTTGTAGCAAAAGTTATTAATGTTTTAATCCATTCGGTTTGATAAATCAAGTTTAAATGAAAAATACATTTTCTAATGGAGAAAACGTGTTTTCGCGTCTGTCATAACAGAGTTTATGCCTTCACGAAAGGAAAACGTATTCTGGTTATAACTGAAAGTGTATTTTCCATTTTCCTTGGATTTCTGGTTTAACTAACATGTGGGGCCCACTGTCAGTGGCTAGGTTCACGAGCACAGTGCGTAGACCAAAGATCTATACGTGCGTGGTGCAGGGTCCACAGGGTTTTCACTGTGCACTTGAGCTATGGGGCCCGCATGTCATAGACTCAAAAGGAATTAATGTTTTGATTTTAATTAACGGCTCGGTCCCCACACGTTGGCGACTCATTAGCACTAACTAAACAGTTAAGAGGTTAATTAGCCCTAATGATGTAATTAGGCACACTGATGACGAGCTACAGTGCTCGTCATCGTTGTGCCGCGTGGTGGCGCTCATGCCAGCGTGACTCGTCGGCGATGTGGGCCTCGACGAGGAGGCCAGTGAATGCTCAAAATGGGATCTACACACTAATGCACACCTGCCGACACCGACGACGCGGCCTGAGGGGGCTCAACGTGGTGGCGCGCCGGCAATGAGCGGAGGAGCAGCTACGGCAAAACGCGATAGCGCAAATGAGCAACGCCCTCGGCAAACGAGCGCGCGCATATGCATCAAGAGGTTACTAGGAGTATACCGGAAGGACACGGAGGGGCTAAGGTGGTCGTAGGCGAGTGGTCGATGGCGAGCCTCGGTGGCGAGGTCGGTCGCGCGTGGAGGAGAAACTTGGGTGAAGGAGCTTGAAGTCCAATGGTTGGAGAAGCTCTCTGGTGCTCAAGCGATGCTCTGGGGGCAGCCGATTGGTCCGAAGCATAGTGTATCACCAGCGAGACTTGAGCGGCGTTTTTGGCTAGAGATGAGGAAGACGAGTCAATCTGGCCGACCCTGTGTATGAAAGTGATCTGGAACATGATATGACGCGATAGGATTAACACCAAATGCTTCACGGCACCGAAGACGAAGGTGGTGGCGCACAGCCGAATTAGGTTTTGCGCTCTCGGACCTCTAGAGCTCGATTGAGCGGAAGAGAGGGAGAGTAAGTGAGCGCACGGGTTTGGAAAAGAAGATACAAAGCTCGGGGTGAGTATTTATAGCCGAAGAGACAGAGTAGAGCAAGGTAGAGCTTGGGTAGCTATGGGCAAAAGTGGCAGAGCTCTCGGCATTGTACGGGCAGAGAGGAGTCCGTGCAGGCAGGGATAGGTGTGGCGTTGAATGACGAAGCGACGTGGGTGGTTGGGCTGCAGCAAAACCACGGGTGGCGAGGAGAAACCAGGGGTACGGCGGAGCTCACGCACGTGGGCATGCACTAGCGCGACCGAGCGTGAGGTGGACGACGAGTCCTACACATGGGACCCACCGGTCAGTAAAACAGCGAAGCGACTCGAGTCGGGGTAATATCAGCGGTCCAAGTGGAAATGAATGGTCTAGATGAAATGCGCCGTTCGGATGGTTTGAACGTTCCGATCAATCTAGACGGTCAATTTCAAATCTAATGGCTCAGAAACGCTGGGTCTGGTCCGCTCATGAAGGTGGTCTGGTTCGACTGGGTGGTTTGGACTTGAGCCCGAAGAACAGTGCGGGCTTTTGAGTTTTGAATTAACTGCTGATTTTTTTATAGAATTAAATCACTAATCAAGAGAGGTCCAAATTTAATGAATTTTTTTGTGTAGACTACTAGGCTCAAGTAGTTTCTCCAGTAAAATTTTCAAAGGTTAACACCTTCCGTGAATTTGTACAAAATTCGGACAAGGTGCTGTTCCTAAGTGGTTGTAATTATTTTTCTAAACAAATTTTTCATATAAATTTTTTGTTGAATAGTTCCTAGGATAATTAGCCCGAAACAATTCTCTCATTTAGAAGTTTTCACTTTGTTTTATCTATTTCCTTTTTAGCACCTATTTGTTTGTAGTTCAAGTTTTTCTTTTAAATTCAAATACAACTTTTCAAAAGGATTTATTTCATATGCAAATGTTCAAAGAAATGCAAATTTTATTACATAATCCCAAGATTAAGATTTTGGGATATTCTGAAGCCGTAAAGCGGCGAAGGGTAACTTCGGCTTTAAACTTTCTCCCATTGGCGCATTTTAAAGCCTTCAGCGAGGCGATTCTGAAAAAGCTAGCCGTTTCAAATGGTTCCGGCTTTTTCGGGCTAAAGCTGGAAGCCAAAGCCATTCCAATCAGGGCCTCAGGATACCCTTGACTATTGTGTACTGCTCCTTCCATTGGCAAGGTAAAATTACGAGTTCAGGTCAGGTGAAATAGGACTTCTAACATGCCTGATAGGAGAACCGCTCTGTTGGGAAAGAGTGCATATCGTCCTCTCCCCTGTCCGGAATTGAATCCTAGGATTCACCGAGGTGCTCACTCCTTTGATAATGCTAGTGCTCTGGCCCAATTTTTTTAAAAAGCCTGTCAGACCCTCCACCTCACCGTGGGAGGGAGTTCCATCCCTGTCCCCTGATCTTCGCATTGTTCTCTTGTTAATTGGCCGGAGTGAAATTCCATCGTTGGAGCACATGAACGCCGATAGATCGAGATCAATGCCAGATTTTCATTTGTGATGAAGGGAAAGTGGAGGTTTGATCTCTAGCTCAACACCCTTCCTCCTAGTAAAGAGCAAGGAAAAAATCAATTTCATCCGACGTCCCTAAACTTGTATAGGTGTGCCAAACTAGCACAATGGTGAATTAACTTGCATTTTTTTTGCGATTACAAGAAAAAAACAAACACGCGCACACACCACCCCATGCTACGCTCACCACATGCACACACATGCTAGTGTACTCTCTTAGCACATGCCTAGAAAGACAGATGCTAAAAATAAATATGTGATCTCACAAAATTCCTAATGAAAGCGTAAGTCCCCAAACTTGCTTAGATGTAGCACCTTGGTCCTAAAGACTAGGATGCAAAGCATGCATTGTCATTCTTTAGTACTGTATCGAGTTCGTCCTTCGGATCCTTTGGAGGAACAGAGTGGGAAAATGAATGGCTGAGAACGATGTGGTGGGAAAAGTAGAGCATTGTCTTTTTAAAAAAATTTGCCACAAAGAATTTATTTTTCTCAACCCTACGATCCCTGCAAGCCTCAAATCAACTGCAGCAAGAAATAAATTTTGCAGTAGATCTCAGCTGCCATTGTCCTTGTAGAGACACTGTCCAAAAAAAAGGGGATTTGCCAAGTAACACTCAGGTGTTTTTTTTACATCCGGAGCACTCAAATTTATGATCATTGGAGCTGTGCTAGGATTCATTAGGGATTAGGCATTGGTGTGATCACAGAGCACTTAGGTTATATTAGTGGCGTTCGTACGACCCGGTAATCATTTTAGAGCTCAAACCCATTAAGTTTTGGAATATGTTTGGAATTAATATTCGCATTGGTTGTTGTGTTGTTCTATCCTCTATCCCGTACATTTAGGTGCATTTAGTCAGTACAAACAGTTGAATCAACTCTAGATTTTAATTATGTTCACACCATGCAAGTTAGATATGTACTTTTTATGAAATGTTACTAACAAGAGATACATTCTACATGTTTTTAAATTAATTTTTATTATATATTTACATATATTTAATGTAAATGAATTGGTTTTGGTACTAGACTACTAGGAAATGAAGTAGTTGCATGAGTTAAAAAAGGGTGAATTGCTTCGTGCCATCACAAAGATCGTTTGAGTTAGAAAATACCATCGATGTGTCACTAACATGTAGTCCCAGAGCTCACTTGTCAGCCTCACACGCGATGATATTTTCTAATTTATATAACTTTCTAATGGTACCGTGCTAATTTTCTTAAAAAAAAAAGTAGTTGCTCGTAAGTCTACCTTGTCTGCTGCAAGGCAAATATGCATGTGTCCCATGAATGTACCAAGTGTCAACCTATATATGAACTAAATATCTGTGTAAAAGAGTAGTAATCTATTTAAGCAGATGAATTATTATAGCAACGTAAAACTAAAATTACATATATTAAGTTAAGTAATTTATATAATATTTATGTGTAAAGTTATAAATTGAATTGGAATTTTGTATGCAAGATATGATAATGTGAACATTAAGAGAAGTAATTTCCCTCTTTGTACCTCCATTTGCACCTGTACGCTGAGTATTTTGTATTATTTAAGTTGTTCAATTAGTGCATCAAGCATGTATATATGTCATTTTTTGGTACCATGCTTTTTTTTTGGTTCTAGCTTCGGGACCATGTTTTTTGGTTTTATCTATGCTAGTCTTTTTTAGTTCTATAGTGTGGTTTTAAATACGCGTCTTGGATTATTATTTTTGACTGGTGATTTTGTATTTTGTGTTTTTTTTACCTCTACACTTGTACGTAGTTTGAAGGAAATAAGTGTTCTCAAGACAACAAGCCTGAAAATTTTACATTAAAAGTAGTATATAAAATTCAAAAATTAATTTACTTGCATTTTTACTAGTTTTACATATTTTAATAAATATATAAAATGTTTTAATCTTATATAAAAATGGATCATGTTACATAAAAAAACTAATGTAGTTTTTTCCCTACCTATAAGATTGGAGTGTTCAGTGTAATCCACCAAAATGTTGCAGTTATACTGTGTTCTTCTCCTTTACGAGAGGGTCATGCCCCCGTCTTTTCTCCTTTTTTTAAAAAAAGGTCTTTTGATTTTTGTTAATAACTAATGGATAAAGTACACAAGTACTCAACTTTTACATTGAAGATTCTAGATAAACAACATGTCACCAATCAAGTCTTTAGTCAATGATCGTCTGTCCTCCTATATTGTGCTGCGGTTTTCTTCATATTGAAGCCAAGATTTCTTTGACTTGGGGTTTAACCATGTTTGCTTTTTTTCGCCCAAACTACTCTCTTTCTCTCTCTCTAGGCCCAACAATCAACATACGTGTTTTTTTATGTAGGTCGTATCTTTTGTTGGAGAAAACAAAAAAAGTTGGGCCATACAAAAAAAGATAGAGAAATACACTAACAACAAGCAGTCTGCACTAATTTGTCAAAAAAATAATTGGCCCACAAAACCGTATCAGGAAGTATAACCTGGCCCGTTAACTCCTCGCGTGACAGATAGATCGTCGGAGGTGAGGCTAGGCAGGGGCGCGATGCAATGGCATGTGTGCAGTTAGATTAAAATTGAACGACACAAAAATCTGAGTACACCGTGTTGGGTTTTCTTCAAACCCTAGATTGATTGTTTTTCTTTGTGGAGGCTTTTTGGTCTACCTTCTATTCCTCTGCTTTTTCATGGTAACGCTCACAATCGCTTTCGAGGCTAGAGGGTAGGGACTTATTTATAGACTCCACTTCCAGGTGATACAAAGTGATCCACCTATTTTTCGGTACACCGTGAGACTCTGGAACCATGTCACCAACCACAATTAGACATGCTAGTTTTATGAGTCTAAAATATGTTAGTCCCTAACACACAAGTGTGAGTCATGCGCTATGATCAGATTATTTATGAGATCAATTCCAATCTGATCATATGGGTCAACAGCCTGTAGAGCCGGTCCTGCAAAACAAAGCTAGCTATCCCACCCTATGTTGTATCTGGATTAATCATATGCATGCATATTAAATTCCAGTAGACTCGATCTCATTAAATATGTCTACCATATTCCAGCACAGTCCTTAGCA
Source organism: Phyllostachys edulis (assembly GCA_036346405.1). Classification (NCBI taxonomy): domain Eukaryota; kingdom Viridiplantae; phylum Streptophyta; class Magnoliopsida; order Poales; family Poaceae; genus Phyllostachys; species Phyllostachys edulis. The sequence continues at coordinate 20,608,099 of CM070555.1, read as the reverse complement.
TCCTTAGCATCTCGAGTTAAATTCTGCATCAAATTATTCCCTATGACATACATCAATAATATAAACAATTTCACATTGAGTTAAAATAGACAACAACCACCATAAATGTTGAAAGCTACATAAAAATCCAACATCTCCCACTTAGCTAAAATATTTCAATCAATAAATTGAAGTCCCATGTCTTTAACATGCTTAGAAAATAATTCTTGACTAACTAGATTAGTCAATGGATCTGCAACCATATCAATTCTAAGCAAATAAACTAAACAAACAAACTTGAGTCTATTTATTACGTCAGGAATATAGTGATACCTTCCTTCAATGTGTTTACTTTTACTATGAAATTTAGGATCCTTCGAGACCTTGATCGTTGCTTGATTATCATAGAAACTAGTGATAAGGTTGTGATGCACTTTCCATGACCTTAAGTGATGCAAGAAATTCCCTCAGCCATACACCTTCCTTTGCTACTTTAGATGCAGCAATGTATTCAGCTTCCATGGAGGGAAGAGCAACTGAATCATGTTTCCTATTACACCAAGAAATAGCACCTCCTACTAAAGTAAATAGATAACCAGAAGTTAATTTTCGATCATCTGAATCCCTTTGCCAATCAGCATCAATATTACCCTACAGCTGAAGATTATGACCATTAAAACATAATGAATAATCCATATTTCCTTTAACATAACGCAATACATATTTGATTTATTTCTAGTGCTCTTCCCCAGGATTCTTTTGATATCAACTAAGAATTCCAATGGCATGGTTAAGGTTAGGTCGTGTAAATAACATAGTATACATAAGACATCCCAAAGCTGAAGAATAAGGAATACCATTCATTCTACCTTTTTCCTCAAGAGTTTTTTGATATAATTCCTCACTGGGTTTAGTTCCCTTCTCAATAGGTACATTAATAGATTTGCAATTTTTCATAGAAAATCGTTTTAAATGCTTCGAAGGTATGCCTTTTGGGACAACCTAAGAATCCTTTTATTCTGATCTCTATGTATTTCAACTCCTAAAACATAGGGAGATTCTCCCTTATCTTTCATATCAAATTTCAAAGACAACCAAACTTTCACTTCCATCAATGTATTTTTACCATTAGAAGCAATGACAATATCATCAACGCATAAAGATAGTAAGACAAAACAATTACCCATAACTTTTGTATTACTGATAACTTTTGTATATATGCAATGATTACCTTCCGTCATTGAAAAACCATATGACGTGATAGCATTATCAAAAAGAATATACCATTGATGTGAAACTTGTTTAAGACTATAAATTGATCTATTCAACTTGCAAACCTTATTTTCATTTCCTTTTTCTCCAAAACCTTCCGGTTGTTTCATATATATTTCATCCTCCAAAAGACCATTAAGGAAAGAAGTTTCAACAACCATTTGGTGGAGTTCAAGATCATAATAAGCCATCAAAGCACTAATAATATGAATCAAAGTAAATTTTGCAACAGGAGAAAACATTTCCACAAAGTCAATACCTTCCCTTTGTGTGAAGCCTTTAATAACAAGCCTAGCCACATATTTTTTCACTAAACCTGTTGCATTCTATTTCCTTTTAAAAATTCATTTACAACCTATGGGTTTATGGTTGTTTGGTAGATCAACAAGTTCCCAAACTTTATTCCTTTTTATCGAGTTTAATTCTTCCCGTATTGCTTCCACCCATAGTTTTGATTTTGAGCAGCTTATTGCTTCTTTATAAGTCTTTGCTTCTTCCTCTAAATATGAGATTTTAGAGTGAACTTCCCCAAGAACAAGTAATAATCATCTAGATATCGGGGTGTACAAAAATTCCTCCCACTTCTCCTAAGCATGTTAGTGTTGGGAGTTTGATTTGTATTTTCTTCAGGAGCTGAACCTCCTTCACTGTGAGAATTAATACCAGATGTATCAATCTGTATTTTCGGTGGAGTTACCAATAATTCCACCTCACCCGCTTAGCATGGCGACATGTGTTTTGATCTAAAAATATTGCATCCCAGCTTTCGACCAGTTTATCCTTTTCCTAATCATAAAACCTGTACCCTTTTGATTCCAAAGAATAACCAATAAAAATTACCGGTGTTCTTTTAGGCTACAATTTTATACGGTTTTAATTTGGCACTCTAATTTGTGCATTACAACGCTAAATAGCTAAGTGGCGAAATGAGGGTTTTCTTCTAGTCCACAGCTCATAAGGAGTGACTGTTACAGCCATAGATGATGAATGATTTAATCAATAAACAGTAGTATGTAAAGCTTTACCCCAAAAAAAACAAAGGAAGATCTGAATAAGCCATTATAGACCTAACCATATCCATAAGTGTTCTATTCCTCCACTCAGCAACACCATTTTATTGCGGAGCGTAAGGTATGGTATAATGATGAATAATTCCATGCTCTTTACAAAAATCATTTAATATTCCTGAAGTGTATTCTCCTCCATGATTTGTTCTTAAAACTTTGATCTTTCTATTTAATTAATTTTTTACTTCAGTTTCAAATGTCTTGAATGCATCAAACCCTTTCAACTTATGTTTAAGAAGATATACATAACCAAATCTAGAATAATCATCAATGAATGTGATAAAATAAATATTTTGACCTCTAGTGGGAGTAGATATCTCACTACAAATATCAGAATGAATAATGGTAAAAGGATCATTAGATCTTTTTGCCTTTGGAAAAGGCGCACGGGTCATCTTACCCATTATACATGCCTCACAAATACCAAAATCCTCCCGCTTAAAGTGCAGAATTCCAAAATTAATAAGCCTTTCTAATTCTATTTTTAGATATGTGACCAAGTCATAAATATCATAAATAAGATTCTGAGCATGTGTTCCTATCATTAGTATTCCTCACTATGGAGTTATTTTCAGCAACTAAGCAATCAATATTGTCATCATTTGATAGTTCATCAAGAAAATAAAGACCTTCATGACAAGTTTCGGTATGCACTAATTTCTCATTGAGCAATATTTTAACTCTTTCTTTTCTAAACAATATATCATAACCAATAGATTCTAACTAAGCAACAGAGATTATATTCCTTCTCATGCTAGGTGAATATAAAGTGTCTTGTAATAATAATTTTCCTCCATTGGAGAGTTCTAGGACATAATTTCCAACTCCAAGTACATCAGCTTTGTCATTAGTGCCCAAAAAGACATCTATTTACCCTTGGAATTGTTCTCATAGAAGTAAAAGCTCTATAATCTTTGGTAATATGAGGTGTAGAACCAGAAGCGGCAACCCAACTATTTAGAAAAGTAGTAGTAAATAAAGATTCAATGCATACAAAAATATTAGACATACCGTTAGGTGATGAATCGCCTTTACGCTCAATTGGTTGATTGTTTTGATTCTTTTGCTCATTCTGCTTCTTTTTCTTGCAGTTAGCTCTGAAATGCCCATACTGACCATAGTTGTGGCACTTAAAATTCTTGTACTTATCATTCCTTTGAACTGAGTTATAATTTCCATGATCATCCCGATCGCATTTCTTGTTAAGCTTTTCTCTCAAATCACCATTAGGCTTCTTCTTTTGTCAATTCCTTTTATTAATACCTTTTTCCTCTCCAATGTGTAACTTATAATTTTGAGTATTTCTTTCTTTTCCCTAGAGAGTTTTCTATCTTCTTCCATAAGCAAATGATGCCTCAAAGTATGCATATTGAGTATGCTCTCAGAATGACAGAAAGATATCTTAAAATATTCCCATGAATTTGGCAAAGAGTTTAGAACAACTATGACCTGCACTTCTTCAGAAAAAGGATAGCCAACATTTTTTAATTCCTCTGCTAAAATGTAGAGTATATTGAGATGCTCATTAATTGAAGTGCTATCATACATCTTGGTGGAGAGAAAACGATTAACAAGATTAAGCACTTTAATAAGAGAAACTTCACCAAAATGTTGTTCTAGACTACGCATTATTTTCCACGCATTCCGTTCACCCTCATACTCAGCAGCTAAAGAATTAGTCATTGATCCCAACATAAAAATATGAGCCCTTTTTATTATCCCTTGTCCAATTTTCACATTCTTCTACATAATTTTTTTTCCTCAACAGTGGCATTTTTCTGGCTCCTCCGTTTCATTTTTTGTCTATTACATAATCAATGCTTTCAGCAGAAAGCAAAAACATGATTTTCTTTTCCAAACCATGAAATTTGAGCCAGCCAATTTGCAAGATCTAAGCAGTTCAAAAAAACGATGTTGATTGCCATTGCGGGATACCCGAATTTGTAGTGCTTCAGATAGGAGAAACAAAAAATAAGTTCAATGTCTCCTTTCAGCATTGCGTACATCAACGCCCAATGTTTCCTCTCCTCGTCAGCGTGCATGGAAAAACGAAGCGAAAAGGTGGCGCAAGTGGCAAAGCGGCGTCGCATCTGAAATTTGGGCCTTGCGTTTTGCTTTTCCTTCACGGCGTGCGGATTCAAGACGAAGAGACACTGGCTGCGTCTTGACAGACGGACAACGACGTCACTTTTGATGTGACATCCTCGAACAAGATGACCCTCTGAGTCGTTGACTTGTCTTGGCTTCGACCGCGGGCGTCTGCCATGCGTGCCGCCTCTGAACCTCGCTCTGATACCAACGTTGGGTTTTCTTCAAACCCTAGATTGATTTTTTTTCATTGTGGAGGCTTTTCGGTCTACTCTCTATTCATCTGCCTTTTCTGTGGTGCCGCTCACAATCGCTTTCTGAGGCTAGAGGGTAGGGACCTATTTATAGACTCCACTTCTAAGTGTTACAAAGTGACCCACTTGTTTTTGATATACCGTGGGACTCCTGAATCATGTTACCAACCACGATCAGATAGACTAGTTTTATGAGTCTAAAATATATTAGTCCCTAGCACACATGTGTGAGTCATGCGCTATGATAAGATTGTTTATAAGATCAATTCTAATCTGATCATGTGGGTCAACAGCCTGCAAAGCTGATCGTGCAAAACAAACCCATCTATTCCACCCTGTGCTGTATCCGGATTAATCATATGCATGCATATTAAATTCTAGTAGACTCGATCCCAATAAATATGTCTACCATATTCCAGTATAGCTGTCCTCAGCACCCCGAGTATTAATTCATCAAGTTAAATTCCACATCAAATTATTCCTTATCACATACATCAATAATTTGAACAAATTGCACATTGAGTTAAACACAGACAATAACCACAATAAATATTCAAAGCCACATAAAAATCCAACACTCCGAACAAAACAAAGTACTCAATTATTGGCTAGAAATCACCAAAAAAATTTGTCCTTGTACGGTGCTACTCGAGGTTGCTGCAGAGCTTGGCATACGTCGTTACATGTGTCGATGGCGTACCATGTACAGGCGGCAAAGAAACATGTAACACCCCGGCTTATCAAAATCCCAAGATATCACTTATACCTATCAACCTTTCTAGATTTTAAGTAATATTCAAGTACTGCAACCATCTAGAAATCATGAATAACTTTTAACCATAACGTAATCATAAATTAAAGCAAGCTTCCCAATCATAAATCAAAATAAATATAGTTCTGAAACCTCATATTTGAACTTCAATATAATCAAATCATCAACTAGCAATATTGCCCATCAATAAGCATTAAAGCAACCACAATTTAACCAATTATTACAAGTTCAAAGTGGATAATTCATGAAATGGAGTGAAATGCTACACAAGAGTGACAATGCCATGAGCTAGTCCTATCCCAATGTATGACGCCGTCAACGATCACCTAAAACATCAAAGCAAACAAGAGTGAGCCCAAGACTCAGCAAGTACAAGGAAAAGTACATAACAACGAATCCACATATCAACACAAATCTTTAACAACATTTCATAACACAAGCTCAACTTTCATGAATGCCACGCAAATGTATGCTCTATGCTTTCTTCACTTCTGCTTATACCGGTATAACAGTTGTAACACCCGTTGGTGTCCACTCATGCCTGTATTCTTTAAATGCGGGGACCCAAAGCCTGTCCTTTTTCAGACGGGGACCTCATTGCCCACATCATACATATGGGGACCTCAACCCACTCCCGTGGGTTATATCATTCCAACATGAATGCTTGAAATGAAATGCAATGAATATTCGACATTATGTCATAAACACCATCAATTTATTGAGAAAAATAACAATCATATCGAGTACACATAATTCACATGAATATTCATAATAAGAGCTCACATAACCATGTGATTTCGCCAACCATTCAATATCACGTTAATAAGTACTTGCCTTTTAGTTGTGATAACCGGAATTGAGCGAGGGTGATTCCAATCCTTTAGCCACTCCGCCTACATTAAACATCCCACTCAATACTAGCTAAGGTAAGCAAAACATCGATTAACATACAATGCTCTTACTCGCACTAAAAAACCCACAATTTTGTCCCGTCACTAAAACTAACATAAATTTTGATTTACCCAACCAAAATTCGTGTCCTTGAATCCTCTGAACTCCTTAAACAATTATCTACATCTTTCGCGGAGATCAAAAACCCTAATTAATCCATTTAGTAATTTTAATCTGCATTTACCGAACTACTGCTAACAAATGACACATCTCTGGACAGCAACATCACAAACATCATAACTCTTAATCTACCCAACCAAAAATTACATTATTGTTCTCTCTGGAAACCTTAAGGAATTATCTAAATAATCATGTTGGTCAAATTCTCTAATTAGTTCATTATTTATTTTTAATCCATGGATTCCTACAACTGCCTGAAACCTGACAGAAACTCTATAGAGCAGGATTGCAATCGCCATAACTTTCTAATGGTTTATCCAAATTACATGCACGAGCACTCTATAGAAATAAAAAATAGAGATCTACAATTCTCTAGGAGACGACGTTCCCAGATTTCACATTTAGAGTATCCAAAATTATAGTACAATGTTGAAAGTAGATTACACGATTTACTAACGAATCTCTATCAATTGAAAAACTGCTAAACAAAAAGGAAGGGAAATGTGTTCGTCACTCTTAGAGATCGTGTTGAGGAATACTGATCCTTCCAGCGAGATTTTTCTCTTTTCTTCGTCCTTTTCTTCTCCCCTTTGTCCTTTCTTCCTTCCTCTTCTACTATTCATTCATACATCTCCATACAAAAGATCAAGCAAATTATCTAGTCAAGCAGTGTGCAGCAGTACACGTAACAACAAATCTACATCTTTCCTTCTTTCTCTCTCTCTCGATAGCATGCAAGAGCAGCAGCACATACATGCATGCAGGTTTCAACTACCATGCAAAGCAGCTAGCTAGCAGCGATAGCAGCAAGGCAGCACACGGCCAGTAGTAACAGCGGTGGCTCTCTAGCAGCAGTGGCTGGCTAGGGCATGTAGAGCTAGCACACGTGTGGTAGAGGTAGGGGCACAGGAAGATGGGGGTGGCGGCTAGGGTTCGGAGGCTGCCTCTTCCCCCTTTTTGATCGGCTGAACACCCCTCTTGGGCCTCGTCGTCGTGGGCTGAAGGCCCAGGGTCCAATTCTCTCATAAAAAGCTTGTTTTTTTCTATTTTAATTTCTTTAATCACTCTCTAATTTTTATTGTGCTCTCTAATGATAATCGGGATATTACATTCTACCACCCTTAAACAGAATTCGACCCGAATTCTACTCATCGCTCCACTCGAAGGAACAACCACAACTGAAAATATACAACAATTAGCATGTATCCAATGTGAACAACTTTGGATACTGCTTGCACATGCGAGACTCCAACTCCCACGTCACCTCTCTCTCTAACTGATGTGACCACGTCACCTTGATAGATACCAACGTATTACACCTCAACACTCGTCTCAACCCTTTTCAAGTACACTCAACGGATGGAACTCGAAGGTAAGGTCTTACTCGATGGCTAACAGCTCTAACAAATTCTCAAGCTTTGGACCTCTCAAGTACTCACTCAACACTAGAACATACGAGACGTTGCGTACTTCGCGTATGGACTCGAGATGGTCTTGGCGATATGCCAACCTCCAAAATCCTCATAACTTCCATAAACAAACCAATGTACCTTAAGCCAACCTACCCTTTGGTACCAAATCACAAAACCTGCACATAACACACGGAACTCTTGTTCCATCTCTTAATCAATCTCTTCACTTTAACAAAGAGCACCTCCTTTAACCAGAAACGCACAACAGAACTCATTGCAAACAAACTCTTTTACAATCAGAACCCAACGGAAAATAAAGGATTCTCATCGTAACCACGCATTACCAACTCCCCACCAAAAGAGTCAAAGCCAAAATCGAAGATTCATCATGAAGACATTTCCACTTGTCGAGTAGGTAGTTTACAAATAAACACCACGTAAGGCAAATGAGAAATTACTCGAATGCCCAAATCAATTATTTTCTTTATTTTTCTAAATCGGAAAGAACCACATATGCCAACATAAAGCCAACTCAAATTACAAATGGCAATCTGAATCGGAAAGAACCACACATGCCAACATAAAGCCAATTCAAATTACAAATGACCTCTGCCATAAACATGTAACACCCTGGCCCAAAATCCGCTCAATGCCCAGTGCACCGTGGGGCAGACCCGCGCACACATAGCACTCCACTTACACTTTCGTCCTCGCTTCGTGTAAAAGGGTTAACCCGGAGGTGCTAAGTTTGGACCCAACAGGCATTATATACTATTACAACTCACTTTAGATAAGCAATATGGGACTAATCCCACCACATGACTCCTCATGGGCCACATGGGTCGCACTATGAGTAGGCCGGGGTATTACATTCACCCCCCCCTCAAGGGCTGACGCCCTCGGCAGCACACCGCATACGCGGCAAATGCCTAGAACCACCACTCGGTAAACGTCCGGGCATCCAGTGTCGGCACATATGCCATGCCGTGTGTTCACTCTGGGACCACACGCGCCATGCGCCATATGCCCGCGCCCCTGTCCCACACGCGCCCGTGTAGCGAAGGTTGATGCTCTGATACCATCTGTAACACCCTGGCCCAAAATCCGCTCAATGCCCATTTCCACCGTGGGCGGACCTGCACACATAGCACCCTACTTACACTTTCGTCCTCGCTTCGTGTAAAAGAGTTAACCCGGAGGTGCTAAGTTTGGACCCAACAGGCATTATATACTACTACAACTCACTTTAGATAAGCAATATGGAACTAATCCCACCACATGACTCCTCATGGGCCACATGGGCCGCACTATGAGTAGGCCGGGGTATTACAAAACACACAGCTCAAACAAGATCAAGAGAGCATTTCACTACCCGAGAAAACATTCTTTTCTCAATTTTTTTAGGAATAAACATTCTCTCAAATCATGGGATTCCAAATCATCACACTAACTCCTTCCTCTTAACTAGCAAACTCAAAGCAATGCTCAACCCAAGTGCAACAACCACACTTTTCTAGAGGGACTCTACTAATCCATAAAAAGATACTCTAGTCCACTCCTCTACTAAAGGAATTATTTTGACCAATGATTCCCAAAACCTCAATAAGGCTTTTCACTCACAATCACATCACCTCAATCCGTTAAGGATAATCAACTTGAAATTCACACTACACACTCTCATTTACTACCCCCAAAGGATTCTATCAAGGATCATCACACTATTCGGAATCCACATTTATTCTACTCTACACATAGTCATTGGGTAACTAAGATTCTTGCATAAAACACAAGCCCAATTTCAACCTCCAAGACTCCTACAGTGAGCTCCTAGTATAAATGATAGAGAATCCTTAGATTTAATATCTAGAATTCCCACAATCCAAACATACTCAATCATTAACATCAACATGTAAACATAACCTCAAACAAATTATTCTTAGAGAGATTCTAACTCCCTGATGGTTACTCACTGAAACCAAATCATACTTGACAACAACTCAACAATCCCTACTATCCCATTAATTGCCATTACGATTAGATTACTTTGCTAGTCCTACTCTTAATAATCTACACCATCATAAATCACCTACACAACCTTGCAAAATACCTAATCGCGATACTCTAATAAAATGATCAAGATTTCCATTCTTTCGATACTTCTAATGTTCCACCCAAAATGAACAAAAGATCTTGGACTACAAATCACTATAAGTTCTATTAGTTGCAACAATGCAATCGGTTTAGCCCCAAAGACAAACACTCTATTTAAATCAAATCCTTCCTAAGGAGTATTCTAGGAAATCAGTTTATCACCCAATACATCACAAATAACTTGATACCCAAAGTCTCACAAAATCATTTAAGATACACTTTTAAAAGACCCTTGTGAAATGACTCGGTTGATCCTTTCTCAAAAGAAGAGGTAAATGAAAGCAATTTTCATCACATAGCAAAACGTTTACCACTTGCAACAAACACAAGACCAAAGGAAAATAGTCAAACATCAATGATCTCGAAAAAACAAAGACGTGACTGTAGTTAAGGGCACAAGTCCCACAAGAAGAGAATTATCAAATCTTAACCAATAAGAACAAAGCATTGCTTTTGAAACTTGAAGAACTCTCATGCGGCAAATAGAAAAGTTAAGCACACTTCAAATAAGCTACAAGTTACAAAACTTGACTCCAACCTCAAATACTTCTACAACACTCTTTCACTTAGCAAAGAAAATAATTTTCTTTGATTACAACCTTACTTTGCCAACTCAAACAAACAAGCCTTTAAGATCAAATCATTTGAATCTCTTGAGAACCAATAGAACTTTACAACAATTCGCTTTGCACAACAAATTTCAACTACTACAAAAATCATGAACCCCAAAAGATCACGAATGCAAAACTTGAAACATTTTCATTTAAGATTTATCACGAAAGGCGATGAAATTTATTTCTCTATAAAAGAATCGACATCACTCTCACATTACTGACCATTTTATTAACATCAATATCATACATTCTTGGCAAAATGCATCATACCTTACTATCCCATCAATAAATTTTCCAAAAGAAACACAACAATTCGTGTAATAATATTTCCACTATCACAATAAGATTGCAATAACAACTTGTTCTAGAAAAACAAACCTAGTGCACAAGCCACAATATTGAAACAAAACTCTTTTAACAAGATCATACTAGTACATGACAATCTCACAAAAGCACACCAATATAAATCACTTATTATATTTCGTCCATTTAACTCTTACTGATGGTCAACACCAATTTAGCACACACTAATTGTACTCTAGCCATTACTGTTAATAATTGATGATTATTTTAATCATGGAAGCATTAATGGTCTTACCTCTGTTTGCAAGTACAAAAACAGTTATCAGTATAGATTCAACATTCTACCTTATGTTCCGAAATTAAAACAAAATATCTTTAAACTTCAATAATAGAAGATTTATAAGACAAGGTCTCACAAGTCAATACATCAACCTTCATCCATTTGTTCATACATATTTCAACAATTTAGCATGGCAAAATTAGGTGAATCTAGCATTTGTACAAGTTCATCAAGTATCTAAATAGAAGGCTGTTTCAAGGTTAATATTTACCAAGGCAATAACCCAACACCTCCTTACTTAACCATCCCGAACAGTTAGATTAATAACTTAAGACCAAATAATCCAATTTATCCGACAAGTTTATAAATTTAAGCAATCGTAATGATCCAACTAGTTCATTGTTGTTTCACACTCCTTAATAACTCCATGAGTTTCAAATATGTATAGACAACTTCTTAATCATAATTCTTCAAGAACTACTACAAGACAACATCAAATTAATCAACTTCACTTCCAAAGATGTTAGTTAAAATTAATTATGCACCATGTTAATGTCCCAACTTGACAATTCATACCTTATCAAATAATTTATATGATTACAACCTCTCACTTAAACATAACAAGACATCACAAAAGGATTTTAACACTTTCCTTCGAGAAAGAGAGGCATAAAACTTCCAAACTCTAAATACTCTAAAGGAAGCTTGTAGAGTCAAAACTCCCACATGATAAAGGATTTGCGAAAGATAATTTCCATTATCCAAAATACCTAGTGAATAAAAGAGTCACGAGTCCCAACAAGAAAGGTAGAATCCCCATTAAAAGATCAATCTTGCCAATTTCACAATGCTCACAAGCAGCAAAATAACTCAATAGTTGGGAAAAAAATCATTATCTACTTTATGGAACAAATAAAACCAATGAAAACACATCAAATGCATTATAACCACTAGCCAATGAAAGTTCAACAACTGCAAGAAACTGTACCCAGAATAATCGATACAAATTCAAGGAAAAACAACATCTTGTCTAAAGAAACTCATTCCCAACCTTTGTAACTAAGTTACCCAAGAAAAACCCTTCACCAATCCCAAACCACAAACAGTGGTATAACCTGGCCATGTCTATGGCCACAACCACGATCTCTATCTCTCAACCTCGACTATCATCAAATATATCAGCCATAGAATCAAACCATAAGCATACAAGATCATATTATAACATAAATCATCAATACAACATAATGGAAGCGTAAATACAATGCTTGACCCATCACCATCCTACTATGCACCAGTGTGTCAAATTTTTTAAGTTAATTAACCATTAGAAATTTTAGTTAATTTTACTAGTCATAAAGCAAATTTTAGCAAATTAAGTTTAACTAAGTTGCCAATCTATTCACCATGGATCTAAAGCCCGCTCTGATACCAACTGTAACACCCTAGCTTGTCAAAAGCCCAAGATATCACTTACATGTACCAACCTTTCTAGATTTTAAATAATATTCAAGTACTACAAGCATCCAGAAATCATGAATAACTTTTAACCATAACATAATCATAAATTTCAGCAAGCTTCCCAATCATAAATCAAAAGAAATATAGTTCTAAAACCTCATATTTGAACTTCAATATAAGAAAATCATCAACTAGCAATATTACCCATCAATAAGTACTAAATGGACCACAATTTAACCAATTATTACAAGTTCAAAGTGGATAATTCATGAAATAGAGTGAAGTCCTACACAAAAGTGATAATGCCATGAGCTACTCCCATCCCAATGTATGCCGCCATCAACGATCAACTAAAACATTAAAGCAAACAAGAGTGAGTCCAAGACTCAGCAAGTACAAGGAAAAGTACATAACAACGAATCCACATATCAACACAAATCTTTACCATCATTTCATAACACGAGCTCAACTTTCATGAATGCCAGGCAAATGTATGCTCAATGCTTTCTTCACTTCTGCTTATACCGGTATAGCGGAGTGTAAAACCCGTTGGTGTTCACTCATGCCCGCATTCTTTAAATGCGGGAACCCAAAGCCTGTCCTTTTTCAGACGGGGACCTCATTGCCCATATCGTACATATGGGGACCTCAACCCACTCCCGTGGATTATATCATTCCAACATGAATGCTTGAAATGAAATGCAATGAATATTCGACATTATCTCATAAACATCATCAATTTATTGAGAAAAATAACAATCATATCGAGTACACATAATTCACATGAATATTCATAATAAGAGGTCACATAACCATGTGATTTCGCCAACCATTCAATATCATGTTAATAAGTACTTGCCTTTCAGTTGCGATAACCGAAATTGAGCGAGGGTGATTCCAATCCCTTAGCCACTCCGTCTACATTAAACATCCCACTCAATACTACCCAAGATAAGCAAAACAACGATTAACATACAACGCTCTTACTCGCACTAAAAAACCCACAATTCTGTCCCGTCACTAAAACTAACATAACTTTTGATTTACCCAAAATTACAGTACAACGCAGATAGTAGATTATCCGATTTACTAAAAATCTCTATCGACTGAAAAACTACTAAACAAAAAGGAAGGGAAACATGTTCGTCACCCTGGAAGATCATGTTGAGGAACACTGATCCTTCCTGTGAGATTTTTCTCTTTTCTTCCTCTTTTCTTCCTCTTTTCTTCTTTCTTTCTTCCTCTTCTACTATTCATTCATACATCTCCATACAAAAAGATCAAGCAAATTATCTAGTCAAGTAGTGTGCAGACACGTAACAACAAATCTACCTCTTTCCTTCTTTCTCTCTCTCGGTACCATGCAAGAGCAGCAGCACATACATGCATGCAGGTTTCAGCTGCCATGCATAGTAGCGATAGCAGCAAGAAAGCACACGGACAACAGCAATAGCGGTGGCTCTTTGGCAGCAGCGGCTGACTAGGGCATGCAGCACACGAGTGGTACAGGCAAGGGCCTAGGAAGAAGATGGAGGCGCAGGGAGATAGGGGGTGGCGGCTAGGGTTGGGAGGCTGCCTCGTCCCCCTTTTTGATCAGCTGAACACCCCTCTTAGGCCTTGTCGCCGTAGGCTGAAGGACTAGGGTCCAATTCTCTCATAAAAATCTAGATTTTTTCTCTTTTAATTTCTTTAATCACTCTCTAATTTTTAATGTGCTCTCTAATGATAATCGGGATATTACACAACATGACCTAGAACATGACATCCAATGAGACGGTGAAGAGGCCAGCCGGTGGCGGTAGGAACAACCTACGGTCAAGAGTGTCAGACCCCAAAAACGGTCTCTGGCTGAAGTTCTAAAATTTTGTTGAGGAAGGAAGTTACGAAGAAGTCCACGACGAAAGTAACACTTCAGCGAGTTCACTTGCGCCAGGAAGAAAGGCTGGGATTTGTGGCAGATGCTAGACGACGGATCCGACGGTCATTTAACATTCCAGTAATCACTGTTTACATCAGTTCTGTTGTCGCTACGCACATGAACTCGATTTACTTTCTCAGTTCTGTAATTCAACACTAATTAACTCACTAGCCTTATAACCTAGTGATGTTGGTAATGAGAACTAAGAAAAGAACAACATATGCATATCTTCCTTAGTTAGTACCGGTAGAAACCCTAGTGCACGTTCTTCTCTTCCTTCCTCTTCAATCCTGAATCTTCTAGCAAGAACTCCAAGTCTGACTTTGAATGTTCAGGATCTGGCATTTTGGTATCAGAGCAACACACGATCCTTGGAGTGGAGATCTGTACAAGTGAGGGTTTGAGCATTCGGAAGATTTGTTGTTGTAAAATTCCTTAGCTTAGTTAGATCTGGAGCTTGATCGAGGCTACTGATTTCTACAAGGGTAGGGGTATCAAGCATTGTTAGTACGCCCCAAATCTGTAGTTTTTAGAAGGTTGGTGGTGAGATCTGCTCAAGGGGAAGAGGGGAGAGGTTGGCAGCTAGTTGCTAGTAAAATCCCTCGAACCCACCTTGTGGATCTGGTTAGATGGTGGTGACAACTTGTTCCCACAAATTGATTGAAGAAGAAGACATTGAAATGGAAAACCATGTCGAAATTGTCAAGATTCAGGAGAAGTTGACCGAGTTGGACACTTTGAAGTCGGATGTGATTGCTATTAAGGCACTACTGTTCACAATTTTTTCCCCATCATTGACATTAGATACTAATGCGATGACAGTGGAAACCAGGAAGGAATGGCCAACGCTGATTAAAGCAGGTATGGTTTCACAATCTCAGTACAAATGCATAGATCTACCTTACATTATAGCTCCTCAAATGGCTGCCGCATCAGTTCCAATCGGGATGAGGACAACTTGGAATCATGAGCAGAATAGGGGAGTTGGAACTTCAACCCCATTCTTTGTGGAACCAAATACAGTAGTGCCAAACTTTCCTCCAGTTTTTTCACCAGTAATTAGAACCACTGCTCAAGCTAATATGGTGGCACGGCTAGGAGTGAGTCAGATGGGTATGCAGCAACCACCTGTAATAGCTAACCCAGTAATTATGCAAGGCTTCAACAATGGATTGGGTATTCATACGGTACCTCCATGGACTAGGCAACCAACCAGTCAAACGACTACAACTCAAATGTATTACCACCCAATATTCAACCCTAACCCATGCTAGGAAACATTCTTGAACCATAGTGGATTGACTGGAAACATGAGTTGGAATATCAACAGCAGTGGACACCAGTATGCTGATGTCATGATTAGAGGGCCAAAGCTAGAATTGCCTTTGTTTTCAGGTGAGGAACCTATTGGTTGGTTGGAGCAATGTGAGAAATTCTTTGAAATGGCTGGTACTCCTAGAGAATAATGGGTGGACATAGCAACTAGACATTTTTCTGGAAGGACAAACACTTGGTTTAAAGGAATTGATATAGCTTGGCAAGTGCTGAATTGGCAGCAATTGTGTGTAATGTTAACCCATTGTTTTTCTGAAGCTAGTGCACATGAAGCTGTTGAAAAGTTGCAGACAATGAAACATATTGGCAATGTCAGCAGATATATTTATTATTTTGAAAGGTGTGTAGAGTTAGTAAGAAGAAACCATCCCTATATACAGGAAGCATTCTTGTTGAGCTGTTTTATTAGGGGCATGAAGGATGAAGTCTAGTATGGTGTGAGTAGCCATCAACCCAAGAGATTATTATAAGCATACTGGTTTGCTAAGTTAGAAGAGAAAGCAACATTAGCCAAGAGAACCAGACAAACATGAGGTTTTAGTAGAAACAAAGCAAACCTTGGTAACAATCAGCTAGGACCACCGAAGGTTGTTAACACAGGAGAAAATGAGAAGGTGAAAACAAATGCGCAAGAGTTCAACAAATGAACCTACTGGCATTGTAAAGAGCCTTGGACACGAGGTCACAACTTGAGTGCAAAGTCAAGAAAGCATTGCATACCATATTGATGCAAGGAGAAGAGGAAGTAGAGGAAAAGTCTAGTGATCCTGAGTTGACCGAAGAGTAAGGGTATGCTACTGCTCCTAGAAGTCCTGCTGAAGTGGAAAACAACCCAGACAAAGAACAATTCATGATGATTTCCAATCATGCTATGAAGGGAACAATAGGGCTTGCTACTTTTTCATTGATTACAATGGTAGGAGGTAAAAGGGCAGTGCTACTAGTAGACAGTAGGAATACTAACTCTTTCATGGATTATGAATTTGCTGTCAAAAGTGACTGTAAACTAAATTATAGACCAGCAAAGAAGGTTGTTGTAGTAGGAGGAGGTGAGCTGTGCACCGATGCTAGGACTGAAAGCATTCCTTACCTGATACAAGGATGTTCATTTACAAACTCTTTCTAGTTGTTAAACTTCAGAAGCTATGACATTATTTTGGGAGCAGATTGGATATACGATCACAGTCCTATTGG
Organism: Phyllostachys edulis; assembly: GCA_036346405.1. Taxonomy (NCBI): domain Eukaryota; kingdom Viridiplantae; phylum Streptophyta; class Magnoliopsida; order Poales; family Poaceae; genus Phyllostachys; species Phyllostachys edulis. The sequence goes on along the minus strand of CM070555.1, from coordinate 20,590,931 downwards.
ATTGGATCTGAAGACTAGAGAGTTGACCATAAACAAAGAAGGTAGAACAATGGTCTTCAAGGATTACACATCTCCTAACAAACACTACATGGTGGATGCTATTAAGCTGGAAAAGATTCTGAGAAAAGAGGTACTGGGATATATGATCCAAGTAAATTGGATTCAAGAGGATGAACTCAAGGAGTCTAGAGAACTACCAATTGAGGTTCAGAAGGTGACACAACAGTATGAAGTGGTATTCAAGAAGCCTAAGGGATTACCTCCGAAAAGAGATTGTGATTACTCTATTCCACTAAAGGCTAATGTAGATCCCCCAAATATCAAACCTTATAGAATTCCCCACAACCAAAAAGATGCCATGGAAGATATTATCAAACAGTTGTTGGAGTCTAAAGATATTAGGGTCAATGTCAGCCCATATTCTTCTCCAGCTGTAATGGTGAGGAAAAAGGATGGTTCTTGGAGGATGTGTATGGACTATAGACAACTTAACTCCATGACAATCAAGAACAAATTCCCCATGCAAATTATAGAGGAACTATTGGATGAATTGCAAGGAGTAACCATATTTCCAAAACTTGATCTCATATCAGGGTGTCATCATATTATAATGGTTGAAGAGGATGTCCCTAAAATAGCATTCAGGACTCATTTAGGATATTTTGAATACACTATGATGCCATTTGGGTTGACTAATGCACCAGCAACCTTTCAATCACTCATGAACACTATCTTTGGGCATCATCTGAGAAGGTTCATCTTAGTATTTTTTATGACATTTTGGTGTACAGCAAGAACCAATCTGATCATATTGAACATTTACACACAGTTCTACACATTCTGCAATAGAACCATCTATCTGCAAAGATGAGCAAGTGTTGTTTTACTATGGCTGAAATTGGGTATTTGGGACATATAATTAGTGGGTCAGGGGTGTCCACAGACCCTAGAAAGATAGCTGATGTGGTGAATTGGCTGGCTCCTAATACTGTCACCAAGCTGAGGGGATTTCTGGGCTTAACTAGTTACTATAGAAGATTTGTGAAGGGTTATAGGAAGATATGCAAACCCCTCTTTGATGGTCTGAAGAAAGAATCATTCATATGGGGTGAAGCCCAGTCAATAGCTTTTGAAAGACTAAAGAAGGTGATGATCACCTGTCCTATTTTAGCATTACCTGATTTCTCAAAACCATTTGTCCTAGAGACAGATGCATGTGGGACTGGATTGGGTGCAGTATTGATGCAGGAAGGTAGACCTATTGCATACTATAGCAAAGCATTAGGCGATGAGAGCAGCTGCACAGTCTGTCTATGACAAGGAGGCTATAGCCATTTTGGAAGCACTAAAGAAATGGAGACATTATTTGTTGGGCAACCAATTGGTGATAGGAACAGATCAAAAGAGTTTAAAATACATCACAACTCAGAGATTAGTAGAAGGAATACAACACAAACTACTCCTTAAGTTGTTGGAGTTTGATTACATTGTGGAGTATAAGAAAGGGAAGGAGAATATTGCAGCTGATGCTTTATCCCGGAGTGACAGTAATTGCAAAGAGTGTGAAGAGGGATGTCATGCCATGGTTACTATCATGCCAGAATGGGTAGAAGATGTTAATGGCAGCTATGGTAATGATCCTCAATATGAGAGACTGGTGAGTAGTAATCAGCTCAATGTTGGAGCTGACATCAGTTACTCAATGGAATCTGGGTTAATGAGGTACAAGGGGAGGATATATGTGGGAATAGGAAATGACATTAGATAAAACAATTATGGAATCCTTCCACTCCTCTCCTATTGGAGGACACTTAGGTATGAGGGCAACTTATCACAGAATTAAGAAACTATTCTATTGGCCAAGACTCAAAAGAAATGTAGAAATGCTAATTGCTGAATGTCCAGTGTGTCAGATTACTAAATCTGAACATATCCATATTCCTAGATTACTTAATCCCTTGGAAGTACCAGATATGTCATGGACCCATATTAGCATGGATTTCATAGAAGGACTACTCAAATCCAGAGGCAAGGAGGTGATCTTAGTAGTGGTTGATAGATTCACCAAGTATGCTCATTTTTTATCATTAGCTTACCCCTATTCGGTACAGAAAGTGGTACAAGTCTTTATGGAGAATATATTCAAATTACATGAACTGCCCATTGCTATTGTGACTTTTCAGAACATAATTTTCACTAGCCATCTTTTCCAAGAGATTTTTAGAACGTTGAAAGTGTCTTTGAGGTTAAGCAGTGCTTACTATCCTCAAACGGATGGACAAACCGAGTGAGTGAATCAATGCTTGGAGTCATATTTGAGGAGCATGACATTCCAAGAACCAAGGGAATGGATAACTTGGTTAACACTAGCTGAATGGTGGTATAACACTTCTTATTATACCTCTGAAAATTTCACCCTTCCAAGCTTTATATGGTTACCTTCCTCCTCAAATTGGAGAGTTAACCATCCCATGTAACATCTCAGAGAAGGCTAGGATCACTGTGGGGCAAAAGGAACATATGATGGAGTAGCTTAAGGCGAATCTGCACCAGGCTCAAGAAAGGATGAAGCATTTCGCCGATAAATCAAAGTCAGAGAGGCAGTTCCAAGTTGGGGATATGGTATACCTCAAGATGCAACCATATATGCAAACAGCTTTCAGCATAAGGGGATCTTTGAAACTCAGGTCGAAGTATTATGGACCATTCAGAGTTCAGAAGAAAGTAGGATCAATGGCTTATCGATTGCAATTGCCTGAAAATATTGCTATTCATCCCGTCTTTCATGTGAGCCTGTTGAAGAAACACTTAGGGTCGCATGCTGTACCAATTCCAAGACTACCTTTAGTTGGGGAAAATGGCAAGATCAAGACTGAACCAGTGGCAGTGCTGGACAAAAGAGTGGTGCCTCGAAGAAATGAACCAGTGGCCCAGTGGTTGATTCAGTGGCTGAATCTAGGACCTATCACCTGAGGACGCTACTTGGGAGGATACAACCTTTATCCAGAAAACATTTCCAAATTTTGCACCTTGAGGATAAGGTTTGACTCAAGAGGGAAGGCAATGTCAGACCCCAAAAAAAGGGCTCTAGCTGAAGTTCTGAAATTTTGCTAGTGGGAAGGAAGTTACGAAGAAGTCGGCGACAGAAGTAACGCTTCAGCGAGTTCACTTGCGCCAGGAAGAAAGGCTGGGATTTGCGGCAGATGCTGGATGGTGAATCCGATGGTCATTTAACATTCCAGTAATCACTGTTTGCGTCAGCTCTGTTGTTGCTACGCACATGTACTCGATTTACTTTCTCAGTTTTGTAATTCAGCACTAATTAACTCACTGGCTTTAAAACCCAGCGACGTTGGTAATGAGAACTAAGAAAAGAACAGCATATTCGTATCTTCCTTAGTTAGTACTGGTAGAAACCCTAGTGCGCGTTCTTCTCTTCCTTCCTCTTCAATCCTGAATCTTCCAGCAACAACTCCAAGTCAGACTCTGAATGTTCAGGATCGACAAAGAGCCTCGCCGGCAGCCTGAGAAGCCCTCGGCTCGCCGTTGAGAGATCATCGTCGGTATGTCTTGGTAGCTACGGTTTCATCGTGGCGTATGGATGTATACCGTGTAGTTCTTTGTTATCCGTTGAGAAAAAGCTAATAGACTTATACCATACTTAATGTAACATAGCGAGATGGGTCAAAATTAAGAATCTCCATGTATTCTTTCATCTGATGAATCTTAGCCTAACTGTGCATAGGTTGTACAATTGCACCTTCCAGTTAGTAATATATAGTATTCGACAGTGGTGCCAACTTTTATTGTAACGCTATGTTCAGGTTGTAACTCTTTCTTCCTTTCTTTTGTTTTATTTTTCTCTTATCTTCTTCCTCTTCTTGGTTCGCTTTTCTTGCTTCCTCATTTTGTAACTCTTGTTCGACAACCATTGCAATATAGTAGTCATAAGGTAGAGACTTCTCAACCTTTTTACGTCAAAAAATATATGGAGCTTGAGACCTTTGGAAATAGATCCGGTTTATACGAGCTCGCTTTCGAGGAGCGAGTAGATGAAACCTTGTTTACTTTCCTTGCATTTATGATCAAGCGATTATCTTTGGATAGAAATTGTCTGAGCGCTTTGATACGGTCGAGAACAAAAGTTATTGTAACATCCGTTTTGGACGGACAAATAGTAAATAGATTTCGTTTAGTTCTTGTAGTAATTCAACTAGCGTCTATTTTCAAAACTTCCGTTCCTTCTCGATGCGTGTTTCAAATGTAACATTTGAAGCGTTTGAAATTCAAATTAGCGGTTCGGAGTTTTTCTCCTCCGTTTTGAATTCTCGGGCTGATTTGAACTTGGATCTTCCTTCCTTCTCGGGCCAAGCCGGCCCATGGCCCATCTCGACCCTTCTTCCTCTCCTTGCCATTATCATGCAAAGCCACAGAGGTCATCTCCTCCTTGCTACCTTACTGGTCAAAGCCACGTCACCCTCTCTTCTGCGCCCGGCCTGAGTAACTCCCCGCCTCAGGTACTGAACCAGCGGCGGCGATCGTGGCCGACTCACCTCTTCTCTCCCTGCGCCCGCTGACCAGCTCCCATCCCCTCTGCTGCAGCACCACCAGCTCACCTTCTCCTTCCCTGTCTTCTTTTCCCTGGTCAAGGTCAGCATCGCAGCAGCAGCCCATGCGGGTCCTCTCCTCCCCCTGCTTCTTCCTTGGTCAACCGTGTAGTGCAGCAGCGGTAGCTCCTCTACCCCCCGGCGCTGCCTACTCCCTGGCCGCTCCTTTCCTCTGCTCGGCCAACGCAGCAAGCACCACCGCTCCTGCACTACCCACTCCTCGGCCTTTCGTGTAGCGGCAGCAGCTCGCAAGCCGAAAGCGCCTGCTCCTCGCGCCTTCTGCGCCACCAACCCGCCAACTCCTGCTCCTTTGCTCTCTGCGCTGAAGTCGCGGCAGCAGACGACCAAAGCTCCCGTCGCGCAACAGCGTCTGCCGTCTGCTTGTCTCGTCGCGCCAGAGCACCGGGCCGCCCGTCGCAAAGCGTCACCCTCGTCCCAGCTCGCGTCCTTCCCTTGACCCCAGAGTCCATCCGTGCAAGCCTTGGCGTCATCACCGCCCTCGCCTGTCTTCTCATGCGAGTGCCCCATGCCGCCGCTTCGACGCGTGCAACCACCCTCGTCCTCGCCTTGACCTCCGCTCCCTCCCGTTGGCTTCTTCCCCTATAAAGCCCCTTCACCCCTGGAGCTCCCCACGCCCATTGGAGACACAGTAGCGCCACCCTCAAAACCGCCCGAGCCCCTTTCTTGGCAGCGCCTCCACCGCTCCTCATTGCTCGGTGAGACTCCACCCCCGGCAACCCCGTCACCACATGCCCCGTGGCCCAAGGGACCCATTCCCCACCACCAATCATCCTCCCCGTCGCCGGGACGTGCCACCGACGGTGTCCCCTCTCCTCCGCTCCCGGTCGCCGCCGCCCGCCACATACCCCCCCCAAGCTCCCGGCTCCACCTCCGGCTTCTCCATGTCTCGCCACCGTAGGTCGTGCGTGCCCCACCCACCACCCCACCAGCGCCTGTCATGCCTTGAGGCGTCCGCCCACCTCCACCTGTGCCCGCCCTCCCCTCCCTAGCCGCCACCTCCGTCGTGGCCGCCGCCTCCGGCGACCAGCCCATCATCCGCCGCCCCATGCGCCCTGCCGCCTCTCCGCCCAGGCTCAAGGCCAAGGCTCTCTACCTCCCCTCTGTTCTTCCTCTGGGATACAATGGGAGCAGAAAAAAAAAGAAATCAAATGGGGAATTAGTTTGGATTGGAGGGCCCCACTTGTCATTTGCTTAAGTCCTCCCTCTCATTCACTGCCGTGTGGCCCCCTCCCTTTTTCCTGTGCTGTGGACCGGCGCCTTGTGCATATAAACCAGGCCCATGCACTGTGCCGTGAACCACAGTTTATTCCCCTCTTTTTCTAAGTCAATTAACCTTTGAAATTTCTTATCTCCTCCGTTATAACTCCTAAAATTGTAAAATAAATTTCTAAAATCCGTTAAATCAAGATCTTGCTAATGGCATAGGACTTGATTAATTTCGAGTTCATTTGTGTATTCTTTTGTATTTACTTGCTCTCTTTGCCGTTGTGTCTTTTTCCCAAATCGCCTGGTTTAGGATTCAAGAAGGCAGGAGATCCTCAAGTTGATCAAGACCAAGAATATCCCGATCACCTTGCCTCTAACCAAGGCGAGTCAATACTTTGACCATGTTGCTCCTACATTTTATGTAAATTATATTCTTTTAAATTAACAAATTGCATGCTTTAATTTTTAATCAAATGTATGTTAAAGCTTAAGGTAGTTAAATACCCACTAGATGTTTAATTAATTAATATTGCCATCCTTGATAACTTGAATCCATTAACCTTTGTCACCCTAGTAATTATATGGTAATACTAGTTATAGGGTGTACTTGAGCGACATGCTAGCCTTGCTCAAATCTTTGGGGTATTAAAATACCCCAATCATCATGCCTTCAAACATAAAATATTTTGGGTAGTCATTGGTGGTCCATTGACTAAGATGAGAAAATAATTTGGTTTCCTTCTCAAAAACCCTAAATTGCTAGCTCTATCTCGGGCGGATGGTGAGGCGGTTGGTGCTCAAGAGCACGAGAATGATTGGGTTGTGGAATGAACCGCCCAGATAACCCTAAGGACTTAATCGAGTCACGACCTCCCGTGTTAAACAAGTACAACCACAAGTCTGCAGAAAAACTTGCGACTTAGCTTAGTAGATTTATTGAACCTTGGATGCCATTTCGCTGGGCGGATAAATGGGGAGCCAAGTGGATTCATTCTGCTTGAATGGGACACCGAGAGGAGGGTGACGTTTTGCCAGTCGCTGAGGTATAGCACCGCTATGCCGGTCGCTGAGGTGAAACATCTCGCTCAACATTATGGGCGTAACCCTATATGTGCGAAATGACAGAAGGGGCGAGATAAGTCGAAACGTTACTGTGACAACCTCTCGACTACACATCTAAGGAATTGTGTAGGGCAACGAGTTAATTGTCTCTTGTGGGTAAAGTGTACTACCTCTGCAGAGTATTAAATCTGCTTTAAGCAGTAGTGCCTTTCACGGTCAAAAGCGGACATGGGAACTTAACTTGAGTTAGTTCCATTTCAAAACTTTGTGGGTGGTATAAACATGTGGCGGGCTCACCTAGCCCTGATTTGTTTTTCCTGGGTGGATGTACCCCAGTGTTGTTAATATGGTGGATGTAACCATAATCAAAATAAGCTTGAAGGTGGAGGTAACCTCTGCTGAAATAATTATTGCACATACTCTCTTTATAAAAATTGCAATTTGTTAAAAATGCTAAGTCATAGGATTTGTAACTATAATATTGCAAAACTTGCTTTCATAAATAAAAGAACCCGAGCCATCCTTGTTAAGCCTTGCATATATATAATTGCATTTGTGTGTTGGCTCATGAGCACACGGTAGAGTGCTCATTCTCGCTTCTCTCCCCACCCTTCAGATAACGAAGATGAAGGAGTCTCGCCTACTACGACGGACCAGAAGATGATGGACAAGGATACGACGAGGAGTAGAATAGTTACAGTAGTTTAGATCTCGCCCGATCTAAGTAGACTCGTTGGTACCCGCATACAACCGATATTATCAAACCCTTGGTTAATATCCGTCAGTACCTGTCACCCGATCGCTTGCACGTGTGAGATGAGCCCTACCTTCCCTTTTGCTTCCGCTTGTAGACTTGGTCGTTCTTTTGTAATGTAATATATTTGGCCTTGTGCGGCCCTTTGTAAACTTCGACCCGATGAGGTCTCGTTACCTGTGTTGTAATATATTTGTTTCAGTTCCGCCTTGTATGAATAAATCAGCAATGCGTACTGTGAAGTGCTAGCTACTGATCCAGGGAATAGCACAGTGTTTTCACAGAGGATTTGGGTTCTTGGAATCCGGGTCCGATAGAGCTGGTATCAGAGCATATGACTGTAGAGTCTTAGTTAGATTGGTCGCTGCCTTAAGGACTTGGATCTTATTTTCCAAAATTATGAAAAGCCTTGACAAAAACATAGCGTACTTATTGCTTCTACTCATCACTCTTAGTTCTTCACTTACCTCGACTTCACTTGAGTTTTCACTCAGTTCCAACCCTTTTCTCCTGTTTCAAAAAATTGTAGATGGCTACCCGTCGTCCGATGGCCCTGGGACTTCGCTCTCATGAAGTGTGGAAATGAGTTCGTGGACATTCTTCGCCAACTCATGGTGCACAGGTTACAACCACCATCCTATCTTGAGGCCGAAGACCTGCACCATGGATCAAGAATCGTGGACCATGGAAGTTTTCCTCTATGCAAGGGAGGGCGAGTTCAACGCTCACATCTTCCGACCTGCGACACCCCAGGCAATTTGTTAAAGCAGCCCAAGACATAGCACGCTTCCGCAAACCGCTTTGTCCAGATGCATGAGGATTTCATGAAGAAGACGCCTTCCACTACCTCCGACCTCTCCGGAGGGAGAATTCGAGCCCGAGATCTTCGTCGTCATGTTAGTCTAGGTTAGCTAGCAGTGCGTGCTATAGCAGTCTTTTGGTGGCAAGCACTTTCGTTTCCTGCTGTTGTAGACGATGTGTTTGTATCCTGTGTCATGACTTAGCTTAGCGTATAAGCTTTGTTTGAAAGTTATGTAACACCTAACCCCTTAATATAATGCACCACTCTCGGCTTTGTATTGTATTATTTTTCCTTGTCTTGGTTTGAAGCTCTTACATGTGTTCTATAGAGGGCCTGTAAACCCTCATATAACTCCCCTCATTCTTAGCCGAGTTGCTTCCTCAGATGGCACCCAGGAGAGCCGCCGCCCCAAGCCGTGGTGCTATTGCAGTAGGCCCAGGAAGAGGCTGTGGCTGTGGTCATGGCCGTGGTCGTGGTCGGAACGTATCTCCCCCACCGCCAGTGCACCCGACCATAGCCCAGCAAACTCAGATTCTCCAAGCTATAAGAGCCAGTTAGCACGATGGAACAGCCAGTCACAACTCCAAGTTGGCAGATTTTCTCAGGACAAGACCTCTAACTTTCTCATCCACAAGTGAAGCCTTAGAAACTAAGGATTGGCCCCTCGACTTGAAGAAGAAGCTTGTCTTGCATGTTTGTCGAAAACGACAAAGTGAGCTTTGCCACCCGTCAACCCAAAGGATCACCTAAGAAAAGCCGTCACAATGAAGACACCCGTGCCCCTACACCGGGAGGACCCCAAAAGGCTATCACTTGCTTCTATTGCAGAAATACTGGACACTACGCCAACAAATGCCCCCAATGGAATCTTGAAAAACCTACAAGGAAAGTCATCGTCACCAACATCAGCATTGACAACAAAGAAATCATCAAGGGCCCCAGCAAGAGGCAAGCCGTACCTGCTAGAGTTTTATCCGACCCAGAAGTTCCGCCAAATGCTTGCCTTGAATGTGGCAAGACAGGACACATCGCCAATCATGTCCTCTAATACGATAAAATACAAGGGGAGCATGCTTTACATGTGGGCAATATGGACACTATTGATACACGTGCCCAGCTCCCTCCTGCCCCTGCTGCAAGGAACATCACCAATCAGAAGATTGTCCTACGAACCTAATGCCTTGCACACGTTGTGGAGAAAAGGACATCGATGGACCAATGCCTTGTAAAAGCGCCTAACTACGATGAGGACCACCACCGGTGAAGGCCCGACGCATAAAATTATGTGCTTCCTCCGTGAAGGATAAGATCAACGCCCAAGGATTGCTCCTATGCATTCTTGACCAAAGCGGCCGGGTTGCAAAGGACAAGTTTCCAAGCCGCTATGAGCATCATCATGAATAAAGTTGGCGGGACAACCCACCAAGAGGATGCTTCCGTCTTCCTCCTTTGTTCTCCCACGCCTAGTGTGCTTTTCCCTCTAGCCTATCGTGCTTCCCTCATCCCATCTTGTCGCTTTGAGAAATGATTATGGGAGAGTGTTCAATTGAGTATAGTCGCATGGCAGCTAATCTTGTTGAGCATAAGTGGTGTGTGTGAGACAAAGCAAGATGGTTTTTGGAGATCATTAATGGGGCTGATATGGAGAATTCTTAAGCTTTTGTCAATGTGATAAATTCTTATGAATACTAAGCGATGGTGAATAAACCTTGTTTATGAAAGGTTTAAAGAATAGCAAATCGGTGGGTTATATAGATTATGGAGAAGAAAAATGATCATAACGAGAAGTTTTGATCAACCATGAGAGGTATAGGAATCTAAGGTATTGATTTGATTATTAGAAGGAATTGGATCTTCATCTAATCTTAAGTTGATTATGATGTTGGTTGACAACCTAGAATGGAGTTATGTGTGCATTAAAGGCAGAGAATAGAATGCGAAGAAAATTGGATTTTCCTATGATTCACGATATTAATTTTGGGGAGAGTTAGTTGAATCATGATTGGGTTATAGAACTATAATTGTGGAGATTGGATTATAGAACTATAATTGTTGGATGATGGATTATAGAAAAGTGTTACGGTGGGAATTTGATCAAGGAATTACCTGATTAATGAGGAATGGATTATAGGATTACCAATTCATGATGTTGATTTTGGTAGAATGGATTGGATCAGGAAGTATGGAATTAAATGGTTATATGGTAACATTGGATTCAATTGAATATGATTAAATAGAGAAATTGGGATTTATCAAAAATTTTGGTTGGATTATAGAGATATGCCTTGATCAGATTACGGAAGGGTATAATTGCTAGATATTGGATTATACAAACATTTGATTATGGGATATTAGAATATATGATGGAAGTATGCCTTACTGATATTGGAGATGGACTAAATAACTATTGATTAGATGGTGATAAAATAATTCAGTGGATTAAAATTGGAATTTTGGATTATAAGCAGTCTTTTGGGAGGTTCCATAATGGAGATATTGGGTTTATATAAAGACATCCTGGAGGACTGTAATTGATACAAATGCTTGAAGAATTAAGTGATTAATGTCGTGGTTTAGTCAGGAAGGTTAGAGGAAGCAGCCTACATCAATGGCAGAAGTTCGTAGTTTTCTCGGTTTGGCCGGATACTACCGATACTTCATAGAAGGATTCTCTGAGCTTCCCAAACCAATGACCCATCTGCTCAAGAAAGGAAAAGGAGTATGAATGGACGAGGAAAGTTTCCAAGAATTGAAGGAGAAGTTAACTTCTGCATCAGTGATAATCCTGCCGGACATTCATCAAGACTTTGAAGTCTACTGTGATGCATCGCGCCAAGGCCTTAGTTGCGTGCTTATGGAAGGAGGAAAAGTTGTAGCCTATGCATCCAGACAGCTCCGTCCTCATGAAGTCTACTATCCAACTCATGACTTGGAGTTAGCGGCGAGTGCACGCCTCAAAATTTGGCGGCATTACTTGATTGGAAATCATTGTGATATCTATACAGACCACAAGAGTCTCAAGTACATATTCACTCAATCAGATCTCAACCTCCGACAAAGAAGATGGTTAGAGTTAATAAAGGATTACAATTTGGATGTCCATTATCATCCCGGAAAGGCTAATGTAGTTGCTGATGCATTAAGCCGTAAGTCATACTGCAGTAATGTTATGATTCAAGAGCGTCAACCCGAGCTCTATAAGGAATTTGAAGCTCTCAACCTGTGTTTGATAGAACAAGGCACTGCAGATGCTATGGAAGCACACCCAACTTTAGAGGAGTAGATCAAGACCGCTCAACAAGGACACTCACAGTCCAGAGATTCAAACACCTCATGGCAAAAGGAAAAGCCCCCAAGATGATCAAAGATCAGCAAGGAATCCTATGGTATGGGAAACGCCTCCTTGTTCCCCACCAGAAGGAACTCAAGGATTTGATTTTGAAAGAAGCCTGACGCTCAACAGATACCTGCACCAGAAAAGACCAAGATGTATCAGGACATGAAGATTTTATATTGGTGGCCACGAATGAAAAGAGATATCGCCGAGTACGTAGCCTGTTGTGATGTATGTCAACGAATCAAAACCGAACATCAGAAGCCAGCGGGATTGCTCCAACCCCTGCAAGTCCCTCAGTGGAAATGGGAAGAGATTAGAATGGATTTCATTACCGGTCTACCCCGAACCAGGTCCGGATGTGACTCAATATGGGTTATAGTGGATAGACTGACCAAAGTAGCCCATTTCATCCCACTCAAGACAACTTATAAGGGAGACAAGTTAGCCGAGTTATATATGGCTCGTATTGTGTGTTTACACGGAGTACCCAAGAGGATAGTCTCCGATCGAGGATCTCAATTCACCTCGCATTTCTGGGCTAGTTTGCATGATGCCCTTGGAACACACCTTGATTTTAGCATAGCTTATCATCCGCAGACCGATGGTCAGACAGAAAGGACAAACCAAATTCTAGAAGACATGCTTCAAGCTTGTGCTTTGGAGTTCTGATGGATTGGGAAAAGTGTCTACCGTATGCCGAGTTTGCATACAATAATAGCTATCGACCAAGTCTGAAAATGTCACCGCTTGAAGCACTTTATGGAAGAAAATCTGAGAACCCTCTGCATTGGTTAGAATCCGTGAAGGATATATCTTGGACGAGATACTCTCAAGCAAGCGAAGAGAAAGTTCGACTGATCAGAGATCGTCTCTAAGCAGCTCAGTCAAGACAGAAGAGTTATGCCGATAACCGTCGAAGAAAGTTAACTTTCGAAGTTGGAGATGCTGTGTATCTCAAGGTATCACCACTTCGTGGAACTCGAAGATTCAAAGTTAAAGGCAAGCTTGCCCCAAGATACATAGGCGCGTTCCCCATCACCGCCAAGCGTGGAGAAGTTGCCTACCAGCTAGAGCTACCGGAAAATTTGTCAGAAGTTCACAATGTATTTCACGTCTCGCAGCTCAAGAAATGTCTCGAGTACACAAGAAGCGAGCGCTTGCTGAAGCCATCGCCTTCAAAGAAGATCGACTTATCCAGAGCATCCGATCAAGATCCTCAATGTCATCGAAAAACGAACGAGACATCAAGTCATCCGCCTTTGCAAAGTCCAGTGGAGTCACCACACCGCCAAGGAAGCCACCTGGGAACGCGAAGATCAACTGAAGCAAGACTATCCGTTCTGTTTCGAGCATTTCGAATCTCGGGGTCGAGATTCTGTTTAAGGTGGGTAGGATTTGTAACATCCGTTTTCGGACGGACAAATAGTAAATAGATTTCGTTTCATTCTTCGCCGTAATTCAACTAGCGTCTATTTTCGAAAACTTCCGTTCCTTCTCGGTCTGTGTTTCAAATGTAACATTTGAAACGTTTGAAATTCAAATTAGCGGTTCGGAGTTTTTCTCCTCCGTTTTGAATTCTCGGGCTGATTCGAACTTGGATCTTCCTTCCTTCTCGGGCCAAGCCACCCTTGACCCATCTCGGCCCTTCTTCCTCTCCTTGCCCGGCCCATGCAGCAGCCACAGGTCATCTCCTCCTTATACGCCTGGTCAAAGCCACATCACCCTCGCTTTCTGCGCCAAAGAAGCAGAGTAACTCCCCGCCCTCGTTCAACCGGCAAGGCAGCGATCGTGGCAGACTCCTCGCTTCTCCCCTGCGCCCGGCGATCAGCCCCATCCTCTGCTGCAAAGCACCACCACTCACCTTCTCCTTCCTGTCTTCTTTTCCTGGTCAAGGTCAAGATCGCAAGAAGAGCCCATGGGTCCTCTCCTCCCCTGCTTCTTCCTTGGTCAACAGTAGTAGTCAAGAGGGTAGCTCCTCTACCCCCCGGCGCTGCCTACTCCCTGGCCGCTCCTTTCCTCTGCTCCAGCGGCAGCAGCAACACCCGCTCCCTGCTACCCAGACTCCTCACCTTTCGTGTAGCGGCAGCGACAAAGAAGAAAGCCGCAAATGCGCCTGCGCCGCAGCCACCACCAACCCGCCAACTCCCTGCTCCCGCCTGCTCTCTGCGCCTGAGTCGCAGCAGCGACGACCCGAAGCTCCCCGTGCGCAACCCGACGTCACCACCGTCCTGCTTGTCCTCGTCGCGCCAGGAGCACCCGGAGCCGCCCGTGCGCAAAGGCGTCACCCTCGTCCCAGCTCCGCGTCCTTCCCTTGACCCCAGAGTCCATCCGTGCAAGCCTTGGCGTCATCACCGCCCTCGCCCTGTCTTCTCCGCGCAGGTGCCCCATGCCGCCGCTTCTGACGCCGTGCAACCACCCCTCGTCCTCGCCTTGACCTCCCGCTCCCTCCCGTTGGCTTCTTCCCCCTATAAAGCCCCCTTCACCCCCTGGAGCTCCCCACGCCGCCCATTGGAGACCTGGTAAGCGCCACCCTCAAAACCGCCCGAGCCCCTTTCTTGGCCGCGCCGCCTCACCGCTCCCTCGCTGCTCCGGTGAGACTCCACCCCCGGCAACCCCGTCACCACGTGCCCCGTGGCCCAAGGGACCCATTCCCCACCACCAATCATCCTCCCGTCATGCCGGACGTGCCACCGACGCGCCCCTCCTCCGCTCCCGATCGCCACCGCCCACCATGTGCCCCCAAGCTCCCGGCTCCACCTCCGGCTTCTCCATGTCCTCGCCAAATGCAGACGCAGCCCCCCATGGGCGCCACCCACCCGCCCGGCCCCAGGCCGCCTGAGGCGTCGCCGCCATTGTCCACCAGCTGCCGCCGCTCGCCCTCCCTAGCCGCCACCTCCGTCGTGGCCGCCCCTCCCGGCGACCTCATCACGCCATCCGCCGCCGCCCACACCGCCACGCCACCGCCGCCTCCGCCCGCCAAGGCCATGGCTCTACCTCCCCTCTTTCTTCCTCTGGGATACAATGGGAGCAGAAAAAAAAAAAATCAAATGGGGAATTAGTTTGGATTGGAGGGCCCCACTTGTCATTTGCTTAAGTCCTCCCTCTCATTCACTGCCGTGTGGCCCCCTCCCTTTTTCCTGTGCTGTGGACTGGCGCCTTGTGCATATAAACCAGGCCCATGCACTGTGCCGTGAACCACAGTTTATTCCCCTCTTTTTCTAAGTCAATTAACCTTTGAAATTTCTTATCTCCTCCGTTATAACTCCTAAAATTGTAAAATAAATTTCTAAAAATCCGTTAAATCAAGATCTTGCTAATGGCATAGGACTTGATTAATTTCGAGTTCATTTGTGTATTCTTTTGTATTTACTTGCTCTCTTTGCCGTTGTGTCTTTTTCCCAAATCGCCCGCTTAGGATTCAAGACGCAGGAGATCCTCAAGTTGATCAAGACCAAGAATATCCCGATCACCTTGCCTCTAACCAAGGCGAGTCAATACTTTGACCATGTTGCTCCTACATTTTATGTAAATTATATTCTTTTAAATTAACAAATTGCATGCTTTAATTTTTAATCAAATGTATGTTAAAGCTTAAGGTAGTTAAATACCCACTAGATGTTTAATTAATTAATATTGCCATCCTTGATAACTTGAATCCATTAACCTTTGTCACCCTAGTAATTATATGGTAATACTAGTTATAGGGTGTACTTGAGCGACATGCTAGCCTTGCTCAAGTACTGGGGTATTAAAATACCCCAATCATCATGCCTTCAAACATAAAATATTTTGGGTAGTCATTGGTGGTCCATTGACTAAGATGAGAAAATAATTTGGTTTCCTTCTCAAAAAACCCTAAATTGCTAGCTCTATCTGGGCGGATGGTGAGGTGGTTGGTGCTCCGGGAGCACGAGAATGATTGGGTTGTGGAATGAACCGCCCAGATAACCCTAAGGACTTAATCGAGTCACGACCTCCCGTGTTAAACAAGTACAACCACAAGTCTGCAGAAAAACTTGCGACTTAGCTTAGTAGATTTATTGAACCTTGGATGCCATTTCGCTGGGCGGATAAATGGGGAGCCAAGTGGATTCATTCTGCTTGAATGGGACACCGAGAGGAGGGTGACGTTTGCAGTCGCTGAGGTATAGCACCGCTATGCCAGTCGCTGAGGTAAACATCCCGCTCAACATTATGGGCGTAACCCTATATGTGCGAAATGACAGAAGGGGCGAGATAAGTCGAAACGTTATTGTGACAACCTCTCGACTACACATCTAAGGAATTGTGTAGGGCAACGAGTTAATTGTCTCTTGTGGGTAAAGTGTACTACCTCTGCAGAGTATTAAACTGTTTAAACAGCCGTGCCTACGGTCAAAGGCGGACATGGGAACTTAACTTGAGTTAGTTCCATTTCAAAACTTTGTGGGTGGTATAAACATGTGGCGGGCTCACCTAGCCCTGAATTTGTTTTTCCTGGGTGGATGTACCCCAGTGTTGTTAATATGGTGGATGTAACCATAATCAAAATAAGCTTGAAGGTGGAGGTAACCTCTGCTGAAATAATTATTGCACATACTCTCTTTATAAAAAATTGCAATTTGTTAAAAATGCTAAGTCATAGGATTTGTAACTATAATATTGCAAAACTTGCTTTCGCAAATAAAAGAACCCGAGCCATCCTTGTTAAGCCTTGCATATATATAATTGCATTTGTGTGTTGGCTCATGAAAGCACGATAGAGTGCTCATTCTCGCTTCTCTCCCCACCCTTCAGATAACGAAGATGAAGGAGTCTCGCCTACTACGATGGACCAGAAGATGATGGACAAGGATACGACGAGGAGTAGAATAGTTCTGTAGTTTAGATCTCGCCCAGTCTAAGTAGACTCGTTGGTACCCGCATACAACCGATATTATCAAACCCTTGGTTAATATCCGTCGTACACAGGTCACCCCAGTCGCTTGCCTGTGTGAGATGAGCCCTACCTTCCCTTTTGCTTCCGCTGTAGACTTGGTCGTTCTTTTGTAATGTAATATATTTGGCCTTGTGCGGCCCTTTGTAAAACTCGACCCGATGAGGTCTACGTTACCCTGTGTTGTAATATATTTGTTTCAGTTCACGCCTTGTATGAATAAATCAGCAATGCGTACTGTGAAGTGCTAGCTACTGATCCAGGGAATAGCACAGTGTTTTCACAGAGGATTTGGGTTCTTGGAATCCGGGTCCGATAGTTATTTAGGTTACACATGCTGATCTTCTTCCAGTACCATACACTTTTCAGTTGTTCTATGCTGCCTCTCGCTGTCAGCAACAACGTTCTCCTTTTGTGAAATGGTGCTATAGACTCTCTCTTGAGCTTTGGCAGCCTGCATGCAAAAGTAAAACAAGGATTGCAAAAATTAGTGGGAATAGAAATATTAGTCGAAACTTAGCTGGCTAGAGAGTTTGTCTTTAAGGACAAATAAGGCCGTTTGTAGCTCCTTTTGCGCTGGCATTCATTAAATACAATGCATGGATGATTGCTTTCATAAAGTTCTACTGCAATCTCCTTATACAAATTTGCATGAACTGGTTTTGCAATTGGTGTCATATTATGTTAAATGACAGTAAGTAGATGGAACTTCAATTCTAACTCTGTTGCAAACATTTGAAGGGTGAGTCTAGGTGATGTGTAATGTCAAAATCAATATAAGTCTTTGCGCAAGAATATCATTTTAATAACAAGTAATGCTCAAGAGCTAATGGTTCATAGAAGTCATCATCAGTTAATAATAGAAACAAAGAAAACTATGAGACTTACAAGGTTCTCCCAATTAATGCAAAAAAACTAGTATTCCATACAACAAATCTTGAATGCATAGCGCGCATATGAATCCAATCCAGAAGCCCTGTTCAAGAGTGACAAAAGATTGGCAAAAAAAACCTTTATAATAATACAAATACTTTTTGGGTTAGTCAATATCAGTAAACTTGAGTTAATAATATGATAAATTTATCAATGGATTATAAAACTTAATTGAAGAATACTGTATACCTTTGCTCTCATGTGAACAACAAAGCCCAAAACAATTGAAAGAGGAACACCAATAATATAAAATGCTCCTATATTTATGGTTGCACCTATCCTTTGCAAACCACATCCCCTGAACGTACCTGGAAATCCATTTAAAAAATATGACGAATCTATGATCACAATAGAAGTTTCCTTGGCTTTACATGGATAGATTAATCAATGTTAAATGCAATGCTGCACACCTCTGCTCGAAAAGTAAACTATATCCTGTTGTTCCACCATTACATGATACAAGAACAGTTGACAATACCGTTGTGAGTGCTTTAATTAATAGTGACAAACGTGCTAAACAAAAATCTTTTCCATGTTCATAAACACCCAATTCTCCTAGTTGAATTAGTACGGGTTCAGGCTTTTATTCACATCATGAGATAAGCATATATAGAGTTTTAGGATGTCATTTCAGAAAAGCAATCCTTACCTGAAAAGGTCTCATTGCAATGATTTGCAAATTGTGTCTAATAATTTTATTATAATTTAGAAGCACAAATAATTGAACATCGATAGATTGAAATGATAAAATATTGACATACCTGTAAACAAGCATTGTGTTGAATCAACAAGATGGCTAATGGCCAGCAAGGGTAATAAATTGGCCACGTAGTGCACAACTTCTCTTTCATTGCTATAGACCTTTCCCCACGCATTTCTTAACAAGATTAGAAGTAATGATATGCTCAAACCTTCAGAAGTCGCTATAAAGAACGCAATCAATACAACTTTTCGCGCTTCTCTTGGACGACCAGCACCCAACTCATTCGATACACGTATGCTGAAAAGAAATAATGAAAAGGTAAGACAAAGTGTGGCATATAAAATGCTGAATTACAATGTATAATTTAGATTTCCAGTTACCTGGTAGAAGTACTCAAACCAAGGGAGATCATGGCTGTAATTGCTGAAGTATTACGCCTATGAAATCAAATCATGCTAGTATGAAAAAAAAAACTTAAACTCGTTTATTGTTCACATGCAGAAAACCTACGTGATAGAGAATACTGATGTTTCGAGTTTTGGGTTTGGTAGAAGACCACAAAGAAGCACTAGAAGCTCCACCGTCCAGAACCTTAAGCTTCAAACAAGTTCCAGTTGAAAAGGTTTAGCAATTAGAGACCTACACAAATAATTGGGTGAAATTAGATTGTGTTTGTTGGAATGGAATACACTCACCAGAGCATCAATGCTGATGAAGCAGCAAGCTTGACAAATTGCGGAACATGGTGGAAGGAATCCTTTGAAAATCCCTTCCATGTTGCCTTGCAGGTTGATGAAAGTTTGATATACAGTGCAAGCAGTATGGCATTGAACCAATATGTGATAGACAGAGTCATGGCAGCGCCCTTGTTGCCAAGACCAGACTTGAAGACGAGAAGCCAGCAGAGTGGCACATGGATTACAGAGCAGAGCAATGAACTAAGCATCAAGGGGATCACAATCCTTTGATTGTTCAAGAATCTGGTCTGGCACTGAAGAAGCGCAAAACCAAATAATGCAGGGATCATCATCGAATGTAGGCGGCAGCTTCGACAGAAATCTCTCGATTTTGTCGTATGAATATCAGTATAGGCTCTGCAAAATTCCACAGTAGCGATGTTGGAATGCATATGGCTATTAACACTAGCGCAGCCCTCTGCATGTGTACACCTACAGAAGCTTCTTCGTTTGCGCCAAAGGCTTGTCCACAGAATGTGTCCAGTGCACTGCTAAGTCCAATCTAACACAAAAAGAACCTAGTGTTATAATAATTAAATAATGAAGAACAAAAATCACTATCTTTTTTTTTGTGATTAGCGCGCACGTACACACCACCACACGCGCACCAAACACAGAGTGCGCCCCTAGGATGTCCGTTAATTAACCGGTAGGATTAATCCGAACCTTGGTTTCAATGGTATGAGTAATTTTTTTGAAACGTGGATGGCATGAGTAATGAATGTACATGCATTGCCTAGCTAACTAAGGGTGCGTTTGGTTGGTGGGATGAGGTTGAATGGGATGGGATGGTACAGGTAGGATGGGATCGTCCTGGATGAGATGATACAAGTATGGTGTTTGGTTGGTGGGATAGGATGATACATGATTTTGTTTTGTTGGTGGGATAGGATGGTTCTGGTTGATTCAAGATGGTGTTTGGTTTGATGAATAAGGTTGTGTTTGGATTGCATATGTGGGGCCCACATGATATTTTTTGCACTAAAATATGCCAAGAGTGGTCTTGTTTTGTTGATTAAATGACAAGGAACACAACGGTTCAATCGGATCGCAAATCGGATACTCGGTTTAGGAAATATAGTCATTTGAAGCTCGTAAATCAAACTATTTTTTCCGTGCGCGCCTTGGAATTCGAGTGAACGGCGTGGTTCGCGTTTTTTTCCCGAACGGGTTGATACAGCATAAACAGAGAATATTCTCTTTTCTTGAACCATCTCATCCCGAATGGTTTAGTTCCATTCAACCAACCAAACACCTGAACGAACTCATTTCCCGTACCGGATGGTTCAGGACCAAATGATTCGAGGAACCAAACGCACCCTAAATTACAAATAAATTATCTTTGCAGTGAAACTATTATGTGAATCAACAAGCCTACAACAATCGCCTTACAATCATGTGCTAGCTTGAGGATGTGATCTTTTTTTTAGCAAAAAGGCTGCCAATTTCATTAAAGGAAGAAGGGAGAAACAAGCCCAAGAGGAAGAAAGGGACCGGCAGCAAAAAATTGCGACCGAGAGCCGCAAAGATTCACTATCGAAAGAGAAAAAAAATCAAAAACTAAACAAGAAAGGCTTGCTCCCGCAAGTTGATGTCCTCTCTGATCTTGTAAGCGAGCTCCTGCAAGGTCAAGTCCACCTGTTAGAAGATCCTCCTATTTCTTTCCTTCCAGATGTTCCAGACTATGTAGATGACTAAGCCGTTGAACTTTTTTCTGTCACCTTTAGGGGTCAGTAGGCTCGCTTGTTGCCACCAAGCCATAAAGGTGCTGAAATTATGAGGAAGCACACGACTCAGAATGTTGCAGCTAATGAGGCTGAACACCCTAGTCTAGGTCTCAAGAGCGTAGGGGCACAACAAGCATAAATGCAAAGAAGTTTCTAGGGCTTGGTTGCACAGGCTACAGAGAGGGTGATGTGGCCATCCTCTCTTCGCTAGATTATCCGTCGTTAGGATTTTGTCGTTGCCAAAGGTCCAAGCAAAAAACTTGCACTTGTTCTCCGTCTGAGCCTTCCATATCAGCTTTCCGAAGGAACATTGAGTGCTGCCTTGGAATTGCAATAGGTAGGCCGATTTAGAAGAGTACTCGTCGTTCAACGTCCGTGTCCAGACAATGTCGTCTTGGATGCTTGGGCCGAGGTTGACTTGCTAAATTTTGGTCCACAAGGTTATGAATTCCTGGGTCTGATCGAGCGCATCCAGTTACTGTGATGCAGTTCCTTGGCAACCGATCTGTTTTTCCTCGTTGCTATTTTGAACAGGTTCAGTGCTATGCATTTTGGCGCCGTGCTTGAAAGCCAGTGATCATGCTAGAAACTCGCCTTAAGCCCATTACCAATGGAAATAGCTGTTGCCGCTCGGAATAATTGCTTGTCAGTTTCATCACAGGGCAGCTCTGTTCCGGCCCAGGGTTTGGAGTTGCTCTTCCAATCATACCACAACCATCTTAGTCTTAGAGCCCGACCAAACGTTTTGAGGTTGGAGATTCCTAAACCACCAAGCTTCTTTGGGCGACAAACCTTCCCCCAATTAACTAAGGAGTGCCCTCCTTTCGCGTGATTGGAACCCTTCCAAATGAAGGATCGTCTAATTCTGTCCAACTTCTTCCGCGCCCACTTTGCTAGAGGGAAGATGGTGAGTTGGTAGGTCGGGAGCGAGGATAGCACCGAGTTGACCAAGGTGAGCCTGCCCGCTTTGGACAGAAGCTTCCCCTTCCAACTTGGTAGCCTTGAAGCTATCGTGTCTGTGGTAGGCAGAATGTGGGTTTTCCTCAGCTTGCGCGTGTGAAGTGGCAGACCTAAATATTTGCAAGGGAACTCGTTGCACTCTCCCAGGAAAGGCTGCAGAATTTCTTGGAGGTCAAGCTCCCCACATCTAATAGGGTACACCGCGCTTTTCTGGAGGTTGGTTACTAGGCCCGTTGCTTCCCCCAAAAACTTGTAGGATTTGTTGAATGGCTTGAATTTCAGTCTTTATTGGGTTCATGAAAATGGCAGCGTCATCCACATAAAGCGAGGTTCTCATCCAAATTGTACGTGAGGGAATTGGGGAAAGGATATCCTCTTGAATTGCACAGTCAATGATTTTGGCCAAAGGGTCGATCACTAAGATGAAAAGCATCGATGCTAGGGGAACCCCTTGGCGGACCCCTCTGCGATGGTGAAAACTTCTCCCTGGCTTGCCATTAATAAGGACCTTGGAAGAAGAGGTAGCAAATAGGATCGAAATCCACTCCCTCCATCTAGGGCCAAAACCAAACTATTCCAGCACTTCTAGAAGATACGCCCAATGGATGGAGTCGAAGGCTTTTGCAATGTTCAGCTTGAAGAATAAGGAAGGCGTGTTAGATTTGTGCAAGCTCTGAATCACATTTTGAGTATATAAGAAGTTGTCCTGGATGCATCTTTTCTTGATGAAGGCACTTTGGCAGGGAGAGATGATTGAGTCCAAGTGAGGGGCCAGACGGTTTGCCAGAAGCTTGTAGAAAATTTTGCTGACGTTGTGGATTAGGCTGATTGGTTGAAAATCTGTGATTCGGGAGGAATCTTTTTTTGTAGGGAGGAGAACGATGTTCATCGAATTTGTGAGGTCGAAGTGTTGCGCATGCAAATTAAAAAGTTGTTGGAAGGATGTCACCAAGTCATTCTTGAGTATGTCCTAGCAAAATCTGTAGAATAGGCCAATGAAGCCATCAAGGCCTAGAGCTTTATCCGGTGGCATGGAGAAGATAGTTTCCTTGATCTCCTCTATGCCGAATGGGGTTTCTAATTGATGGAGATCTCGCTGCTGGTAACCTAAACTGGTCCAATCCAAGGATCTTGTCCGAGTCCCCACAGACCCAATAAGAGAGCTGAAGAACATGAAAGCTTCGTCCTCCTTGTCTTGCTGAGAGGTAATAGGCCCCCTAACTGTTTGCAACATTTGAATATGGTTCTTCCTTCTTCTATTTCTTACTCGAATATGGAAAAATTTGGTGTTAGCGTCCCCCTACTTGATCCAAGTTAGCTGGGCCTTTGCTTTATTCTTGCTTTTTCAATGGTTGCTAGACCTAGGCATCTTACTTTAAGACTACGCCGCAAGAGGAGCTCTTGCTACGAAACGGTTTGATGCTCTTGAGCTTTGTCAAGCTGAAGAATCACTTCTTTGGCAATAGCTAATTGGACCTTCGAATTGCCAACTTTGAGTTTTACCCAATGCTTGAGTGCTTTTGCCGTGCGGGAAAGTTTTATATGGAACCTTTTGGTGGCGCGGAGGGACGAAAGTGGCCTACTCCAGGCATCCTGGACAGCCTGGAGAAAACCATTCAACCTAGTCCAATGGTTTTCAAAGCGGAAACCTTTGAAACGATGGCACTTCGTTTCGCCATGGAGGAGATGCGGGGCATGGTCTGAAACAAGAGTTGGCAGGTCTTAAAGAAAAGCTAATGGGAAAAGGATGCCCCAACTGGTAGAACAGAACATACGATCAATTCTTGTATGCGTGGGGTTAGATCTCTCATTGTACCAAGTGAATTTTCTACCGGATAAGTTGATTTCTTTTAGGTCAAGGTGGTTTAGCACTGATCTGAAGGACCCCATGAGCCAGCGATTTAGGTTTTGGTTACTTTTATCTACTGCTTGGTAGATGAGGTTGAAATCGCCAAGGAGTAGCCATTCTTGACGAGAGAGGGTCGGTGAAAGAGATTGAAGCTCTTGGAGGAAGTTAACCTTGTCATCCTCCTCTTGAGGACCATAGACCCCTGTTAAGAACCAAGTCGTGCCATCATCTTTCACAGTCACATGAGCGCTTACAAAATTGGTTGCGAGGGTTGGCTGGGAAAGATCGAAGTGATCATCTAAGACAGCCAAAAGGATGCCACCCCGAACACCGATAGCCGGAAGGAAGCAGAAGGAGTCCGCAAATTTCATACGCAAGGTTTCAACAACCAATTGCCTGCCAATTGATGCTAACTTAGTTTCTTGAAGGCAGAAAATGGTGCTTCTTGTGCTCTGTACTAGCTCATGTACAACATTTCGCCTAGCAGGAGAGTTGAGGCCTCACACATTCCAGTTCAGAATTATGCAGTTTTGACATGGCATGGAGATTGCAAAACAAGAAGGGAACAGACAGCAACACAAATGCAGAATAGCGTAGATCGATCCAGTAGACCAAAGCTCCAGCGGGCGGTACATGCAAGAAGACCCAATGGACAGGAGGTAGTCCATCCCGCGTTGTAATGCATGAAGCACAGGCAGGTCGGATGGCTCCAAAAACAAAAGTTGCTACCTCGGAGAAGACTCCTACCAGGCCGAAGCAGCCACACAGAACAATATAGGACCCAAACAAGAAGACAACACAGCGCGATGGAGCCGCGGGGAATGAAAACAGCGGGGGGCTTGAAGGAGGCGAATCCTCGATGACGACTGTGGGAAGAGGAGGACCGCTTCAAGCTAGTGGGGGGCGGCTTGCCAAGCCACAGCCACCTAGGTGCACGCATGGGAGGCAGCATCACCCACCCGCGGACCCGCCACAATGATGGGGAGGCGGTAGTCCTCCATGCCCAAACCCACCAACGCAGAGATAGCTCTGATTGCAGCCTCTGTGAGCGGCCCTTCAAACAGCTTTAGGTATTCATGGGTGTTGTCAGTGGGCACACCCAGCCTTCTCTTGAGCAGTTCTTGAGCATTTTACTCCATGTTGAGCTTGTTTGCAAGCTTAGAAGCTAGGCGTGCACTACGGTGCAAGCTCAACCCCTTCTTCTTGGGTCGCGCCACCGCAGAAGGTTTGCTCTTGTAGAAGTGTAGCAAAGGAGGAACGAGCTCTTTGGTGACCTCTGAGATGAACTGAGTCAGCTTGAACACTGATCGACTGGCCCTAAGAGGTGGCTGGGTGTCGCTACTGCCAGAGGGCTGGACCTCTGTGACAAGAATAGGGGCGGACACGGTAGGTGGCATGATAGCACTGACCTCGGCAAGGGCCCTGGACTGCAAGGGGTAGCTCGTGGTGGCAGCAGCGTCTTGGCAGGGAGCTGAGCTTGTAGTGGAAGGAGCGAAAGTTGTCGAGGGCCCGAGGCAGGGAGCTCTGGAGCCTGAAGCTACAGGTGATCTGCGGGGTGGCCAGGCCGATCTATTGAAGCTTCTCTCACATGTACAGGATTCGGCTGGAGCGCCTTGTGGATGACCACCTCTTGGAGCTGAGGCGCTACTACTTGAGGAGAGGCACTAGGAGCTGACGGAATGGCCGGGGGTACTGAGAGCTTGGACAGGATGGCCCTTGAGAGTGGCTGGTGCAGAGAGGCAGCCTGCTGTTTCTAAGAAAGTGGACCAGGATGGCGACGGCGTCAAGGTAGCCAAGGTTCCCGAAGGAAGGCCAAGGACATCAGTAGTGGCATATGAGGCCATAATGAAGTCCTCAGCCTTGCGTAGCCAATCAGCTTGCGCATCTTGGAAGGATGGGGACGGCTTCTCGGTGGACAGTGAAGTGGCTTTATTGAAGACTTCATGCAACGCTTCACATAGGGAATTTGCATAGGATGCGAAGAGCTCTTGAAGGCTTCAATCGGCAGTTGTCTTGGCTTGAACCAGCGATGGCTTGGGGGCGATGAGGCAGGCTGGACCGGGCGACGGAGAGCCGGGAAGAGGAGTCAGGATAGCCCTACGGCGTCCCTCCCTGGGTTCGCCGTAGGAGTTACCCCGATGGGGGGAGCGATCACGGTCCCTTCCCACGCTCACCATGCTTTGGTGACACCCAAGATGAAGTTCCTAGCTCCTCGGTGACTGGGACGGTTGTGTCTGCCATCATCATTGCTGTCGCCGTTTTCCTTGCGCCCCGGGCCAAGGTGGAAGGGTGGTCGTCGTGGTCCGCGGCGAGGGGACGACAATGGACCGTGGGGATTACGGTGGTCTTCATCGAGAGGTTGTCATCCGCACCTCAACCTACCGGGAAACTTGAGGAGGAAGAAGACTCGGCCCCCCTTTGGCTTTCGGTGTGCCATCGACGACCCCCAGGCTCCAAGGGAGACGGGAAGTTATCGACTCATAGGGGGCAATGTCCACCGAAGAGATGAAGTCATCGAGAGGAGCAGAGGTGTGGTCTTCTATGTTGTCGAGGTGGATGATCACTCAGTGAGTGAGGCCTCACCTCCATTTGTCTTGGAGACGCGAGCTCATTTCTGGCGTTCTGGAGACATCCTCTTGAAGAATGAAGGTGACCCAGGCCACCTTTGGGATCAGGCTCGGGTTGGACATCCAAGCCCAAAGATTGAGCATCCTGGTGTCTTCTCGACTTGCCGAGGCCCCTTCGATGGCGTGCAGGGAGCATTTCCTGCCAACAACATGCTCCACCACTTCCGGAGTCCAAGCGAACACCGGGAGCCCTTCCATACAGAGGCGGACGCGGAAGAACATCGCAACACCGAAGGCGTGGCCCACCGACCTCCACGATTGCACGTGGATCTCCAGAGCATCGTGGTGGAATTTCTAGGCGTTACGCACTCTGTCCCTGGTTTGCTTGCAGCTGAACTTGAGGAGAAAGGACTCTGGGTGGTGGAGGGACACAGCCACATCCTCGCGACGAAGGCCAAAGCAGTGACGGATTGCCTCCGCGACCGCTCTGTCGTTAGTGCTGGGGTCGCCCCGCAGCACCTAGGCCACAAGAGCGGTGGCCTCCCAGTCCCTGCAAGCACGATCAAGCTGAGGGAAGTCGTTGATGATGGAGTAGTCCTCATCCGGCCTAGTGTTTGGAGCGCCGAGGAACGCCATGGGGGGCACTAGTTGCTTGAGGTGAGCTTGCGACTTAGGGGGAGCCGACCGTGGGGGACGCTTCAGAAGAGCTTGCTACAGCGACGAGGGAAGGCAGAAGAGGCTATCCCTCTGCCGACAGACGCTAGCCTGGTGGCCGAAAGCAGAGCAGAGGAGGCACCGGATGGGGTCCCAGCAGCTTGAGACTTTGTGGTCACGCGATAGACAACGGAAACACCTTCCTTCAACTTTATTGAGGAAGATGGTGGAGAGGGAGTTATCAGCACGAGAGGCAGGGCGCCAGTGCCTTGGGAGGAGTGGTGCGGCGTCCCGCTGCACGCCACCAGCGCGGCCTCTTAACTGCTTGCCAACCATCATCAACATCAGGCAAGGGGGGCATTGAGGTTAAGAGAGGGCACACCTTCTCTGGAACGAAGATACACGTCCTGCCCGAGAAAGCTCCGATGGGAAGGCGGGGGATGGGCACGCCGAGCTACTTCAGTAGCCTTGGAGGAGGTTTGAAGCACTTGAGAGGGCTTCGGGAGGCGAGGTGGGGTGTTGGGGTAGGCGAGCACAAGAATCTCGGCTTGCGCGCTCGCCAAGGTAGGAGACCGGTTGGGGCTCGGCATCGAGGACTGCATAAAGCTAGCGGGGCCTTCAATGCCGGTTGATGAGAGTTGTCTAAAGAGGATGAGGAACCGCAGGGCCAAGTGAAGCTGCCTCGAGGTCAAGGAGAGAAGCGAGGTGGGCGGCCTTGGCGGCTTGCGCTACTAGTCGGCAGGAGCAGGCGCTGCCAAGACGGATCTCAAGGGTAGTCGTCGACAACAAGGGCAGATCAGATCTGGATCTGGCCCGGGAAGGGGCTTAGGGTGAGGGGGGAGCAAAGGCTTGGCTGGGAGGGGGGGAGGGGGGGGGGCGGTGGAGGAGGGCACACGGGGCCTCGTGGCAACCGACAAGGCGGGCTGCGGGATAGGGAGCAGCGGAGGCGACGGGCGGAAGGGACATCATGAAGGGAGAGAGGGGGGGCACTGGGGGACGGAGGAGGAGGAGGGTGGCCACGGTGCGGAGTGGCACCGGCGGAGAGCTAGGGGTGAGGAGGCGCCGGTCTCCTATGGAGTCACTGAGCCAACCCGTCGCCGACTTATGGTCGGATGTCATTTCGAGGATGTGATCTCACTAGACTATAAATTATCCGGCCAATCACATGTATGTGGATTCCAAATCGACATTCAGTTGGCAGTAAGACTGCTCGCATTTAGCAAAGTAGCAAAATATACACCATCCAAAGTTCTTGGCTTAGTATAATACCATTACAGGTTTTAAAATGACAATTTTAGACATCACCCTTAAGTTGACCGCACAGGTAAAAATATTGGATATAATCATATAAGTGGCACAGCTACGCAAGTTCAGGTGCATGTGCCGGATTAATACAGAGATTTTTGTTTTGACAGAAAACAACTCGGATTTTAACAGGTAGGAAGGCCCACTTCCTGGAAGCCGGAAAACGTTTCACGCTTTTGTTAGTCACACAATTGGCAGCGTTTCCGATCAATAAATTTGTATCGCCAGACGCGATCAAAGTCCTACCAACATCAAAGTTATAAGAAAATATTTTGTGTAGATTATAAGTATAAAATTACTCACAAAAACATATTTGTATTCAATAATAAAGTTCCAAATTATTTTCAGTATACGAATGAAGATAAAAATAAAATAGGCAGTCGATTGTTCATTTCTGTCTATTACATTTTGATAAAAATATTTCATTTTGCATCTTACATCGTAATAAAATATTTGTTCATATTTGCTTTGAAATACTTTTACAGGGTATCATTAAGTTTTGATAGAACACGATGCTCTGAAAAAGAAGGGCACTAAGACTAGAATAGTGGCGGATCAAGAAAGCTTACATAAGGGCGGCTATGAAATAAGAACAACATGTCACTTAACTAGTGAAACCAATTAAGCGCACAGAAAGTGAAACTAGCCCTACAATACATGCTGACAAACTATATTTAACTTGGGAGCGAAACGTAGCTCCTCTCTGCCGTTGGATCTTACTCAAAGATGTAAATAACAGCCATTTGATCTATGCAGCAAAAAAACCATAAGACGCAACAATTTGTTACTGAGCTTGAAACAAAAACTCGTCTCACCTACGACAAACACAAAACACAACCCAAAATATTGCAACAAAAGAGAATTATTTGTGCAACGAAACAAAAGGAGAGGAGATGATCGAGTACCATCAGGCTAAATCCAGTGACAAAAGCAAAGCTGATGGCCAAGGAAGTGCCTGCGAAGACATTCTTGGTGAGGTGGCCAACGAACATGAGCGAGATGGACAGGCGGCTCGAGTTGAGGACATTCGTGAAGACGATCGGCAATGCGAGCTTCACCTGCCTCTTCACCTCGCCCACAACATCTCCTACCTCCATTCACAAACCCCTCTCTCTCTCTCTGTGTCTGATTATTTCTGTTGAGGTTCTTCTTATATAGGGACGAACCTGGGTAGTCCAGGTGGTTAGGTTATTTAACGAAGTGGCGCTAGCCAGTTGTTAACACAAGGTTTAACAATTAACACGGATGGTCTTGCACTGGCAGTGGGAACAACAAAAACTGCTGGTGGACGATTATTTTTGTACAGAGTGGAATCTAGTTAGCTACAAGAAATCTGATTTTAATACTTTCTCCGTTCATTTTTACTTGTCATTTTGGAATGTATGTAGTCAACCTTTCAAAACTTTGACCGCAAGTATACGCTAAAAGTATTTAGATTTGACACAAGTATATGTCTAAATTTTTTTAGATTTTTCACATGACGTAAAAAAGAGATAATTGGAGACCGTGGCTATGTCTAAAACAATAAGTAAAACAGAAATAATCGGATAGCTGCCACTCCAAAGATTGGCGTTTCAGGAAATGCCACCAAACATAATGTAATAATCGGTTTAACACCACTCCAAAGACAGGGAAATTCATTATTTGTCACTTTTGCTATTTTTTATTGAGGCAATTCCTTATTTGCCACCGTAAATTTTCACGATCATCTGCCATCACCCACATGTTAGTGAGACAAGGGCGCCATATCCGGATTCGTACAATTTGCAGTGAAAAAGGAAAAAAAAAATTCTTTTTCATTAATTTATGTGTTTTCAGCCTCTAAAATTACGTTTATGCCCTCCCTCTTCTTACTCCTCAATCCGGTGAAAATGTGAATCGCTGAAAATTCCGTAAAAATCAAACTTAGAAGTTTTCAAAAGTTGTAGAAACATTATTGTGACATGTAGTGTTTGTTATATATCTTTGAAAATTTTCAATATAGACAAATACTTGCTGAAATAGTGTTTTCACTGTTTTGGTTATGTATTTGTCTTTTTCGTATATCTCAAATGCGATCAAGTATGATCTTGAAACTTTTTAGATATATAAAACATACCCCCCTACATCTGGTTTTTTTATAGAATTTTTTAAACTCCTAAGTTTGGTGAAATGCGAATTTATATCTACAACTGAGTATCTCGTTTTTTTTATATTGGCACGGTTTCTAAAATACAATTTTGCCTGCCAATTTCTTTGTAGTATGTTTGTAGAACCAAATGATATTATGATATTATAAAAGCATTTTTTATAACCAAATGATAAATAGAAAAAATGAAAATAATTCAAGAGGCTAGCCACAATATCCACCAAATAAAAAAGGCAAAATTAGCTTCATGACATCACAATTTGGTGTCGTTGGCTACATGACATCCCATATCCTCTTTTTCTTTGTCACTCTTCCTTCTCCATGTCCTCTGCTTCATGAAGAGGACGCCAGGGGTGATGGCATTGGCAAGAACTATGATGACAGACGATGCTGCACAATAGAGGAGCTCATCGGTGCAGTGGATCGTGTTATAGCACAGCTGGTTCTGTGTTCCCGCGCGATGCGGACTCAGAGCTAGATGAGGACAGCTGGAACGAGACACTGAGGGAAGGTGATTGTACCACCCTTAGCGCCAAGATCGAGCACGAATACCACTCAACTACATCGACTACTGATTTAAACCACATATTACAATAAATTACAGCAAGCACGTAACAAACAAAAACCCGTCCACAGGTCACGATAGAAAATATTAAATGCAACTAAACTGCATAAGAATCAACATGCTAGATAGCAATACTGAATAAAGAACCAATAGGTAATAAACAGTCCATAAATAGTCTAATGAATAAATAAACAGGTTCCAACCAATCACCTAGAATTATTCAATGATTATCAAGCCCTAGAAAGAATAAATCATCACACTATATTAAACGTTCTCATGGCCATGTAATTCAAGTATTTGAACTGAGTACAATTATTCCATATACGCTATCTCTTCCCATGCGAGACGTCATCACCGGCCACCTAAAGCAACAATAACGCAAGGGTGAGTCCACAACTTAACAAGTACAAGATACAATGGTAAATACACAAGTTCATTAAACATTTAATGCATTATCATAAATCTCATCAATATCTTTCTCATGAATGCAAATGCCATGATACACCTCTTTCAGCTGATACCGGTATAGTAAAGTGTTCACCGTTGGTGACACACTTTTCTCCCCACCTTCATTAGGGCGGGTCCCTACCTCTGTAGGATTTCAACATGGGGCATCTTTGGATTATCGATAATCATGGTAATACTCACCGCCCTAGCCCTTATGTAAGTGAATGATGCAATAATTCATTCAGCAATAATGATCTCACCATGTCATCCCCATGGTAGTTGCATCATTATCACAATCTTACTCTTTTCATCAATAATACCATGGGAAGTAAATAACTTCACAAAACATAATTAAATCTCATAGTAATAAATCAACAAGACAATGTCTACTACCCGTTGTTCACCATTATGCCAAGCACTTGCCTCTTTAACTTCTAAGAGCCTGGTGGGAGAACGGTGGCAAGGTGCTAGAGGCAAGATTTCATATACAAACAATTTAAACATACATTCAAATACATGTCATCACAGTACCAAAACATTACACAAATTGTCACCTCATCTATATGCAAAATCAACGCCTTGAACTTAACTTTACCGGACGCACTACCCAATGTCCCATTAGTAAAATGGCTCTTGTTGGTGTTTTAGAACCGAACTTACGTAATGATTGTTTAATTTGCGGGGTTCCTCTAGGCTCAAAATCACACAAAGATGGAGACACGAGGATTTTTATACAGATTCAGGCCTTCTCCTGGGAGAATAACAACCCTACTCCTGTGTGTATGTATTGAGTATGCTGGATTACAAGATGGAGCCAAAGGCTAGAGTATTGTGGTTGTAATTGGCTTCTCCCCCCTCTTGTCTTGATGATCCCGCCTTTTATACAGTCCTCAAAGTGTACCATTGTATCTCCAGTCTAAAGGCCACCTTAATGTTCCAGATCGTGGAGCCGTTACTGGAGGTTATTATGGGAGTAGTAATGTTCCTATATTGCGAGACAGTTATCACCATAACAAGGAGTTTAAATCGTGCCATTATTCCAGAGAATAACAGCATAGTTTACTACCCCATATCCTTAAATATGGTGTGGAAGATTCCCTGGTCGACTGGGCCCACATGTCTGTAAGCCCTATCGACTAGGAACTGATCGTAGAGCTTATGACCAGGTGGTCATCGTAGAAGGGCTTACGGCCACAGATTGATTGCAGTAGAACTTATGATCATGGTATAGTCGTAGAAGGACTTATGACCATGGGGTAGTCGTAGGAAGACTTACGACTATGGGGTGGTCGTAGAATACCTAACGACCTCCAGCTTCTCCCTTATGAATAACGGGTATACTCAAGGACCATATGACGTCATTATTATCCATAATGTGAATTACAGATAAATAATTAAATGACGATTATTATATCCTCGTCAGCTCTAACTCTCTCCTCTGTACCAAAAACTAGCGAACCATATACTTTATGCAATCCCCATGAAATTATCTACAATTTCCTAGTTATGAGGAACTTCTGAATCCACCGTTTACTTCCCCATTTCTAACCCCGAAGACTACTCTAGAATCTGCTAGGACATACCATTTCACAATTTCGTATCTTTTTTTGTATAACTTGAAAAGTTATGAACGATAGCAGTTCAGGAATCTACTCAAAATTCTCTAGCTTATTCAAGTTATCACCAAAATTTAATTACTTCAATTACTCGGTGAAAACAGCCCATCTTTACGACAACTGCCAATAGTGTCCGTTTTCTGGATAGTAACCTTCCTGAGGCCATAACTTTTCGCTCAGAACTCCAAATCTAGTGTTATTGTTTTTTCTGGAAAGCTAATGAAATTCTTTACATATTTTATAATTAGACAAAACTCTAAATCCGCACTAAATTACCCCCAAATTACCCTCGCAAGGTTCTGCAGTGCAGTTCGATGAACCAGGGTTTTCCAAAACCTACACATCCCATGACCAAAACGATATACAATCTGGATAGATACTATACTAGGATCAAACTAAAGACTACCATATCATTACCCCTGAAGAACATGATGACGATCAAGAACCCAAGCAAATTCCCTTCTCTTTCTCTCTTCTCTTCTTCTTCTCCTTTTCTTCCTTGCTTCCTTCTCCTTGCTTCTATGGTATGTGGCAGCAAGCAATAACCATCTCATGCAGCACCGTCTCTCTCTCTCTCTCTCTCTCTCTCTCTCTCTCGGTTGGTAAAACAGAACCTTCAATCCGAGGCTGTGATAACAACTACAGCAAATCCCGGAGAAGTTGGCCCTCTTGCGTGATGAGACCAGAAGCATCTCTGAAACTACCTAGAAAAAACAAACCCAACTAAAATAAGGGAGCAAGCACAGAAGGCAGGGCCGCAAACCCATGTGACGATAAGCATACATGCAAACATACCGCATTTAGCGACAACACAACTGAAATGAGAAACAAAACATTACACATAACAAAATGAATACTACAAGTAAGATTTGAGCAATGAATGTACAATAGCGAAGTAAAGACCAAAAGAAACATGAAACATGAGCTCCATAACAACGCAAACGAACCGGCATAACCGGCTACAAAGCTCTAACTAGAACAACACAAAAGGGTACAATCGGGCCCCTCCCCTTTTGGCCCCATGGTCCGGTGTTGGGCGATCGGTGGCGAACGGGTCATACGGACTGGGCGGCACAACCATAAACCAAAAAGGGAAAGAGCAACGGAATAAGGACAGAGCGAGGGGGGCACAACGACGGATAGTGTAGGTGGTGCCAGTTAACGACAAAAGAAAAGCGACACACTGCACAAACCGAGCATGAAGCCAAGGGGCAAACAAAGGGGGTTGTGACCTAAACCAGGCCGCAGCAGAAGAAGCGGGGAGAAAAATGAGAAAGAGGGAAGATGAACCAGTGAAGCGTAGCATGCCCGCGATGAAATCCGACAAAATCGATGCGGACGAAGTAGACCAATGGTGTGTCGACGCGCCGCACGGGGAAGAGCACGCACGTATCAATGGCTCTTTAATTTTACTCAAGTTTGGATCTTCGCCATTTGTAGACCAAGTACGAATATGACAAAAGGAATATATTTTCCTGGTTTTGGAAGAAGTAAGATTGGTAAATGCATCCCGTGAACAGGCTTCTGAGTTCTGAATGTTAACACTAGAAATCATTGTGAAATATTCACTGTAAAATATAGTTTCATTTTACTATAATAAAACTTATCTAGATTAGTTGGCCATTTAATATCGACTTCATTGTATTCATTGTGAAATATTCTCTGTCTTGTTCCGATGAAGTGAAATATATTTTCATAAATATTTTTTTGTAATTTGTAACAATATATGATAATAGAAATTATCGATTAAAGTAGTACTCCGAAACCATATTAATGTATTTAGAATAAAATAGAGTATTCAACTCAGTAGACCAAAGAAAAACAATTTGATACTAGTCATCAGTCCATGCATGAGCTAGCCGGTTTCACACTCAACTTTAGGGGAGAGATTAGGTTACGCTTATGCAACCATGCTTTCGAAAGAATTAAATATGAAGTATGCACCAATTATAAACCGGTAACAATGAGGAATTCATTAGGTTGCGTTCTGATTTGACTCCATTCATAAGCAGATAACCTTCGATTTATAACCTTTGATTTCTTCTTTTCCGACAAAAGTAAAAGTAAATAGCACTTTAGCTAACCAAAAGTGTTTACAAAGGTAAAAGTAAACAGCACTCATTGGGTATTCATTAGGCAGAAAGTATGTGTTCTGATTCGAGTCCTCTTATAAACAGACGGGATATGTTTCTGTTGCTTCTCTTCCAAAGAGTGGAAAAAAGAATAACATTTTAGTTAGTTCAGAAAAATGGTTAGATGCGACCACGAGCACACAAAAATTTCAGCAGCCGGCAGCAGGTCCTAGCTAGAATACCTAAGCACATATTATCGACGACAGAAAAGAATTTTATAGTCATGGAATCTCTGATAAACAATTCCGTTAATAATTTGGGCCCAGACACTCCAGCACTAGAGGCTTAAACGTAAGCTGCATCAGTAGGATTAAGCTATTCTCTCGGACCCGGATTCCGAAAATCCAAATCCTCTGTGAAAATACTGTGCTATTCTCTGGATCAGTAGATAGCACTCATATGCACATTACTGAATCATTCACACTGGGGAAAACCGAAAAGAGAAACCGGGTGATCACTGTTCAAATGGGCCCACAAGGCAGTGAATGAACAAGCCATTAGGGCATCATTAAGAGCTAATGAATGCACTTAGGGTTAGTTAAAGCGGCTAACGCCGTTTGTCTTTAATCCTGACCGGGATTTGGGTCATTAAAGCGTTAATGCGCCGGAGCTGGTCGGACGCGCCCGGCTCAAGGCTCCACGGTGTGTCGGCCACGGCTGCCGCCGCGGCAAGGGCACGCAGCGAGTGGGGAGTGGCCAAAACGGAGAGCTTAGGGGATGGCAAAGCGGGTGACGGTGGTGGCGGCGTTGGGGGATCGCTGGAGAAGCGATGTGGTGGAGAGGAGCAGCGGCGGCAGTCGGCCATGGTGAACTAGGGGTTCTGGTGGCAGTTCGGGCCGGGGAAGGGGAGCACAGGGTGACGTGTGGCGAGGCAGAGCTACCGAGGCAGAGAGGGTGACCGGAGAGGGACGGTGGACGGCGGCAGGTGCTGGACATGGTGGCGGCTGGAGGTGGGGAAGGAGACCAATACCGGCGGTGGTGGTGGGCAATCCCCAAGGGGACTTTGGGGGAAAGCTTCCTGGTGGCCGGGGGCTCACGGTGACAGGGTGGCGGCGTAGTGGCGGCACCGGAGGAGGCTAGTCGACGAAGGGGGCGGCGCCGGCCAAAAAGAAGAAGCGGTGGCTTTTGTGGAGGAACCTTACCAGGGGCAAAGGAGGAGGCGTGGGGAGGCAAGGGAGCACTGGGAATGCTTTATAGGCCGTTGGAGGCTTGGAGAGCCGTTGGAGAGGTGGTGGCCGTGCGGGGTCCCGATGTAGCGCGATGTGGGCGCTCTACGCATGGAGAAGACAGAGCGGGGAGTGGGTGAGCGTGGCAGTGGGAACAACGACTTTGGCGGCTGCTGGGGCGCAAGGCTCGGACCGGCTTCTTCGGGCAAGTGAGAACGGCGGGGTCGTCCATGGTGTCATGGCGCGAGCGCGCTGAGAAGACAGGGTAGGGCGAGGGAGAGGAAGCTGCGGTTGTCAGCAAAGTGGGTGGGAGCTCGTGGGCTGCAGAGGGCAGGTGGTGGTAGAGAAGCACGAGTGAGAGAGAGAAGGTAGAAAAGAGAGGGCGGCTTGGCAGCTGTAACACCCCAGCCCAACTAAGGCTTGGAATGCTACTAAATTAAATAAATTAAACGTAATTAAACTAAAACACCCTACAAAATTTCGGCAGAACCTCCTTTGTATAGTTACCTATACCGGAGGTTCCAACAGGCAGTTATAACATATAAAGATAATCCAAATTGCGTAATGAACAAGATATAATCAAAACTGGCTATTCGTTACTAAGACATCCCTAGCAACTAAACATCTAATGAATAGATCATAAGCATCCAAAACGTCTATTCATTTATTATAGATTACTTCAAGCAAGCAATAATCAAGAAGAGTACTTTAAATAGTTCATTCATCTCCTAGTTAATTTTCTTTCATTCTATGGTGGGTAGTTCGTGCAAAAGTGCAAGAAGTCTAATTCTTCCTTTCCCCCATGCATGCCGATCTCGTAAAGGTACCTAAAACACAACAAACAACAAGAGGTGAGTCCAAGACTCAGCAAATATAATAAATAGCATCAACAACATACAAGCATGAAAATCATCAACTATACTTTACAAAACCACATATCAATCACCTTACACACACATGCTATGCAATATGCTCAAAATGATCCTCTTCCTTCTCTTTCCCTTTTGCATTTTACGGTAATGCAAAGTGTGCATCCGTCGATGCACACCCATGCTCGTGCTATCCGCACGGGGACCATTGCCCATACTCCGCAAGTATGGGGACCAAAGCCTATGCTTTACAAGCATGGGGACCTTTAGCCCGCCATCAACATGACGGGACCTCAAGAGTTGCTTGGTCATCACATGACCAAGACTTCAATAAGCCAACATGATGCATATGTATGAATTCTCAAATTAATACAAACATGTATCCGCAACAACATTGCATATGAATATTCTATTCATACTACAAAAGCTCATAAATATAGACTTCACAACTATCAAACATCCATGATTAACACATAACACATATCTCTAGCAACCATGAACATTACCAACTATGCCATCATCACAATTCATGAACACACAAATTCTCATAATATATATCAAACATTGCCATTCAACCATATATATTATAACCATCATTATACTTGCCTTAACCGCGAGAGAATGAGGGGCCAGCAGAAGGTGTTGCCCCGGACCAGTCCACCACCTGAGTAATAATTATAACGCACGCTAAGATGACAGTAGCGGACCAAAACAAAGTATACAACAACAATCACTAACTCGCAAAAGCGTCTAACTCGATCCCAACCCCAAATCCTAAACGTCGATCTGTCCCCTCGGTGGACAGTCAACTTCTAAAATCCATAACTTTCACTACAGGAGTCCAAATAAGGTGTTATTAGACTTTCTGGAAAGGTAATTAAATTACCCAACTAAACCTAGTTGAGGGGCACTTCTGAATCGGCCATCTAATACCCCTACCAAGTCAATTTAAAAGACATCAATTTCACGTCGGGTTCTCTGGACAGTACACTAAAAATACCATAACTTTTACTACGAGCGTCCAAATCTTGCGTTATTTAGTTTTCTGGAAAGGTATGGAAATTACCTACATTTTTCGTTATATCAAGATCCTCTAATTCCTTCCTTAACTAAAGGCTTAACCCAGTTTTCTACAAACTGTCAGAATGCTGACAGATTAGCAGGACAGCGACAGTAGAAAAATCATATCTCGCTAACCGTTAATCGGATTTGGGCGTTCTTGGCAGCCACGGAAATCTAAGGACATAACCCAACTATCTTTAAGAGATGGGATCCACAGATTCTGCCTCTAAAGACATCAAAACCGCCGTTCAATCTACTGGACAGAATGGGATCTAAACAACCGACAATGCTAAACAACTAATTAAACATCTAATCCATGGGGAACGAAGGTTACCTATGACGGGCTTCTGAAGATCACGAACACCTACTGGTGGTCTCTCCTTCCTTCTCTTCTCCCTTCTCTCCTTCTTCCTCTTCCTTTCTCTTCCCTTCTTCCTTGGCCAGCAGCAAGGCACGACATGGCTTGGGCAAGGAGGACGGCAAGGAGGGGGAGGCGGCATCAATGCGGAGGGCGTGCTACAGTGCTACAGTATGGCGACAGCACTGTAGCATGGATTACTGTAGCAACCCTAGGGTTTCCCCCCCTCCTTTTGTTGGTGGCTGCTTTCCTCATGGGCCATGGGCCACTTTGGTTAAATTCCCCCTTATGGCCGGCCACCACCTCCCACCTTTGGGCCAAATACCAATGAGCCTGAGGCCCCGGCCCAGGTTGTCCAAATTTCGCTATAAACCCCTTCTTTAACCGCTTAAATAACTATTTTCTATTTAGCCCTTCTCCTAATTTAATTATTCTCTCCCGAATATTCTTTTGAATACTTTTGGGGTATTACAGCAGCTTTGACCGAAGAAGGAAGAAGAAGATGCCCTTGGTGTGGAGCTGGGCCAGAGAAAAGGAGGCCAAGGGGGAGTTGGGCTGGGGCATGCGACTGGGCCGGAGGAAAAGAAAAGGGCCAAGTGGGCCAGAGAAAAAGGGGCCGACCCAAAATGGAAGTAGGGGCTGAGCCCAAAAAGAAAGGAAGGCCCGAAAAGAGAAAGCACCCGAAATTCAGAAGAGAGGAAATTCAAACTTGAATTTGAATTTTAGGTTTCAAGGATATTTGAAACACAAACCCGAGCTTAAAGAAGCAAGGAGATTTTCGATAATACTTGCTAATTTGAATTGCGGCGGAAAACCGAAAACCAGAATTGTAAACACTATTTACCGTTCCGAAAACGGGATGTTACAAATCCTGCACACCTTAAACGGAATCTCGACCCCAAGATTCGAGCTGCTCTGAGAACAGGGACAGGTAGTCCTGCTTCAGTTGATCTTTGCGCTCCCAGGTAGCTTCTTTTGCTAAGTGGTGGCTCCACTGAACTTTGCAAAGGTGGATAACTTGACGTCTTGTTTGCTTCTTGATGACATCGAGGGTCTTAATTGGATGATCTGGATAAGTCAAATCTTGCTAAAGGGTGATGGCTTCGACGGGCGTCTGCTCTTCAGGTACTTTGGGACATTTCTTGAGCTAGGAGATGTGAACCACACTATGAACGTCTAATAAATTTTCAGGTAGCTCTAGCTGATAGGCGATTTCTCCATGCTTGGCGGTGATTGTGAATGGGCCTATGTATCTTAGTGCGAGCTTGCCTTTCACTTTAAATCTTCGAGTTCCACGAAGCGGCGATACCTTGAGATACACATTATCTCCAACTTCAAAGGTTAACTTTCTTCGACGGTTGTCGGCATAACTCTTTTGTCTTGACTGAGCTGTTTGA
This sequence comes from Phyllostachys edulis, assembly GCA_036346405.1. NCBI lineage: Eukaryota > Viridiplantae > Streptophyta > Magnoliopsida > Poales > Poaceae > Phyllostachys > Phyllostachys edulis. The sequence goes on along the minus strand of CM070555.1, from coordinate 20,551,052 downwards.
AGGCGATCTCTGATTAGTCGAACTTTCTCTTCAGCTAGCTTGAGGGTATCAGGTCCAAAAATGTATCCTTCACCTGATTCTGACCAATGCAGAGGAGTTCTACATTTTCTTCCATAGAGTGCTTCAAACGGAGACATTTTCAGACTTGACTGAAATCTGTTGTTGTATGCAAACTCGGCATACGGTAGACATTTCTTCCAGTCTATGGTAAATTACAAAGCACATGCTCGAAGCATATCTTTTAGAATCTGATTTGTTCTTTCTATCTAGCCATCAATCTGTGGATGATATGCTATGCTAAAAGCAAGGTGCGTTCCAAGGGCATCTTGCAAACTAGCCCAGAAATGTGAGGTGAATTGAGAACCTCGATTTGAGACTATCCTCTTGGGTACTCCATGTAAACATACAATACAAATCATATACATCTCGGCTAACTTGTCCCCCTTGTAGGTTGTCTTCATAGGGATGAAATGGGCGACTTTAGTCAATCTATCAATTATAACCCATACTGAGTTACATCCGGACTTGGTTCGAGGTAGACTGGTAATGAAATCCATTCCAATCTCTTCACATTTCCACTGAGGGATTTGTAGCGGTTGAAGAAAACTTACTGGTCTCTGATACTTGGCTTTGATTCGCTGGCATACATCACAACAAGCTACATACTCGGTGATGTCTCTTTTCATTCGTGACCACCAATACAAAATCTTCATGTCTTGATATATCTTGGTACTGTCTGGGTGTAGGGTATACGCTGAGCTATGGGCTTCTTTTAATATCAAGTCTTTGAGTTCCTTCTGGTGGGGAACAAAGAGACGTTTCCCATACCATAAGATTCCTTGCTGATCTTCTATCATCTTGGGGGCTTTTCTTTTTGCCATGAGATGCTTGAATCTCTATACTCCAGGATATCCTTTTTGAGTGGTTTTGATCTGCTCTTCTAGAGTTAGACGTGCTTCCATAGCATCTATAGTGCCTTGTTCTATCAAACAAAGGTTGAGGGCTTCGAATTCTTTGTAGAGCTCAAAGTTGATACTCTTGAATCATGACATTACTGCGATGGGACTTACGGCAATGCATTGGCAACCGTTAGCCTTTCCGGATGGTAATGAACATCCAAATTGTAATCCTTTATTAGCTCTAACCATCTTCTTTGTCAGAGGTTGAGATCTGATTGAGTAAAAATGTACTTGAGACTCTTGTGGTCTGTGTAGATATCACAATGATTTTCAATCAGGTAATGTCGCCAAATTTCGGGGGCATGCACTACTGCTGCTAACTCCAAATCGTGGGTTGGATAGTTGTCTTCGTGAGGGCAAAGTTGTCTAGATGCATAAGCTACAACTTTTCCTCCTTGCATGAGTACGCAACCAAGATCTTGGCGCGATGCATCACAGTAAACTTCAAAGTCTTGATGTATGTCCGGCAGGATCAACATTGGTGCAGAAGTTAACTTCTTCTTTAATTCTTAGAAAATATTTTCACAGACCTCTGTCCATTCATACTTCTTTTCCTTTTTAAGAAGATAGGTCATCGGTTTGGAAAGCTTAGACGATCCTTCAATGAAGCGTCTGTAGTATTCGGCCAAACCGAGAAAACTACGCACTTTTGTTACTAATGTAGGTTGTTTCCATTCCATTACAGCTTCTACTTTGGATGGATCAACTGCAATTCCTCCAGCAGATACAATGTATCAGAGGAAATTTATCTCATGAAGCTAAAATTCACATTTACTGTACTTGGCATAAAGCTCGTGCTCTTTAAGCTTTTCTAAGACCAATTGTAGATGTTTGACATGTTCTTCATTGTTCTTTGAATAGATCAAGATGTAGTCTATGAACACGACTACAAACTTGTCTATGTATTCCATAAATACCTTATTCATGAGGTTCATGAAGTAAGTCATGCATTGGTCAAGCCAAGCGACATGACTGTGAACTCATCTGAGCCATCTGGGTTGTAAAGGCTATTTTAGGAATATCCTCATTCACGATCTTGAGTTGATGGTATCGACCTTAGGTCTATCTTGGAGAAAACTGAGGCTCCTGACAATTGATCAAACAAGTCATCGATGCGAGGCAAGGGATACTTGTTTTTGGTGATCACATCATTGAGTGCTCTGTAATCTACACACAATCTGACAGAACTATCTTTCTTCTTTAGAAAGAGTACTGGCGAACCCTAGGGAGAAGAACTAGGTCGAATGAATCCTTTTTCTTGTAAGTCTTCAATTTGTGTCTTTAGCTCTTCAAGTTCGTCGACGACCATTCTGTATGGTCTCTTGGCAATTGAAGTTGTCCCTGGTTTCAAGTTGATTACATACTCAACATCTCCATGCTGTGGCATGCAGCAATTCTTCAAGGAAGACATCGGGCTAAGCTTGGACTGCGAGCATTGTCTCTAGGGACAACTCTCCAAGGTGGTGGATTGCTCGATCTAAAGAAGAGGAATGATCCACACTAACCTTTATTGTGGTTTCACGGTTCTTAGTGAGCACCATTTTTCTCATTGGCACAATCTATTAATCCATGATAAGTGACCAACCAATCCACCCTAGGATGATATCCAAAGTTTGGGATTCTAGCACAAGAAGGGTTGCTAGGAATCCGAATCTTCCAAAGCAATCTCTACTCGGGACTAACGAGGTAGCATATAGGGGTCCCCCGGGTGAACTAAGTACCACGGGTTCCTTTAACTTATAGGTCGGCAACTTAAGCCTTTCAACAAACTTTCTTGAAACAAAAGAGTGCGAAGCTCCAGAATCAAACAAAACTTGTGCAAATACTGAATTAACAGAGAACGTACCCATTAGCACTCCTGTGGCATCTTGTGCCTCCTCAGCAGTGACATGACTCACATGGCCGCGGCTTTGTTTCGAGGTAGACCTTGAAGCTTGGGAAGTCTGATGACTCTTGCTTGGAGCCGAGGTTCGGCCTTGGATTGGAGCGGCTCCTGAGTTGAACTTTGCGGTAGTGTTATGACGTTGAGGGCACTGGTTAGCAAAGTGTCCTTTTTCTCCACAAGCGAAGTAGTGGAGATTAGCTGCTAGGTTGACCGCTGCAAGTTGTCCAGCGAGGCGGAGAGTGCGGAAACCACTTCCTTGGGGTCTTGGGGCTAGAGCTGAACTTTTTTGTGGTGCGGCTACAGATGATCCGAAGGAGGAACTGCCCTGGAATGTTAACTTCTGGGGAAAGTTGCCTAGTGGCCTCTGGAATGATATCTTCCTTTTGCGACTGGCTTCTTCAATCTTTTTCTCATTCTCTAGCACTAGGGCTTTGTTGACCATGTGGTAGAAGCTGGAAAAGTCGTGGAGGATAAGCTGAACTCGCATGTCTTCTCGCATGCCTTCCACGAAGCGATCAATCTTTTCCTCTTCATCGCTCGTCCTTTGGGCGTGGCGGCAAGCTTAGTTAAACTTGGTTAAGTACTCATTAACTGACATATGGCCTTGCTTGAGACTCTGAACTCGTTTTTCTTCATCCTCATGGTACCGGCTGGTACAAAGTTGGTTCTGAAAGCGGCTTTGAATTCCGCCCAAGGAATTGACTGCCAAGCGGGTTCATCTTCATCTAATGGTGCGTCAGCAATTTCTTTTCTTGGCGGCTCGGTGGCGAGGGCTGGTTGTTCTCCGATTCTGAGATGTTGTGGCTTTGGTGCTGCTGCGTCTTGTGCTACTGGTGCTTCTTCTTCTTCTTCAATTGACACTAGACTGTCATTACCTCGGGTAGCGAGGTAATTTTCCCACCATGCGGCTGCGGCACCTTTAAGTTGATGGGTGGTAAAGTCCATGTTGTCTTCATCTGAGCAGCAGGCAAGTCGAAGCTTCTTCTCGGTGTCTCGATCTAGTCTTGACTTCTAAGGGTTCGTTGGCTCCAAAGAAAGGTGAGGGTCTTGTCTGAGGAAGTCGGCGAGCTTGGAGTTGCGCCACCGCCCAGCTTTGTTGATTGTTGAGCAAAGCTGAAGAATCTGGGTCTGCTGGAGCATCACTTGAGCCATTGTCGGTGAAATTTGGCGGTGGGGAGGTAGATCTTGTCCTCTACCATGACCACAGCCATGGCCTCTTCCTCGGCTAGTTGCATAAGCTCCACGGGATGGGGCGGCGGCTCTTCTTGGTGGCATCTGAAGAAAGGCTAGGGCTTAGAGCTAGAGGGGGTATATGAGGGTTCACTAGCCCTCTATAGCACACACAGAAGAACTTAAACCAAGCAAGAAGATCGAATAAGTTCAATATAAAACCTAGAATGGCTGCATTATATTAAGGGGATTAATTGTTACATGACTCCTGAAACATAGCATATAGGCTAAGCTAAGTTACGACACAAGATACAAATACAACGCCTACAACAGAAGGAAATAGAAAGTGCTTGCAACTAAAAGACCACCTAGCAAGCACTGCTAGCTAACCTAGACTATCTTGACTACTGCAACACGACAATGAAGATCTCGTGGTTGAACTCTCCTGCCTGGAGAGGCAGGAAGTAGTGGAAGGGCAACTCCACCAGAAGGTCCTCGTGCATCTGGGTCGGTCGGTGCGGTGAAGCATCTTTGCATCTTGGACTGCTTTAGAACAAATTGCCTGGGTGTCATGGGTCCGAAGGTGTGAGCGATTTAACTCATCCTCTCTAGCATAGAGGAAAACCTCCATGGTCCACGACTCTTGGTCCAGGGTCTGGGTCATTCAGCCTCTGAAGATAGGATCGCGGCGGTAGTCTAGGTGCTGCATGAGTTGGCAGAGAATGTCCACAAACTCGCCTTCATCTTCTTTATGAGAGCAAAAGTCCCATGGGCCATCGGCGGAAGGGGTAGCCATCTAAAATTTTTGAAACAAGAGAGAGGATCAGTAAAACTTAATGAAAGTAGAGAAGTACAGGACAAGGAGTGATAAGTAGAAGCAATAAGTACTCTATATTTTATCAAAGCTTTTCTTATCCTTTAGAAATAAGATCCAAGTCTTAAGGCAATGACCAATCTAACTAAGAAGTCTACAGTCGTATGCTTTGATACCAGCTCTATCCGACCCGGATTCCGAGAATCCAAATCCTTTGTGAAAATACTGTGCTATTCCCTGGATCAGTAGATAGCACTCACAGGCACATTGCTGAATCATTCATACAAAGCATGAACTAAATCATTCAAATATATTACAACACAGAGTGACATAGACCACGTCGGGTCGAGTTTTACAAAAGGGGCCGAACAAGGCCAACTTGATTACATTACATGAAAGCGCATAAACTACAGTAGAAGCAAAAAGGGAGTGGGGCTCATCTCACCACAGGCAAGCGACTAGGGCAACCTGTGTATGACGGATATTAACCAAGAGCTGGATAATATCGGTACACGCATAAATACCAAATGAGTCCACTAGATCGGGCAAGGCCTAGGCGTAGATCTATGCTACTCTTCATCATTTCCTTGCCCATCAGTTTCTGGGCCTTCATAGTATGCGTAGTCTCCTTGATCTTCATTGTCTGAAGGGTTTAGGGAAGAGTGAGAATGAGCACAACTTCCGTGCTCGCAAGCCAACACACAATGCAATATTATACATGCAAGACTAAACAAGGATGGCTCGGGTTCTTTTATTTGCTAAAGTAACATTTTCAATTAATCATAATTACAAATTCCTATCACGTAGCATTTTAACCAAATTGTATTTTATTAAAGAGAGTAATTGTGCAATATTTGTATAACAGCAGAGGTTCCCTCCATCGAAAACTCTACACTATGCTTCTTTTGATTGGAGCTACCTCCAATTATTAACACCGCTGAGCTCGACGGCTCAGGTAAAATCCAATTTCAAGGCTAGGTGAGTCATCCATATTTTTTATACCACCCACAAAGGTTTTTGAAATAGAACTAACTTAAGTTAAGTTCCTATGTCCGCCTTTGACTGTAGGCACGGCTGTTTAAACAGTTTAGACTCTATAGAGGTTGTATACTGTACCCATAAGAGATAGTCATACTTGTTACCCCACGTGATTCCTTAGTCATGTAGTTGAGCGACCATCGTAGTAACCTTTCAAACTACCTTGCCCCTTCCGTAATCTCACCCATATGGGGTTATACCCATACGTTCGTGTGGGATGTTGTACCGCAGTGTCTAGCGTAGTTGGACTACCCACGACGTTGGCAACTTCACCCTGTATCGGTGTCCCATTCAAGTTGGATGTACCGCAAGCTTGCATGTTCCCTTTCTCCACCCAGTGAGATACTTTCAGGGTTTAATAATTTTACTAAGCCAAGTTGCAGTTTGCAGACTTGTTGTTTTACATAGGAGGCCATGACAAGATTAAGTCCTTAATCCATCTGGGCGGTTCATTCCACATACCAACCACTCTCGTGCTCCTTAAGCACCCACCGCCTTGCCATCCGCCCAGATGTGGTATTAGCAATTATTAGGGTTTTGAGGAGTAAAACCAAATTATCTCATTCATTTCAGTCATGGCCCACCAATGACTGCCCAAAAATCATTTTATGTTTGAAGAATGATGATTGGAGTATTTAATACTCTGGTACTTAAGCAAGACTAGCATGTCGCTTAAGTACAACCTATAATTAGTATTTACCACATAGTTACTAGGGTGACATGGAATAATGGATTCAATTATCAATGGATGGCATATTAATTAATTAATTAATCATCAAATGGGTATTTAACTACCTTAAGCTTTAACATACATTTGATTAAAGACTTGCAATTTTGCTAATTTAAATGAATATAATTTGCATAAAATGTAGGATCAATATGATCAAAGCATTGACTCACCTTGGTTATAGGCAAGAAGATCTTAATATTCTTGGGCTTGATCAACTTGGAGGTATATTGCGTCTTCAAATCCTATTCGGACGAACGTACTGAAAAAAGGCACAAACAGGCAAAGAGAGCAAATAAATACACAAGAATAAACAGATAAACTCCAAAATTAACAAGACCTATGCCATTAGCAAGATCTTGAATTTACAAAATTTTAGAAACAAATTTCATAATTTTTGGAGCTATAACGGAGGAGAACGGAGCTTCCGAAGTTCAAATTGAAAATAAAAGAGGGAGAGAGAGGGAAATGGTGCACGGCACAGTGCATGGGCCGGGTTCACGTGCGTCGGGTGCTGGTCCACGGAAACAGTAAAGGGGGTGGGGCCCATTGTCAGCCACTTGGCAAAACCGAAAAGAGAAACTGGGTGATCACTGTTCAAAAGGGCCCATAAGGCAATGAATGTACAGGCCATTAGGACATCATTGAGAGCTAATGAATGCACTTAGGGTTAACTAAAGCGGCTAATGCTGTTTGTCTTTAATCCCGACCGGGATTTGGGTCATTAAGGCGTTAATTAACGCTTGGAGTTGGTCAGGACACGCCAGCGCCAAAGGCTCCACGGGCGCGCGTAGCCACGTCTCGCCACCGGCGGGCAAGGGCGCGGTGGAGCGGGGGAGTGGCCAAAACGGAGAGCTCAGGGGATGGAGAAGCGGGTAACGTTGGTGGCGGCGCTAGGGGATTGCTGGAGAAGCGGCACGGTGGAGAGGAGCGGTGGCGGCGGCGGTCGGCCACAGTGAAGTAGGGGTTCCAGTGGAGGTTCGGGCTGGGGAAGGGGAGCTTGGTGTGGCGTGTGGCGAGGCGGAGCTACCGAGCCAGGGAGGGGGACAGAAGAGGGACGGTGGACGACAGCGGGTACTAGAGAAGGTAGCGACCGGAGGCGGGGAAGGAGACCAATACCGGCGGCGGTGGTGGGCAATCCCGAAGGGGGGACTTTGGGGGAAAGCTTCTTGGGGCCCTCGGGGTCACAGTGACGGGGCGGAGGCGTAGAGGCAACTAGTCGACGATGGGGGCTATGCCAGCTGGAAAGAAGAAGCAGCGGCTTTTGTGGAGGAACCTTACCAGGGGCGAAGGAGGAGGCGTGGGGAGGTAAGCGAGCACATGGAATGCTTTATAGGCCGAGGGAGGCTTGGAGAGCCGTTGTAGAGGTGGTGGGTGCGTAGGGTCCCGATGTCGCGCTGTGTGGGCGCTCTGCGCATGGAGAAGACAGGGTGGGGAGTGGGTGAGCTCGGTAGAGGGAGCAACAACTTTGGCGGCTGCTGACGAGGGCGCAAGGCTCGAACCGGCTTCTTCGGGCAAGCGAGGATGGTGGGGATGGCCATGGCGTCATGGCATGGCCGCGCTGCGAAGACAGGGCAAGGTGAGGGAGAGGAAGTCACCGTTGTCAACAAAGTGAGTGGGAGCTCGTGGGCTATAGAGGGTAGGCGGTGGCAGAGAAGCACAAGTGAGCGAGAGAAGGAAGAAGAGAGAGGGCGGCTCGACGGCTTTCACCGAAGGAGGAAGAAGAAGATGCCCCGGGCGTGGAACTGGGCCAGAGAAAAGGAGGCCAAGGGGGAGTTGGGCTCGGGCATGTGGCTGGGCCAGAGGAAAAGAAAAGGGCCAGTGGGCGAGAGAGAAAAAGGCCGCCCAAAATGGAAGTAAATTTGAACCCAAAAGAAAGGAAGGCCCGAAAAGAGAAAGGGCCCGAAATTCAAAAGAGATAAAATTCAAACTTGAATTTGAATTTCAGGTTTCAAGGATATTTGAAACACAAACATGAGCTTAAAGAAGCAAGGAGATTTTCGAAAATACTTGCTAATTTGAATTACGGGGGAAAACTGAAAACCAGAATAGTATACACTATTTACCATCCAAAAACAGGACGTTACATATTCCTATCGTTTCAGATGATTAGAGGAAGACATATGGAAGGCCCCTAAACACATGGAAGAACCATACCAGATATAAATCTTAATTGATTCTATTCTATCTCTAATAATATTATCATATAAAACATATATTCTAACATCCCTTGTAGTCGGAGTGGGAGCATCAAGGACGCTTAGGCCGAAGAAGAAGCCGATGAGGATACTCAAGCTGGAGTAGAACCTCACGAGGAGTACCATGCGAAGTGCCGGTGGTGAAGTTATCTGACGTCAAGGCAGAGATTGCAAATGATGAAGAAGTCGTAGGAGATCGCCGTAGACGAAGATAACATCGATGTAGCGAGTAATCGATGTTGAGGCCGTTGCTGTCATAGTTCGGTTTACCTGCCGATGTTTGGCCAAAAATCAGCCATATCGGTCTTATCGGACCCCCGCCCCCCTAAGACTTCAAAACGGCCAAAATCAGCCTGAAAATTCGTTTTTTCTTGAATTTAATCTTTTTAAATTTAAAATCCGAAAAATTCAACTTTTTATTTGAAAATTTTGATTTTTGGCGGTAGGTTCTCTCGCCCCCCCCCACCACCACACACACACCAAAAAAATTGTTACTTTTTAAAACCACAGTCGCAATCGAGGAAGGTCACAGTAGTTGAGGTAACACAATTGACGGCCACCATGTCGAGGGTGATGAGCAACTTGATGGTAGGAGGACTCAACGGTGGTGGCAATGCGCAAATCGGTGCAAAAAGAGAGGGCTACGCAACATGGTGGTTGACGAAGTAGACATGTGGTGCACACATACAACCAAAAGAGAGAACGAGAGGGACATTAGAGGCAAATATGTGTTGGCCATTGAGAACAGCAGGAGACAGTAAAGAAAGGGGAGAAGTCGATGGTGCAACGATTAGAGAAGCTGCCGGTAGGGAGTCAAGTGTGAACCACGCACTAGTATCAGCGAAGAAGTAGAGAATCCAATAGTGAAGTGACCAAAGAAGCCAATGGTAGGCAGTCGAGCCTGAATTGCGTACTGGTATCGGCAAAAAAGTAGAGGAAGGACTGCGTGGCGGTCAGTAGCTCAAGAGAGACGAGAAGTAGAGGAGAAGCCAATGGTGCATGAGAAGATGTGATGGGCTTGATGTGGCAGGCACCGACGGAGTGCACGACGGCTGGGCAGAGACAACGAGGAAACAACCGATCTTTTGATCGGCGAGGGTGAGGAAAGTGATATATTGATCAGAAAGGAGCGCATCTATCTACAACGTATAGCGTAGCCCTAGGAGATTAGATCGTGGAGATTGAATCATCTCTCCAAGGGCAGTGCACAATCATCTCTCCAAGGGGCAGCGCACAATGGAATTTTGGTGGTGGCTATGAACTGGTGTCGGACCCGGGAGTAACCCCCCAAATCCTCTGTGTATTTCTGAACTAGTGCCATGATCAGTAGCCAGTTCACACTTCTGTCAAACCCAGGTGTAACCCCCCAAATCCTCTGTGTATTTCTGAACTAGTCCCATGACCAGTAGCTAGTTCACACTACATCGCACCCGAGAGTAACCCCCAAATCCTCTCGGTATTTCTCGAACTAGTCCAATGATCAAGAGCTAGTTCATACAAGATGTGATATGGTAACATCCATAAATCGCAGAACTTTATTAATTTTTATTTTGGTAACAGAACTTTGGGATGTTACAAACTACCCCCCTTAAAAGGAATCTCGTCCTTGAGATTTGGAGAGGCTAGAAAGAAGGCTGAGGACACAAGGTTTTCAAGCTGAGTTGTCGTAAATGCATTCTCCTCCTCATCTGGACGAGGCTGAGCTGTGATGTTGTCTGAGCGTCCTTTTCGCAGTGCATGGCTTCCTATTTGTTTGCATGGTGTTGACCTTTGGAACTTGAGTTAGATGGATTCGCGCCATCGCTTCTTTGGACATTTATTGGTATAATATCCTATCTCATGGCAGTGGAAGCATGTGATGCCTGCAACATAGGAGGAATCCTTCGGTGGCTAGTCATCTTCAGGTGTTTTGGAAGACTCCAAGCTGTCTGGGTTGTTTGTTGTAGGTGTATCAGTTGAAGTTGCTGGCTGGGTTCTGACTTCATGTGAGGAAGTCCCTCTAGCTTTAGGAAAACCTCTAGGGTTGAACTTCTGTGCAATCATTCTTCTCTTGTGATTCTCCATCTCTTGGTGCTTGCCTTCTTGACGAATCGTCTTGTTAACCAACTACTAGAAATCAGAATAATCTTGGGAAATCAGCTGTACGGACAGATAATCATTGAGTCCTTTAAGGAATCTTTCTTGCTTGTCTTCATCTTTTGCAATATCTTCCGGTGCATAGCGTGCCAATTGATTGAACTTGTGGAGGTACTTGTTCACTGAGAGGTTGCCTTGGCGTAGTGAGCGAAACTCCTTCTTCTTGAGGGTCATCATGCCGGAAGGGATATGTGCACGACAGAAAGCTTGCACAAATTCATTCTAGGTGATGCGTTGAGCATCAGCATGTGAGATGCTGAAGTTGTCCCACCATTCAGAAGCTGACCTCATGAGCTGGTGCGAAGCAAACAACACCCTTTCACGGTCGGTGCATTGAGCAATGTCCAACTTCTTACCAATTGCCTGGAGCTAATCATCTACATCCATGGGCTCTGTGCTACTGGAGAAAGTTGGCAGACGCATCCTCATAAATTCTAACATACTGATCCTTTGGGGTGGTGGAGGTGGAGCTTGGAAAGTTGCAGCTTGTTAGGCTTGATTGTTGTTGATGGACTGAGAAAGCAGTTCGATCAGATGGTTTGGATTGGCCATCATCTGCTGCCATTCTGATCCATTGATTGCTGGTGGTGGTGGAATTAGGGCACTTCCATCATTGTTGGCGTTGGTTCCACTTCCAGAGTGACGAGTGTTCACCATCTGTCGGTTATTCCAGAGGTTTAGGAACTGAGATAAAGGATAGGGAAGAGACAAAGAAGAACTGAGGGGACAGAGTGAAACAACACTCCCAAATGAAAGAACTAACTCAAAAACTTTATACAATGTTCTATCGATCAAGACTTGTAATCCAGTGAAACAACTTAATACACAGAATGAGTCTTGGCAAACTTAGACTATATGGCTTGGCTGACATCGCATCTTCTGGTCATGATCTTCAATGATTCTTGTATGACGATGCTCTCTTGACAACTTCATGCCTTGTGGTCTTGAACGTATTGGTAGGAAATGTGTTTATCGTTTATAGAAATTTACAAGGGGAAAAGGATCCATTTAACATTATAAAATAGTGAAAGGAGAATTAGGTAAGGAGGAATTGCTATGAAGAAGCTAAAGATAGATGACCAAGATGAGGAGAGAATAATTTATTTTTCTTGTTATGTAAAATAGGTTTTGAAGTTTTCAACTAATGGCCATTCTAACTAGGTCACGACCTACAGTCGATATGGCTCTGATACCACTTCTGTCGGACCCAGGAGTAACCCCCCAAATCCTCTGTATATTTATGAACTAGTCCTATGATCAGTAGCTAGTTCACACGATGAAATGAATATGATAGCATCCATAAATTGCAGAACTTTATTAATTTTTATTTTGGTAACAGAAATTTGGGATGTTACAACCGGCCCAGATACCAACCCGCTCTGATACAATGAAGGAGAATAGAATAGCTAGAATAATTGAATGGATTGCTTAAGCCATGGAGGGCATATATATAGAATACATGGTGACTTGGAGATCAAGTCAATCTTCTAGAGATATGAAAGGAATCATATGTGATACAAATCCTAATTGTTTATACTCTATCTCTAATAATCTTTTTATACAAGGCATGTACTCTAACAAGAATAATTGATCCAAGAACAATCATTCCCATGGGACCAAAGATGATCGCCTGCAATTCCAAGCTGCTTCATGAGTTCAATAATTCAGTTACAAACTTTATGGACTTATAGAATACTACAGGTTTTAGGAAACGCATCATTGTGTAGCATTGTCATGGTGCTACAGTACGTTGATCCGAAAGGAAAGGATGTGATCGTGTTGTGCAAGTGCAGCAAAACACTGTAACATAGGTGCTATTTATGAACACTATGGCATCGTTGTAGCCGTTGAACTCATTCAAATGCATGTCATCGTAGCACCAAAACATTACACAAATTGTCACCTCATCTATATGCAAGCAATAACCATCCCATGCAGCACCTTCTCTCCTCTCTCTCTTCTCTCTCTCTCTCTCTTTCGGTTGGTAAAACGGGACCTTCAATCCGAGGCTCTGACAACAGCTGTGGCAGATCCTAGAGAAGGCGGCCCTCTTGCAGCAGTAGACTAGGAAGCAACTGCAGAAACTACCTGGAAAAAACAAATCCAACTAAACTAAGCGAGAAAGCACAGAAGGTAGGGCTGCAAACCCATGCGACGATAAGCATACATGCAAACGTACCAGACGACAATAACACAACTGAAATGAGAAACAAAATATTACACATAACAAAATGAATACTACAAGTAAGATTTGAGAAATGAATGTACAATAGCAAAGTAAAGACCAAATGAAACATGAAACACGAGCTCCAAAACAACGCAAAAGAACCGGCATAACCGGCTACAATGCTCTAACTAGAAGAACAACAAAAAAGGGTACAATCGGGCCCCTCCCCTTTTGGCCCCATGGTCTGGTGTCGGGCGACCGGTGGGGAACGAGTCATATAGACTGTGCGGCACAGCCATAAACCACAGAGGGAAAGAGCGAAGGCATAAGGACGGAGCGAGGGAGGCACAACGACGGATAGTGCAGGCGGCGTCGGTTAACGACAAAACAAAAGCGACACGCTACACAAACCGAGCATGAAGCCAAGGCACAAACAAAGGGGGTTGTGACCTAAACCAGGCCGCAGCAGAAGATGCGGGGAGAAAAATGAGAAAGAGGGAAGACAAACCAACGAAGCGTAGCGCGCCCACGATGAAATCCGACGAAATCGATGCGGACGAAGTAGACCAATGGTGTGTCGGTGTGCGCATGGGGGAGCACAACGCGCCAACAAAATCGAGGACGACGTGTCACCGCTGCAGCCAGGGAGGAGATGGCGGGAGGTGCCATAGTTGAAGACAACAACCCGTGGCGTGGCAGCGATAGGGCCGCGCAACCGGAGAGGATGGTGCTCCGTCACGGTCGAGGAGAAAGCACCGGGACACCAATCATGGTGCTCAGTTTGTTTAGGCCATGCGCAATGTACCGGTGCTAGCTAGCGTTTCTGGTCTAGCACTGGTGCTAGCACATTAAAGTGAGCGAAGGTGAGGGGTGCTAGGAAAAAGTTTCCTCGTAACTAGCACCAGCAGAGAGATGCAGGAGAATTCATATACAGTATGCACGCATGCTTTTGTTGGCCATTCTCACACCTAACACGAGAACTTGAACTTGATTCCGGTAGGTGCATAGGATACGGGGAACCCTTGGTGACGATGCATCCATTCATAAGCAGATAGTGATAACCTTCGATTTCTTCTTTTCCGACGAAAGCAAAAGTAAACAAAGACTCCCCAACTATCTTCGAGGATATGTTTCTGAGGATGTATCCAAAGAGAAAATTTTGAAACATCCAAAATATTCGTGATGATAATGGGAAGAATGCTACATGACCTGCAAAATCTCATGATCAAACTTGCGAATTTGGGAGGAAAATGAAAAGAAAATTGTAGGTGTGAACAATAATTTCACTATTCATGTCATCTTTTCTCACCTCTCGAATTGCAATGAAGTTTGATCATTAAGTCCTATGGAATCGCCTCCAATAACATCCATGAATATTTTGATAATATGTTAGAATACCTTTGTTGCATGGCAATGTATTGCCGTGTATGCATGGCTTGGTGGCTATTTGGGCAAGAGGCCGCCGTCCATACGACTTCATTGCCGCCTTGTTATCTCCTTTTGATTGATTGGCCTCCCTTCCATATCTCCCAGACGTTTACTTCTATAAGCCGGTTGTTATGATATGGCAAGGCTTGGACTATATATGTAATACGTATCCCTTCAATCAATCTAACGGGAAATATATCTCAGATTTCATGGTATCAGATTGGCTCGCTCCTGCGACCTCTCTCCGCTTCCGCTAACCAAACCTTCGCTATCACCGATGGCTAGCGAGGATGACACACTCCATCGGTAGTCTCACGGCGCCGAAGCTGTGCGCCAGGCTGAGATCGCGCACCTTGCAGAGGCTACACGTCTGGCCGAGGAAACGCGCCAGGCAAAGGACGCCGCGCGTCAGGCAGAGGAGGCCGAGGCAGCTCGTGCCCTCATCCTCGCCGATGCGTCTGCCGTCGCTGCCCTTCATGCCCAGGCCGTGTCCGTCCTCAACATCCGGGTGCTCGTTCCGATCGTCCTCGACCTCAATTCCCTGAACTACACCAAGTGGTGCGGCCTTCACCTCGTCACCCTCGGCAAATATGCTCTCACCGATCATGTGCTCTCCGATGACACCTTCCGTGACATCGCGCACTGGGAACGGATGAATTGCGTGGTCCGCTCTTGGTTGTACAACACTATCTCCAATGACCTCCTCGAGATTGTGATGACCCCGGCCTCGTCGCCCACCTCCACCGCGCGCTTCGTCTGCACGAGCCTTGAGCAGCAGTTCATCGGCAATAGAGAGACCCGTGCACTTTACCTGGACGCGGAGTTCCGCACCTTCATCCAGGGCAGCCTCTCTATCTCCGATTATTGCCGCAAGTTGAAGACGATGGCCGACGTCCTCGGCGATTTGGGCGAGCCAGTCCGGGACCGTACTCTCGTCCTATCCGTCCTGCGTAGCCTGAACGAAAAATTTTTGTACATGGCAGCGCTGCTCAAACGACAAAAACCGTTTCCCAGTTTCATCAAGGTTTGCTCCGATCTCCTTCTTGAGGAGATCACGATGTCCAATAAGCTGGCCTCGTCTCCCACCATTTCGTCATCTTTGTGGCACCACGGCCGGCGCCGTGTCGGGCCGGTGCAAGTCCCATGGCCCGAGTAACTCCAAAGCGCTTTTCCGGGCGCAATCGTCCCAACAACCGCCGTCGCCGCGGCAACGGTGGCAACAGCAGTAACAATGGCAACAATGGTGACTTTGTCGGACACGGTGCCTGGCCGTCCTTCTTCAATCCGTGGACGGGCACGGTTCAGGTGTGGCCACACACCGTGCCTCGTCCATCGAACGGCGCCATTGGCCAGAGGCCGCCCGCATCCCCGCCTCAGCTGCGTGTGCCCCAGGCTCTCACCGCTGTGCATCCTGGTGCGTTCTTTCTTGTGACCATCCCGGGTGTATACGGCTATAACCCAGCCATGCATGCACCTATGCACCAGATAAAGACCGCCGTCCATGCGGCAAAGACGGCCAGCAGAAATGCCTCGATGCCCACGCCGTCCCGGCATCGATCAGCCGCCGCTAACGTCTTGACATGATGACGCTCACGCCGCCACCCACAGGCGAATGGTACATGGATTCGGGTGCTACCTCTCACATGACATCAAATGCTGGTAACCTTTCCGTTTCCCATCCCTCCTCCCATTGTCCTTCCTCCAATGTCATTGTTGGTAACGGATCCATGCTCCCTATTACCTCCACCGGCTCCACGGTCATTCCAAATTCTGCTGGTGCTTTTCATCTTCGGAACGTCCTTGTTACTCCTCAGATAATTAAAAATTTAATTTCCGTTCGTCAGTTTACCACTGATAACAACTGTTCCATTGAATTTGACCCTTATGGCCTTTCCGTGAAGGTCCTTCGCACTAGGAGCGTGATCACCAGGTGCAATAGCGCCGGCCCCCTCTACCCGTTGCTGCTGTCTTCCTCCAGCCCGCATGCACTCCTCGCCAAAGACTCCGCCACCCTTTGGCATCGTCATCTTGGCCACCCCGGCTCCGAGGCGCTCTCCAAACTAGCTAGTAGTTCTACTATTTCATGTACTTCCGGCGCATCTGAGTCTGTTTGTCATGCATGTCAACTTGGTCGCCACATTCATTTACCTTTTGCTATTTCTAGCTCTCGTGCCGTCAAGATTTTCGATTTAATACATTGTGACCTTTGGACCTCCCCTATTGCTAGTGTCTCTGGTTACAAATATTATCTTGTCATTCTTGATGATTGCTCCCACTTTCTCTGGACGTTCCCTTTGCGCCTAAAGTCAGACACCTTTTCTGCGCTCTCTCATTTTTTCGCCTTTGTCCAGACTCAGTTCGGTTCACCCATTAAAAGTGTGCAATGTGACAACGGCCGCGAGTTTGACAACTCCACCGCCCGCACCTTCTTTCTAACCCATGGCGTTGCACTCCGCATGTCGTGTCCACACACTTCCCAACAGAACGTATCGTTCGCTCTACAAATAACATCATGCGCTCCCTCATGTTCCAAGCTAGTCTTCCACCCTCCTACTGGGTCGAGGCCCTTCATGCAGCCACCTATCTCCTAAACCGCCGGCCCACCAAAACACTTCACTTTTCCACCCCATATTTTGCGCTTTATGGCGTTCACTTGTCTTATTCCCACTTGCGTGTCTTCGGGTGTCGGTGTTATCCTAATCTTTCGTCCACGGCTGCAAACAAGCTCTCACCTCGTTCCACTCTGTGTGTTTCTTGGCTATCCTTCGGAACACAAGGGTTACCGGTGTCTTGATTTGTCATCCAATCGGATTATAATCTCCCGGCATGTCATATTTGATGAGACCTCTTTTCCGTTTGCTGACACGACGACACCACCGTCACCTACTGCTTTTGATTTTTTGTTGGACCTGGACTCCTCGCCGCTGCCCATCGGGCCGCCCTCTCTTCTGTCACACAGTGTGTCTTCGCCGCTCGCAGAGCTCCATGCAGCGAGGTCGCCATGCCAGCAGCTTAGCCGTCCACGCTCTCCACCAGGCTTGCATGGCTCGCTGTCTGCAACTCCCCATCGTGTTGCTGCCCCCGCTGGACCTGTCCAGTCCCGAGACGCGTAAGTCCACCTCGGGCTATGGCGTCTTCCTTGGTGACAACCTTGTCTCCTGGTCATCGAAGCGGCAGCCCACCGTCTCGCGGTCTAGTGCAGAGGCAGAGTATCGTGCTATGGCCAATGCGGTCGCTGAGGCCACTTGGTTACATCAATTGCTCGTAGAGCTACACAGTCCTTTGCGGCGTGCTACTCTGGTATACCGCGACAATATCAGTGCCGTCTACCTCTCCACCAATCTGGTTCAGCACCAGCGTACGAAGCATGTGGAGATTGATCTACATTTTGTTCGAGAGCTTGTGGCCATTGGTGATGTTCGAGTTCTTCACGTCCCTACGACATCGCAGTACGCCGACATCTTCACGAAAGGGTTGCCCACTTCCGTTTTTTCGGAATTTCGTTCTAGCCTCAACGTTAAGTGGATATCGCTGTTTCGATCATGGGCGTGTTAGAATACCTTTGTTGCATGGCAATGTATTGCCGTGTATGCATGGCTTGGTGTGGTGCTGGGCAAGAGGCTGCCGTCCATACGACTCGGCTACCGTCTTGTAATCTCCTTTTGATTGATTGGCCTCCCTTCCATATCTCCCGAACGTTTACTTCTATAAGCCAGTTGTTATGATATGGCAAGGCTTGGACTATATATGTAATACGTATCCCTTCAATCAATCTAACGGGAAATCTATCTCAGCTTTCATAATATTTGACAACTTGTTCGGTTTGTTCTCTCGAGATTATCAACGAGAAGTTGCTTCTCATTGTATACATTATAATTACATACAACATTGTAACAATGCGAACCATGAGCTATTTTACACTTTACTATGTACATCATATATCGATTTCAAGGCACGTATCAATGGCTCTTTAATTTTACTCAAGTTTGGATCTTCGCCATTTGTAGACCAAGTACGAATATGACAGAAGGAATATATTTTCCTGGTTTTGGAAGAAGTAAGATTGGTAAATGCATCCCGTGAACAGGCTTCTGAGTTCTGAATGTTAACACTAGAAATCATTGTGAAATATTCACTGTAAAATATAGTTTCATTTTACTATAATAAAACTTATCTGGATTAGTTGGCCATTTAATATCGACTTCCTATTGTATTCATTGTGAAATATTCTTTGTCTTGTTCCGATGAAGTGAAATATATTTTCATAAATATATACTTTTTGTAATTTGTAACAATATATGATAATAGAAATTATCGATTAAAGTAGTACTTGGGAAACCATGAATGTATTTAGAATAAAAAAGAGTATTCAACTCAGTAGACCAAAGAAAAACAATTTGATACTAGTCATCAGTCCATGCATGAGCTAGCCAGTTTCACACTCAACTTTAGGGAGAGATTAGGTTATGCTTATGCAACCATGCTTTCGAAAGAATTAAATATAAAGTATGCACCTATTATAAACTGGTAACCCGTCAGCCGCAAAATTTCTCCAAGCACTACAATGAGGAATTCATTAGGTTGCAAGGTGACGATGCATCCATGCATGTTCTGATTTGACTCCATTCATAAGCAGATAGTGAGATAACCTTCGATTTCTTCTTTTCCGACAAAAGTAGATTTCTTCTTTTCCGACAAAAGTAAAAGTAAACAGCACTTTAGTTAACAAGTATGTGTTCTGACTCGACTCCCCGTATAAACAGATGGGATATGTTTCGGTTGCTTCTCTTCCAAAAAGTGAAAAAAAGAATAACATTTTAGTTGGTCCAGAAAAATGATTAGATGCGAGCACGAGCTCACAAAAATATCAGTAGCCGGCAGCAGGTCCTAGCCAGAATACCTAAGCACATATTATCGACGACAGAAAAGAATTTTATAGTCATGGAATCTCTGAGAAACAATTCCGTTAATAATTTGGGCCCAGACACTCCAGCACGAGAGGCTTAAACGTAAGCTGCATCAGTAGGATTAAGCTATTCCTATCGTTTCAGATGATCAGAGGAAGACATATGGAAGGCCCCTAGACATATGGAAGAACCATATGATACAAATCTTAATTGATTCTATTCTATCTCTAATAATCTGGTCATATAAAACATATATTCTAACATCCCCCGCAATCGGAGCAGGAGCGTCATGGGTGCTCAGGCCGAAGAAGAAGCCGGCGAGGATACTCAAGCTGGAGTAGAAGCTCACGAGGAGTACCATGCGAAGAGCCGGTGGTGAAGTTATCTGCCTTCGAGGTAGAGATTGCCAATGATGAAGAAGTCGTAGGAGATCGCCGTAGACGAAGATAACATCGATGTAGCGAGGAGTCGATGTTGAGGTTGTTGCTGTCATAGTTTGATTTACCGGCCGATTTTTGGCCGAAAATCGGCCATATCGGTCTTATCGGACCCCCGCCCCCTAAGACTTCAAACTGGCCAAAATCGGCCTGATAATTCGATTTTTCTTGAATTTTTCTCGAATTTAATCTTTTTAAATTTAAAATCCAAAAAATTCAATTTTTGATTTGAAAATTTCAATTTTTGGCCAAACTGTTCTATCGCCCACCCCCACCCCCCCCACACACACACCAAAAAAAATTGTTACTATTTTTTAAAACCCTGGTCGCAGTCGAGGAAGGTCACTGTAGTTGAGGTAACACCGGTCGGCCACCAGTATCGAGGGTGATGAGCAACAGTAGTGGGAGGACTCAACGACGGTGGCAATACGCAAATCAACACAAAAGAGAGGGCTGCGCAGCACGGCGATTGACGAAGTAGACAGGTGGTGCACACATACAACCAAAAGAGACAAGGAGAGGGACATTGGAGGCACATATGTGCTGGCCATTGAGAATAGCAGGAGACAGCAAAGAAAGGGGAGAAGTCGATGGTGCAACGATCAGAGAAGCCGACGGTAGGGAGTCGAGTGTGAACCACGGGCTAGTATCAGTGAAGAAGTAGAGAATCCAATAGTGAAGTGATCAAAGAAGCCAACAGTAGGCAGTCGAGCCTGAATTGCGTACTGGTATCGACAAAGAAGTAGAGGAAGGACTGCGTGGCGGTCGGTAGCTGAAGAGAGACGAGAAGTAGAGGAGAAGCCAATGGTGCACGAGAAGATGTGATGGGCTTGATGTGGCGTGCACCGGTGAGTGCTGCAGCGGTTGGGGAGAGACAACGAGGAAACAACCAATCTTTTGATCGGTGAGGGTGAGGAAAGCGATCTATTGATCGGAAAGGACACATCTATCTACAACATATACCGTAGTCTCGGAGATTAGATCATGGAGATTGAATCATCTCTCCAAGGGGCAGCGCACAATGGAATTTTGGTGGTGGCTATGAACCGGCCCAGACGCGAACCCGCTTTGATACCATGAAGGTGAATAGAATAGCTGGAATAATTGGATGTATTGCTTAAGCCTCGGAGGGCATATATATAGAATACAAGGTGACTTGGAGATCAAGTCAATCTACTAGAGATATAAAAGGAATCATATGCGATACAAATCCTAATTGTTTATAATCTATCTCTAATAATCTTTTCATACAAGGCATGTACTCTAACAAGAATAATTGATCCAAGAACAATCATTCCCATGGGACCAAAGATGACCGCCGGCAATTCCAAACTGCTTCATGAGTTCAATAATTCGTTACAAATTTTATGGACTTATAGAATACTACAGGTTTTGGAAACACATCATTGTGTAGCAATGTCACGATTATACAAGATGCGTTGATCGAGAAAGGAAAGGATGAGATCGTGTTGTGCAAGTGCAAGTGCAGCAAAACACTGTAACATAGGTGCTATTCATGAACACTGTAGCATCGCTGTAGCCGCTGAACTCATTCAAATACATGTCATCACAGCACCAAAACATTACACAAATTGTCACCTCATCTATATGCAAAATGAATGCCTTGAACTTAATTTTACTAGACGCACTACCCGATGTCCCAATAGTAAAATAGCTGTAACTCTCTCCTCTGTACGCCAAAACTAGCAAACCATATACTTTATGCAATCCCCACAAAATTATCTACAATTTCTTAGTTATGATGAATTTCTGAATCCACCGTTTACTTCCCCATTTCTAATCCCGAAGACTACTCCAGAATCTGTCAGGACATACCACTTCACAATTTCGTATCTTTTTTATATAACTTGAAAAGTTATGAACGATAGCATTTATGAAATCTACTCAGTATTTCATAGCTTATTCAAGTTATCACCAAAACTAAATTACTTCAATGACTCGGTGAAAATAGCCCATCTTCACAACAGTACAGCTGCCAATGCCGTCCGTTTTCTGGACAGTAACCTTCCCGAGGCCT
This sequence comes from Phyllostachys edulis, assembly GCA_036346405.1. NCBI lineage: Eukaryota > Viridiplantae > Streptophyta > Magnoliopsida > Poales > Poaceae > Phyllostachys > Phyllostachys edulis. Next base: position 20,529,148 of record CM070555.1, on the reverse strand, counting down.
TAACCTTTTGCTCACAACTCCAAGTGTTATAGTTTTTTCTAGAAAGCTAATGAAATTCTCTACATATTTTATAATTGGACGAAACTCTGAATCCGCACTAAATTACCCCAAATTTCCCTCGCAATGTTCTACAGTGCAGTTCGACGAACTAGGGTTTCCCAAAACCTACACATCCCATGACCAAAACGATCTACAATCTGGATAGATACTATACTAGGATCAAACTAAAGACTACCATATCATCACCCCTGAAGAACACGACATGATCAAGAACCCAAGCAAATTCCCTTCTCGTTCTCTCTTCTCTTCTTCTTCTCCTTTTCTTCCTTGCTTCCTTCTCCTTGCTTCTATGGTATGCGGCAGCAAGCAATAACCATCCCATGTAGCACCTTCTCTCTCTCTCTCTCTCTCTCTCTCTCTCTCTCTCTCTCTCTCTCTCTTTCAGTTGGTAAAACGGGACCTTCAATCTGAGGCTGTGACAACAACTGCAGCAAATCCCGGAGAAGGCGGCCCTCTTGCAGCAGCAGACCAGGAAGCAGCAGAAACTACCTGGAAAAAAACAAACCCAACTGAAATAAACAAGCAAGCACAGAAGGTAGGGCCGCAAACCCATGCGACGATAAGCATACATGCAAATGTACCAGACGATGACAAAACATTACACATAACAAAATGAATACTACAAGTAAGATTTGAGCAATGAATGTACAATAGCGAAGTAAACACCAAAAGAAACATGAAACACGAGCTCCAAAACAATGCAAACGAACCGGCATAACCGGCTACAATGCTCTAACTAGAAGAACAACACAAAAGGTTACAATCAGACCCTCCTTTTGGCCCCATGGTCCGGTGTCAGGCGACCAGTGGGGAATGGGTCATATGGACTGGGTGGCACACCATAAACCAAAGAGGGAAAGAGTGAAGTCATAAGGACGGAGTGAGGGAGGTACAACGATGGATAGTGCAAGCGGTGCTGGTTAACGACAAAAGAAAAGCGACACGCTACACAAACTGAGCAAGAAGCCAAGGCACAAACAAAGGTAGTTGTGACCTAAACCAAGCCGCGGCAGAAGAAGCGGGGAGATAAACGAGAAAGAGGGAGGACGAACTAGCGAAGTGTAGCGCGCCCGTGATGAAATCCGATGAAATCGATGCGGACGAAGTAGACCAATGGCATGTCGGCGCGCCGCACGGGGGGAGCACAACGCGCCAACAAAATTGAGGACGACGTGCCGCCGCTGCAGCTAGGGAGGAGACAGTGGGAGGCACCAGAGTTGAAGACGACAACCTATGGCGTGGCAACGATAGGGCCGTGCAACCGGAGAGGATGGTGCTCCGACAGGGTCGAGGAGGAAGCACTGGGACACCAATCATGGTGCCTAGTTTGTTTAGGCCATGCGCAATGTACCGGTGCTAGCTAGCTTTTTTGCTCTAGCACTGGTGCTAGCACATTAAAGCGAGCGAAGGTGAGGGGTGCTAGGAAAAAGTTTCCTGGTATCGTGCATATAGATGCACCAGGTGCTAACTCAAAAAAAAAATTATGGACCCACTTGTAAGTGAAATGAGAGAGGGAGAGAGTGTGTGGTGGGAGAAAAAGAAGTGATATTTTATTTAGTTGTGGGTCCTATGTTGGAGAGAGAAGGATATGTTAAACACTATAAGAGAAAGACAAATCTAGTATTAGTATGATGTGACAGTGAAGTTATCACCTACAACATTATGCATGGTCCTAGGGGGATGCCATGTGAGATACGATAGAGGAAGGATTTGATTGGATTTGATTGGGCAGCCACGGTGATGGTGGCGATGTCGTGGTGACGCCTAAATGCATCTCCGACAGAATTTATATCCACTAAAATTGGAGTGTTTAACTAGCACCAGCAGAGAGATGCAGCAGAATTCATTATACAGTATGCATGCATGCATATCACCCTTCATTGATTTATATATATATATATATATATATATATATATATATAGTACTATTTTCTTGCAAGATCTGGCTCTTGTCGGCCATTCTCAGACCTAACACGAGAACTTGAACTTGATTCCGGTAGGTGCATAGGATACGGGGAACCCTTGGTGATTCACATGTACCACTTGTATGTTTGTCGGAGGATGTATCTAGTGAGAAAATTTTCGAAAAATCCAAAATATTCGTGATGACAATGGGAAGAATGCTACATGACCCTGCAAAATCTCACGATCAAACTTGCCAGAATTTGGGAGGAAAAAGAAAAGACAATTGTAGGTGTGAACAATAATTTCACTATTCATGTCATCTTTTTTCCCCTCTGAATTGCAATCGAGTTTGATCATTAAGTCCTGTGGAATCCCTCCAATAACATCCATGAATATTTTGCCAATATTTGACAACTTGTACGGTTTGTTCTCTCGTGATTATCAACGAGAAGTTGCTTCTCATTAGATACATTATAATTACATACAACATTGTAACAATGCGAACCATGAGCTATTTTACACTTTACTATGTACATCATATATCGATTTCAACGCACGTATCAATGGCTCTTTAATTTTACTCAAGTTTGGATCTTCGCCATTTGTAGACCAAGTACGAATATGACAAAAGGAATATATTTTCCTGGTTTTGGAAGAAGTAAGATTGGTAAATGCATCCCGTGAAAAGCATACATAATTGTAATTCATCAACCGTTATCCACAAAACTATACACCAAAAATATTACATACTCATTCTATGCAATATGCTCAAAATACTCTTTTCTTTCTCTTTCTTTTTGCATTTTACCAGTAATGCAGAGCGTGCATCCATCGATGCACACACATGCATGTGCCATCTGGCACAGGGACCATTGCCTATACTCTACAAGTATGGAGACCTAAGCCTATGCTCCACGAACATGGAGACCTTTAGCCCGTCATTATCATGACGAAGACCTCAACAATTGCTTGGTCATCACATGACCAAGCTTCAATACGCCATCATGATGCATAGGAATGAAATCTTAAATCACCATAAACAAGCATTCACAATAACATTGCATGTGAATAAACCTATTCATACTACAAGCATTTATGAATAGCACATAATTCATTACACTAGAAAATATGAATATTAGCATTCATAATAATCTTAGCAACCATGAACATCACATATACTCATAGTATTAGCAAACAAGGCCATTCAATCACATTAATTCTATCCATCATGGTACTTGCCTTAATGTAACATCCCAAATTTCCAGAGTTTTTGAAAATTTTGAAAACTTTCAAAATTAACCATTTGGTTTTATTAACTTGCTAAAGCTTAATTTGAAATTTAGAATTTTAAAAGCAGTTTAATTTGAATTAATTAAAACTTGAACTAATTGAAGTTGGTTTAGTTGAGTTTCATTGGATTTTAAAGTTGGTTTTTCCTTTTGCCTTATGTTAAAAATAATTAATTGCAAAAATTAAAAGCAATAGTTAAGATAAAAATATTTTTACGAAGTTCTAAATAATTCAAGGGATTTCTGTGAATTTTCCTAGAATTTTTGGACTGACTTCACTATTTTCTAAAAATGCTTTTCTATTTCTGGTATTTTCTAAAATAACAAAATCCTTAAAAATCCACCTCCGGCTCTTGGGCCAAAACCTCCCAGCCCGTCCCTCTTTTCTCCATCATGCAGCCCATCCCGCTAGCCCAATCCCGTGCTCAGGCCCGCTCCGCGACCTCTCGCCGCTCTCACTACCACGCGGGTCCCGCCTGTCAGCCACACTATCCCCTCCTCTGGGTCATCTTCAACCTCCAGCCATGCCGCCCGTGCTCCTTGCCGCGAATCTCGCCGAGCCACGCTGCTTCCTCGCCATGCCCTAGCAGCCTACCCTGTCCCATCCGGTTGCGCCGCCCGTCCCCGCCTCCGCCGCACCCGTGTGCCCCGCTTTCCCCTCTTCTCCACGCGGTCAAGCCGGAACCCGCCGCTCACCATTAATGGCCAACACAACCTCCGCGATGTCCTCCTCCTCTGGCCATCCCCACGCCTATTTAAGGAGCGCACCGGGATCGCCTTGAGCTCCTCTAGCTCCTCCCCCAACTCACTCTCCCTCTCTCGCCATCTTTTATTTGAATCATGGCCACCGGCCGTGAAGCTCTCCACCGCATCCGCCGCCGCCATTGAGCCTCCTCCGGCACCATCGACCTCGCCTCCGGCATCACCAAGATGAGGGCTTCCCCGTGCACACCTCCCCGTCCCTAGAGCTCCTCTGGGAGCGCCGCTTGCGTTCAACCGCTTCGCCTTCCTTTCTTCGCCGGGTCTTCCCGTGCCACCGCGTCCTCCAAACCGTGAGCACCGTGTTCACCTCGCTGAGATCTAGCCGTTGGTGCCCTCGCCGCCAGCCATCTCCTAGCCTATCGCCGGCGACCCTCGGCTCCGTCTTGCTGCCGCTTGACGCGTGGCGATCTTGAGGTGGCGCCACACCAGCGCCGCGTGGGGCCACTTCAGCCCTCCGCTCGCATGGCATTTAATCGATTTTCCTTTTGAAAAATAATTCGGAAATCAGGAAAATCTCCAATTCTATCATTTCATGTGTTTTTCCCACTTCCTTTGGCCATAACTTCTTCATTCGAACTCCGATTCGAGTGATTAAAATTTCTAAATTCATCTAAATTCTTTATCTTCCTGTTAGTATTTATTTGGTATTTATTTGAATTTTATTTAGAGTTGTTTTATTTATTTAGCTCTATTCACATATAGATTCCTTGTTTGATTTAACTTTGCGTAATTCGACGACCAAAGCACCTCTACTCTTCAACGAAGGCAAGTCATAGACTTTTGATCATATTGAACCCACCTTTATAAAAGTATATTGTTTGATATAAACATGCATTGCTAATTTTATAATAAATGGTTTCAGGAATAATTAATTACCTAATTGTCTTTATGCCTCCTTGATAAATTCTGAACGACATGTATCCTTGAATGACATAAATCCTTGGACACCTTAGGATGGTTAATTATTAGTTGGACATTATTGAAATACCAACATGGGTATCGTGTTATGCTTAGCCAATGCTTTAGTTATACGATAGACTCACGATCACATACTCAAAGAATGATTGAATTTGACTAAAGGAATTATAGAACCGTGGCAGAACCACTATTGATAGAAGATATTGTGCCATGGAAAGGGTTGTCATTTGGCCGGGTTGAACAAAATTAATTTATGCTCGGATGAGTGGGCGGTGGTAAAGGTGGGTGCGTAAGCACATTTGGAATGCGGAAACGTCTCATCTGAGCAACCAACTAAGGACTTAACCTTGAACCATTGATCTGGGTCATTATCGTACAACCACATGTCTAGACTAGGATAGACCTGGCCAACTAAGTACTAATGTTTTGATTTGGATCTGTTTTGGTTGATTATGGGCGCAAGAGGGGCTAGTTTGGCGAAACCTTAGCGACGAGCGGGTCAAAACAGTAACTTTGTAAAGGCCTTGGCACGTGTTTCTAGATCTTACCTAAGGAAGTGGGCAAAGCGCGATGGATGCCCAACCAACTAGAGAATTTGTCTCTTGCGGGTAAAGTCAGATAACCTCGCAAAGTGTAAAACTATTCAATAGCCGTGTCCCCGGTTATGGACATGCTTGGTGATTTCACGCAAGGGGTAGATTTTCTTGAAATGTTGAATTGGGTTGTTCGAATCTTGTAAATGGTTGTGGTTGATAGTTGGGGAAGTGAACAGGGTGTTCACTATTTGTTTCAAAGAAACTTGATTACTTATATATTAATCTTTTAAATTATGCTTTGCAATCTAATTACTGTATTTACTGTCAATATTGCTTTCTACAAAATAGCCATAAAGCTATCCTTGTCAAACCTTGCATGAATATTACTTGCATATATTTCTCTGCGACTTGCTGAGTACATTCAAAGTACTCACGGCTTTATGCCCTCTGGTTGATCAACAAGAAGAACCAGAAGCATCGAGTTCTACTGAAGAAGACTTCTTTGAAGACTATGCGTATAGGGTCGCGTCCTCCACTCGATTGCTGTGGGCATATTGGGTGACCTCCACGGATGTTTGGTTTCCACCGCAAGCTTCCTTTTGTCATTGTTCAAGCGGCAAACTTTGTAAGACTTGACCATAAGGTCCTTTTGCTATTAAATATTAATTTGTGCCGCTTCATCTATAGTTTGGTGTACGGTTTGATTACACCAATGTTGCAACTATGCACTAGCTCTTGATCCAGGAATAGTGCGAGATATACCTGAAGAGTCCTCGATCCGGAGATCCGGGTCCCAACACTTAACCGCTGAAAACGGAGGATGTGAAGAGGATGCTGCCCCCGGGACCAATCCCCCACCTGAATATATATAAAAGCATACTAAGACAACAGTAATGAACCAAACAAACTATATAAGCAAACACAACTCGCAGTAGTTTCTAACGCGATCCCAACTCCAATTCCTAAATGTCGATCTGTCCCCTCTGTGGACAGTCACATTCTAAAAATCATATCTTTTAGTACAGGAGTCCAAATGAGGTGTTCTTGGACTTTCTGGAAAGGTTACCAATTTCTCCAACTAAACCTAGTTGATGAGCCTTTCTGAATCGGCCATCTAATACCCCTACCAAGCTAATTAAATAATCACAGTAATGCATGCATGCATCTCCGATTAAATATTCTCTATTAACTAATCAACTACTAACCAGCACTATTAGTTAATCTCTCTCCCCTAATCCAATTGAAACGTGCATGCAGCCAACTACTAATGCCCATTAAAAAATCATAGCCAACTAGTAATACCTATTAAATAATCATAGCCATCTACTAATGCCTAGTGCATGCAGCCAGCTAGCTACCAACGCCAAACTCCAATATCTAGTTCTTTTAAAGCGTGTAGAATCGCAGCTCCCTCGCATGGCCACGTCACCTGCAGAACACGGGCCGTCGGATCGCGACAGGATTGTCTCTGGGCCGCCCAATTCCGCCTGGTGCGCGTGGTGGAAAGGCGCGTAGAATCGCAGCTCCCTCGCGTGGCCACGTCACCTGCAGAACACGGGCCGTCGGATCGCGACAGGATTGTCTCCGGGCCGCCCTATTCCGCCTGGTGCGCGTGGTGGAAAGGGACGGCGCTCGCGCGTCCCACGTCGCCAAAGGTTCGCGATTCTTCCCGTCGTCTCGATTCCTTTCTTCGCCCGCGTCGTCATCGCCGCTCCCTCCTCCCGTTCGCCCCCGACGCACTCGCCGGTCCTCCTCCCCTTTACTCGCGCCGGCCCCGCCGACCCCGCTGCTCCCTCCTCCCCTTCACGGGTCGCCTCCCCTCACCGCCTCCTCCCCTTCGCCCTCGGTGCCCCCCTCCGTCGTCCCCTCCTCCCCTTCCACCCTTTGCCACCACCTCCACGCCCTCCTCCTTCCCTTCGCCCTTGCCACATCGCCGCTTCCCTCCTCTTGTTCACCCCAAGCGACGACCCTCCTCCGCCTCCCCTTTGTCGGCCCGGCCCCCGACTCGCTCCCTCCTCCCTTTCGCCTCCCCTCATTGCTCGCCTCCTCCCCTTCGCCCTCGGTGCCCCCCTCCGTTGTCCCCTCCTCCCATTTGCCCGGGATGCGACCTCGCAGCCATCATTACTCTCGTTCGCCCCCGATGCACCCGCCGCTCCTCCTCCCCTTTGCTCGCGCCGGCCCCATTGCTTCCTCCTCACCTTCGCCCTCGCTGTCTGTTGTCCCTCCTCCCTTTGCCCGGATGCACTGCATCCATCATCTCAACGTTGCCATCTGCTATCGTTCACCTCTGGGATCTGCAGAAGTATGCTTGAGAAGTGGAAGAGGCTATACTGAAACACAAAGACCGACTCCCATCAAAGTTGTGATCAAAGGTATCATTTCCATTTTGTTTACTAATTGTTTCCTTTACTAGCATACAAGAAGCACTTCCCTCCGTTACTCACTGATAGTATATGGGGGCTCAGGAACATCAGCAAAGATGGATGGATTAACAGGAGATTGGAGTCCGAGGGGATCAAGAATGTACATGATTTCTTGAAACTTAACACCATTGATCCTAATAAGCTAAAAAAATGTAAGCATCATATTTTAGTTTGTGTACAATCTTTGCACATTATACCTTATGCATTCATTGTACTGTTTTTGATTTGCTGTGGATTGTTAGCTCGTTGGCATGCTAGATCGTCAATGGAGTACAACAATGAATCATGCAAACACGTGTGATGTAGGAGGGAAATGCTACCGTTTCAAGTCTGATGAGTGCGATCTACATTCAGCCCTATAGGAAAGATCTTAGCTACCAGAATTGGTGAACAGACATGCTCTTTGGAAGAATTGCATCCACAACAAATGGTAATTATCACCGCATTTGTGCTTTATGGTTATTGTAAATTTGTAATGGTGTTCCTTTATGTTTCTTAAGCTAGATTTCCTTATGTCTTGTTCTCAATTTCAGGTTGAAGTGAAGCGTTGGCCATCCAAGGATACTAGCAGTGGGATCAACTAGAGGAAGTGGTAAATGAGATGGGACTTGCTGCCAATAAAAGCTTAATACCATTTCATCAAGAACAGCCCACTTCTTCAGGGATACCAAAGAAGTAATGAAATATTGTCATAGTTTATTTCCTCATAAAAATGGAGTATGTCATTTTCCTTTTTGATAAATTTGTCATTTTTTTGGCCCTTCAAGATTACATTGATCAAGCGAGACAATGATGGAGAATTTAGTCCGGGAGCCGAAAGGAGAGCTAGGAAAGCATGATCACTTCGTGGTCTCAAAATGCCAAATATCTTGACAACATAGGAACGGCTACTTCCAATGCTGCAATGGTTGCTTAGTTCAGATTGCAGTTAACAATGTTCTAGCCATAGCTTCTTTCAGACATTAAAGGTATCATTTTCGACTCAAGTATGTCCTCATATTAAAACAAATATCAATCCTTGTGTTTTCAATGCACATGCAACATGTTATGAACGTTGTGATTTTTTCCAACTGTTAGAATACTTCTTTTGGGTTCAACCCAGCATATCAATGTTCTTAGGATATTTTGGTTACATGAACTGTACTCATTGAAACAAACCGTTAGGTTACTCCACATATTATATTGCTATGCCCAAACATTTGGATGCTGTCCTAGGTTTTCCGTCTTGCTAAGATCCCTTTTATACGTTGACATCTTTACTTAGACAACCGTTAGTACGAATTTTACTTATTGTTTTTTTGTCACGATCACTATTAAAAAAAATCTCTACAGAACCCAAAAAAACACATTTACGCTTTTCAAATATTTCTCATTGCGCAGGCCAGCTTTCGATTGAGTGAAAAGTAGTCTTGCATGTTACATCCATTGTATCTCTGCATTTCATGCATAAAAAAAGAGAGTTTCTTCACTGCAGTCAGGACGTTACATCCATTGTATCTCTGCATTGCATGCATCAACAAAAAAAGAGTTTCTTCACTACAGTCAAGACGCTATACAGATTTAGTACGACTAATCCAAACTAATAGGTTACATCACATTATCTTACCAACGCACTATGAAATACTCACCATTGCTACATTAAAACCTTCTTTATTTTGGCAGACATTTAACATGTCTATCCGGCCGGTACTACCATTGTGATATAATCCTTTTGCTCCAATACCACTCTTCAAGGAATGAGACTCCACTTAGGTTACTTCGCTTGTCGCTATGCCCATTTGATGGCTATAAACGCTCATGTTTTACCCACAATAGCGTGGTTTTTATATGACTAATCTCGGATCACTATCTCAGATAGAGTAAAGCACTTTTCGCAAGAAAAAATATTACCCATGTAATAACTATATAACTCCATCTTGGTTTTTAAGAGACCATGTTTCTATATAGGGTGAATTTCCTAACTGCTATGCACATAATCAAGATCATGCTATGACTGTATATAACCACTATGGAAGCTCCTGTTCAGCTTTTCATTAGGCAACATCAGCCTTCTCGATTTCATGCTGATACCATTCGCTTTGTTTTGCACATCGTTAGAACATAATAGATCATACAGACAGGCAAAAAAAAGGTCATGTAAGCTTCCTAACATATGATTTTGGTCATAGCGATTTATGCTCACCGGTAGCGAAGCGCGCAAGATACCACCTAGTTAAATAAACAAGGCAGTGCAACCCTAACTAATCCAATCAACAAAACAGTCGGTGCAAAGCATCTCCCATTAATCTAATCTTTGTAGTACTTCATCAACTAGTCAAAGTAGAGACCGGAAAAGACAAGCTATAGAACCAAGAAAAGAATACACGCAGAGCACTCACGCAGGAGACGTGCGGTGCATTGAATCTCCACATACGGGCGTAACAACAGAACCGGTTTTTTTTTTGCACACGCCGCAGTGGCGAGGCACTCACGGCAGATGGCTACGCCCACGTGGCTGCAAAGCGATCGGATGTGCACTCGCAGCGCGGGCGGCGGTGACGTTGGCCTATGCGCCAAAGCATGTAAACGAAGATGATGAGTGTGATTTGCACGGAGGAATAGAAAGGACTGCTAGGGTTTTCTAGAATCCATTCTCCTCATGATCCTTTTAACCCGGTACAAATCAATTCCTCTCTAAAACTCCAAAATTCCCCGTTTTCACGTATCCCCTTTTGTCTAATTACACAAAGGCCCTCAAGGGGTTAAATTCGGATGAGTAAATAGTGTCTACTATTTCAATTTTCGGTTTTCCTCTGTATTTCAAATTAGCAAGTATTTCCAAAAAATCTTCTTGCTTATTTAAGCTCGGGTTTGTGTTTCAAAGTACCATTGAATCCTGAAATTCAAATTCAAGTTTGAATTTTCTCTCTTTTGAATTTCGGGCCTTCTATTCTTTTGGCCTTCTCTTCTTTCTGGGCTCAGCCCTGTTTTTCTTGGGCCGGCCCGCTCCTCTTTCTTTCTTTCCTACCGATCTTTTTCCACTGCCCCTTTTGCTCCTCAAATTGCTTTCCTTTTGGCCCGCCACCGCCTAACTTCCTTTTCTTTTTTTCTTGGTTGCCGCTTAGCTAGCTCTTTCGCCCGTGCCCTCTTCTTCCTTGGTCAACCGGCCATGCCGCTCCGTCTCTCTCCCGTGACACCATTGCCACGAGCTCTCTGCCGCAGCCACCTGCTCCCTCTTCTGCGCGCACCACTCCTCTGACGCCTCCACGCACTCCGCGTGCTCCTCTTGACCACCGCGACTTCAGCGCCCTACCCTCACCTCGTCACATCAGTTGCCGTCCTTGCCACACCAACTCCTGGTTCGAGCTCCGCACCAACGACAGAAGACATGCCAGTCGCCGCCCCACTCCCTCGTCATTACCCTCACCGCCTCACAGATCCATGCAGGCTCGCCCACGCTGGTTGCCATCACGCCTCGACGCTACAGTCACCCATGCCGCCTCGGGACAAGCACACCCATCTCCCTCCTCTGGGTCTCCACCGCCCCCATGGCTGCCTATAAGAAGGCCCTGTGCAATTGTTTCCCCACGCCGCTTCTTGAGGCATCCGTAAGCTCCACCAAAGCCGCCATCGTTTTTCCCACGGCGCCGCCTCCACCGCTAATCGCCACTCATTGCCGCAAAGACGCCACCCTCACATCAGAACGCCCGATGGCAAGGAACCTTTGACCCTCCTAACTTGCCCGACGGTTGCCGTGGAAGGCTCCTCGCCACACCTCCTTCTCCGGTGCCGGCCGCCCGGCTGGACCACCTCAAGTCGCCTCGGCCTCCCACCGCTCGGTGCCTTCCTCGTGGCTATCTGCACAGTGCGTCGCCCTCTTTCGCCCACCACTACCTCCGTCGGCGCCTCGGCAGCCCGTGACGACGCCGCCGCCTAAGCTTCTGCCATGCCGCTTCCAAGATTTCGTCGGCCGTGCCACCACCGTCAGTGGGTCCACCTCGCTAAGAGCTCCCCAACCCCACCTTTGCCCGTGCCGCTTCCTCCTCGTCCACCGTGGCAAAGCCATGCCATGAGCCACCGGTGGCTTTCCTGTGTTGTCCGATAAATGGACATGCACTGTTCATTCGCAATAACCCCCCTCTTAATCCTCGTCCTTTGGACAAATCTCCTTCAGTTATCGTTAATCAATCTTTTTGCCTTAATTGACTGTCGGGTTAAGACAATGCATTGATTAGCTTTTGTTTAATGACTGCTTTAACTACTACGTGTCTCACTGCCACGTGGGCCCAAGCACAGTAAATGTCAGCCTTTAAACCCCGGTTTCCCCTTCATTTCACTGACAAGTGGGCCCCCTTTTTTACTATTCCCGTGAGCCGGTGCCTCATGCGCATCGACTCGGTCTTCACGACTGCATATGTGGATCACAGACTGCTCATTTCCTTTTTCCGATTTAATTTCAAATTAAACTTCGAAGCCCTGCTTCTCCTCCATTATAGCTCCAAAAATTATGAAATTTGTTTCTAAAATTTTGTAAATTCAAGATCTTGCTAATGGCATAGGTCTTGTTTAATTTGGAGATCATTTGTTTATTCTTGAGTATTTATTTGCTCCCTTTGCCTGTTTGTGCTTTTTTCCGATACGTTCGTCCGAATAGAATTTGAAGACGCGGGAGATCTCCAAGTTGATCAAGCCCAAGAATATCAAGACCCTCTTGCCTATAACCAAGGCTAGTCAATGCTTTGATCATATTGATCCTACACTTTACGTAAATTATATTCATTTAAATTAACCAAAATTGCATGCTTTAATTCTTTAGTCAAATGTATGTTAAAGCTTAAGGTAGCTAAGCACCTATTTGATGATTAATTAATTAATATGCCATCCATTGATATTTGATTTTCATTATTCCATGTCACCTTAGTAACTATATGGTAATACTAGCTATAGGTTGTACTTAAGCAACATGCTAGACTTGCTTAAGCACCGGGGTATTAAAATACCCCAATCATCATTCTTCAAACATGAAATAGTTTTGGGCAGTCATTGGTGGTCCATGACTGAAATGAATGAAATAATTTGGTTTTACTCCTCAAAACCCTAATAATTGCTAATACCACATCTAGGCGGATGGCAAGGCGGTGGGTTCTCAAGGAGCACGAGAGTGGTTGGTATGTGGAACAAACCGCCCAGATGGATTAAGGACTTAATCTTGTCATGACCTCCTGTGTAAAACAAGTACAACCGCAAGTCTACAAATTGCAACTTGGCTTAGTAAAATTATTAAACCCTGAATGTATCTCACTGGATGGAGAAAGGGAATGCGCAAGCATGCAGTACAACCAGCTTGAATGGGTGAAGTTGCCAACTGTGTGGGTAGTCCAACTACGCCAGACGCTGCAGTACAATGATCCCGCGCAACGTATGGGCGTAACCCCATATGGGTGAGATGACGGAAAGGGCAAGGTGGTTTGAAAGGTTACTGTGATGGTCGCTCAACTACATGACTAAGAATCATGTGGGGTAACGAGTATGACTATCTCTTGTGGGTACAATGTAGAACCTCTGCAGAGTCTAAACTATTTAAATAGTCGTGCCTACGGTCAAAAGCGGACATGGGAACTTAACTTGAGTTAGTTCTATTTCAAAAATCTTGTGGGTGGTATGAAAAATATGGAGGGCTCACCTAGCCCTGAGTTTGGATTTTACCTGAGCCGTCGAGCTCAGCGGTGGTAATAATTGGTGGTAGCTCCAATCAAAAGAAGCATAGCGTAGAGTTTCCGATGAAGGGAACGTCTACTGAAATAAATATTGCACAATTACTCTCTTTAATAAAATGCTATTTGTTAAATTTCTAAGTGATAGGAATTGTAAATTACGATAATTGAAAATGTTGCTTTAGCAAATAAAAGAACCCAAGCCATCCTTGTTTAGCCTTGCATGTATGTTATTGCATTGTGTGTTGGCTCGCGAGCACGGAAGTTGTACTCATTCCCGCTCCTCTCCCCAAACCCTTCAGACAATGAAGATCAAGGAAACTACGCATGCTATGAAGGCCCAGAAGCTGATGGATAAGGATACGATGAAGAGTAGTATAGTTCTATAGTCTAGGTCTCGCTCTAGTCTAAGTGGACTCATAGGTACTTGCATAAACCGATATTATCCAAATTTCTTGGTTAATATCCGTCAGACACGGTTGCCCTGGGCGCTTGTTCGGGGGAGATGAGCTCCACTCCCCTTTTGCTTCAACTGTAGATTTTGTTGTTTTCATGTAATATGATCAAGTTGGCGTTGTTCGGCCCTTTTGTAAAACTCGACCCGATGTGATCTATGTCACTCTGTGTTGCAATATATTTGAATGTTTTAATTCACGCCTTGTATGAATGATTCAACAATGTGCCTGTGAGTGCTATCTCATCGATTCGTGGAATAGCACAGTGTTTTCACAGATGATTTGGATTCTCAGAATCTGGGTCCGACAGAGCGGGTATTAGAGCATACGAATGTAGAATCTTTAGTTAGATTAGTCGTTGCCTTAAGATACTACTACAAAAGGCTAATATCGACGCTTCATCACGCATTTCGCTGAATAAAACCGCTCAGATATATGCAATCACGCACGGTTTTGATTTAGAGACCGTCTATGTTATCGGCTAGCGCTTAAAACCGCTTAGAAGAGGTAATATCATAGACGGTTCATAGCTAAGACCGTCTGTGAAACATCATAGACGGTTCTTGATAATAACCGTCTGTGATAATTCTACATATCACGCATAGTTAACAAAGAACCGCTCGTGAAACATCACAGACGGTTCTTAACAATAACCGCCGCTGATATTACTACATATCACGTATGGTTTTTGTTATAACCGTCAGGATAATATGCTACAGCCTCCCGGTTGAAGCCCTACTACTACAAAACAAGCTATAGTATACGCCCGCAGACGACGGTTCCTTTGGAACCGCTCGTGTTGGGTCTGCTCGACGCTGCATTTGCATCGCCAGCTTATCACGCATTTCGTTCTTAATTAGAACCATCTGTGATAATTCATTATCACTGCACGGTTCTTATAACGAATCGTCAGGAATTATCACGTAGGTTCCAACCACCAACCGTCTGTGATTAGCTGGATTATCACAGACGGTTCTTAATAAGAACCTTCTGTGATAGTTCACAAACGGTTCTTAATTAGGACCGTCTGTGATAATTAGATATCACAGACGGTTGGTGGTTGGAACCGTCTGTGATAAATACGCTTCAGCTCCCGCGCGATGCGTCTCTTCATCTCACACGGCAACATTACATGCTTCTCTTCGTCTTGCGCGCCGCGCGCTGCATCTCTTCGTCTCGCACGGCAACGTTACATGCGTCTCTCCGTCTTGCGTGCCGGTTACGCCTATTTTATAAGACCGATCATCCTACACCAAAGATGAAACCTCCCATCGCTTCTTCGTCTCACGGTATTGAATACGCATTTAATGACTACGGCGAGGACCAAGGCAATGAGGTCGGTGATGGCCTTTGCTCTTCCTCATGATGTCGTCGTTGACATCGCTGGCACATGCGGGTCATGAAGCTCTCCTCAGCCCATGGCGGACCTATGCAGCCTACGAGCCACGTACGTACATATTTATACCTACAAAAATATGTAGGTACTACTATTTATTCTAACGTCTTGAATTCTGTACGTACATATATTGGAGTTGCAAGGCCATGTACAAGGCATGCAAGGACGGCGCCGTGGGGAGGCACGTGGCGCTGGAGCGGGAGGAGGACATGAAGTGGCTGGACAATGGACGCTACGTCGCCGTCGTCAACCACCTTGCCGGCACTGGCAACCCAAAGGCTTGCTTCATCGTTGGCCTCCTGCTTGTCTTCACGCACCAGGCCATGCAGCGCAGCCTTGTGTGCCTCGAATGGGTGGCCGTCACCGGCCACAAGGCTGCGGCCTACGTGCTCGGCCTCCTCCTCTACATGGCCAACGAGTTGCGTGACGTTGGGAAGCACTACATTAGCCAGGTCGAGGGCGAGCCGGCCGGTGGAGGGTGCGAGACGGCCAAGAGGACCAACCGGGAGTGCAAAGGTGCGGAGGCTCGGCGCGACGCGTCCAGAGGCGTGGTGGAAGATGGACGGCCGCTAGGCCGGGTGTGGGCGTTGTTGGAGGATCGCCACCGGTGCGAGCACCGATCATGCGGCGTGATAGAAGGGTGGGATGACTACATCATCTTCTCGCAATGATGATCAGAGGATTAGGCATGAGTATGCAAAATTCTATGCACAGTGTTGAACTTCTTGCCGTAAAATTAGCGGTTTTATGTATGTGAATTTGCATTTATCTATACAAAATCTTATGATCATCATCTCGAAATAATTCAATTAAATACTGTAATATTTATCAATAATTAATATAACTTTTTCTAAATTTTTGGACCCTATTTCAACCCATAGAAAATTCAAACTCAAATCAATAACCTCGCTTGGGTTTGAAATTAAATTAAGCAAATAATTCATCAAAAGTGGGTTCTCGAATTTTATTTGAGAACTACAAAACAGGCTATAGTAGACGCCCCATCACAGACGGTCCTTTGGAACCGTCTGTGTTGGTGCCTATCACAGACGGTTCTTAATTAGAACCGTCTGTGATAACTAATTATCACAGACGTTTTGTAAATAGCACCGTCTGTGAATTATCACAGATAGTTCTATTCACAAACCGTTTGTGATAATCCAGGTAATCACAGATGGTTATTATTAAGAACCGTCTGTGATAAGTGCACAGACGGTTCTTAATAAGAACCATTTGTGATAATTAGTTATCACAGATGGTTCTAATTAAGAACCGTTTGTGATATCCTAGGATTATATAAATTGCGCCCGGCAGATCCTCTGCCGCACTATCACGCTCTCTTGCGGATCGCCGCTCGAGGCGCCAGGTCCACCGCCAGACTACTGCTACCTCTCGACGCCTAGAGCAACCCTACCTCTGCTGCAACCCTGCTGCTCCTCCCCATGCATCACTTCCCTGCTCTAACTCCTCCAACCTGCGGCTCCTCCCCCGTTGTGCCAGCTTAGAGAGGAGCTGGTTGGACCCCTGCCCCTAGCGCCTCGGCCATCCCGCTGCCTCCTCCCCCATTGCGCCTCCTGCACCTTGCTGTGCCTCCACCCCCATTGCGCCACCTTAGATAGGAGAAGGAAAGGAGAGGAATCGATTTTCTTCGTGAGCTCCGAGGGTAACGATTTATAACCCTTTATTTTAATTAAGAATTTACTCCAATGTAATTAATTTATTCCATAACATCATGTGTCATGGACTTGTAATCTCTCATATATTTTGATGTCAACGTGAAATTGTCATGTGTTGATGTGTTATGGACTTGTCATCTTTGATATTGATAGCCAGTCATAACGGATCTTTCTCAACTATACATTTGTAATAACACATTTCAAAGTTCCGCGGCAAGATTGTTTTTGTCATGATCGATCAGGATCTTAACTACGGTCAATTACCACGGAGCCATCGCATCTCCGTTAGCCCTTCCTCGGTCCCTCTCCCCTCTTTTTCGGAGTTCTTGCCGGTGTTGGCTACATGAAGGATCCATTGAATTTTTTTACAAGTAACTTTAGTTCCTTCTGTTTTTCTTCCTATATTAAAATTTCTAGTTTTGTCCTTCTCCAACGAAGTTCATAAACGGATTTGTAATGTGGAATGATAATATTATGCGCTTGTAATAAGCAGACGATAAAAAGACCATATCCTTTTTACATCACAGACGATAAAAAAGGATTAGAGATCCTATCTTAGCATTCACATCTTCATAAGCCTTCTCGTTGGCTTCAGGTGGTGGCGGATCACGATCGCCGATCAAACGCCCACTTGCACCTTGCACGCTCGATTCGCGCTTGTAGCTGTTCGGACTCCGCAACCAAGTAGTTCCATAGGACAATCTGCACGATGAGGTTTACTCACTGGATGCCGTGGACCCTCGCATTGGTCCATCTGAGGAGGAGCTCCAGTCGACAGATAATGGCCGCTATGGTCTCTAGTAGATCGGAGGGCCTACAACGGATGACATTGCGAACGGAGCCTTCGGAAGCTTGGGCCAGGTTGTGACCAGAGAGGTGCGAGTAAAGAAGCACAATGTAGGCGAATATAGCTGGCACGAGAGGGAAAGCCATTTGGAGTTTGTGGAGACAGGGTATCAAGGAGGTTGTGTGAAATACATTGTAGAAGGGGATATCTATTTATAGAACAAGCCGGAGCGGGAGACGAAGGGATATTTGGGAGCTGTAGCGACATTGGAAAATGAAGAGACGAAGCCGTGTGATCGTGAGACGAAGAGACACACGTGGGAAAATGAAGATAATTACAGACGGTTCTATTTAGAAACCGTATGTGATATGAGTTTATCACAGACGGTTCTATTAAAGAACCGTCTGTGATACGCCCCATATCACAGACGGTTTTCTAATAGAACCGTCTGTGATAGCCTTATCATAGACGGTTCTTTAATAGAACCGTCTGTGATAGCCTTTTTATAAGGCGGGAACCGCTAGGGTTTTGCTCTTACTTGTCACTTCCTCTCTTGCGTCCCTTAGGTTCTCGCGCGCTCGTTCACCTCCTCTAGAACTCGCCCGTTCACTCGCCGACCACGACCTCGGCGCGCCGCCTCCGACCTCGGCACTCGACCTTGGCCCTCGACCTCGGCGCACGCCCCGACCTTGGCGCCCGACCTCGGCGCTGACCTCGGTGCCGCCGCCCCGACCTCGGTGCCTCCGACACCGCCGCCTCCGACCTCGGCGCCACCCCCACATCGCTTGTTCCTCACGCCCCGGCTCCAGCCTCCAAGATTCTCACGCCTCCCTCTGGTATACCACTCTACTCGCTCTATCCCGCCTCCCTCCCTTACTCAGGAAGGGTTCTGCTGATGCTCTCGCGCCTCCTCCTCGTATACCACTCTACTCGCTCTATCCCACTCTCCCTTGCTCGTGATGGGTTCATGATGCAATTGCAAAGTGGTGGGTTCTCTTAATAGCTCAATGATGATTGTTGCCATATTATGAGATTGAATAGTTAACTAGAATCAGACTTGAGCTTATTTAGAATTGCTTACTTTTGTTATTTTATTACTATCGATGTTCAATTTCGTGTTAGCTTAAAATTTCAATATGTTGAATAGTGTCTGTGTAATCGATAATCTCTAGACCTTTTATTGACTGAGAGTTTAATCTGCGGTATTGAGATAAAATTTGACATATTAGTGAAGCATTTGTTTTTGAGCTCAAAGTCTGATTTGGAGTTATCATATTCAATTGGTGAAGAATTTTGGCATAATGGCTCAAATGGCAAAGACTATGTCTTTTGCAACTAACCTACTGAAAGCAATCGAACAAACTAAAATCTGAGCTCTATGCTGATTTTTGATGTTCTCATGATGTTTGTGTTAAGCATTTTATTCTCTTTAGATGACTTGGGAGAATTACATGAGTATATGCTATTTTGGTCATTTAAATTCTTTAGGAATTATGCTTTAATGCTAATTATTTTTGTTGGGATTAATTTTGAAATTTTGTTTCTATGTCTTCATTAAAGGCTAGTCTTCTGTACATGAAGCATTAAACCTTTGCTTAGCAATTCCTTAGAGAAGCTGGTGGATTAAGAAGTGTTAGGAGTGTTAGAATACTTCGTCGATCCTGACACACTTGAGTGTACCTTTGCTTCATGCCAATCCTCCACGGCATGAAACAAATGGTACACTCAAGTGTGTCGGGCTCGATGAAGTAGGCTCGGGCAAAAGATTCGTATCACTAGTTTCTATCTATACAAAGATCACAAGAGATTGTCAGTCTAGTTAAGCTTTGGAGATTCTATTTTGTTTCTATGTCTTCATTAAAGGCTAGTCTTCTGTACATGAAGCATTAAACCTTTGCTTAGCATTTCCTTAGAGAAGCTGGTGGATTAAGGAGTGTTAGAATAGGAGCTAACTCGAGGCCTAAATTCAGCTAGCTAGCTCGCTCCTTGGACGTTCATCCTAAACATTCAGGTGAAACACAGCCTACTTCGTCGATCCTGACACACTTGAGTGTATCTTTGCTTCATGCCAATCCTCCACGGTATGAAACAAATGATACACTCTAGTGTGTCGGCCTCGATGAAGTAATCACCATAAAAAACTTTTACTTGATTCTATTTTGTTTCTATGTCTCCATGTTAATTTGGTCATTTAAATGCCGTTGGATTAATGCTTAATTGTTTCATATTTATGCTAGAATTAATTATGATTATTTGCTAATATTGCACATGTTGAGCATATTATTTAGTTTAAATGGCATGGAGATACTTCATATGTATATGTTAATTTGGGACACTTGCAATCCATTTTATTGCATATGTAACTTATATAGATAGCAAGTAAGCGAGATGGCAGAGGCACCGTCTTCACCGCCGTCACCGACGCCGCAGATGGAAGAGGTGCCGACGAGGCCACCGTCATCGACACCGTAGATAGAAGAGGCGCCGACGAGGCCGCCGTCACCATCGACGATAATGACATGGAAGCGACATGGCAGAGGACAATCAAAAATGCCTGCGGGCCGACTGGTCATCACGGAGGTCCATGACTTTGGGGTCCCTTTGAGTCCCAAGAGATCAGTGGCGAGATTCTGGACCATCTGCGGGATACTTGGAAGGGAACGGGTCCCCATCACCACACCAAGGTGGAAGGATCCGACGAAACAAGCGAAAGGCGCGCTGTGGACGGCGATCACAAGAGATGGCACGCGTGTGACGGACGGCGATGCTCACGATGGATAAATCGTGGAGGACCTTCAAGAGCATTCTTGTCACGGCACGTGAACACGGGTCGACGCCTTCGCAAAGTATGGATTCTGACGCGGAAGCATGGGACGCCTTTTATGGCTATGAAGATGATGGTCAATTTATGAGCAAAGTGCGTGCACAAAGCTCTCCAGACATCGAAACACTCACCAAGACAGACTCGACACACCGGGTACGCTGTAAATACGAGGAATGGGCGGCGAAGGAGGAGAACGCAACCGGCCATTTTCGATATCACGCACCAGCGCTCCCTAAGTCGGTTAAAAGCAAGGGCAAAAATCTTGTCTTCGGCAAGATCTCTTTCACAAACCCGGTAGACCAGGAAGTGTCCCAACGTGTGGTAAATATGTCGAATTACCTAGTTGTTAATAAGTCCATAACTTCATAGTGTCTATAATGACATGAGGACCTCTTGCAGCGTGACTTGACTGCCCAAGCTTCTCAAGGCTCCTTCCAAGTAGACAGGGAGAAGGATAATATCTATGGCCCTAAGAAACAAGGAGCACCCGGGTCGCACGCGAGGCCTTAGGGTTAACGTACCTTGGAGTCATGGATTCGCGGACGACTACTGCACGTATAGGAGTAGGAAGAGATCCAAGGCCGAGCACCCACAACCAGCTTGGTACATATGCTTATTGAAAAATTTGAAGGAAAGATAGCAAAGATTGCAGATCAAATGAATCAACTCGAGGCAACAGTAAGCCGCCTCTGTTAATTTGGGGAGCCACCCTACTTACATCGGAGTAGCGTCGCGTCCACGCATAATTCTGAACATGACGACATCCAATTACCGATAGACGACATCAAGGTAATGTACATCTATGGAATGCACCAAAGATAGACCTATAGGACGCCTTAGCTAATTGCGTATCGTTTTGTAGGAGCCGACGCCCTGCAAGCACCAAGTGAGGATGGATGGGTCCCTTTCTATTGAGGTTGTGCGGGGGATGGTGTATCCATACGAGGAAGGGCAAGCAAAGACGGTGCCAACCGGGCGCAGGTTACGCCGGGTCCGTGGATATGGTACATGGCAATTTCCTAGCCGTCCCGCTGAAGATTCGCCCGAACGAAGAGATCATAACACTAGGGATGCCCGTCCACTCTTTTACCAAAGGGCCCAAGAAGGATATCGCCTCGACCCAAAGAAGGCTATGATCTGGACACGACCATTCCACTCCAACAGGACCCTCGATGACTCCACCTCATGTTTTGCCTCAGAAGGCCACCTCTTCCTTTCCCGTGGAGAAGACGCTGAAGGAACAGGAAAAGCGTGCCGCCGTATCGGTTCCCGAGTTGTCAGGCAGGAAGACGCTGCCAATCGTTAAGGCCAAATTGAAATCGACGAACGTTAAGGCACCTCCCAAGTCCGGGAAGTCCGCGAATTCTAGGAATTACGTCATCGGAGAACCGCAGTTCGATACAAGATACTCCACGCCGATATGCTTGTCGCCTTGCATGCCTGGTACATGCAGAAGACCGCAAAGAAGGGGTGCGATACTGGAATCACCATCAGATACAATGATAAGCATTTCTTCAACGGGATGAGGTACTTCGTCGTGGGCTTTAACGACTTATATGACCTATTCAACCTCGTTGGTCTCGACGCCTCGCTTCTACGATGTTGACATCGTAAGTGTGTACAATCAAGTTCTACATTCACGTAATACCGATATAATACCGATAAATATTACAACTCATTGCTTATGTGTAGATACATGATGAAAATGCCCGCATGGCGAGAGCGGTGGTTTCTCGACCCACACGTGGTATCTATGCAAACCATTGAAATAGACTCGCCCTTCGCCGAGAAATACATAATGGATGCATTGCTTCGTCAGCAGAACAAGAAGTACATAGTGGTGCCCTACAACCAGGGGTAAGTGTCACTACTTGCTATACAAATTTCATTTGTACTTTATACGCAGCACGAACTTAGGTTTAATGACTATAGCGACATACATGAGTAGGTACCACTGGATCCTTTTAGTTATTATACCCAAGAGAAACCATGTGATATACCTTGATTCCCTAATCCGCAACAACCACAACTTCAGCGTTCTGAGAGGAATACTCAAGAGGTATGCTCATTTCCTCCATACATAACTCTATTGTAGTCTTCATTCGTTTGTAATGGCCGAGGATAACTTTTTGGAATCATGTAGGTCGTTCATCAAGTATGTTGCCAACAAAGGATTATACAATGGATCGAGCGCCGGACTAACACACAGGATGCAATTTCCGGTACGCGCTACAACACAATAATCCTATATCATACTTCATAATAACGCGTCTCGAAATGACTATACCTATATATGTAATTCTATTTTTGCAGTGCCGCCAGCAAAGAAGTGATGAGCTATGTGCAATCTACGTTTGCCATCATATGCAGCTAATCATTAATGCTAGGAAGAAGGATCCCGAGGTTTGTCAATCTCGAAATAATTATTTCTTAATTATAAATTTAAATATATATGCTAACCACTTTACTCCTCTTGCTAGCGACAGGGCTTGGACATAGATTTAGGTGCACTCATTGCGGAAGAGATCAGGGACATTCGAGGGAAGCTTTGCGAATTTATCAAGGTAGATATCATTAACAACGATGGAGAGTTTCACTCCGTCGCCGACCTAGAGTTTCACCGCGTCGACACCTCTCAACCACCTGTAAACAATTGACTCAATTGTAATCCAATTGTAACTATAGCGACAACATTTGAACAAATTCGATCTATTGTAATTTATTTTGAGTAATGATCACTTTGAGTTGTCGAAAATTTGATTATCTGTGATGTATCTGTTTGTCTGTATGCTTGTTTTCAGAGGCCATGGCTAGCAATTCCTGAGGCTAGCCAAAAAACAGCAAAAAAGGTGGGTAGGGAAACGAACTATCACAGACGGTTTTGTTGAAACCGCTCAGGAAGGATCACAGCGGTTTTCATTAAAACCGTCAGATCGATTTCATTAAAACCATTCGTGATCGTAAGAATATCACGCATTCTTTTTAAGAACCTTTGTGATATTCTACGATCACGCACGGTTTTAATGGAAACCGCCTATGATCTTCCTACGATCATGACGGTTTTAATGAAAACCGCTCTGGATATTATGCCTTCGCTGCACGCTTCGCAAAAACCGCTCAGGATAGGGCATATCACAAACGGTTTTTAACCGCCTATGATAACCGCTTGTTATCACGCATCAACAATATAGATGGTTCGAAACCGCCTGTGATGACCGCTTTCAACCGCTCGTGATGTGGATTCTGTAGTAGTGCCCGATCATGAGTTTCTTCGTCGCCGACGCGCTCTCTTCATCGCACCCGCCGGCTCCCGATCGCCTCTTCGCTACATCGATCCACTTTGGTCGCTCGATGCGCCTCTTCGCCTCACGCCTCGAATTTATTCCTTGTTTTATAAAAAGGATCATCCGCCATCAAAGATGATCATCCCCCACATACTTATAAAAGAACAGAAATGGCTGCCTCTTCCTTGTCGCCGACATTGATGGCCTACCTGGCCGCACTATACGAGCACCTCTGTCGGTGTACGTTGAACCGTGTTGCGGAAGAACACCATTTCAACAGTGTCTTCACTCCTCTGTCGGCCGAGAATTTGCCAGAGCAGGTGATGGCTACCTTCCGCCGTCTTGACATCCTCCTCCGCCGCGTCTTCCTGGTGATCTCCCACTTTCGGTGAGTTTACCGCGTCATCGACGTGGTCCTTCACAACGACGTTGCATGTCTCCAGGAGGCTTGCCATCACTGGGATTGCTTAATCGAGGCGGCGATCGACCGAGTCGACCAGGCCGAGACCCCTCAAGCAAGGGAAGAGAGCCTATGGGCTCAATTCTTCTTGGTTCAATAGTCCGAGGGTCTTCGGGAGACACTCGAACGAGCGTCACGGTGGACGATTTCGTGCTTCGCTCACGATGATCAGAACTGCCCAATGCCGACGCCGCCGCCTATGAAGTATTGAAGACGAAGATAGCACCTACCTCCGTCACTAGAAAAACTTTGTTTATTTATAGGTTTCTACTTTTTTTAATCTTTTAGTTTAACGCCACGCTGCTTGGCCATATGAAAATTCTAGAATGAAAAAAAGTTTGGAGGTGAAGTTACTATATTAATTATATGTTGAATTCTTACTATATATATATATATATCGAGACGGTTTTGTGGAAAAAATCTAGTTTGGAGGTGAAGTTACAATATTAATTAATTAATTATATATCCGATCTGTGATATATATATATATATATATATATATATATATATGTATATGTATATATATATATATGTATATGTATGTATGTATGTGTATATATGTATATGTATATGTATAGTTAAAGCAAATTTTCAGCAGTATTTAAATGACAAAATTGACATATAAACATGTAATTTCTTCATGTCATATAAGTGTATATACAAAATAAATATACTTGAGAAAAACCATTTCACAAACGGTTCTATTATGGAACCGCTTGATGATATGGGATATATCACGACGGTTCCATTATGGAACCGTCTGTGATAATTATCATTGACGGTTCCATAATAGAACCGCTCGTGATAAGTCTCTTTATTAGTAGGAGCCGCTACCGCCGCTAGGATTGTGCTCTAACTCGTCACTCCCCAACGGCCTTACTCTCGTCTGCTCCCCCCACCCGAAAGTGACTTCGTCGGCGACGCCAATATTGTTCCTCGTTGCCGACGGTTGCCAGACACCACTTTCATCGCATACAAGACACTCGTGACGATAAGAGTGTCTTTTGCAAGGTCACCATTGTGCCACAACCACGGTGGCGCCTCTAACTCTCGTCATTCCCCACCCACTAGGGTTTGCGCCCACCCTAACTCGTCACTCCCAAATAAGATTTACTCCGTTCCCTCCCCACCTCAACACCGCCGCCGACCCGTCATTGCCGCCACGGCCGGTTGACACCACTCAGACCGCAAGATACTCGTACGATAGGAGTGTCTTGTGTAGTGTTAGGGTCATGCCACAACTACGGTGACACTGCCACCCAAGCCACTGGGCTTGGCCTCAAGATGTCGCCTCAACCGCCATGGCTTGTTCTCTTGCTCACCTCTCAGCACTAGGGCCCCGGCCTGCTTTGCTTTCTCCATCCTCCCTCTATTCTCCTCTAGATCTGTTAGCTTAATGTCTTTTGTTGAGTTTGATTTTTATGCTTGAGCCTTAAGTTGTGTCCTGATATTTGTGTGATTTATGCAAGGTGAAGGAGATGGATCGATGAGGGTTGTGCTGGTGGTGGGGTCGCCGTGATTGCACAGATCGAGGTATCACCCTACCTTACTCCCTCTCTGTCTCTACCCACTTACTCTGTGATGAAAATGGCTAGTGCTCTGCGATGGATGCCGAAGGCTACTACTGGTGTGGTGGCTGGGTTTGGACACCCTTGGTCTTGCTGTTTTGCTATTGAAGTGCTCAATTATGTTAATAGTCTTATGCTGAAATTGAATTGATAATTAGTTCATATTAATAGTCCCCTTGCTCTGTGATGTAATGATGTTAATAGTCTTATGCTGAAATTGAAGTGATAATTAGTTCATATTAATAGTCCCTTGCTCTATGATGTAATGATGTTAATAGTCTTATGCTGAAATTGAAGTGATAATTAGTTTCATATTAATAGTCCCTTGCTCGTGATGTAAATCGAGGGCTATTGGTGTATGTGCATTCTATGCATCTTGCTACAACACCTCTTCACCGCTCTCGCCATTCATTTCACCTTTATCTCGTAATCGTGTTCATGCGGTCTAGTTCTCCTACCTTGCGTCCCAGTCGTCCTACCATTCCATTCATAATCTCTTCTCTATAAAGTCTCCAGCGTTGGCCTTGTGCCATTAAAACAAGCATCATATTATATATATATATATATGTTCTAAGTCTGACCACTTTTCGGGGTCATCCACGCATGACATGAGAAGGATGAGGCGGTAGCTACGGGCAACCTCATTGAGCCCTCGCAGTTTAAAAAGTATGGATGCAAGGAGAGCGTCAGGACATCCAATTACTTGGATGTTGTCGATAGGTAATTGGACGTTGCTATGTTCAGAAAGTGACGTTGATGAGCAGGTACTCCGACTGGGAAGTGGCAACCAATAATTCTTGAGCATGTAATCGTCTTTAAACCCAACAAGAACACCAAACAACAATACATGCTCAAGAATGGTTGGTTCCTGATACATGATGCCACATCCCAGCCGGAATACTCAAGGCCCACGCCACTTTCGAACCTAGGTCCAATTACCTATCGATAACATCCGTAATTGGATGTCCTAACTGCCTCCTTGCATCCATACTTTTTAAATTTGCAGGGCTCAATTAGGTTGCTCGGGCTACTGCCTCATCCTTCTCATGTTATGTGGGCGACCCCGAAAGTGGTCAGACTTAGAACAATATATATATAATATAAATATATATGATGCCGGTTTTAATGGCACAAGCAGCCACTACTTGGGGCTTTATAGAGAAAAGTCATCACGAGCAGTTTACCACAAACCGTCTCAGGATATATACTTATCACAGCGGCTTGTGGATGAAACCGCCTATGATATATATGATCACGACGGTTTCTAGCTGAAACCGCTCAGGATAGTATATATCACGACGGTTTGTGGCTTAAACCGCCGGTGATAGTTCCTATCACGCACGGTTTCAATTAATAACCGCTCAGGAAAGTATGCATCATGATGGTTTGAAAACCGTCTGTGATGACCTTATTCATCATCGACCCATAAACTCGCATTTCACACGAAACCGTCTGTGATGACATTTTGGAACCGTCTATGAATACCTTTTCTGTAGTAGTGAGACTTAGGTCTTATTTTGAAAAATTAAGAAAAGCTTTGACAAAATTTAAAGTACTTATTGCTTCTGCTCATCACTCCTAGTTCCATACTTATCTCTACTTTTATTAAGTTTTTACTGATCTTTTCTCCTATTTCAAAAATTGTAGATGGCTACCCCTTCCGCCGATGGCCCATGGGACTTTTGCTCTCATGAAGAAGACGAAGGCGAGTTTGTGGACATTCTTCGCCAACTCATGCAGCACCTGGATTACAACTGCATGCCTTTCTTTAGAGGCCAAAAGACC
Source organism: Phyllostachys edulis (assembly GCA_036346405.1). Taxonomy (NCBI): domain Eukaryota; kingdom Viridiplantae; phylum Streptophyta; class Magnoliopsida; order Poales; family Poaceae; genus Phyllostachys; species Phyllostachys edulis. The sequence continues at coordinate 20,501,327 of CM070555.1, read as the reverse complement.
TAGACCATGGATCAAGAGTCATGGATCATGGAGGTTATCCTCTATGCCAGGGAGGGCGAGTTCATCGCTCACATCTTCAGACCCGCGACACCCAGTAGCAATTGCTCAAGCAGCCCAAGACGCAACACGCTTTACGCACCGCCCCACCCATATGCACTAGGATCTTCCGTAGAGATGCCCTTCCACTACTTCCTATCTCTCCGGAGGAGAGCTCGACCACAAGATCTTCATCGTCAAGTTAGTCTAGGTTAGCTAGCAGTGCTTGCTAGGTAGTCTTTTGGGTTGCAAGCACTTTTTTTTCTTTCTTTTGTAGACGATGTGTTTGTATCTTGTATCGTGACTTAGCTTAGCCTATATGCTATGTTTCAGGAGGCATGTAACACTTAATCCCCTTAATATAATGCAGCCATTCTAGGCTTTGTATTGTACTTATTTGATCTTCTTGTTTGGTTTAAAGTTCTTCTGTGTGTACTATAGAGGGCCTGTAAACCATCATATAACTCCTCTCGTTCTAAGCTGAGTTGTTCCCTTAGATGGCGCCAAGAAGGCCACAAGACACTACCCCTGATCGAACAAAGATTTCTTGGCAGCTCATCATTCAATCAGTCAGTAGCCCAACCCCCAAGAGCTCCAACTCCAACTCCACATCCCAGTGGGAATTGTCTCTGCACTCTCTGCTCCGCTAGATGATCTGCAGCAATCAACCTCGTAGTTGTGGAGAAAAAGGGCACTTCGCCAATAAATGCCCCCAAAGGAAGCAAGGCCAGAGGATCAAATGTTTCTATTGCGGCAACCTAGGACACCATAGGAACAGTTGTCCCCAACGGAATCTTGAAGAACCAGAAAGGAAAGTCATCGCTATCAACCTCAGCCGTGGCAACAAAGGACTCATCAAGAGCTCCAGTGTCGGACCCGGGAGCGAAAGATCACGAACCCTCTGTGTTCATACACCAGTCCAGGATTTCCGGTGTACACAGTTACAAAAATGATAACATAAACATATCTCGCATTGCATTAATAGCAAATCAGAGTTTATTACAAAAGAGGCTTACAAGCCAACAATAAAGAGCACAGCAGAAGACGAAAAAGGTGTAGTAGAGTCCAGTTAATCTGCCACAGGCAATCGACTGGGGTAGCGGCCTAGTCGTCGAGATCCACACCGATGGTGAAGTTCTTCTCCTCTGAAATTTGTTTGCATAAAGCAAGTATGAGCACAACTACCATGCTCGCAAGTTACACCCGTCAAGTAACAGATTGAATGCATTCATAAAGTAGACAAAGGGTATTGGCAAGGTTTATTTGCATAAAGCAGTATTTTCAATTTTAAATAATCATATTAATTTCCAAGGCCATTTTTATACTATATCTAGAATCAGGTTTTTAAACAACAATTTTATAGTATGGATAACCTCCATATTTGAATGGTGAAGGATACCCTCCTATCACAATGGCTAACCACCCAAATTTTCCCACAGGACTAACCATCCCGAAAACATCTCATTGAAATAACTTTTAAAAACCAAAAACAAGTCTAACTCAGAGTGGCTTTGCTAGCATGTCCATGATCATGGATGCGGTTATTCAATAGTTTCTACACTCAGAGAGGTTGTACAACTTACCCACATGACACGAATTCTCTAGTTTGTCCAAAGATATATCTATGCCACCGCCACTACCTTAGGTAAGCGGTCCAGTAGTACGTGATTTAGGCTTTTACAATGCTCTACCCTAAAGTATTCGTGCTCGCTAAGGTTTCATTTCCATTGACTAACCATCCTCCTAAGCCCCCTCTTGCGCCAGGTGGGAAAATTGTCTAACCAACACCCACACATCAACATAGCACAAACAACAGTAGAGTATTGCAAATTATTAGGCCTAGCCCTACCCACCAGGACATGTGGTAGTACGGTAAGGCATAGCAAGCTACGGCTCGAAGACCGGTCCATAATCGACTTGGGCGTCTTTCAAATCAAACCCTAGGCTTTAATCCTAACCAGATTAAACCAGTGCATAAACCTGCACCCACCATTCATCCGTTTCACCCAAGTCCAAACCATTTTGATTTTATTTAAGTAAAAATCAGCTTTACAAAATCTCTATGGTAAAACAATACCATAGATTTAATTTTAAACAATTTTGTAATGGTTTGGCTAAATCCTCCCAAAATCAAAATCATGGTCTAAGCATTTGCTAAGCATTTCCAAACAATTTATCTATAGTGACAAAGGAATGACATTTCAATATTCAAAATTGGCCATACAATGACAATTGGAATAACTAAGCATTTAAACAAGGCATTAAAATAATTGACTAAAAATATGCATGCAATAATAATTTTAAAAACTGAATTAAATAACTTTAAAATACTGGGGGCAATATGGTCAAGGGTATAACTTGCCTTGCTCACTTAGTTGTTCTTAAACCAAGGCCAAATCGACTCTCCGAGGTCGCTTAAATCTATACTGTAAAACGATTCAATTCAAATAATACTCAAATAAAATCTCAAAAATTATAAAATAAATACTGGAAGTAGAGAATGAATTTAGATGAATTTAGGAGGAAGAATCGATGGATTTGGAGTTCGTGATGACAACGAAATTGTAGAAGTTTTAAATCTCAAAAATAGGATGTATGTGTAGCTTAGATGGCAATCGTTCACTCCCATGCACGTGAACAAGAACAAGATATAGACAAAGGCACACAGCAGAGAAATGGCGCTACCGGTGAAAGGGAAAGGAGAGGCGCCAATGGGCACAAAAATGGAATCCGGAGCGAGACGGACCTAATGGTGGTGGTCGCGTCAATGGCGAAGGTTCGGTGTTGCGACGGCCGCAAAAATAGTGTCGGAGGAATAGTAGCGCCGATGAGCCGGGGTGTTTCAGGAAAAGGAAGGAGCATCGCGAGAACGCTATGGTAGGCGGCCAATGGCATGGATGATGTTGTCGGAAATCACAAACGGCAATCAAAATAGCTTATGAAGGTAGTTGGACCGCTTATGAAAATTTATGCTGGTGGCGAGATTGAGGGCCAATTCGTGGATATGAAGAGGAAGTCGAGGGCACGCCGCGACATGGTTGGCTCGGCGAGATGACCTTCGATGGTGATGCGATCCGACGGAGAAGTCCTTCACGGCGAACATCGGCGTTCCGGGCAAACGGAGAGGATTTAGCAAGTGAGGTTGAAGATGGAACCACGGGGAAGACAACGCTCACCCGGTTGTCGTGGAACGTGCACAATTGGCCGGTGATGGCGACGACGCGTAAAATGGACCAAATAATTAACAGAAATTAAATTAAATCTAAAAATTATTAAATAAATACTAAAAATAGTAGATGAACTTAGATGATTTTAGGAGGAAGAATCAATGGATTTGGACTTTGTATGCGCAAGAACGAAATTTTGGAATGATTAAAATGTGTATGTACAAACTTGAGGCCATGGAGAGAAGTCTACCCACTTAAGCAAACGTTGTACACAAGATCAAAAGATCTACGTACGACGTAACAAAAGAAAATACACCATACAAATAAAGGAACAATTCAACATTCTACTCGATCGATACTCATAAGCTTGTGAAACGACTCAATACATAAAATGAGCCTTGGAAATCTTAAACTATATGGTTGGCTGACAAAACGATCTTCGGTATGTTTTGTCCGTTGTCCTTGGATGGTAGAGGCGATGATACTTTCTCAATGGCTCCAAGTTTTGCAATCTTGATCGTAAGGGTTAATAATCGTGTTGACCATCTATAGAAATTTATAAGGGCAAGAGGATCAATTTAACATTGTAAAATGGTGAAGAGAGAATTAGGTAAGAAAGAATTGCTATAAAGAAGCCATAGATAGATGACTCAGATGAGGAGAGAACAAATTATTTTTCTTGTTATATAAAATAAGTTTTGAAGTTTCCAACTAACGTCATTCTAACTAGGTCACGACCTACAGTCGATATGGCTCTGATACCACTTTTGTCGGACCCGGGAGCGAAAGATCCCGAACCTCTGTGTTCATACACCACCCAGATTTCCGTGTACACAAGCATAAAAATGATAACATAAACATATCTCGCATTGCATTAATAGTAAATCAGAGTTTATTACAAAAGAGGCTTACAAGCCAACAATAAAGAGCACAATGAAGACGAAAAAGGTGTAGTAGAGTCCAGCTTAATCGCCACAGCAATCGATCAGGTAGCGGCCTAGTCGTCGAGATCCACACCGATGGTGAAGTTCTTCTCCTCTGAAATTTGTTTGCATAAAGCAAGTATGAGCACAACTACTGCGTGCTCGCAAGTTACACCCGCAAGTAATGATTGAATGCATGCATAAAGTAGACAAAGGGTATTATGTGGTTTATTTGCATAAAGCAAAGATTTTCAATTTTAAATAATCATATTAATTTCAAGGCCATTTTTATACTATATCTAGAATCATGTTTTTAAACAACAATTTTATAGTATGGATAACCTCCATATTTGAATGGTGAAGGATACCTCCTATCACAATGGCTAACCACCCAAATTTTCCCACAGACTAACCATCCTGAAAACATCTGTTGAAATCACTTTTAAAAACCAAAAACAAGTCTAACTCAGAGTGGCTTTGCTAGCATGTCCATGACCGTGGACGTGGCTATTTGAATAGTTTCTACACTCTGTAGAGGTTGTACAACTTTACCCACATGACACGAATTCTCTAGTTTGTCCGGCACATATCTATGTCACTGCTCACTACCTTAGGTAAGCAGCCCAGAGTACGTGACGAGGCTTTTACAATGCTCTACCCTAAAGTATTCGTGCCCGCTAAGGTTTCACTTCCATTGGACTAACCATCCTCCGGAAGCCCCCTCTTGCGCCAGGTGGGAAAACTGTCTAACCAACACCCACACATCAACATAGCACAAACAATAGTAGAGTATTGCAAATTATTAGGCCTAGCCCTGCCCACCAGGACATGTGGTAGTACGGTAAGGCATAGCAAGATGCGGCTCGGAGACCGGTCCTTAATCGACTTGGACGTCTTTCAAATCAAACCCTGGGCTTTAATCCTTACCAGATTAAACCTGTGCATAAACCTGCACCCACCATTCATCCATTTCGCCCAAGTCCAAACCATTTTGATTTTATTTAAGTAAAACCATTTTACAAAATCTCTATGGTAAAACAATACCATAGATTTAATTTTAAACAATTTTGTAATGGTTTGGCTAAATCCTCCCAAAATCAAAATCATGGTCTAAGCATTTGCTAAGCATTTCCAAACAATTTATCTATGGTGACAAAGGGATGACATTTCAATATTCAAAATTGGCCATACAATGACAATTGGAATAACTAAGCATTTAAACAAGGCATTAAAATAATTGACTAAAATATGCATGCAATAATAATTTTAAAAACTGAATTAAATAACTTTAAAATACTGGGGGCAATATGGTCAAGGGTATAACTTGCCTTTCTCACTTAGTTGTTCTCAAATGACGTCGAAATCTGACTCTCCGAGGTCGTCGAAATCTATACGGGTAAACGATTCGAATTCAAATAATACTCAAATAAAATCCAAATAAAATCCCAAAATTATAAAATAAATACTGGAAGTAGAGAATGAATTTAGATGAATTTAGGAGGAAGAATCGATGGATTTGGAGTTCAGATGACAACGAATCTAAATTGTAGAAGTTTTAAATCTCAAAAAATAGGATGTATGTGTAGTTAGATGGCAATCGTTCACTCCCATGCACGTGAACAGAACCAAGATGTAGACAAAGGCACAAATAAGGCAGAGAAATGACGGCCGGTGAAAGGGAAAGGAGAGGCGGCAGTGAAGCACAAAAATGGAATCCTGGAGCGAGACGGACCTAATGGTGGTGGTCGCACATCGGGCGAAGGTTCGTCTTTCGCATGGCGCAAAAATAGTGTCGGAGGAATAGTAGCGCCGATGAGCTAGGGGTGTTTCAGGAAATGGAAGGGAGCACTGCAGAGAACGATGCGGGCGGCCAATGGCGTGGACGATGTTGTTGGGAAATCACAAACAGCACCGAAAATAGCGACAAAAGGTAGTTGGACTGCTTGCGGAAAATTTTTTGCTGGTGGCGAGATTGAGGGCCGAATTCCAGGGATATGAAGAGGAAGCCGAGGGGCACGCTGCGACACAGTTGGCTCGACGAGATGACCTTCGATGGTGATGCACCGACAGAGAAGTCCTTCTGGGCTTAACATCGGTGTTCCAGGCAAACAGAGAGGATTTAGCGAGTGAGGTTGGTGGTGATTTGAAGATGGAACCGCGAGGAACACAACGCTCACCCCGGTTGTCGTGGAGCGCGAACAATCGGCCGGTGGCGGCGACGACACGTAAAATGGACCAAATAATTAACAGAAATTAAATTAAATCTAAAAATTATGAAATAAATACTAAAAATAGTAGATGAGTTTAGATGATTTTAGGAGGAAGAATCAATGGATTTGGACTTTGTATGTGCAAGAACGAAATTTTGGAATGATTAAAATGTGTATGTACAAACTTGAGGCCATGACTAGATAATTTCGTGCACTGTTCATCTTCATGTTCTAGCCGAACAGCAAGGATGTGTGGAGCTTGCCATGGTGAGAGGGAATGGAAGGGTGGTCGGCGATGTGGAAAATGGTTTACTCACCATGAGACGGGGCGTGGAGGTGGCGGCACATGCGGGGCGATCGGCGGTGGCGGCAGCGAGCACACTAGCGATGTGGCAAGGCGTCGGCGGCTTGACGGCGGCGATTTAAGTCCAATGGCGCTGGCTGGCGGCGGAGGTGACACCGGTAGGCGGCGATGTGGCAAAGCCGTTGGTGTGGTCTGGGTCACCGGGGAGGCTTGACGGCGCGGAGATGATGAACGAAGGAAGCTTCGGTGGCGTGGAGAAAAACTTTGATTCCGCCGATTGAGTGGGATAGAGGAGAGATCCTTGAGGGGTTTTGATGCGGTGAGAAGGGCTCACCGTGCTCCCTTGTATAGGGGTGGAGGGCACCGCTAAGAGATCGGGTCGTCTGCGCCATCACGGCGGTTATGGTGAAAATCTGGCGAACGTGCGCGTGATTGAGGGGCAACCTTGGCGGGAATGGGGAGCCGGGAGTGGCGGTTTGAATGCCATAATTTTCGTGGAGAAATGGGGAGGAATCAAGGGATTGAATGAGCTTCAATGGCCATCAATGGCGCTACCATTTTGTGCTCTCTCAAACAGCCCACGGGAGAAGAAAACGTTGGAGAAGATGAGAGAAAAAGAAAGGAAGAAAAGGTATTAAAGAATGTATCTATTGATTGAAATACAAAAGGCAAGGTGCCAATGCATGGGGAAAGAATGGGGAGGTTAAGCGTGACTCAAGCCAAGGCATCAGTGGATGGGTGACCCGCCAGAAGGTGGCGCCCGTATGAAAAAAATATATATATATATATATATATATATATATATTTTAATTTTTTAATTCGAAATTCAGATTTGAGCAATAAACAAATATAATTTTAGAAGATAGCAAATAGAGTCCAAAAATTCCATAAAATTCACAAAAATCCTAGAATTATTTTGGACTTAATAAAATTAATTCCAACTTATAATTAGTAATAATTTTTGCACATAATTTATTTTAGCTTTAAAATAATTAGGAAAGCTTTTAAAATTCCGTAAATTAATTAAAATTTTACTTTTCACTTTAAATCCCATAAAATCTCAGAAAATTCCAAAATTTTCATTTTGACTTTAAAACCAAGAAATCAAATAATTAATTTTTCTTTTCTCTTCTTTTGACAAAGAAAACTCTTTTAAATTGTAGAAAATCAAGAAAGAACTTCGACAGCCAGCAAATTCAATAAAATAATATCTTTATTTATTTTTATTTTGGTAACAGAACTTTGGGATGTTACATCCAAAGAAGAGGCAAGCCGCACTGCCAAGTTCTATCGCACTCAAGCTCTTCTAAATGCTTGCCTTAAATGTGGCAAGACGTAACATGTCACCCAATTATGTTCTCCAATACGACAAAATGCAAGAGGAGCATGCTTCACATGCGGGCAAAACAGACACTATTGCTACACGTGCCCAGTTCCCTACTGTCCCTGCTGTGAGGAACATCACCAATCAAAAGATTGCCCCATGAACCAAGTAGCTTGCACACGTTGTGGAGAAAAAGGACATCAGGCAGACCAATGCCTTGTGAACTACCCGAACTGCGATGAGGACCACCAGTTAGGTGAATGCCTGATGGTTAAAGTTATGTGCTTCCTCTGTGAAGGACAAGATCACTACCCCAAAGATATTGCTCCCTGCACATGTTACTAACCAATGCAGCCGAGTTGCAACGGACAAGTTTCCAAGTTGCTGTGAGAATCGTCATGAATGAAGTTGGCAAGACAACCCACCAGTAGGATGCGTCTGTCTTCCTCCCTTGTTCTCTCTCGTCTAGTGTGCTTTTCCCTCTCGCCATCATGCTTTCTTTGTCTCATCTTGTAACCTGTGAAAAATTGTTGAAGATTGTTCAAATGAGTAAATCGTGTGGAAGCTATTTTTGTTGAGATTAACTAGTATGTTTGGATGCCAAGCAAGATGGCTTCGGGAAATCATTGATAGGACTGATTTTGAGAATTTTAAGAGTTACCGATGTTATAAGAAGTTCTTGTGAATACTAGAATACGATGATGAATAAGCCTTGATTATGAATGGTTTAATGAATAGCAGATTGGTGGATTATATAGATTATGGAGAAAGAAAATGATCATGGAGGAAAACTTTGATCGATCATAAAAGGTATAGAAATCTAAGGTACTGATTTGATTATTAGGAGAAATTGGATTTTCATCGAATCTTAAGTTGATTATGATGTTGGTTGGAAACTTCGGAATTGAGATATGTGTGCATTAAAGGTAGAGAGTAAAATGTAAAAGATTTGGATTTGCCTTATCAATTCATGATGTTGAATTTGGTAGAGTGGATTGAATCAAGAAATATGGAATTAATTGGGTATATTGGTAACATTGGATTCAATCGGATTTGATTGAATAGAGAAGTTGGGATTTAAAAAGGAATTGGTTAGGTTATAGAGATATGTCTGGATCGGATAATAGAATTATATAACATTCGCTGAATTGAGCCCGTGCATACACTTGCACCCAACAACTTTCTATTTCACCCAAGTCTAAACCAGTTTTCAATTTTATTTCATTTTTAAAGCATTTATAAACATTCATGACACACCAATGTCATGGATACAGAGTTTAAATATCATTTGATTTTTGGTGAAAATTCCCAAATTGAAATAATTTTGGATCTAAGCATGACTAAGCATAAGTCTTCCCAAAATATTCTAGTTCATACTTGATGCATAAACTAGATTTTTATCTAAGGTGTCAAAGTAGGTTTATTTCAATGTCAAGATTGGCAGTACAAAGGATTTAGGCATAACTACAATTTAAAACATGTATTTAAATTACATTGAATAGAAATAAGAATGCAGTAATAATTTAAAACATAATTTAAAATAATGGGATCAAATATGATCAAATATGTAACTTGCATTGCTTGATTAATCGATATTCTCAAACGGTGTTGAAATCCGGTTATCCGAAGTCGTCAAAATCTATACATGTAAACGATCTAAATTCATATAACATTAAAATAAGATGCAAATAAAATCCAAAATATATAAAATAAATACTGGAAAGAAGATATTGACTTTATATGAATTTAGGAAGTTGAATCGATGGAATCGGAGTTCATATGAGGGAGAACGAATTTCCAGAAGGTTGAAAATCACATGAAATAATAGAATTCCGATTTTTGAACTATTCACTTGGAAATCATTCATTCGGCTGGACTGACTTCAAAATTGTAGCATTGAATTGAGGGACTGACAACAATGGTCCACATGCTACTGAGAGATTGATGTTTAGTTGGAATGAAAATGTGAGTATGACACATGGGGGCCAACTGTCATTTATTCTAGGGAGCAAATGGAGAACTAGAAAATCATGGGAACCATAGGATTTAAACTCAAGACCTTTGGTCTAGGGGAGGACTCAGCTAACCAACTGACCAAAGTCTTCTTGTCAATCCAAACTCGCATTGGTAACGCCACGCTTAATGGACCAGAGAATTAACCAAATTAAATAAAATCTAAAAATTATAAAATAAATAATAGAAATTAAAGGATTAATTTAGAAGATTTAGGAGGAAGAATCAATGGATTTGGAGCTTGCATGTGAGAAAAGGAATTTTTGGAATGAATAAAAAGTTCATGTACAAACCATGGTCACATGACTAGATATTGAGCACTGTTCATCTTCTTGCTTCAGCCGACAGCAAGTATGCATGGCGCCATGGAGAAGGTGGTGCTCCGGTGGGGTTTCAGCGAAGAGGAAGGAAGCACCGCATAAAACACGACGTCACGATGTCGGTGGAGGTGATGAAGGTGGAGGAGGTTCACTGTCGGCGACGCTAGAGGTGGCGGAACAACGATCGGCTAGCGATCGAAAACCTTTGACTGTGGAGAGGAGAAAGGGAGGGAGGAGCTGAGAATTGGGGGATGAGATGAGTGAAGGGAGGGGCTCACCGTGCTCCCATTTATAGGGGTAGAGGAGGCCAAGAGGAGGAGAACGACGCGCGGAAGGTGCGACGGCCGTTACGCATTTAGGCATAAATGCGCATGAAGGAAGGAGGAAACGGCCGGGAATGAAGGAGTCAAGACGTGGGGGATTGATTGCCAGCATTTGTGTGAAGAATCGGGGAGGAAATCCCTTGTTTGATGAGATTCATTTGCTGCATTCATGGCGGTCATTGCTTTTGTGCTCTCTAGACAAAGAAGGGAGAGAAGAAAGGAGGTGACACGAATTGTGGAGTTGGGCGCAAGGCGAGGGGCGGGGCCGAGCCGTGAGGTCAAGGAGAGGTGGCGACCATGGAGGAGGCTCGGCCATGGAGATGCGGCGTTGCCATTGATTGGTTCGATTGAGAAAGATGCAACAGAGAAGAACGGTTTGGGAAGAAGATGAATAGGAGAGAGAAAGGAATGAATTAAAGGAATTAAAGAGTGTGTATGGTTAGTTGAAATGAAGAGGAAGGTTAGCAACTCATTGTTTGTGGCGCTGGTGTTAAGCATGCATGCCCGTGGAGCACTTTGGGGATGGGTGACCAGGGAAAAAATATTTTAAAAAAAATTCAAAATTAATACAGATTTAAGCAATAAAACAAATAGATTTTAGAACATTTTAGAAAAATAGAGTCCAACAATTCTAGAAAAATTAAAAAAATTCCTAGAATTATTTTGAACTTAATAAAAATAATTCCAACTTATAAATGGTAATTAATTTTGTAAATAATTTATTCGGCTTTAAAATAATTAAGGAAAAGCTTTTAAAATTCCAAAAATAATTAAAATTTTACTTTTCACTTTAAATCCAATAAAATCCCAGAAAACTCCATAACTTTTCTTTTTAATTTTAAAACCTAGAAATTAAATAATTCATTTTTTCTTTTAACAAAGAAAACTCTTTTAAATTACAAAAAATCAAGAAAGAACTTTGACAACTAGAAAATTCAATAAAATAATAACTTTGTTTTTGGTAACAGAACTTTGGGATGTTACATTTACCCTGAGTGAGTGACGACAAAGGAGGCGGCGAGTAACGGAGAAGCTCAGGGCATGGTCAACGACCGCGGTGGATTGACAACGTGACGGAGCGTCGTAGGAGCTCGCGATCATGTGGCGAAGCAATTCTGCGCGAGCGCCAGCGGGAGGAAGAAGAAAGCCCTGACAGGTGGGGTCCCGTTGGCATGGCTCAGCACACGCGCGAGAGTGGCGTTTGGACCATGCGTCTCGATGGTTCGATCAACATCCAACGGTCCACAAACGCCGTGTTTTCGTATAGTCCGAATAGCCCCATTCGATCTAGACGGTTGAATTTAGATCGGACGGTTCGCACGCGTTGGGTTCCGTTTGGTGCAGTTAGGAGGTTGGGTTGAGTCAATTCGCCGGGTCGGACTCGAGATCCAAGGAACAGTGCTGAGTTTGACTGATTCAATTTCAAACAATTCAACTTTGATTGGGCCACTAAAAACAGAAATAAAATTTTTAAAAATCTGAAATTAATCCGAGGGGTTCCTGGGAAGGTCTAGAGCTCACAAAAATTCTTAAACCTTACTGTTCGAGATATATTTTGCTCAGTTTAAAATCAAACTTAGAATAGGTCATTATAGAGTGTTTGAATTTTCTGAGGGTTGAAACCAGTCCCATAAATTTGGGAAAAATTATATTAATTCATGATAATTATTATAGTAATTTAATAAATTACCTCCAGATGATGACCACAAGTTTTTGTTCCTGTTTCATTGGGAGTTAAATTTTTGAAGTATAGTTTTAATAATTGTTGAGATTTTTCAAGTGCAATAAATTATGAAAGAGCTTCAAAACATGATGCATGCTGATGAGATGCATACTAATTATCATTTATTAAATTGGGGATGTGTCACTTTTCTTCTCCCCTTTCTCCTTTCTTCCTTCCTCTTCTACTGTTCATTCATACATCTCCATACAAAAGATCAAGCAAATTATCTAGTCAAGCGTTGTGCAAAGAAGACACGTAACAACAAATCTACCTCTTTCCTTCTTTCTCTCTCTCAGTAGCATGCAAGAGCAAAGAAGATATACATGCATGCAGGTTTCGGCTGCCATGTAGAGTAGTGATAGTAGCAAGGCAGCACACGACCAGCAGCAACAGCAGTGGCTCTCTCGCAGCAGCGGCTGGCTAGGGCATGCAGAGCTAGCACACGAGTGGTAGAGGCAGGGGCATAGGGAGATGGGGGTGGCGGCTAGGGTTGGGAGGCTACCTCCTCCCCCTTTTTGATCAGCTGAACACTCCTCTTGGGCCTCGTCGCCGTGGGCCGAAGGCCCAGGGTCCAATTCTCTCATAAAAAGCTTGTTTTTTTCTCTTTTAATTTCTTTAATCACTCTCTAGTTTTTATTATGCTCTCTAATGATAATCGGGGTATTACATTCTACCCCCCTTAAACAGAATTCGACCCCAAATTCTACTCATCGCTCCACCAAGGAACAACCACAACCGAAAATATACAATAGTTAGCACATATCCGACGTGAACAACTTTGGATACAACAAGATGCATCACGAGACTCCAACTCCCACATCACCTCTCTCGAATTGATGTGACCACGTCACCTTGATAGATACCAATGTCTTACACGTCAACTCTCGCCGACCCTTTTCAAGTACACTTAACTAACGGAACTCGAAAGTAAGGTCTTACTCGATGGCCAATGGCTCTAACAATTCTCAAGCTTCAGCAGATGCCTGTCAAGCCATCGCCTTCAAAGAAGACTTGACTTATCCAGAGCATCCGATCAAGATCCTCGATGTCATCGAGAAGCGAATAAGACGCCAAGTCTTCCACCTCTGCAAAGTCCAGTGGAGCCACCACTCAGCAAAAGAGGCCACTTGGGAGCACGAAGATCAATTGAAGCAAGACTACCTGCACCTGTTCTCGGAGCAGCTCGAATCTCGGGGTCAAGATTCCGTTTAAGGTGGGTAGGATTTGTAACGTCCCATTTTCGGAAGAGTAATAGTAATTACTCTCCGGCTTTCGTTCTTCGCCGTATTTCAAATTACCAAGCTATTTGCGAAAACCTCCTTTCTCCTTTTAGCTCGAGTTGTTTTTCAAATGTCCTTGACCTTTGAAATTCAAATTCAAGTTCAAATTTCTTCTTTTGAACTTCGGGCTTTCCTTTTTCCTTCTGCTCATTTCATTCCTCTTGATGGGTAGCCCTTTTTCCTTTTTTGCACCGCACTTGCCTGCCCGCCGTTTTTTTTTCCTCCGCCTTTCTCCTAGCTCAAGCCCACCCGACGCCTTGTCTCTTCCCCCTGGCTTCTTCCTCCTCCATCTAGCGCCAAGCGCCTCCCTCTCTCCTCCCATGCGCAAGCTACACCACCTCTGGCTTCTCTGTGCGCCACCTGTGTCTCTACACCACCACCAACCCTCTGGCCGGCACACCACCTCCTCACCCCGTCCCCTCAGCGGAGCGCATGCCCATGCCTCCTTCTCCTGCGTCTTGCCGCCAGCCAACTTGCCGCCCCGAGCCTCAGATCGCTGCCGCTGCAGACACCACCTCCACCTCTGGCATGCACGCCACCCGACACCCTCGCCGCACCGCCACCTACCTTTTGCCTTGTCGCCCATGTCATGCCGCGCACAGACGCTCGTCACCTCGAGCTCGCGACCTCCCCTCAACGGCTCCTTCTTGGCCTATAAAGCTTCCCAGTGCCCCTTGCTTGTCCTCACACCACCCCCGAGCTTCTGGTAAGGACCACCGCCAAGTTCCACCGCTTTCCCATTTTCGGCCGCCACCGCCCTACCGGCGTCTAGCCGCTCAACCACCTCCGGCGCCGCCACCACCATCGCCTCGCGCCCAAGAACAAGGACCAATTCCCCTCAAGTCTCCTTGAAGATTCGCCACCGCAGCCGCCGTAATTGCTCTTCTTCACCACCTCCCGCCGCTGCCTTCCCCACCATCCGCCACCGCCTACGGACCCTCTCCGGCCTCTCCATTGAGCCCGTTGGCTCTGCCTCGCCGAGAGCCACCCCCGTGCTCACCCTTCCCTGCCCAAACCACCACTGAACCTCCCTCCTCGTCGTCACCGAGCTGCCTCTGCCGTCGGTTAGCTCCACCTACCGCCGACGACATCCCTCCTCCCAGCGCCGCCACCCTGTCACTGGCTCCGCCACCCCGCTAGCTCCCCATTCCAGTGCTTGGCCCCGCTGCCACGCCCGCTTCCGCCAGCAACGCACCGAAGCCACGCGCGCCCGCGCATGGCATGCTCAGACCGCCACTGTTCCCTCATCATTAGCGTTAATGGCCAGTTTAAAACCCTAAGCTAATGATTAGCCTTAATGGTGTCCAACCCCCCCTGCTCTCACTGCCCCGTGGCCGTGGGCCCCGTGCACAGTAATGGCCGGTTAACCCTCTCGGTTTTGCCTCTAAGACCAACATGTGGGCCCCGCTATGCACTATTCCTATGGACCAGTGCTCCTATGCTCATGGACCCGGTCCACACTGTGCTGTGCACCGGATTCTCTCTCTCTCTCTCTCTCTCAATTCAATTTAATCTTCGTAAATTCCGTTCTCCTTCGTTATAGCTCCAAAAATTATGAAATAAATTTCTAAAATTTTGTAAATTCAAGATCTTGCTAATGGCATAGGTCTTGTTAAATTTGGAGTTCATTTGTTTATTATTGTGTATTTATTTGCTCTCTTTACCATTGTGCCTTTTTTTGGTACATTCGTCCAATTAGGATTTGAAGACGCAGGAGACCTCCAAGTTGATCAAGCCTAAGAATATCAAGATCCTCTTGCCTATAACCAAGGTGAGTAAATGCTTTGATCATATTGATCCTATATTTTATGCAAATTATATTCATTTAAATTAACTAAATTGCATGCTTTAATTCTTTAATCAAATATATGTTAAAGCTTAAGTTAGTTAAACACCATTTGATGATTAATTAATTATTATGTCATCCATTGATATTGAATCCATTATTCCTTATCACCTTAGTAAATATATGGTAATACTAGCTATAGGTTGTACTTAGCGACATGCTAGACTTGCTTAAGTACCAGGGTATTAAAATACTCCAATCATCATTCTTCAAACATGAAATGATTTGGGTAGTCGTTGGTGGTCCATTGACTGAAATGAATGGAATAATTTGGTCTTACTCCTCAAAACCCTAATAATTGCTAATACCACATCTGGACGGATGGCAAGGCGGTGGGTGCTCAAGGCCGTGTTAAACAAGTACAACCACAAGTATGCAAAATGCAACTTGGCTTAGTAAAATTATTAAACCCTGAATGTATCTCACTGGATGGAGAAAGGGAATGCGCAAGCTTGCGGTACATCCAACTTGAATGGGTGAAGTTGCTAGTGGTTGCGGGTAGTCCAAAACTATGCCCAACGCTGTGGTACAACGTATGGGTGTAACCCTATATGAGTGAGATGACAGAAAGGGCAAGGTAGTTTGAAAGGTTACTGTGACAGTCGCTCAACTACATGACTACGGAATCATATGGGGTAACGAGTATGACTATCTCTTGTGGGTACAAAGTACAACCTCTCAGAGAGTTTAAACTGCTTAAACAAATGTGTTTACTGTCAAAAGGCGGATATGGGAACTTAACTTGAGTTAGTTCTATTTCAAAAACCTTGTGGGTGGTATGAAAATTGTTGAGGGCTCACCTAGCCCTGTGTTGGATTTTACCTGAGTCTTCGAGCTCAGTGGTGGTAATAATTGGAGGTGGCTCCAATCAAAAAGATGCATGGCGTAGAGTTTCCGATGGATGGAACCTCTACTGAATTAAATATTGCACAATTACTCTCTTTAATAAAATGCAATTTGTTAAAATGCTAAGGGATAGGAATTTATATTAAGATTAATTGAAAAGATTGCTTTAGCATATAAAAGAACCGAGCCACCCTTGTTTAGCCTTGCATATATATTATTGCATTATGTGTTGGCTCGCAAGCATGGAAGTTGTGCTCATTCTCGCTCCTCTCCCCAAACCCTTCAGACAATGAAGACGAAGGAGACTAGGCCAAGGAGTAGTATAGTTATGTAGTTTAGGTCTCGCCCCAGTCTAAGTGGACTCGTTGGTACTTGCGTACAACCGATATTATCCAGCTCTTGGTTAATATCCGTCGTACATCGGTTGCCCTAGTCGCTTGCCTGTGGTGAGATGAGCCCCACCTCCCCTTTTGCTTCCGCTGTAGATTTCGTTATCTTCATGTAATGTAATCAAGTTGGCCTTGTTCGGCCCCTTTTGTAAAACTCGACCCGACGTGGTCTATATCACTTTGTGTTGTAATATATTTGTTTTAGTTCATGACTTGTATGATTGATTCAGCAATGTGCCTGCGAGTGCTATCTACTGATCCAGAGAATAGCACAGTATTTTCATAGAGGATTTGGATTCTCAGAATCCGGGTCCGACAGAAAACAAATACGCAAGAGTTCAACAAAAGAACCTACTGGCATTGTAAAGAGCCTTGGACACCAGGTCACAATTTGAGTGCGAAGTCAAGAAAGCATTGTATACCATATTGATGCAAGGAGAAGAGGAAGTAGATGAAAAGTCTAGTGATCCTGAGTTGACTGAAGAGCATAGGTATGCTACTGCTCTTGGAAGTCTTGTTGAAGTGGAAAACAACCCAGACAATGAACAACTCATTATAGACCAACAAAGAAGGTTGTTGTAGCAGGAGGAGGCGAGCTGTGCACCAATGCCAGGACTGAGAGCATGCCTTACCTGATACAAGGATGCTCATTTACAAACTCTTTCTAGTTGTTAAACCTCAGAAGCTATGACATTATTTTGGGAGCAGATTGGATATACGATCACAGTCCTATTGGATTGGATCTGAAGACCAGAGTTGTGACCATAAATAAAGAAGGTAGAACAATGGTCTTCAAGGATTACACATCTCCAGACAAACACTACATGGTGGATGCTATTAAGCTGGAAAAGATTATGAGAAAAGAGGTACTGGGATATATGATCCAAGTAAATTGGATTCAAGATGATGAACTCAAGGAGTCTAGAGAACTACCAATTGAGGTTCAGAAGGTGACACAAACAGTATGAAGAGGTATTTAGGGAGCCCAAGGGATTACCTCCGAAAAGAGATTATGATTACTCTATTCCACTAAAGGCTAATGCAGATCCCCCAAATATTAGACCTTATAGAATTCCCCACAACCAAAAAGATGTCGTGGAAGATATTATCAGACAGTTATCGGAGTCTAAAGAGATTAGGGTCAATGTCAGCCCATATTCTTCTCCAGCTGTAATGGTGAGGAAAAAGGATGGTTCTTGGATGATGTGTGTAAACTATAGACAACTTAACTCCATGACAATCAAGAACAAATTCCCCATGCCAATTATAGAGGATCTGTTGGATGAATTGCAAGGAGCAACCATATTTCCAAAACTTGATCTCAGATCAGGGTATCATCAGATTAGAATGGTTGAAGAGGATGTCCCTAAAACAGCATTCAGGACTCATTTAGGATATTTTGAATACACTGTGATACCATTTGGGTTGACTAATGTACCAGCAACCTTTCAATCACTCATGAACACTATCTTTGGGCATCATATGAGAAGGTTCATCTTAGTATTTTTTATGACATTCTGGTGTACAGCAAGAACCAATCTAATCATATTGAACATTTACACACGCTTCTACACATTCTCGCAATGTAACCATCTATCTGCAAAGATGAGCAAGTGTTGTTTTACTATGGCTAAAATTGAGTATTTGGGACATATAATCGATTGGGTCAGGTGTCCATGACCCTAGAAACATAGATAACGTGGTGAATTGGCCGGCTCCTAATATTGTCACCAAGCTGAGAGGATTTCTGGGCTTAACTAGTTACTATAGAAGATTTGGGAAGATATGCAAACCCCTCTTTGATAGTCTGAAGAAAGAATCATTCATATGGGGTGAAGTACAGTTAATAGCTTTTGAAAGACTGAAGAAGGTGATGACCACCTATCCTATTTTAGCATTACCTGATTTCTCAAAACCATTTGTCCTAGAGACAGATGCATGTGGGACTGGATTGGGTGCAGTATTGCTGCAGGAAGGTAGGCCCATTGCATACTATAGCAAAGCATTAGGGGTCACAAGAATGCCTGATGTCTGTGATAAGGAAGCTATGGCCATTTTGGAAGCACTAAAGAAATGGAGACATTATTTGTTGGGCAATAAATTGGTGATAAGAACAGATTAAAAGAGTTTGAAATACATCACAACTTAGAGATTAGTAGAAGGAATACAACACAAACTACTCCTTAAGTTGTTGGAATTTGATTACATTGTGGAGTATAAGAAAAGGAAGAAGAATATTGCAACTGATGCTTTATCCCGGAGAGACAGTAATTGCAAAAAGTGTGAAGAGGGCTGTCATGCCATGGTTATTATCATGCCAGAATGGGTAGAAGATGTTAATGGCAGCTATGGTAATGATCCTCAATATGAGATACTAGTGAGCAGTAATCAGCTCAATGTTGGAGCTGACATCAGTTACACAATGGAATCTGGGTTAATAAGGTACAAGGGGAGGATATATGTGGGAATAGGAAATGACATCAGATAAAAAATTATGGAATCCTTCCACTCCTCTCCTATTGGAGGACACTCAGGTATAAGGGCAACTTATCACATAATTAAGAAACTATTCTATTGGCCAAGACTCAAAAGAAATGTAGAATTGCTAATTGCTGAATGTCCTGTGTGTCAGATTACTAAATCTGAACATATACATATTTCTAGATTACTTAATCCCTTGGAAGTACCAGATATGGCATGGACCCATATTAGCATAGATTTCATAGAAGGACTATTCAAATCCAGAGGTAAGGTGGTGATCTTAGCAGTGGTTGATAGATTCATCAAGTATGCTCATTTCTTATCATTAGCTCACCCCTATTCGGTACAACAAGTGATACAAGTCTTTATGGACAATATATTCAAATTACATGGATCGCCAATTGCTAATGTGACTGATCGAGACATAATTTTCACTAGCCATCTTTTCCAAGAGATTTTTAGAACGTTGAAAGTGTCTTTGAGGTTAAGCAGTGCTTACCATCCTCAAACGGTTGGACAAACCGAGCGAGTGAATCAATACTTGGAGTCATATTTGAGGAGCATGACATTCCAAGAACCAAGGGAATGGATAACTTGGTTAACACTAGCTGAATGGTGGTATAACACTTCTTATCATACCTCTCTGAAAATTTCACCCTTCCAAGCTTCATATGGTTACCCTCCTCCTCAAATTGGAGAGTTAACCATCCCATGTAACATCTCAGAGAAGGCTAGGATCACTGTGGGGCAAAAGGAACATATGATGGAGTAGCTTAAGGCAAATCTGCACCAGGCTCAAGAAAGGATGAAGCATTTCGCTGATAAATCAAAGTCAGAGAGGCAGTTCCAAGTCGGGGATATGGTATACCTCAAGATACAACCATATAGGCAAACAACTTTCAGCATAAGGTGATCTTTGAAACTCAAGTCAAAGTATTATGGACCATTCATAGTTCAGAAGAAAGCAGGATCAGTGGCTTATCGATTGCAATTGCTTGAAAGTACTGCTATTCATCCCGTCTTTCATGTGAGCCAGTTGAAGAAACACTTAGGGTCGCATGCTGTACCAATTCCAAGACTTCCTTTAGTTGGGGAGAATGGCAAGATCAAGACTGAACCAGTGGCAGTGCTGGACAAAAGAGTGGTGCCTCGAAGAAATGAACCAGTGGCCCAGTGATTGATTCAGTGGCTGAATCTGGGACCTGAGGATGCTACTTGGGAGGATACAACCTTTATCCAGAACACATTTCCAAATTTTGCACCTTGAGAATAAGGTTTGACTCAAGAGGGAAGGCAATGTTAGACCCCAAAAAAAGGGCTCTGGCTGAAGTTCTGAAATTTTGCTGTGGGAAGGAAGTTAGGAAGAAGTCGGCGACAGAAGTAACGCTTCAGCGAGTTCACTTGCACCAGGAAGAAAGGCTGGGATTTGCGGCAGATGCTGGACGGCGGATCCGACGGTCATTTAACGTTCCAGTATTCACTGTTTGCGTCAGCTCTGTTGTTACTATGCACATGAACTCGGTTTACTTTCTCAGTTTTGAAATTCAGCACTAATTAACCCACTGGCTTTATAACCCAGTGACGTTCGTAATAAGAACTAAGAAAAGAACAACATATTCGTATCTTCCTTAGTACTGGTAGAAACCCTAGTGTGCGTTCTTCTCTTCCTTCCTCTTCAATCCTGAATCTTCCAGCAAGAACTACAAGTCAGACTCTGAATGTTCAGGATCTGACAAAGAGCCTCGCCGGCAGCCTGAGAAGCCCTGGGCTCGCCGTTGAGAGATCATCGTGCGGTATGTCTTGGTAGCTACCGGTTTCAGTCGTGGCGTATGGATGTATACCGTGTAGTTCTTTGTTATCCGTTGAGAAAAAGCTAATAGACTTATACCATACTTAATGTAACATAGCAGATGGGTCAAAATTAAGAATCTCCATGTATTCTTTCATCTGATGAATCTTAGCCTAACTGTGCATAGGTTGTACAATTGCACCTTCCAGTCAGTAATATATAGTATTCGACAGTGGTGCCAACTTTTATTGTAACGCTATGTTCAGTTGTAACTCTTTCTTCCTTTCTTTTGTTTTATTTTCTCTTATCTTCTTCTTCTTCTTCGGTTCGCTTTTCTTGCTTCCTCATTTTGTAACTCTTGTTCGACAACCATTGCAATATAGTAGTCATAAGGTAGAGACTTCTCAACCTTTTTTACGTCAAAAAAATATATGGAGCTTGAGACACTGGAAATAGATCCAGTTTACTTCTGAGCTCTGCTCAGGGAGCAGGTAGATGAAACCTTGTTTACTTTCCTTGCATTTCTGATCAAAGCGATTATGCTGGATAGAAATTGTCCTGAACGCCTGATACACGGTCAGAACAAAAAGTTATTTAGGTTACACATGCTGATCTTCTTCCAGTACCATACACTTTTCAGTTGTGCTATGCTGCCTCTCGCTGTCAGCAACAACGTTCTCCTTTTGTGAAATGGTGCTATAGACTCTCTCTTGAGCTTTGGCAGCCTGCATGCAAAAATAAAACAAGGATTGCAAAAATTAGTGGGAATAGAAATATTAGTCGAAACTTAGCTGGCTAGAGAGTTTGTCTTTAAGGACAAATAAGGCCGTTTGTAGCTCCTTTTGCGCTGGCATTCATTAAATACAATGCATGGATGATTGCTTTCATAAAGTTCTACTGCAATCTCCTTACACAAATTTGCATGAACTGGTTTTGCAATTGGTGTCATATTATGTTAAAAGACAGTAAGTGGATGGAACTTCAATTCTAACTCTGTTGCAAACAATTGAAGGGAGAGTCTAGGTGATGTGTAATGTCAAAATCAATATAAGTCTTTGAGCTAGAATATTATTTGAATAACAAGTAATGCTCAAGAGCTAATGGTTCATAGAAGTCATCATCAGTTAATAATAGAAACAAAGAAAACTATGAGACTTACAAGGTTCTCCCAATTAAAGCAGAAAACTAGTATTCCATACAACAAATCTTGAATGCATAGCGCGCATATGAATCCAATCCAGAAGCCCTGTTCAAGAGTGACAAAAGATTGGCAAAAAAAATACTTTATAATAATACAATTACTTTTTTGGGTTAGTCAATATCAGTAAACTTGAGTTAATAATATGATAAATTTATCAATGGATTATAAAACTTAATTGAAGAATACTGTAGTACCTTTGCTCTCATGTGAACAACAAAGCCCAAAACAATTGAAAGAGGAACACCAATAATATAAAATGCTCCTATACTTATGGTTGCACCTATCCTTTGCAAACCACATCCCCTTAACGTACCTGGAAATCCATTTAAAAAAGATGACGAATCTATGATCACAATAGAAGTTTCCTTGGCTTTACATGGATAGATAAATCAATGCTAAATGCAATGGTGCACACCTCTGATCGAAAAGTAAACTATATCCTGTTATTCCATCATTACATGATACAAGAACAGTTGACAAAACCGTTGTGAGTGCTTTAATAAATAGTGACAAACGTGCTAAACAAAAATCTTTTCCAAGTTCATAAACACCCAATTCTCCTAGTTGAATTAGTACGGGTTCAGGCTTTCATTCACATCATGAGATAAGCATATATAGAGTTTTAGGTTGTCATTTCAGAAAAGCAATCCTTACCTGAAAAGGTCTCATTGCAATGATTTGCAAATTGTGTCTAATAATTTTATTATAATTTAGAAGAACAAATAATTGAACATCGATAGATTGAAATGATAAAATATTGACATACCTGTAAACAAGCATTGTGTTGAATCAACAAGATGGCTAATGGCCAGCAAGGGTAACAAATTGGCCACGTAGTGCACAACTTCTCTTTCATTGCTATAGACCTTTCCCCACACATTTCTTAACAAGATTAGAAGTAATGATATGCTCAAACCTTCAGAAGTCGCTATAAAGAACGCAATCAATACAACTTTTCGCGCTTCTCTTGGACGACCAGCACCCAACTCATTCGATACACGTATGCTGAAAAGAAATAATGAAAAGGTAAGACCAAGTGTGGCATATAAAATGCTGAATTACAATGTATAATTTAGATTTCCAGTTACCTGGTAGAAGTACTCAAACCAACGGAGATCATAGCTGTAATTGCTGAAGTATTACGCCTATGAAATCAAATCATGCTAGTATGAAAAAAAAAACATAAATTCGTTTATTGTTCACATGCAGAAAACCTACGTGATCGAGAATGCTGATGTTTCGAGTTTCGGGTTTGGTAGAAGACCACAAAGAAGCACTAGAAGCTCCTCCGTCCAGAACCTTAAGCTTCAAACAAGTTCCAGTCGAAAAGGTTTAGCAATTAGAGTCCTACCCAAATAATTGGGTGAAATTAGATTGTGTTTGTTGGAATGGAATACACTCACCAGAGCATCAATGCTGATGAAGCAGCAAGCTTGACAAATTGCGGAACATGGTGGAAGGCATCCTTTGAAAATCCTTCCATGTTGCCTTGCAGGTTGATGAAAGTTTGATATACAGTGCAAGCAGTATGGCATTGAACCAATATGTGATAGACAGAGCCATGGCAGCGCCCTTGTTGCCAAGACCAGACTTGAAGACGAGAAGCCAGCAGAGTGGCACATGGATTACAGAGCAGAGCAATGAACTAAGCATCAAGGGGATCACAATCCTTTGATTGTTCAAGAATCTGGTCTGGCACTGAAGAAGCGCAAAACCAAATAATGCAGGGATCATCCATCGAATGTAGGCGGCAGCTTCGACAGAAATCTCTCGATTTTGTCGTATGAATATCAGTATAGGCTCTGCAAAATTCCACAGTAGCGATGTTGGAATGCATATGGCTATTAACACTAGCACGGCCCTCTGCATGTGTACACCTACAGAAGCTTCTTCGTTTGCGCCAAAGGCTTGTCCACAGAATGTGTCCAGTGCACTGCTAAGTCCAATCTAACACAAAAAGAACCTAGTGTTATAATAATTCAATAATGAAGAACAAAAATCACTATCTTTTTTTTTTTTGCGATTAGCGCGCACGCACACACCACCACACGCGCGCACCAAACACAGAGTGCGCCCCTAGGATCTCCGTTAATTAACCGGCAGGATTAATCCGAACCTTGGTTTCAATGGTATGAGTAATTTTTTTGAAACGTGGATGGCATGAGTAATGAATGTACATGCATTGCCTAGCTAACTAAATTACAAATAAATTATCTTTGCAATGAAACTATTATGTTAATCAACAAGCCTACAACAATCGCCTTACAATCATGTGCTAGCTTGAGGATGTGATCTTTTTTTTTAGCAAAAAGGCTGCCAATTTCATTAAAGAAAGAAGGGATAAACAAGCCCAAGAGGAAGAGAGGGACCGGCAGCAAAAAATTGCGACTGAGAGCCGCAAAGATTCACTGCCGAAGGA
This sequence comes from Phyllostachys edulis, assembly GCA_036346405.1. Classification (NCBI taxonomy): domain Eukaryota; kingdom Viridiplantae; phylum Streptophyta; class Magnoliopsida; order Poales; family Poaceae; genus Phyllostachys; species Phyllostachys edulis. Next base: position 20,476,733 of record CM070555.1, on the reverse strand, counting down.
GAAAAAAAAATCAAAAACTAAACAAGAAAGACTTGCTCCCGCAAGTTGATGTCCTCTCTGATCTTGTAAGCGAGCTCCTGCGAGGTCAAGTCCACCTGTTAGAAGATCCTCCTATTTCCTTCCTTCCAGATATTCCAGACTATGTAGATGACTAAGCCGTTGAACTTTTTTCTGTCACCTTTAGGGGTCAGTAGGCTTGTTTGTTGCCACCAAGCCATAAAGGTGCTGAAATTCTGAGGAAGAACACGACTCAGAATGTTGCAGCTAGTGAGGCTGAACATCCTAGTCCAGGTCTCAAGAGCGTAGGGGCACAACAAGTATAAATGTGAAGAAGTTTCTGGGGTTTGGTTGCACAGGCTACAAAAAGGGTGATGTGGCCATCCTCTCTTCGCTAGATTATCCGTCGTTAGGATTTTATCGTTGCCAAAGGTCCAAGCAAAAAACTTGCACTTGTTCTCCGTCTGAGCCTTCCAGATTAGTTTTCCGAAGGAACATTGAGTGCTGCCTTGGAATTGCCATAGGTAGGCTGATTTAGAAGAGTACTCGCCGTTCAACATCCGTGTCCAGACAATGTCGTCTTGGATGCTTGGGTCGAGGTTGACTTGCTGAATTTTGGTCCACAAGGTTATGAATTCCTGGAGTTGTTGGGAGGTGTTGAGGGATCTGATCGAGCGCATCCAGTTACTGTGATGCAGTTCCTTGGCAACCGATCTGTTTTTCCTCGTTGCTATTTTGAACAGGTTCAGTGCTATGCATTTTGGCACCATGCTTGAAAGCCAGTGATCATGCCAGAAACTCGCCTTAAGCCCATTACCAATGGAAATAGATGTTGCCTCCTGGAATAATTGCTTATCAGTTTCCTCACAGGGCAGCTCTGTTCCGGCCCAGGGTTTGGAGTTGCTCTTCCAATCATACCACAACCATCTTAGTCTTAGAGCCCGACCAAATGTTTCGAGGTTGGAGATTCCTAAACCAACAAGCTTCTTTGGGCGACAAACCTTCCCCCAATTAACTAAGGAGTGCCCTCCATTCGCGTGATCGGAACCCTTCCAAATGAAGGATCGTCTAATTCTGTCCAACTTCTTCCGCACCCACTTTGCTAGAGGGAAGATGGTGAGGTGGTAGGTCGGGAGCAAGGATAGCACCGAGTTGACCAAGGTGAGCCTGCCCGCTTTGGACAGAAGCTTCCCCTTCCAACTCGGTAGCCTTGAAGCAATCGTGTCTATGGTACTCGTTTTCCTCGACTAGCCTGTGAAGCAATGCCTAAATATTTGCAAGGAACTCTGCACTCTCCTGAAAGGTCAGAGAATTTCTTGGAGGTCAAGCTCCCCACATCTAATAGGGTACACCGCGTTTTTCTGGAGGTTGGTTACTAGGCCTGTTGCTTCCCCCAAAAACTTGCAGGATTTGTTGAATGGCTTGAATTTCAGTGTTTATTGGGTTCATGAAAATGGCGGCGTCATCCGCATAAAGCGAGGTTCTCATCCAAATTGTACGCGAGGGAATTGGGGAAAGGATATCCTCTTGAATTGCATAGTCAATGATTTTGGCCAAAGGGTCGATCACTAAGATGAAAAGCATCGACGCTAGGGGATCCCCTTGGCGGACCCCTCTGCGATGGTGAAAACTTCTCCCCGGCTTGCCATTAATAAGGACTTTGGAAGAAGAGGTAGCAAACAGGATCGAAATCCACTCCCTCCATCTAGGGCCGAAACCAAACTATTCCAGCACTTCTAGAAGATACGCCCAATGGATGGAGTTGAAGGCTTTTGCAATGTCCAGCTTGAAGAATAAGGAAGGTGTGTTAGATTTGTGCAAGCTCTGAATCACATTTTGAGTATATAAGAAGTTGTCCTGGATGCATCTTTTCTTGATGAAGGCACTTTGGCAGGGAGAGATGGTTGAGTCTAGGTGAGGAGCCAGGCGGTTTGCCAGAAGCTTGCAGAAAATTTTGCTGACGTTGTGGATCAGGCTGATTGGCCGAAAATCTATGATTCGGGAGGAATCTTGTTTTTTTTGGGAGGAGAACGATGTTCGCCGAATTTGTGAGGTTGAAGTGTTACGCATGCAAATTAAAAAGTTGTTGGAAGGATGCCACCAAGTCATTCTTGAGTATGTCCCAGCAAAATCTGTAGAATAGGCCAGTGAAGCCATCAGGGCCCGGAGCTTTATTCGGTGGCATGGAGAAGATAGTTTCCTTGATCTCCTCTACGCCGAATGGGGTTTCTAATTGATGGAGATCTCGCTGCTGGTAACCTAAATTGGACCAATCCAATGATCTTGTCCGAGTCCCCACAGACCCAATAGGAGAGCTAAAGAACATGAAAGCTTCGTCCTCCTTGTCTTGCTGAGAGGTAATAGGCCCCCTAACTGTTTGCAACATTTGAATGTGGTTCTTCCTTCTTCTATTGCTTGCTCGAATATGGAAAAATTTGGTGTTAGCGTCCCCCTGCTTGATCCAAGTTAGCCGGGACCTTTGCTTTATTCTTGCTTTTTCAATGGTTGCTAGACCTAGGCATCTTACTTTAAGACTACGCCGCAAGTGGAGCTCTTGCTGCGAAAGGGTTCGACGCTCTTGAGCTTTGTCAAGCTGAAGAATCACTTCTTTGGCAATAGCTAGCTGGACCTTCGAATTGCCAACTTTGAGTTTTACCCAACGCTTGAGTGCTTTTGCCGTGTGGGAAAGTTTTATATGGAACCTTTTGGTGGCGCGAAGAGATGAAACTGGCCTACTCCAGGCATCGTGGACAGCTTGGAGAAAACCATTCAACCTAGTCCAATGGTTTTCAAAGCGAAAACCTTTGAAACGATGGCACTCCGTTTCGCCATGGAGGAGCAGCGGGGCATGGTCCAAAACAAGAGTTGGCAGGGCTTGAAGAAAAGCTGATGGGAAAAGGAGGCCCCAACTGGTAGAACAAAACATACGATCAATTCTTGTATGCGTGGGGTTAGATCTCTCATTGCATCAAGTGAATTTTCTACCGGATAAGTTGATTTCTTTTAGGTCGAGGTGGTTTAGTACTGATCTGAAGGACCCCATGAGCCGACGATTTAGGTTTTGGTTACTTTTATCTACTACTTGGTAGATGAGGTTGAAATCGTCAAGGAGTAGCCATTCCTGACGAGAGAGGGTTGGTGAAAGCGATCGAAGCTCTTGGAGGAAGTTAACCTTGTCATCCTCCTCTTGAGGACCATAGACCCCCGTTAAGAACCAAGTCGTGCCATCATCTTTCATAGTCACATGAGCACTTACAAAATTGGTTGCGAGGGTTGGCTGGGAAAGATCGAAGTGATCATCTGAGACAGCCAAAAGGATGCCACCCCGAACACCGATAGCCGAAAGGAAGCAAAAGGAGTCCGCAAATTTGATACGCAAGGTTTCAACAACCAATTGCCTGCCAATTGATGCTAACTTAGTTTCTTGAAGGTAGACAATGGTGCTTCTTGTGCTTTGTACTAGCTCATGTACAACATTTCGCCTAACAGGAGAGTTGAGGCCTCGCACATTCCAGTTCAGAATTATGCAGTTTTGACATGGCATGGAGATTGCAAAACAAGAAGGGAACAGACAGCAACACAAATGCAGAATAGCGTAGATCGATCCAAGAGACCAAAGCTCCAGTAGGCGGTACACGAAGAAGACCCAACGGACAGAGGTAGTCCGTCCCGCGTTGTAATGCATGAAGCGCAGGCAGGTCGGACGGCTCCAAAAACAAAAGTTGCTACCTCGGAGAAGACTCCTACCAGGCTGAAGCAGCCACACAGAACAGTACAGGACCCAAACAAGAAGACAACACAGCGCGATGGAGTCGCGGGAATGAAAACAGCGGGGGCTTGAAGGAGACGAATCCTCAACGACGACTGTGGGAAGAGGAGGACCGCTTCAAGCTAGTGGGGGGCGGCTTGCCAAGCCACAGCCACCTAGGTGCATGCATGGGAGGCAGCATCACCCACTCGTAGACCCGCCACAATGATGGGGAGGCGGTAGTCCTCCATGCCCAAACCCACCAACGCGGAGACAGCTCTGATCGCAGCCTCTGTGAGCGGCCCTTCAAACAGTTTTAGGTATTCATGGGTATTGTCAGTGGGCACACCCGCCTTCTCTTGAGCAGTTCTTGAGCATTTTCTTCCATGTTGAGCTTGCCTACAAGCTTAGAAGCTAGGCGTGCACTACGGCCCAAGCTCAACCCCTTCTTCTTGGGTCACGTCGCCGCAGAAGGTCTGCCCTTGTAGAAGTGCAGCAAAGGAGGAACAAGCTCTTTGGTGACCTCTGAGATGAATTGAGTCAGCTTGAACACTGATCGACTGGCCCTAAGAGGCAGCTGGGTGTCGCTGCTGCCAGAGGGCTGGACCTCTATGACAAGAATAGCGGCGGACGCGGTAGGTGGCATGACAGCGCTGACCTCGGCAAGGGCCTGGACTGCAAGGGGGGTAGCTCTAGGGTGGCAGCAACGTGTTGAGCAGGAGCCTGCGGTAGTGGAAGGAGCGAAAGTTGTCGAGGGCCCAAGGCAGGAGCTCCGAGCCTGGCTGTGTGATCTCAAGGGGTGGCCAGGCCGATCTATTGAAGCTTCTCTCACATGTATAGGATTCGGCTGGAGCGCCTTGTGGATGACCACCTCTTGGGCCGAGGCGCTACTGCTTGAGGAGAGGCACTAGGAGCTGACGGAATGGCCAGGGGGTACTGAGAGCTTGGACAGGATGGCCCTTGAGAGCGGTTGGTGCAGAGAGGCGGCCTATTGCTTCTAAGAAAGTGGACCAGGATGGCGACGGCATCGAGGTAGCCAAGGTTCCCAAAGGTAGGCCAAGGACATCAGTAGTGGCATATGAGGCCATGATGAAGTCCTCAGCCTTGCGCAGCCAATCAGCTTGCGCATCTTGGAAGGATGGGGACAACTTCTCGGTGGATAGCGAAGAGGCTTTATTGAAGACTTAATGCAACGCTTCACACAGGGATTTTGCATAGGAGGCGAAGAGCTCTTGAAGGCTTCGATCGGCAGTTGTCTTGGCTTGAACCAGCGATGGCTTGGGGGCGATGAGGCAGGTTGGGCCAGGCGACGGAGAGCCGGGAAGAGGAGTCAGGATAGCCCTACGACGTCCCTCCCTGGGTTCGCCGTAGGAGTTACCCCGACGGGGGGAGCGATCACGGTCCCTTCCCACGTTCAACCGCAGCTTGGCGACACCCAAGATGAAGTTCCTAGCTCCTCGGTGACTGGGACGGTTGTGTCTGCCATCATCATTGCTGTCGTCGTTGTCCTTGTGCCTCCGAGGCAAGGTGGAAGGGTGGTCGTCGTGGGTCTGGCGGCTAGGGGGATGATAGTGACCGTGGGGATTACGGTGGTCTTCATCAGAGAGGTTTTCATCCGCAGCCTCAAGCTACCGAGAAACTTGAGGAGGAAGAAGACTCGGCCCCCCTTTGGCTTCCGGCGTGCCGTCGACGACCCCCAGGCTCCAAGGGAGACGAGAAGTGATCGGCTCATAAGGGGCGATGTCCGCCGAAGAGATGAAGTCATCGAGAGGAGCAGCGGTGTGGTCTTCTATGTAGTTGAGGTGGATGATCACTCGGTGAGTGAGGCCTCGCCTCCATTTCTCCTGGAGATGCGAGCTCATTTCTGCCGTTCTGGAGACATCCTCTTGAAGAGTGAAGGTGACCCAAGCCACCTTTGGGATCAGGCTCGGGTTGGACGTCTAAGCCCAGAGATTGAGCGTCCTGGTGTCCTCTCGACTCGCCGAGGCCCCTTCGATGGCGTGCAGGGAGCATTTCCTACCAACAACATGCTCCACCACTTCCGGAGTCCAAGCGAACACTGGGAGCCCTTCCATACAGAGGCGGACACGGAAGAACATCACAACACCGAAGGCGTGGCTCACCGACCTCCACGGTTGCATGTGGATCTCCAGAGCATCGTGGTGGAATTTTTGGGTGTCACGCACTTTGTCCCTGGTTTGCTTGCAGCTGAACTTGAGGAGAAAGGACTTTGGGTGGTGGAGGGACACAGCCACATCCTCGCGACGAAGGCCAAAGCGGTGACGGATTGCTTCTGTGACCGCTCTGTCGTCAGTGCTGGGGTCGCCCCATAGCACCCCAGCCACAAGAGCGGTGGCCTCCCAGTCCCTGCAAGCACGATCAAGCTGAGGGAAGTTGTTGATGATGGAGTAGTCCTCATCCGGCCTAGTGTCTGGAGCGCCGAGGAACGCCATGGGGGGCACTAGTTGCTTGAGGTGAGCTTGCAACTTGGGGGGAGCCGACCGCGGGGGACGCTTCAGAAGAGCTTGCTACAGCGGCGAGGGAAGGCAAAAGAGGCTATCCCTCTGCCGACAGATGCTAGCCTGGTAGCCAAAAGCAGAGCAGAGGAGGCACCGGATGGGGTCCCGGTAGCTTGAGACTTTGTGGTCATGCGATAGACAACGGAAACACCTTCCTTCAACTTTATTGAGGAAGATGGTGGAGAGGGCATTATCAGCGCGAAAGGCGGGGAGTGGCGCTGCGTCCCGCTGCACGCCACCAGCGCGGCCTCTTAACTGCTTGCCAACCATCATCAACATCAGGCAAGGGGGCATTAAGGTTAAGAGAGGGCACACCTTCTCTGGAACGAAGATACGCGTCCTGCCCGAGGAAGCTCTGATGGGCGTGCCGAGCTACTTCAGTAGCCTTGGAGGAGGTTTGAAGCACTTGAGAGGGCTTCGGGAGGCGAGGTGGGGTGTTGGGGCAGGTAGGCATAGTAACTTCGGCTTGCGTACTCGCTGGAGGTAGGAGACCCGATTGTGGGGCCTAGCATCGGAGGACCTGAACAAAGCTAGTGGGGGCCTTCAATGTCGGTTGATGAGAGCTGTCTAAAGAGGATGAGGAACCACAGGGCCGAAGTCAAGCTGCTCCAAGGCTGGCGGAGAGAAGCGAGGGTGGACGGCCTTGGCGTGGCAAGACTATCGGGTTAGGTGGAGCCGGCGACGCTGCCAAGACGGATCTGGGGTAAAGCGGCTGGCTAGATCATATCTGGATCTGGCCCGGGAAGGGGCTTAGGGTGAGGGGGGAGCAAAGGCTTGGCCAGGGGAGGGGGGAGGGGGGGGAGGAGGAGGGCAGGGCCTCGGCCAAGGCAGAACCGACAAGGCGGGCTGCGGGAAGGGGAGCGGCGGAGGCGATGGGGTGGGAAGGGACATCATGAAGGGAGAGAGGGGGGGGCGCGCTGGGGGATGGAGGAGAAGGATGGGTGGCCACCGCCGGAGTGGCACCGGCGGAGAGCTAGGGGTGAGGAGGCGCTGGTCTCCTATGGAGTCACCAGAGCCAACCCGTCGCCAGCTTATGGTCGGATGTCTTTTCGAGGATGTGATCTCACTAGACTATAAATTATCCGGCCAATCACATGTATGTGGATTCCATATCGATATTCAGTTGGCAGTAAGACTGCTCGCATTTAGCAAAGTAGCAAAATATACACCATCCAAAGTTCTTGGCTTAGTATAATACCATTACAGGTTTTAAAATGACAATTTTAGACATCACCCTTAAGTTGACCGCACAGGTAAAAATATTGGATATAATCATATAAGTGGCACAGCTACGCAAGTTCAAGTGCATGTGCCGGATTAATACAGAGATTTTTGTTTTGACAGAAAACAACTCGGATTTTAACAGGTAGGAAGGCCCACTTCCTGGAAGCCGGAAAACGTTTCACGTTTTGTTAGTCACACAATTGGCAGCGTTTCCGATCAATAAATTTGTGCACGCACACGCGATCAAAGTCCTACCAACATCAAAGTTATAAGAAAATATTTTTGTGTAGATTATAAGTATAAAATTACTCACAAAAACATATTTGTATTCAATAATAAAGTTCCAAATTATTTTCAGTATACGGATGAAGATAAAAAAATAAGGCAGTCGATTGTTCATTTCTGTCTATTACATTTTAATAAAAATATTTCATTTTTGCATCTTACATCGTAATAAAAATATTTGTTCATATTTGCTTTGAAATACTTTTAAAGGGTATCATTAAGTTTAGGATAGAACATGATGCTCTGGAAAAGAAGGGCACTAAGACTAGAATAGTGGTGGATCAAGAAAGCTTACATAAGGGCGGCTATGAAATAAGAACAACATGTCACTTAACTAGTGAAACCAATTAAGCGCACACTTTTACTCCCTCCAATCACAGAAAGTGAAACTAGCCCTACAATACATGCTGACAAACTATATTTAACTTGGGAGCGAAACGTAGCTCCTCTCTGCCGTTGGATCTTACTCAAATATGTAAATAACAGCCATTCAATCTATGCAGCAAAAAAACCATAAGACGCAACAATTTGTTACTGAGCTTGAAACAAAAACTGTCTCACCTACGACAAACACAAAACACAACCCAAAATATTGCAACAAACGGGAATTATTTGTGCAACGAAACAAGAGGAGAGGAGACGATCGAGTACCATCATGCTGAATCCAGTGATAAAAGCAAAGCTGTCGCCCAAGGCAGTGCCTGCGAAGACGTTCTTGGTGAGGTGGCCGACGAACATGAGCGAGATGGACAGGCGGCTCGTGTTGAGGACATTCGTGAAGACGATCGGCAACGCGAGCTTCACCTGCCTCTTCACCTCGCCCACAACATCTCCTACCTCCATTCACAAACCTCTGTGTGTGTGTGTGATTATTTCTGTTGAGGTTCTTCTTATATAGGGACGAACCTGGGCAGTCCAGGTGGTTTGGTTATTTAACGTAGTGGCGCTAGCCAGTTGTTAACGCAAGGCTTAACAATTAACATGGATGGTCTTGCACTGGCAGTGGGAACGATAAAAACTGCTGGTGTACGATTATTTAGTACAAAGTGGAATCTAGTTAGCTACAACAAATCTGATTTTAATACTTTCTCCGTTCATTTTTACTTGTCATTTTAGAATGTATGTAGTCAACCTTTCAAAACTTTGACCGCAAGTATACGCTAAAAGTATTTAGATTTGACACAAGTATATGTCTAAATTTTTTTAGATTTTTCACATGACTTAAAAAGAGATAATTGGAGACCATGGCTATGTCTAAAACAATAAGTAAAAAAGAAATAATCGGATAGCTGCCACTACAAAGATTGGCGTTTCAGGAAATGCCACCAAACATAATGTAATAATCGGTTTAACACCACTCCAAAGACAGGGAAATTCATTATTTGTCACTTTTGCTATTTTTTATTGAGGCAATTCCTTATTTGCCACCGCAAATTTTCACGATCCTCTGCCATCACCCACATGTTAGTGAGACAAGGACGTCATATCCGGGATTCGTACAATTTGCAGTGAAATAGGAAAAAAAAAATTCTTTTTTCATTAATTTATGTGTTTTCAGCCTCTAAAATTACGTTTATGCCCCTCCCCTCTTCTTACTTCTCAATCCGGTGAAAATGTGAATCAGTGAAAATTTCGTAAAAAATCAAACTTAGAAGTTTTCAAAAATTGTAGAAACATTATTGTGAGATGTAGCGTTTGTTATATATCTTTGAAAATTTTCAATATAGACAAATACTTGCTGAAATAGTGTTTTCACTGTTTTGGTTATGTATTTGTCTTTTTCATATATCTCAAATGCGATCAAGTATGATCTTGAAACTTTTTAGATATATAAAACATACCCCCCTACATCTGGTTTTTTTTATAGAATTTTTTAAACTCCTAAGTTTGGTGAAATGCGAATTTATATCTACAACTAAGGAGTACCTCGTTTTTTTATATTTGCACAGTTTCTAAAATACAATTTTGCCTGCCAATTTCTTTGTAGTATGTTTGTAGAACCAAATGAAATTATGATATTATAAGAACATTTTTTATAACCAAATGACAAATAGAAAAAATGAAAATAATTCAAGAGGCTAGCCACAATATCCACCAAATAAAAAAGGCAAAATTAGCTACATGACATCACAATTTGGTGTCGTTGGCTACATGACATCCCATATCCTCTTTTTCTTTGTTACTCTTCCTTCTCCATGTCCTCTGCTTCATGAAGAGGATGCCAGGGGTGATGGCATTGGCAAGAACTATGATGACAGACAATGTTGCACAACAGAGGAGCTCATCGGTGTAGTCGATCGTGCTATAGCACAGCTGGTTCTATGTTCCCGCATGATGCGGACTCAGAGCTAGATGAGGACACTTGGAACGAGACACCGAGGGAAGGTGATTGTACCACCCCAGCGCCAGTACTGAGCCTGGAATACCACTCAACTACATTAACTACTGATTTAAACCACATATTACAATAAATTCCAGCAAGCACGTAACAAACAAAAACCCGTCCACAGGTCACGATAGAAAATATTAAATGCAACTAAACTGCATAAGAATCAACATGCTAGATAGCAATATTGAATAAAGAACCAATAGGTAATAAACAGTCCATAAATAGTCTAATGAATAAATAAACATGTTCCAACCAATCACCTAGAATTATTCAATGATTATCAAGCCCTAGAAAGAATAAATCATCACACTATATTAAACGTTCTCATGGCCATGTAATTCAAGTATTTGAAGTGAGTACAATTATTCCATATACGCTATCACTTCCCATGCAAGACGTCGTCACCGGCCACCGGCCACCTAAAGCAACAATAACGCAAGGGTGAGTCCACAACTTAACAAGTACAAGATACAATGGTAAATACACAAGTTCATTAAACATTTAATGCATTATCATAAATCTCATACTTCTCATTCTCAAATCTCATCAATATCTTTCTCATGAATGCAAATGCCATGATACACCTCTTTCAGCTGATACCGGTACAGTGAAGTGTTCATCCGTTGGTGACACACTTTTCTCCCCCACCTTCATTAGGGCGGGGTCTCTACCTCTGTAGGATTTCAACATGGGGCATGCTGGATTATCGATAATCATGGTAATACTGACCGCCCTAGCCTTATGCAAGTGAGTGATGCAATAATTCATTCAGCAATAATGATCTCACCATTTCATCCCCATGGTAGTTGCATCATTATCACAATCTTACTCTTTTCATCAATAATACCATGGGAAGTAAATAACTTCACAAAACATGATTAAAACTCATAGTAATAAATCAACAAGACAATGTCTACTACCCGTTGTTCACCATTATGCCAAGCACTTGCTTCTTTAACTTCTAAGAGCCTGGTGGCAGAACGGTGGCAAGGTGCTAGAGGCAATATTTCATGTACAAACAATTTAAACATACATTCAAATACATGTCATCACAGCACCAAAACATTACACAAATTGTCACTTCATCTATATGCAAAATCAACGCCTTGAACTTAACTTTACCGGACACACTACCCAATGTCCCAATAGTAAAATGGCTCTTGTCGGTGTTTTAGAACCAAACTTACGTAATGATTGTTTAATTCGCGGGGTTCCTCTAGGCTCAAAATCACACAAAGATGGAAACACGAGGATTTTTATACAGATTCAGGCCTTCTCCTAGAAGAATAACAACCCTACTCCTGTGTGTATGTATTGAGTATGCTGGATTACAAGATGGAGCCAAAGGCTAGAGTATTGTTCTTGTAATTGGCTTCTCCCCCTCTTGCCTTGATGATCCCGCCTTTTATACAGTCCTCAAAGTGTACCGTTGTATCTCCAGTCTAAAGGCCACCTTAATGTTCCAGATCATGGAGCCGTTACTGGAGGTTATTATGGGAGTAGTAATGTTCCTATATTGCTATGCAGTTATCACCATAACAAGGAGTTTAAATCGTGCCATTATTTCAAAGAATAACAACATAGTTTACTACCCCATATCCTTAAATATGGTGTGGAAGATTCCCTGGTCGACTGGGCCCACATGTCTGTAAGCCCTATCGACTAGGAACTGATCGTAGAAGAGCTTACGACCAGGTGGTGGTCGTAGAAGGGCTTACGACCACAAATTGATTGTAGTAGAACTTATGATCATGGTATAGTCGTAGAAGGACTTACGACCATGGGGTAGTCTTAGGAAGACTTAGACCATAGGGTGGTCGTAGAATACCTAACAACCTCCAGCTTCTCCCTTATGAATAAGGGGTATACTCAAGGACCATATAACGTCATTATTATCCATAATGTGAATTACAGATAAATAATTAAATGACGATTATTATATCCTCGTCAGCTCTAACTCTCTCCTCTGTACCAAAAACTAGCGAACCATATACTTTATGCAATCCCCATGAAATTATCTACAATTTCCTAGTTATGAGGAACTTATAAATCCACCGTTTACTTCCCCATTTCTAACCCCGAAGACTACTCCAGAATCTGCCAGGACATACCATTTCACAATTTCGTATCTTTTTTAATATATAACTTGAAAAGTTATGAACGATAGCAGTTCTGGAATCTACTCAAAATTCCATAGCTTATTCAAGTTATCACCAAAATTAAATTACTTCAATTACTCGGTGAAAACAGCACATCTTTATGACAACTGCTAATGGCGTCCGTTTTCTGGATAGTAACCTTCCTGAGGCCATAACTTTTCGCTCAGAACTCCAAATCTAGTGTTATTGTTTTTTCCGGAAAGCTAATGAAATTCTTTACATATTTTATAATTAGACAAAACTCTAAATCCGCACTAAATTACCCCCAAATTACCCTCGCAAGGTTCTGTAGTGCAGTTCGACGAACTAGGGTTTCCCAAAACCTACACATCCCATGACCAAAACAATATACAATCTAGATAGATATTATACTAGGATCAAACTAAAGACTACCATATCATTACCCCTGAAGAACACGATGACGATGAAGAACCCAAGCAAATTCCCTTCTCTTTCTCTCTTCTTCTCTTCTTCTCCTTTTCTTCCTTGCTTCCTTCTCCTTGCTTCTATGGTATGCGGCAGCAAGCAATAACCATCTCATGTAGCACCGTCTTTCCTCTCTCTCTCTCTCTCTCGGTTGGTAAAACATAACCTTCAATCTGAGGCTGTGATAACAACTACAGCAAATCCCGGAGAAGGTGGCCCTCTTGCAATAGCAGACCAGGAAGCAACTGCAGAAACTACCTGGAAAAAAACAAACCCAACTAAAATAAGCGAGCAAGCACAGAAGGTAGGGCCGCAAACCCATGTGACGATAAGCATACATGCAAACATACTAGACGACGACAACACAATGGAAATGAGAAACAAAACATTACACATAACAAAATGAATACTACAAGTAAGATTTGAGCAATTAATGTATAATAGCGAAGTAAAGACCAAAAGAAACATGAAACATGAGCTCCATAACAACGCAAACGAACCGGCACAACCGGCTACAAAGCTCTAACTAGAACAACATAAAAGGGTACAATCGGGCCCCTCCCCTTTTGGCCCCATGGTCCGTGTCGGGCGACCGGTGGCGAACGGGTCATACGGACTGGGCGGCACAACCATAAACCAAAAAGGGAAAGAGCGATGGAGTAAGGACAGAGCGAGGGGGGCACAACGACGGATAGTGTAGGAGGTGCCGGTTAACAACAAAAGAAAAGCGACACACTACACAAACCGAGCATGAAGCCAAGGGGCAAACAAAGGGGTTGTGACCTAAACCAGGCCGCAGCAGAAGAAGTGGGGAGAAAAATGAGAAAGAGGGAAGATGAACCAGCGAGGCGTAGCACGCCCGCGATGAAATCCGACAAAATCGATGCGGACGAAGTAGACCAATGGTGTGTCGACGCGCCGCACGGGGAAGAGCACGATGTGCCAACAAAATTGAGGACGACGTGCCGCCGCCATAGCCGGGGAGGAGACGATGGGAGGTGCCAGAGTTGAAGACAACAACCCGTGGCGTGGCAGCGACAAGGCCGTGCAACCGGAGAGGATGGTGCTCCGACACAGTCGAGGAGGAAGCACCGGACACCAATCATGGTTCCTAGTTTGTTTAGGCCATGTGCAATGTACCGGTGCTAGCTAGCTTTTCTGCTCTAGCACTGATGCTAGCACATTAAAGCGAGTGAAGGTGAGGGATGCTAGGAAAAAGTTTCTTGGTCTCGGTGCATATAGATGCACCAGGTGCTAACTCGAAAAAAAATTATGGGCCCACTTGTAAGTGAAATGAGAGAGGGGGAGAGAATGTGTGGTGGAAGAAAAGGAAGTGATATTTTATTTAGTTGTGGGTCTTATGTTGGAGAGAGAAGGATGTGTTAAACACTATAAAAGAAAGATAAATCTAGTACTAGTATGATGTGGCAGTGAAGTGATCATCTATAACATTGTACATGGCCTTAGGGGGGAAGCCATGTGAGATACGATAGAGGAAGGATTTGATTTGATTGGGCAGCCATGGCGATGGTGGCAATGTCATGGTGACGCCTAAATACTTCTCCGGCAGAATTTATATCCACTAAAATTGGAGTGTTTAACTAGCACCAGCAGATAGATGCAGCAGAATTCATATACAGTATGCACGCATGCTTTTGTTGGCCATTCTCACACCTAACACGAGAACTTGATTCCGGTAGGTGCATAGGATACGGGGAACCCTTGGTGACGATGCATCCATTCATAAGCAGATAGTGATAACCTTCGATTTCTTCTTTTCCGACGAAAGCAAAAGTAAACAGCACCCCCAACTATCTTCAGGATATGTTTGTCGGAGGATGTATCCAGTGAGAAAATTTTCGAAACATCCAAAATATTCATGATGATAATGGGAAGAATGCTACATGACCCTGCAAAATCTCATGATCAAACTTGCCAGAATTTGGGAGGAAAAAGAAAAGACAATTGTAGGTGTGAACAATAATTTCACTATTCATGTCATCTTTTTTCACCTCTGAATTGCAATCGAGTTTGATCATTAAGTCCTGTGGAATCGCTCCAATAACATCCATGAATATTTTGATAATATTTGACAACTTGTTCGGTTTGTTCTCTCGAGATTATCAACGAGGAGTTGCTTCTCATTAGATACATTATAATTACATACAACATTGTAACAACGCGAACCATGAGCTATTTTACACTTACTATGTACATCATATATCGATTTCAACGCACGTATCAATGGCTCTTTAATTTTACTCAAGTTTGGATCTTCGCCATTTGTAGATCAAGTACGAATATGACAAAAGGAATATATTTTCCTGGTTTTGGAAGAAGTAAGATTGGTAAATGCATCCCGTGAACAGTCTTCTGAGTTCTGAATGTTAACACTAGAAATCATTGTGAAATATTCACTGTAAAATATAGTTTCATTTTACTATAATAAAACTTATCTAGATTAGTTGGCCATTTAATATCGACTTCATTGTATTCATTGTGAAATATTCTCTGTCTTGTTCGATGAAGTGAAATATATTTTCGAAGTGAATATATATATATTTTTGTAATTTGTAACAATATATGATAATAGAAATTATCGATTAAATTAGTACTCCGGAAACCATGTTAATGTATTTAGAACAAAATAGAGTATTCAACTCAGTAGACCAAAGAAAAACAATTTGATACTAGTCATCAGTCCACGCATGAGCTAGCCGGTTTCACACTCAACTTTACGGGAGAGATTAGGTTATGCTTATGCAACCATGCTTTCGAAAGAATTAAATATGAAGTATGCACCAATTATAAACCGGTAACAATGAGGAATTCATTAGGTTGCAAGGTACGTTCTGATTTGACTCCATTCATAAGCAGATAGTGATAACCTTCGATTTCTTCTTTTCCGACAAAAGTAAAAGTAAACAGCACCAAAAATGTTTACAAAGGTAAAAAGTAAACAGCACTCATTGGGTATTCATCAGGCAGAAAGTATGTGTTATGATTCGAATCCCCTTATAAACAGACAGGATATGTTTCGGTTGCTTCTCTTCCAAAGAGTACTGAAAAAAAGAATAACATTTTAGTTAGTTCAGAAAAATGATTAGATGCGACCACGAGCACACAAAAATTTCAGCAGCCGGCAGCAGGTCCTAGCCAGAATACCTAAGCACATATTATCGACGACAGAAAAGAATTTTATAGTCATGGAATCTCTGATAAACAATTCCGTTAATAATTTGGGCCCAGACACTCCAGCACTAGAGGCTTAAACGTAAGCTGCATCAGTAGGATTAAGCTATTCTGTCGGACCCGGATTCCGAAAGTCCAAATCCTCTATGAAAACACTGTGTTATTCCATGAATCAGTAGATAGCACTCACATGCACATTGCTGAATCATTCACACTGGGGAAAACCGAAAAGAGAAACCGGGTGATCACTGTTCAAACAGGCCCACAAGGCAGGGAATGAACAAGCCATTAGGGCATCATTAAGAGCTAATGAATGCACTTAGGGTTAATTAAAGTGGCTAACGCCGTTTTTCTTTAATCCCAACCGGGATTTGGGTCATTAAGGCGTTAATTAACGCCTGGAGCTGGTCGGGACGCGCGCCCAATACCAAAAACTCCACGGTGTCTTGGCCATGGCTACTGGTTGGCGAACAAAGGGCGCGCAGAAGCGGGGAGTGGCCAAAACGGAGAGCTTAGGGGATGGCGAAGCAGGTGACGGTGGTGGCGGCGCTGGGGGATCGCTGGAGAAGCGGCGCGGTGGAGAGGAGTGGTGGCGGTGGTTGGCCACGGTGAAGTAGGTGTTCTGGAGGCAGTTCGGGCCGGGGAAGGGGAGCATAGGGTGGCACGTGGCGAGGCGAAGCTACTGAGCCAGAGAGGGGGACCGGAGAGGGACGGTGGACAGTGGCAGGTGCTGGACATGGTGGCGGCTGGAGGCGGGGAAGGAGACCAATATCGGCGGGGGTGGTGGGCAATCCCCAAGGGGACTTTGGGGGAAAGCTTCCTGGTGGCCGGGGGCTCACGGTGACGGGGTGGCGGTGTAGTGGCGGCACTGGAGGAGGCTAGTCAACAAAGGGGGTAGTGCCGGCCAAAAAGAAGAAGCGGCGGCTTTTGTGGAGGAACCTTACCAGGGGCAAGGAGGAGGCGTGGGGAGGTAAGGGAGCACTGGGAATGCTTTATAGGCCGTTGGAGGCTTGGAGAGCCGTTGGAGAGGTGGTGGCCACGCGGGGTCCCAATGTAGCGCGGTGTGGGCGCTCTACGCATGGAGAAGACAGAGCAGGGAGTGTGTGAGCGCGGCAGCAGGAGCTGCGACTTTGGCGGCTGCTAACGAGGGCGCAAGGCTCGGACCGGCTTCTTCAGGCAAGCGAGGACGGCGGGGTCGTCCATGGTGTCATGGTGCGGGAGCACTGAGAAGACAGGGCAGAGCGAGGGAGAGGAAGCCGCGGTTGTCAGCAAAGTGGGTGGGAGCTCGTGGGCTGCATAGGGCAGGCGGTGGCAGAGAAGCACGAGTGAGAGAGAGAAGGTAGAAGAGAGAGGGTGGCTCAGCAGCTTTGACCCAAGAAGGAAGAAGAAGATGCCCTGGGTGTGGAGCTGGGCCAGAGAAAAGGAGGCCAAGGGGGAGTTGGGCTGGGGCATGCGGCTGGGCCAGAGGAAAAGAAAAGGGCCATGTGGGCCAGAGAAAAAGGGGCCGACCTAAAATGGAAGTAGGGGCTGAGCCCAAAAAGAAAGGAAGGCCCGAAAAAAGAAAGGGCCTGAAATTCAAAAGAGAGGAAATTCAAACTTGAATTTGAATTTTAGGTTTCAAGGATATTTGAAACACAAACCCGAGCTTAAAGAAGCAAGGAGATTTTCGATAATACTTGCTAATTTGAATTATGGCGGAAAACCGAAAACCAGAATACTAAACATTATTTACCGTCCGAAAACGGGATGTTACAAATCCTGCACACCTTAAACGGAATCTCGACCGCGAGATTCGAGCTGCTCCGAGAACAGGGACGGGTAGTCCTGCTTCAGTTGATCTTCGCGCTCCCAGGTAGCTTCTTTTGTTGAGTGGTGGCTCCATTGGACTTTGCAAAGGTGGATAACTTGACGTCTTGTTCGCTTCTCGATGACGTCGGGGATCTTAATTAGATGCTCTGGATAAGTCAAATCTAGCTAAAGGGCGATGGCTTTGACAGGCGTCTGCTCTTCTGGTACTCTCAAACATTTCTTGAGATGGGAGACGTGAACCACATTATGAATGTCTAACAAATTTTCAGGTAGCTCTAGCTGATAGGCGATTTCTCCATGCTTGGCGGTGATTGTGAACGGGCCTATGTATCTTGGTGTGAGCTTGCCTTTTACTTTAAATCTTCGATTTCCACGAAGCGGCGATACCTTGAGATAAACATTATCTCCAACTTCAAAGGTTAACTTTCTTTGACAGTTGTCGGCATAACTCTTTTGTCTTGACTGAGCTGCTTGAAGGCAATCTCTGATTAGTCGAACTTTCTCTTCAGCTAGCTTGAGGGTATCAGGTCCGAAGATATATCCTTCACCTGATTCTGACCAATGCAGAGGAGTTCTGCATTTCCTTCCATAGAGTGCTTCAAATGGGGACATTTTTAGACTTGACTGAAATCTGTTGTTGTATGCAAACTCGGCATATGGTAGACATTTCTCACAGTCTACGGTAAATTCCAAAGCACATGCTCGAAGAATGTCTTTTAGAATCTGATTTGTTTTTTTTTGTCTAGCCATCAGTCTATGGATGATATGTTGTGCTAAAAGCAAGGTGTGTTCCAAGGGCATCATGCAAACTAGCCCAGAAATGTGAGGTGAATTGAGAACCTCGATCCGAGACTATCCTCTTGGGTACTCCATGTAAACATACAATACGAATCATATACAACTCGGCTAACTTGTCCCCCTTGTAGGTTGTCTTCACAGGGATGAAATGGGTGACTTTAGACAATCTATCAACTATAACCCATACTGAGTCACATCCAGACTTGGTTCGAGGTAGACTGGTAATAAAATCCACTCCGATCTCTTCCCATTTCCATTGAGGGATCTGTAGCGGTTGAAGCAAACTTGCTGGTCTCTGATACTCGGCTTTGATTCGTTGGCATACATCACAACAAGCTACATACTCAGCGATGTCTCTTTTCATTCGTGGCCACCAATACAAAATCTTCATGTCTTGATATATCTTGGTACTGTCTGGGTGCAGGGTATACGCTGAGCTGTGGGCTTCTTTTAATATCAAGTCTTTGAGTTCCTTCTAGTGGGGAACAAAGAGACGTTTCCCATACCATAAAATTCCTTGCTGATCTTCTATCATCTTGGGGGCTTTTCTTTTTCCATGAGATGCTTGAATCTCTAGACACTAGGATGTCCTTTTTGAGCGGTCTTGATCTGCTCTTCTAGAGTTGGATGTGCTTCCATAGCATCTATAGTGCCTTGTTCTCTGAAACAAAGGTTGAGTGCTTCGAATTTTTTGTAGAGCTCAGGTTGATGCTCTTGAATCATAACATTACTGCAGACGTTAGCTTTTCCGGGATGGTAATGAACATCCAAATTGTAATCCTTTATTAGCTCTAACCATCTTCTTTGTCGGAGGTTGAGATCTGATTGAGTAAAAATGTACTTGAGACTCTTATGGTCTGTGTAGATATCACAATGATTTCTAATCAGGTAATGCCGCTAAATTTTGAGGGCTCGCACTACTGCTGCTAACTCCAAATCGTGGGTTGGATAGTTGTCTTCGTGAGGGCGAAGTTGTCTAGACGCATAAGTTACAACTTTTCCTCCTTGCATGAGTACGCAACCAAGACCTTGGCGTGATGCATCACAGTAAACTTCAAAGTCTTGATGTATGTCCGGCAGGATCAACACTGGTGCAGAAGTTAACTTCTTCTTTAATTCTTGGAAAATCTTTTCACAGGTCTCTGTCCATTCATACTTCTTTTCCTTTTTAAGAAGATAGGTCATCGGTTTGGAAAGCTTAGAGAATCCTTCAATGAAGCGTCTATAGTATCCGGCCAAACCGAGAAAACTACGCACTTATGTTATCGATGTAGGTCAAGCTTTCCATTCCATTACTGACTTCTACTTTGGATGGATCAATCATGATTCCTCCAGCAGATACAATGTATCAGAGGAAATTGATCTCATGAAGCTAAAATTCACATTTACTGTACTTGGCATAAAGCTCGTGCTCTTTAAGCTTTTCTAGGACCAATTGCAGATGTTTGACATGTTCTTCGTTGTTCTTTGAATAGATCAATATGTCATCTATGAACACGACTACAAATTTGTCTATGTATTCGATAAATACCTTATTAATGGGGTTCATGAAGTAGGCTGGCGCATTGGTCATGCCAAATGACATGACTGTGAACTCATACAGGCCATACCAGATTGTAAAGGCTGTTTCAGGAATATCTTCATTCTTGATCTTGAGTTGATGGTATCCTGACCTTAGGTCTATTTTGGAGAAAACTGAGGCACTTGACAACTGATCGAACAGGTCATCGATGCGAGGCAAGGGATACTTGTTTTTGGTGGTCACATCGTTGAGTGCTCTATAATCAACACACAATCTGGCGGAACCATCTTTCTTCTTTACAAAGAGTACTGGCGAACCCTAGGGAGAAGAACTAGGTCGAATGAATCCTTTTTCTTGTAATTCTTTAATTTGTGTCTTTAGCTCTTCAAGTTCATCGACGGCCATTCTATATGGTCTCTTGGCAATTGAAGATGTCCCTGGTTTCAAGTTGCTTACAGACTCAACATCTCTGTCTGGTGGCATGCCTGGCAATTCTTCAAGAAAGACATCGGGGTAAGCTTGGACTACAGGCGTTGTCTCTAGGGACAACTCTCCAAGGTGGTGGATTGCTCGATCCAAAAGAGAGAAACAATCCACACTAATATTTATTGTGGTTTCACGGTTCTTAGTGAGCACCACTTTTCTGTTGGCACAATCTATTAATCCATGATAAGTGACTAACCAATCCATCCCTAGGATGATATCCAGAGTTTGGGATTCTAGCACAAGAAGGGTTGCTAGGAATCCAGAATCGTCCAAAGCAATCTCTACTCTGGGACTAACTGAGGTAGCATATAGGGGTCCCCCGGGTGAACTGCGTACCACGGGTTCCTTTAACTTATAGGTCAGCAACTTAAGCCTTTCAACAAACTTTCTTCAAACAAAACTTGTGCGGGTACTGAATTAACAGAGAACGTACCCATTAGCACTCCTATGGCATCTTGTGCCTCCTTAGTGGTGATATGATTCACATGGCCGCGGCTTTGTGTCAGGGTAGACCTTCAAGCTTGGGAAGTCTGATGACTCTTGCTTGGAGTCGAGGTCCGGCCTTGGATTGGAGCGGCTCCAGAGTTGAACTTTGCGGCAGGGTTATGACGTTGAGGGCATTGGTTAGCAAAGTGTCCTTTTTCTCCACAAGCGAAGTAGTGGAGATTAGCTGCTGGGTTGACCGCTGCAGGTTATCTAGCGGGGCGGAGAGTGCAGAAACCACTTCCTTGTGGTCTTGGGGCTAGAGCTGAACTTTTTTGTGGTGCGGCTGCGGATGATCTGAAGGAGGAACTGCCCTGGAATGTTGACTTCTGGGGAAAGTTGCCTTGTGGCCTCTGGAATGACATCTTCCTTTTGCAACTGGCTTCTGCAATCTTTTTCTCATTCTCTAGCACTAGGGCTTTGTTGACCATGTGGTGGAAGCTGGAAAAGTCGTGGAGGATAAGCTAAACTCGCATGTCTTCTCGCATGCCTTCCACGAAGCGATCAATCTTTTCCTCTTCATCTGCTACGTCACTGGGAGCGTAGCGGGCAAGCTGGTTAAACTTGGTTAAGTGCTCATTAACTGACATATGGCCCTGCCTGAGAGCTCTGAACTCGTTTTTCTTCATCGTCATGGTACCGGCTGGTACAAAGTTGGTTCTAAAAGCGGCTTTGAATTCCGCCCAAGGAATTGAATGCCAAGCGGGTTCATCTTCATCTAATGGTACGTCAGTAATTTCTTCTACGGCGGCTCCAGCAGCAGGGGCTGGTGAAAACATCTAGGCCCCTAAAAATTGTTTTGGTAATTAATGGTTATATGTGAATATGGGATTAACGTGTTTATTGAGTGTTTACAAGGTTTAATCCCATTGGTGAACTTGTTGACGCAAAGATGCATGCTAAAGGACAATATGAAGAATTACATGGCTTAAAGACAAGGTACAAGTAGTCTAGGATCCTTTTACATTTTACCAGTCTTAGGTGAATTGGTTGGAAGATCGGATTATAGGTTAAATACCGTACTATTAAGAGGGATCATGGCTAGTAGCTTGATAACATGTTCTTCTACCATATGGATCAATTTAGGATCATGCATGCATTTGAATTTGAACTTGAAATTGAATTTGAAAGCCTTAAGTGCATTTGTCAGAAATCAGTAGTACCGCAGTTATAATGGCCGTTGTACCGCTCGGTGCGGTATGACCGTGCTTTACTTGGCAGTAGTACTGGATTTTGAAGGCATCAGCCAACTGAGCGCAAATGCGGTATGACCGGCTCCTTGAGCGGTACTACCATATTGCGGTCGTTTCGATTTTTAGTTGGCGGTTCAATAAAAACAGTACAAGTGCATTTTGGCTCAGAAACCCTCTTTGAGAATCACCGTTCCGCTTTTATGAAACGGTTGAACCGCGATGCGGTTGTACCGATTTTTGTATGGCGGTTGGATTTTTCCAGAGGGCATGTAATTTAAGCATTTTGGAAACCCTTCGATCGGTTGTACCGCTCGTCAATACGGTACGACCGGGCGATGTGGTTGTACCAGAGTTTAGTTGGCGGTCATACCGCTTGGAAAATTCCAACGGCTATGTCACAGCATTAAATGCAACTGTTATACCTGTTACGGTGCTCCGTTACTAGAGCGGTTGTACCACAACTTGAACGGCGGTTGTACCGATTTTCTCTGAAAGTTTGGGGACTCCTCCCCAACGGTCATATTTGTTGGTGGGGTTTATAAATACCCCCAACTGCCCTTGGACAGGTTGCTAGTGAACATTTAACATCCTTAGAGCCTTGAGAGCCAAGTGCATTCACTCAACACTTAAATTCTCTTGTGCATTCATTGTGAGGTAGTTGAGTTCATTCAAGTGCATCAATTCATTCTAGATTGATCCTATTACACTTGAGCGCCGTCAAGCGAAGTTCTTGGTTTATTACTCTTGGAGTTTTGCCCAACTCCTAGACGGCCTTGGCGGTGGAGCACGGTGATCTCTTCAAGAAGTTTGTGAAGAGGCCCGGTGCAAGCTTGTGAGTGGTTTGGTGTCCACCATCTCCGGAGCGGAGGAAGAACAACCATAGTGATCGAGGGAAGGCTTAATTCGTGGAGCCGGCTTGAGTTGTCAAGCTTCCTCAACGTGGACTAGTGTAGACCAGCAAGTCTTCGATACCACGGGAAAACATCGTTGTCTCATTGTGGTTACTCCTAGTCTTTATATTTCCGCATTTATATTTCTAGCTTGTTTATTGTGGTTGA
Source organism: Phyllostachys edulis (assembly GCA_036346405.1). Lineage (NCBI taxonomy): Eukaryota > Viridiplantae > Streptophyta > Magnoliopsida > Poales > Poaceae > Phyllostachys > Phyllostachys edulis. The sequence continues at coordinate 20,453,445 of CM070555.1, read as the reverse complement.
ATTGCTTAGCTAGAAGTGTAACTTGTTTAGACTAAGTTATTAATTGGCTTAAATTGTTAAATTGTTAAAAATTTAAAACCTCCTGTTCACCCCCCTCTAGTCGGTTATCCTTGATCCTACAAGTGGTATTAGAGCTTGGTCTCTCATTGATTTAGACTTAACTGTCTAAGAGAGAAAAGGATGGCTAGTGAGGGAATGGCTTTAGGAAGGGCTCCACTATTTGATGGCTCTAATTATGCTTATTGGAAAATTAGAATGTCAATTTATTTAAAGGCCATGAGTCCAAGCATTTGGAGAGTCGTAAATGAGAGTTACGCTATGCCTCTTAATCCACTAGATCTCATGGATCAAGATACGCGTAATGCTCATTTAGATGCTCAAGCTATGAACTCTCTTTTGACGCTTTGAACGCGGATGAGTTCAATAGAGTGAGCAACTTGGAAAATGCTCATGCCATTTGGACAACTCTCTCGGAAATCCATGAGGGTACATCCACGGTCAAAGAAGCCAAATTGCATAGGTTTCGGATCAAATATGAGACATTCATAATGTTGCCTCATGAAAACATCAATGAGATATATTCAAGACTTAACAACATTGTGAATGAGCTCAAAGGTCTTGGAACTAACCTTCTTAATGTTGACATTGTGCACAAGATGCTTAGGGCTCTTCCGGACAAGTATGAGACATTGGTGATACTATTCATCAACTCTCCCGAGTTGCCAAGGATGACACCAACGAGGCTTTTGGGCAATCTCATCACAAATGAGTTGTTCAAGAAGGACAAAGAAGAGCTCTTGGAGACATCATCCTCAAAAAAGAAAATTACCGCTTTCAAGGCCAAGGCGGAATCAAGTGATGATGAGGATGAAGAAGAAGACTCCGACGAGGAGTATGCACTTCTTGTAAGAAGAATGAAGATGGTCATGAAGAGACACCCTAATAGAAGCTACAACTTCGATAAGTACAAAAAGGGGAAATCATCAAGTGACAAGAAGTGTTATAGCAACATTCGATGCTATAATTGTGAAGAGAAGCGGCATATTGCTTCTCATTGTCCCGAAAAGAAGGAAGACAAGGATAAATCTTACAAGAAGAAGGAGTATAATGGCAAGAAGAAGCTTTTCAAGAAGCTTCACAAAGATGGCAAGCATAAAGCCCACATTGGAGAGTGGGATTCAAATGATGAGTCAAGCGACTCCGATTCTGATGAGGATGAGTCCCCCAAGAAGAAGGGACTAGTCGGCATTGCAATCAAGGAAGCTCCGTCGCTATTATCCACTCCCACTTGCCTAATGGCTAAAGGAGATAAGGTAAAATCCATTGATAATAATGAACCAACTTATGATGAATTAATGGATATGCTAATTGACTTAAATGAATATCTTAGAAAAGAAAAGTCAAAATATAAGGTCTTAAGTAGAGAGCATATTTCTCTAAAAGATTCTTATGCGGGGCTAAAGGAAGCTCATGACTTTCTTATCCCAGAATATTCAAGCAAATCTTGTTCTAGTATAGGAATTACATACGATATGCTTGATGATATGCCTAGTATATAAATTGCTAAAACTAGTGCATCCATTTCATGTAATGATCCTATTGCTTTGCTATGTTGCTTTAGTATTAATGTTAATCATGATAATGTTGAGCATAATGATGCAAAGCTTATTGTTGAAAACAATGAGCTAAAGGAACAAGTGACCAAGCTAAGCAAAAGCTTGGAAAGGTGCTTCAAGGGTAAGGCTACTTTTGACAAGCTTTTGAGTGAGCAAAGGTGCTCATTCAATAAGGAAGGTCTTGGGTATGTGCCTAAGAAAGGTTAGAAGTCGGCAAACAAGCCCACAAGATTTGTGAGATAAAATGGTAAGTATTGCCACAAGTGCTGGGAAATAGGACATGTGCAACAAAATTGTCATAAGGGTAAAACTCCATCTCTTGGTATATATGATTCATGCTATATGCTTAGAAAGACTAAGGATGGTAAAGTGATTGCTCGTTTTGTTGGCACTTCAATCTTAGGCGCTAAAAAGAATGCTATTTGGGTGCCTAAATTCTTGGTTACTAACCTCCAAGGACCCAAACAAATTTGGGTACCTAAAAGAACTTGATTCTTGTTTTGTAGGTGAACTATAAAACTGGTGGAAAACATTGGGTGCTTAATAGTGGATGCACTCAACACATGACCGGTGATAGAAAGATGTTTACCACATTCGAGAATAGAAAAGGAATCGACAAGATCACATTTGACGATAATAGCAAAGGAAAGGTAATAGGATTGGGTAAAATTGATATCTCAAATGACATTTCCATTTTTAATGTATCTTTGGTAGAATCACTAAATTTTAATTTGCTATCGGTTACTCAAATATGTGATCTTGGACTAATTTGCTCTTTCTCTAGTGAAGGTGTAACCATCTCTAATGCAAAAGATAGCTCTTTAGCTTTCAAAGGCTTTAGATTTGGAAATCTTTACTTGGTTGATTTTAGTTCAAGTGATTCATGTTTAAAAACTTGTTTAATGGCAAAAACCTCATTGGGTTGGCTTTGGCATAGAAGGCTAGCTCATGTTGGAATGATTCAACTCAAAAATCTTTTCAAACATGATTTAGTTGTTGGCTTGAAAGATGTGAAGTTTGAGAAAAATAGACTTTGTAGTGCTTGTCAAGCCAGTAAACAAGTCGCTAATTCTCATCCTTCCAATAGTATTATGTCAACTTCTAGACCATTGGAACTCTTACATATGGATTTGTTTGGGCCAACAACCTATAAGAGTATCGGGGGTAATAGCTATTGTTTAGTCATTGTGGATGATAACTCTAGATATACATGGGTATTCTTTCTAGATGATAAAAGTGAAACCTCTTGGATTTTCAAAAGCTTTGCAAAAAGGGCTCAAAATGAATTTGATTTCAAAATAAAGAAAATCCGTAGTCATAATGGTTCTGAGTTCAAGAATACTAAAGTTGAAGACTTTTGTGATGAACTTAGAATAAAGCACAAACTTTCCACAACTTACACTCCGGAGCAAAATGGAGTTGTAGAAAGGAAAAATCGTACATTAATTGAAATGGCAAGGACAATGCTTGATGAGTATAATACTTCCGATAGCTTTTGGGCGGAAGCAATTAACACCGCTTGTCATGCCATAAATCACCTTTATTTGCATCGTCTTTTGAAAAAGACTTCCTATGAGCTTCTTGTAGGAAGAAAACCGAACATCCCTTATTTTCGTGTATTTGGTTGCAAGTGTTATATTTTGAAGAAGGGTGTTCATCTTTCTAAATTTGCAAGTCATTGTGATATTGGTTTCTTGCTTGGTTATTCTTCAAATAGCAAGGCTTATCGTGTCTTTAACCAAAACTCCGGTTTAGTTGAAGAAAGGCACGATGTGCAATTTGATGAAACTAACGGCTCTCAAGAAGAGCATGAGAATTTGGATGATGTAGGTAATTAAACTTTGAGAAAAGCAATAGAGTATATGCAAATAGGTGACACCAAGCCCGAAGATAATCCATCCTCTTCCACACAAGTTGAGCCTCCAGCCTCTTCCAGAAATCAAGTTCAAATTGATGAAGAGGACAATAAGGAAGATGATCAACCATCTAATCTACCACCAAGAATTCACAATGCAATTACAAAGGATCATCCAATAGACCAAATATTGGGTGATGTAAGTAAGGGTGTTCAAACTCGATCTCATGTTGTTTCTTTTTGTGAACATTACTCTTTTGTCTCTTCTATTGATCCAAAGTATGTAGAAGAAGCACTTGAAGATCCGGATTGGGTGAATGCTATGCATGAAGAACACAATAACTTCACCCAAAATGAAGTTTAAACATTGGTGGATCGACCCAAGGAACACAACGTTATTGGTACAAAATGAGTCTTTAGGAACAAGCAAGACGAGAATGGTTTGGTTGTTCGAAACAAAGCAAGATTGGTCGCTCAAGGGTACTCACAAGTTGAAGGTTTGGATTTTGGTGAAACCTTTGCTCCCGTAGCTAGACTTGAGTCAATTCGGATATTACTTGCTTTTGCATCATGCTTTGATGTTAAATTATTTCAAATGGATGTTAAAAGTGCATTCTTGAATGGTAAAATATCTGAACTTGTCTTTGTTGAACAACCTCCTGGTTTTGAAGCCTAAAAATTCAAATCATGTCTATAAACTTTCCAAGGCGCTCTATGGTCTTAAACAAGCTCCTAGAGCATGGTATGAACACCTCAGAGATTTCCTAGTCTCAAAAGGATTCAAAATCGGAAAAATTGATTCAACTTTATTTACCAAAGTTCTAGATGATGGTTTCTTTGTATGTCAAATTTATGTTGATGATATCATTTTTGGGTCTACTAATCAAGATTTTTGCGAAGAGTTTGGTGATATGATGTCTAGGGAATTTAAAATATCCATGATTGGAGAATTGAGCTATTTTCTTGGACTTTAAATCAAGCAACTCAAAGATGGAACCTTCATGAGTCAAACCAAGTACGCAAAAGATTTGATCAAGAAGTTTGGCTTGGAGGATGCAAAACCCATCAAGACTCTATGGCAACCAACGGTCATCTTGACTTAAATGAGGGAGGTAAATCGGTAGATTTAAAGCTTTATAGGTCTATGATTGGTAGTTTGCTTTATCTTACCGCATCTAGGCCCTATATTATGTTTGGTGTTTGCATGTGTGCACATTTTCAAACAAATCCAAAAGAGTGTCATTTAATGGCCATTAAAAGAATACTAAGATATTTAAAGTATTCCTCTAGCATTGGCCTATGGTATCCCAAAGGTGCTAAATTTGATTTAATTGGATATTCGGATTCCGATTATACGGGTTGTAAAGTGGATAGAAAAAGCACCTCGGGTAGTTGTCAATTCTTAGAAAGATCTTTAGTATCATGGTCATCCAAGAAACAAAATTCCGTAGCATTGTCCACCGCCGAAGCCGAATATGTTTCCGTGGGAAGTTGTTGTGCTCAATTGCTATGGATGAGGCAAACTTTGATGGATTATGGAATTAAAACTGAAAAAATGCCTCTTTGTGTGACAATGATAGTGCCGTGAAAATTGCAAATAACCCTGTTCAACATTCAAGAACCAAGCATATAGATATTCGCCACCATTTCTTGAGAGATCATGTGAGTAAGGGAGATATTGAAATTAGCCACATAAGAACCGAAGATCAATTAGCGGATATTTTCACCAAGCCATTAGATGAAGGCCGCTTTTTGCAAATTAAGGAATGAGTTAAATGTCATAGACTATTCAAATGTTGTTTGAACTCTTGCCTCATGTATTATGCTTCATTTGATGTTATTTGACTATTTTATGAAAGTATTTTTCAAATCTTTTATTAAAGATAGCTATGATCATAAAAACTATGTTCTTACATAGACATTAGTTTATTCTATGCATAATGATCCTTAATGATATTTATTTGAGTGCAAAACTAAGGATCATTTGCAAATAATCTCTGTCACAAAGAAAATCCAGAGCTGTTTCTTGAAGCTCCAGGATTATCGGATCAACTGGCGTGTTATGCGCGGTACGACCGGCGTTATAACAGCGGTATGACTGCAGTGCGGTTCTTCCGGCGGTACGACCACATCGGTTTATGAGAGGGTAGTAACTCCCTACGGTTACTGTTCGCCCGAGACTTAACCTCACTGGACGGTTCAGCCGCACATGCACCGCTTCAGTTTGCTCTTCCTCCTCTCTCTCCTGTCCTGAGCGCCACCCAAAACCATCACTCGAATCCTCTCGGAACTTCAACATTTCTTCATTCCCTTGGTGTTTCTCGTCTCTCCAGGGTTCACCTCCTCCATTCCATAAGGTAAAACCTCATTTGATTCGAATTTTACCGCTTTTAGAACCCTAGGAGTTCAGTTTAGGGTTAAATGGAAATGTGGTTGATTTCTATAGTTCTTGTTGAGCAAATGCGTCAAATTGATGTCTAGTGATGTTTGCGCATCTGATCCATGGATTCACTCCATGAAAAACCATCAATTCACTCCATGAAAAACCATCAAACATCCAAGTTTTTGCTTAACCTAGAACTCGGTCAGGACAATTGGAACAACCGGTACTTGAGCGGCAGATGACCGCGATCTTGATCGTCTGCAAACCATAGAATGGTGGTTTGTCCGATTATCCTGACAGAAGACAGAAATCTCACTTCTTTTCACTTAATTCTATTTCGATTGTTTCTTTGAACTTCTTGTAACCTATCCTATCTCTGTGAAGATGCCTAGGACAAGGGTTGTGATAAGAAAATCACATGGACCACCAAGAGGAGGACAATCATCCTCTCAACCTCCTTCATCTCCCCCGGCAGCTCAAATTCAAAGAACTCGACCTGCAGCCCCTGTTCAACAATCCCGCTCAGTTCGACAGAAGGTGGTACATGGCAAGGGAAAGAGGCCAACATCTGAATCTGAAACTGAAGAAAGCGAAGATGAGGTTTCTGATGATGAGACTGAATCTGAACAAGAATCTCCAGCTCGCATAGATGATGACTTGGGAGAATCTCCAGCGTCTCCACTTGATTTGCGACTTCTCTCAGCTGATGATTATGCCATCAAGAGGCATGTAAATCAATATCTTTTCAAATCTGATTCAATTAATCCAAGATTTCATACTATCTTCCAAGAACAAGTATATGAACAGCTATATGGACATCACAAAAGTTTGCAGACCACAAATGGATTAAGTGGACTCATATAAATTCACTGTCAATACGGTACGACCGGGCGATGCGGTTGTACCGGAGTTTAGTTGGCGGTCGTACCGCTCGAGAAATTCCAACGGCTATGTCAGAGCATTAAATGCGAATGTTATAGCCATTACGGTGCTCTGTTACAAGAGTGGTTGTACCGCAACTTGAACGGCGGTTGTACCAATTTTCTCTGAAAGTTTGGGGACTCCTCCCAAACGGTCATATTTGTTGGTGGGGGTTATAAATACCCCCACAACTGCCCTTGAACAGGTTGCTAGTGAACATTTAACATCCTTAGAGCCTTGAGAGCCAAGTGCATTCACTCAACACTTAAATTCTCTTGTGCATTCATTGTGAGGTAGTTGAGTTCATTCAAGTGCATCAATTCATTCTAGATTGATCCTATTGCACTTGAGCGCCGTCAAGCGAAGGTCTTGGTTTATTACTCTTGGAGTTTTACCGAACTCCTAGACGGCCTTGGCGGTGGAGCACGATGATCTCTTCAAGAAGTTTGTGAAGAGACCCGGTGCAAGCTTGTGAGGGCATCTCCAATAGTCTATTTTGCTTGTCTCTAAGAGATGCCATATAGACATTTTGATGACATGGCAAAGAGTAAAAGAGGAGAGATAACCAAATCGTCCTTTCGTGAGACGACCGTCGCTTCACACGAAACAAGGCTTCACGACGACTGTTGGAGGGCGTCGTCGCTTCCTCACGTCTGTTCTTCTCGGCGGATCCGTGCGTGCGAGCACCGCGCCCTTCTCCTTGCCCGCGCCCGCGCGAATTTTCCTCCTTGTGAAGCAGCTCCATCTGTTGCTGCGTAGGGTTTAGGGTGAGACAAAATCCCCATCCATGGAACCCGCGGTGGCGGCTGCCGCGCACGGCGGATCCCTCGTGCGAGTCTGTTCTTCTCGGCGGATCCGCGCGCGCGAGCACCGCGCCCTTCTCCTTCCCCGCGCCCACGCGAATTTTCCTCCTCGTGAAGCAGCTCCATCTGTTGCTGCGTAGGGTTTAGGGGCGAGACGAAATCCCCGTCCATGGAACCCGCAATGAGGCGGAGGCGGCCGCCACAAGACGGCGGATCCTCGTGGCGAAGTCTGGCGATCGCGCTCGCTTAACAACATCTGGGGCCGAGGCGCATCGTGGCGCCGGCCGCCACGCCTCGACCGGGCGGAGGGTGCTTGTCGCCTCGCTCCAGAACCCTCGAGCTGCTCTCGCCCCAGAGGGCGTAATGAGCGCTAGCGCCCGAGGTAATTAAGTTGCATCAAATCGAAATTGGGTGTGAGCGCATGTGGTGTGTTTATTTTGGTGCACTTGTGATGGAGAGACTGATGATTTAGGTACGATTGTTACCACAGGCTGATGAGGAGGTCCATGGGGATGTGGTGACTTCTGATGAAATCTCGTCTCCCCCTGATGGTGAGTGTTGGCTTTACATGTTCATTGAATTTGGAAAGTTTAATGAATTCTCTGTCAGAAAATTCCAACAGCGTGTTTCTCCCATGAGTTCGTCATGTTGCAAAATAGAAATGGTGAAAGCTTATCTTTGCATCTGTTGTCTCCAGTTCTTGGGAAGACAATGCGTATCAGATTTGTGTTAAAAAGCGAAAGGCATTAAACTAAAGCTTCCACCTTGTAGGCGACGACAGATAGCTTGATGAACTACCAAGCAGTGATGGACTTCCACCTTATAGGCGACGACAGATAGCTTGATGAACTTCCACCTTGTGCGTATCAGATTTGTGTTAAAAAAGTAGTGCACATTCGGCCAGAGCTTCCACCTTGTAGGTGACGACATTTTTTATCTCGTTAGTCACACTATTTTCTGGTACAAATAGCTTGATTAGCTCGAGAGGGAGTGATGATGCAACTTGCAAATGGTCGAGTTGAATTATAGATGACATTATTAAAAATTATGCACTATTTTAGACACTTTTAGTTTCTTTGGAGCACCATAGGTTTTCGGTCCAATTATGAAAGAACGATTTAGTATGAACTACCAACAGGAAATGAATTTTCAAGCATTAGATCACTCATTTCACTAGAAGGTGGAAGGACATGGGTGTAAAGTGGAACAATTCAGGGATTTTCTGAAAAATGTTGTTGGCTTTTGGTTTTAGTGTATAGTGTAAGCTGCATAGATCCCATCCGATGATTATTCTTAATAATTCATATTATCCTATTTTAAGGCCAATTGTCATTTGAATGATGGTGGCTTTCAGTTTTAGTGTATAGTGCGAGCTGCATAGATCTCATCCGATGATCATTCTTAATAGTTCATATTATCCTATTTTAAGGCCAGTTGTTATTTGAATGATGCATTCCATCTATTATCATACTCATACAATGCTTTTTTTTCTTGAATCGAGTTAGTGATGGATGAATTGAAAATTCAATATGAGCTTCATGAAAAATTAGAAGACACGGCACCGTAGAATGGCGATTTTAACGGGCATACTCGATGACGATCATCTTTGAAAGAACCGATGATGATAGTATCTTGTCCGAGGATGGTGTTCGATAGAGAATGGGTGGAAGGCCTGCGGCAGTTGCTCATGAGCTGGGCTTCAAAATGGATGCAACATGATTAGCGACTATGTATACATGGCGATCGATGGTTTGCTAACATTAACGAACTATCCTGTGTTCTATGTTCTTTGATATCCGAATGACTTGCTCAGTTTTGATTTATATCTTTCGTGTTCTAGTCTTGTGCTGATGAGAAAGAGATTTATGATCTCTATACTTTTAGCTATGAGAGTTTCAATATTTTTCTTATGTTCTCTATACTTTTAGCTATGAGAGTTTCAATATTTTCCTGGATAAGAACTTGACTTTGTTTTTCATTCCTTTGAAATTATCATGCAAAGCTTCAATGCTTGTGAGGCTTGGTGTTAGAATTGCTGTTTGTTTATATATGTAGTTGTAACCAAACAACACATGTAGGTCACAAAGATTAAAGTTAGTGTTGATCAGTATGGTTGTTTGATTCATGCAAAGCTTAAATGCTTGTGAAGGTATTAGAGACAACCTAAGAGACAAACTATTGGAATAGTTGTCTCTAATATTGTCTCAAGATGACATGCAGGGTATTAGAGACAAGCTAAGAGACAACCTATTGGAGATGCCCTGAGTGGTTTGGTGTTCACCATCTCTGGAGCGGAGGAAGAACAACCATAGTGATCGAGGGAAGGCTTAATTCGTGGAGCCGGCTTGAGTTGTCAAGCTTCCTCAACGTGGACTAGTGAAGACCGGCAAGTCTTCGATACCACGGGAAAACATCGTTGTCTCATTGTGGTTACTCCTAGTCTTTACATTTCTACATTTATATTTCTATCTTGTTTATTGTGGTTGAATTGCTTAGCTAGAAGTGTAACTTGTTTAGACTATATTATTAAATGGCTTAAATTGTTAAATTGTTAAAAAGTTTAAAAACTTCCTATTCACCCCCCTCTAGTCGGTTATCCTTGATCCTACAGCTGGTTGTTCTCCAATTGCAGATGCTGTGGCTTCGGCGCTGCTGCGTCTTTGGCTACTGGTGCTTCTTCTTCTTCTTCATCTGACACTAGTCTGTCATTACCTTGGGCAACAAGGTAATTTGCCCACCATGCGGTTGCGACACCTTTAAGTTAATGGGTGGTAAAGTCCACCTTGTCTTCATTTGAGTAGTGGGAAAGTCAAAGCTTCTTCTCAGTGTCTCTGATCTAGTATTTGACTTCTAGGGGTTGTTTGCTGCAGCAAAGGTGAGGGGTCTTGTCCTGACAAAGTCAGCAAGCTTGGAGTTGTAACCAGCTGGCCTAGTCTGCTGATTATTGAGCAAAGCCTGAAGAATCTGAGTCTGTTGGAGCATCACTTGTGCCATTGTCAGGTGAGCTAGCGGTGGGGGAGGTAGATCTTGTCCTCAGCCATGACCACGGCCATGGCCTCTTCCTCGCCAGTTGCATAAGCTCCACGCTGGGGCGGCGGCTCTTCTTGGCGGCATCCTGAAGAAAGGCTGGGGCTTAGAGCTAGAGGGGGTATATGAGGGTTCACTAGCCCTCTATAGCACACACAGAAGAACTTAAACCAAGCAAGAAGATTGAATAAGTTCAATATAAAACCTAGAATGGCTGCATTATATTCAGGGGATTAATTGTTACATTACTCCTGAAACATAGCATATAGGCTAAGCTAAGTCACGACACAAGATACAAACACAACTCCTACAACAGAAGGAAATAAAAAGTGCTTGCAACCAAAAGACTACCTAGCAAGCACTGCTAGCTAACCTAGACTATCCTAACTACTGCAACACGACGATGAAGATCTCGTGGTCGAACTCTCCCGCTTGGAGAGGCAGGAAGTAGTGGAAGGGCAACTCCACCAGAAGGTCCTCGTGCATCTGGGTCAAGCGGGTGCAGGTGAAGCATGCTGCATCTTGGACTGCTTCAAAACAGCTGCCCTGGGGTGTCGCGGGTCTGAAGGTGTGAGCGACGAACTCATCCTCTCTGGCATAGAGGAAAACCTCCATGGTCCACGACTCTTGGTCCAGGGTCTGGCTCATTCGACCTCTGAAGATAGGATCGCGGCGGTAGTCCGGGTGCTGCATGAGTTGGCAGAGAATGTCCACAAACTCGCCTTCGTCTTCTTTATGAGAGCAAAAGTCCCATGGGCCATCGGCGAAGGGGTAGCCATCTAAAATTTTTGAAACAAGAGAGAGGATCAGTAAAACTTAATGAAAGTAGAGAAGTACAGGAATAGGAGTGATAAGTAGAAGCAATAAGACTAGGAGTGATAAGTAGAAGCAATAAGTACTCTATATTTTATCAAAGCTTTTCTTATCCTTTAGAAATAAGATCCAAGTCTTAAGGAAACAACCAATCTAACTAAGAAGTCTACAATTGTTTGCTTTGATACCAGCTCTGTTGGACCCAGATTCTGAGAATCCAAATCCTTTGTGAAAACACTGTGCTATTCCCTGGATCAGTAGATAGCACTCACAGGCACATTGATGAATCATTCATACAAGGCGTGAACTAAATCATACAAATATATTACAACACAGAGTGACATAGACCACGTCGGCTCGAGTTTTACAAAAGAGGCCAAACAAGGCCAACTTGATTACATTACATGAAAGCACATAAACTACAGTAGAAGCAAAAGGGGAGTGGGGCTCATCTCACCACAGACAAGCGACTGGGGCAACCTGTGTACGACGGATATTAACCAAGAGCTGGATAATATTGGCTGTACGCAAGTACCAGCGAGTCCACTAGACTGGGGCAAGACCTAGACTATAGATCTATGCTACTCTTCATCGTTTCCTTGCCCATCAGTTTCTGGGCCTTCATAGTATGCGTAGTCTCCTTGATCTTCATTATCTGAAGGGTTTGGGGAAGAGTGAGAATGAGCACAACTTCCTTGCTCGTGAGCCAACACACAATGCAATATTATACATGCAAGGCTAAACAAGGATGGCTCGGGTTCTTTTATCTGCTAAAGCAACATTTTCAATTAATCATAATTACAAATTCCTATCACTAAGCATTTTAACCAAATTGCATTTTATTAAAGAGAGTAATTGTGCAATATTTGTATAACAGTAGAGGTTCCCTCCATCGAAAACTCTACACTATGCTTCTTTTGATTGGAGCTACCTCCAATTATTAATACCGCTGAGCTCGACGGCTCAGGTAAAATCCAATTTCAAGGCTAGGTGAGCCATCCACATTTTTTATACCACCCACAAAGGTTTTTGAAATAGAACTAACTCAAGTTAAGTTCCCATGTCCGCCTTTGACCGTAGGCACGGCTGTTTAAACAGTTTAGACTCAATAGAGGTTGTATCTGTACCCACAAGAGATAGTCATACTCGTTACCCACACATGATTCCTTAGTCATGTAGTTGAGCGACCGTCACAGTAACCTTTCAAACTACCTTGCCCCTTCCGTCATCTCACCCATATGGGGTTATGCCCGTACGTTCGTGCGGGATGTTGTACCGTAGCGTCTGGCATAGTTGGACTACCAACGACATTGGCAACTTCACCCTATATCGGTGTCCCATTCAAGTTGGATGTACCGCAAGCTTGCGTGTTCCCTTTCTCTACCCAGTGAGATACTTTCAGGGTTTAATAATTTTACTAAGCCAAGTTGCAGTTTGCAGACTTGTTTTTTTACTTGTTTTACATGGGAGGTCGTGACAAGATTAAGTCCTTAATCCATCTGGACGGTTCATTCCACATACCAACCACTCTCGTGCTCCTTAAGCACCCATCGCCTTGCCATCCGCCCAGATGTGGTATTAGCAATTATTAGGGTTTTGAGGAGTAAAACCAAATTATCTCATTCATTTTAGTCATGGCCCACCAATGACTGCCCAAAAATCGTTTCATGTTTGAAGAATGATGATTAGAGTATTTAATACTCTAGTACTTAAGCAAGACTAGTATGTCGCTTAAGTACAACCTATAATTAGTATTTACCACATAGTTACTAGGGTGACATGGAATAATGGATTCAATTATCAATGCATGGTATATTAATTAATTAATCATCAATTGGGTATTTAACTACCTTAAGCTTTAACATACATTTGATTAAAGACTTAAAAGCATGCAATTTTGCTAATTTAAACTAATATAATTTGCATAAAATGTAGGATCATTATGATCAAAGCATTGACTCACCTTGGTTATAGGCAAGAAGATCTTGATATTCTTGGGCTTATCAACTTAGAGGTCTCCTGTGTCTTCAAATCCTATTCGGACGAACGTACCCAAAAAAGGCACAAACAGGCAAAGAGAGCAAATAAATACACAAGAATAAACAAATGAACTCCAAAATTAACAAGACCTATGCCATTAGCAAGATCTTGAATTTACAAAATTTTAGAAACAAATTTCATAATTTTTGGAGCTATAACAGAGGAGAACGGAGCTTCCGAAGTTCAAATTGAAAATAAAAGAGGGAGAGAGAGGGAAATGCTGCACGACACAGTGCATGGGCCGGGTTCATGCGCGTGGGGCGCCGGCCCATGGAAACAGTAAAGGGGGTGGGGCCCATTTTCAACCACTGGGGAAAACCGAAAAGAGAAACTAGGTGATCACTGTTCAAACGGGCCCACAAGGCAATGAATGAACCGGCCATTAGGGCATCATTAAGAGCTAATGAATGCACTTAGGGTTAACTAAAGCGGCTAATGCTGTTTGTCTTTAATCCCGACTGGGATTTGGGTCATTAAGGCGTTAATTAACGCCTGGAGTTGGTCGGGACACGCCACCAAGGCTCCAGAATGCTGCAGAATACGGCTTCGCCGCGGTAGTAAGCGCGCATGAGCGGGAGTGGCCAAAATGGAGAGCTCAGGGGATGGCGAACGGGTGGTGTTCGTGGCGGCGCTGGGGGATCGCTGGAGAAGCGGTGCGGTGGAGAGGAGCGACGGCGGCGGCGATCGGCCATGGTGAAGTAGGGGTTCGGTGGCGGTTCGGGCTGGGGAAGGGGAGCATAGGGTGACGCGTGGCGAGGCGGAGCTACCGAGCCAGAGACAGGGACCGGAGAGGGATGGTGGATGGCGGTGGGTACTAAAGAAGGCGGTGGCCGGAGGCAGGGAAGGAGACCAATACCGGCGGCGGTGGTGGGCAATCCCGAAGGGGACTTTGGGAAAGCTTCCTGGGGCCCTCGGGCTCACGGTGACGTGGTGGAGGCGTAGAGGCGGCACCGGAGGCAGCTAGTCGACGATGGGGGTTGCGTTGGCCGAAAAGAAGAAGCGCGGCTTTTGCGGAGGAACCTTACTAGGGGCGAAGGAGGAGGTGTGGGGGAGGTAAGGGAGCACAAGGAATGCTTTATAGGCCAAGGGAGGCTTGGAGAGCTGTTGGAGAGGTGGTGGGTGCATGGGGTCCCGATGTAGTGCGGTGTGGGCGCTCACGCATGGAGAAGACAGGGCGGGGAGTGGGTGAGCTTGGCGAGGGAGCAGTGACTTTGGCGGCTGCTGACGAGGGTGCAAGGCTCGGACCGGCTTCTTCGGGCAAGCGAGGACGGCGGGGATGGCCATGGCGTCATGGCACGGCCGCGCTGCGAAGACAGGGCATGGCGAGGGAGAGGAAGTCGCGGTTGTCAGCGAAGTGAGTGGGAGCTCGTGGGGTGCAGAGGGTAGGCAGTGGCAGAGAAGCACGAGCGAGAGAGAAGGAAAAAAGAGAAAGGGTGGCTCGGCGGCTCCAATAACGTCCACGAGTATTTTGATAATATTTGACAACTTGTTCGGTTTGTTCTCTCGAGATTATCAACGAGAAGTTGCTTCTCATTAGATACATTATAATTACATACAACATTGTAACAATGCGAACCATGAGCTATTTTACACTTTACTATGTACATCATGTATCGATTTCAACGCACGTATCAATGGCTCTTTAATTGTACTCAAGTTTGGATCTTCGCCATTTGTAGACCAAATACGAATATGACAAAAGGAATATATTTTCCTGGTTTTGGAAGAAGTAAGATTGGTAAATGCATCCCGTGAACAGGCTTCGAGTTCGAATGTTAACACTAGAAATCATTGTGAAATATTCCTTTGTAAAATATAGTTTCATTTTACTATAATAAAACTTATCTAGATTAGTTGGCCATTTAATATCGACTTCATTGTATTCATTGTGAAATATTCTTTGTCTTGTTCCGATGAAGTGAAATATATTTTCATAAATATATATTTTTTGTAATTTGTAACAATATATGATAATAGAAATTATCGATTAAAGTAGTACTCCGGAAACCATGTTAATGTATTTAGAATAAAATAGAGTATTCAACTCAGTAGACCAAAGAAAAACAATTTGATACTAGTCATCAGTCCATGCATGAGCTAGCCGGTTTCACACTCAACTTTAGGGGAGAGATTAGGTTATGCTTATGCAACCATGCTTTCGAAAGAATTAAATATGACGTATGCACCAATTATAAACCGGTAACAATGAGGAATTCATTAGGTTGCAAGGTACGTTCTGATTTGACTCCATTCATAAGCAGATAGTGATAACCTTCGATTTCTTCTTTTCCGACAAAAGTAAAAGTAAACAGCACTTTAGCTAACCAAAAGTGTTTACAAAGGTAAAAGTAAACAGCACTCATTGGGTATTCATTAGGCAGAAAGTATGTGTTCTGATTCGAATCCCCTTATAAACAGACGGGATATGTTTCGGTTGCTTCTCTTCCAAAGAGTGAAAGTGAAAAAAAGAATAACATTTTAGTTAGTTCAGAAAAATGATTAGATGCGAGCACGAGCTCACAAAAATTTCAGTAGCCGGCAGCAGGTCCTAGCCAGAATACCAAAGCACATATTATCGATGACAGAAAAGAGTTTTGTAGTCATGGAATCTCTGAGAAACAATGCCGTTAATAATTTGGGCCCAGACACTCCAGCACTAGACGCTTAAACGTAAGCTGCATCAGTAGTATTAAGCTATTCCTATCGTTTCAGATGATCAGAGGAAGACATATGGAAGAACCATATCAGATACAAATCTTAATTGATTATATTCCATCTCTAATAATCTTGTCATATAAAACATATATTCTAACATCCCTCAAAGTAGGAGCGGGAGCATCACGGACGCTCAGGCTGAAGAAAAAGCCGACGAGGATACTCAAGCTGGAGTAGAAGCTCACGAGGAGTACCATGCGAAGAGCCTGTGGTGAGGTTATCTGTCGTCGAGGTAGCCGTCGAAGTAGGATTGCCAATGATGAAGAAATCGTAGGAGATCACCGTAGACGAAGATAACATCGATGTAGCAAGGAGTCAATGTTGAGGTTGTTGCAGTCATAGTTCGGTTTACCAGCCGATTTTTGGCCGTAAATCGGCCATATCGGTCTTATCGGACCCCCCACCCCCCTCGCAGACTTCAAACCGGCCAAAATCGGCCCAAAAATTCGAATATTCTTGAATTTTGCTCGAATTTGGTAACACAGGTCGGCCACCAGTATCGAGGGTGATGAGCAATAGTATTGGGAGGACTCAACGGCGGTGGCAATGCGTAGATCGGTGCAAAAGAGAGGGCTGTGCAGCACGGCAGTTGACGAAGTAGACAGGTGGTGCACACATACAACCAAAAGAGAGAAGGAGAGGGACACTGGAGGTAGATAGGTGTTGGCCATTGAGAATAGCAGGAGACAGTAAAGAAAGGGGAGAAGTCAACATTGCAGCGATTAGAGAAGCCGACGGTAGGGAGTCTAGTGCGAACCACATGCTAGTATCAACGAAGAAGTAGAGAATCCAATAGTGAAGCGATCAAAGAAGCCAACGGTAGGTAGTTGAACCTGAATTGCGTACTGGTATCGACAAAGAAGTAGAGGAAGGACTACGTAGCGGCCAGTAGCTGAAGAGAGACAAGAAGTAGAGCAGAAGCTAATGGTGCACGAGAAGATGTGATGGGCTTGATGTGGTAGTCACCGGCGGAGTGCATGGCGGCTGGGGAGAGACAACGAGGAAACAACCGATCTTTTGATCGGTGAGGGTGAGGAAAGCGATCTATTGATCGGAAAGGGACATATCTATCTACAACGTATAGTGTAGCCCCAGGAGATTAGATCTTGGATGTGGATATCATGGGGATATGCTCATGATCTTAGGATGATGAAACAATTGGCAATGGCTTTGTTGGTTTGAAGTTTCATACGTTTTCGGCAAAGTTAGAGAGGCGGCCAATGAACTGCGATCTGACCGTTTTTGTGCTGAATGTTGAGATAATTGAAAATTGATTATGGGTTATGTTATATCCATATTTGTTAATACATATATGTTGCATATTGCATGTTTTGAGCTAACGTGGGTCAAGTTGTGAAGAACTTGTTCCCGGAGACGATTTCTTGGTCTATTGCTGTGCAGATGGCTTGCAGGTCAAGTGACTCAAGCGTGGCGCAGAATGGACAAGGATGATCGAACGGGCAGTTCGGTGCGACTGATTTGATCAAGCGGTGCGGGGGTCAGTGCAAGTGCCAAGGTGGTCCGGTGGGAACCAGATGGGAGAGACTCGCCGACACGATGAGAGCTGCTGGATCAACCTACACATGGCGAAGCAGGCGATTGCTTCAACTGGATTGGACTCTGTCTTCGGAAAAGATCGAGAAGGGGTATTTTGGTAATTTTACTAAATACCGCCTTGGTGACCTAATGCCAACCCGCGTCGCAAGACGGTGCGTCAAGAAGTGGATTAGGTCAAGAGAAGTGAAGACGGCGCTTTAAAATACGTGCGTGTGTGTTCCATTGTTGTTGGGCCTTAACGGAAGCCCATTGGGTTTAATCTTCTAGAACCTCCAATTCTAAAAGGGTTTTAGGGTTGGTGGCTGTCATATAAAAGGATGGAGATGGGACATCCGTGTTGGAGCGCCAGTAGTGCCCCGCAGAAAAGCAGAACCCGTGGCGGCGGCTGTAGGTATAGCGCCCGCAAAAACCGGAGGTCTGGCGGCGGCTTGTCCTCCCGCAGAAATAGGCTTGATGTGTCTATAATTGATGGCCGCCCTCATGCATGTGAGATGTTTCTTACTGTGTATGTTATGAAATGCATTAATGGCTGTTTTAAGATTTGTTTATTCGGCTACCATTAATGATGTGACTCGACTGAGTCTCTGGTTTAAGTGCTGTGCGTTTTGCTGTTTGGATTTATTTACTGCCTTGGCTGCTTGTTGATGCGATGGAAGTTTTGATATTAACTGCTAGAAGTTTGCTGTTTGGATTTGGTGATTGCCTTGACTGTAGTTCTTCGTGCTTGCTTATCGGCTCGATTAATCGGTAATG
Organism: Phyllostachys edulis; assembly: GCA_036346405.1. Lineage (NCBI taxonomy): Eukaryota > Viridiplantae > Streptophyta > Magnoliopsida > Poales > Poaceae > Phyllostachys > Phyllostachys edulis. The sequence goes on along the minus strand of CM070555.1, from coordinate 20,434,962 downwards.
GTGCGGCTCATCTTTGTCGCGTGCGTCTTGGCGGCAAATGTTGTTTTTGCTTGTCTCATCAGTTTGTGAAACACGATTTCTTTATTGCTTTGGTTACAGAATCTAGTGGATGCAACTTGTTGATCAGTTTTTTGCTTGGCTGCCATCAATGATCTGACTAAGTCTACGGTTTGATTGCCAGCGGTTTCTTGTTTAAGTTTTGTTTATTGCTTCAACTACTGTTTCTCAGTGTGCTTGTTGGCTCAGCTTCTTGTGGATTGTTGCGGCTGTAGAGATCGTCGTTTCGTGCCTCTACATGTGAGTGGATTCTTGCTGTGCTGGCCGATCGGACAGATTTGCTTTAGGCGTGCGTATGTGCTGTTTTCAGATCTATTTATTTGCCTTGGCTGCTGTTCCTTGTACATGCTTGTTAGCTCTGTATGTTTGATTGAGGCAGCAGTTGGTGGTGGATGTGGCACAAGCTGTGCGGTTTGTTGCAGCACACGACCTATGTGTGATGTTTCTCTGTGCGTGTCTGGTTGGTTTGATGTTGAAATTCCTGTGCATGTGATGTTGTGCTCCAGTAGAAAATAGGAGCCCTTGTAGGAGCTTGTAATGTCATCGGCAGCTGAGCATGCTCTGTTCTGTAGACAGAGAAATCAAGATCTGGCAGTTTAGCTTGGGCTGCCATCTTGATTCGACTGAATCTCTGTTTGCTGTGGGTGTGCGTGTGGTCTTGAGATGTTTGTAGTCTTGAGCTTCGGGGTTTGATCAGATTCAACACAGGTCATCCGCTATGCCTGTATACAGATCTTCATAGCTTTTTAGCTATTGGGGTGAAAGTAGTGTTGAGTTTGATCGAGGAGAAAAATAGAGAAAGTGTCTATTCACTCCCCCTCTAGTTGTCTTTTCGGTCCTACAATTGGTATCAGAGCCCGGTTAGCTCTTCTCATAGATCTTAACCGGTCTTTGGAGCCATGGCGACTGACAAGTATTCAACCAAACCACCTTTTTTTTGATGGAGTTGATTTTGCTTACTGGAAGGCACGCATGCATGCCTACATCGAGGCTCAAGGGCATGCTATTTGGCTTAAGGTCAAAAATTCATTTGTCGTGCCAGCCAATGACGATGTGATCACTCCAAATGTTGAGGCTAATAGCAAGGCTCAGAACTTTCTGATCCAAGGTCTTAGTCGATCTGAGTTTGAGCGCGTGGCTCATTTGAGGTCTGCTCACGAGATCTGGAGGACCCTTTGTGACTACCACGAGGGTTTGCCTACAATCAAGGAAGTGAGACAGAACCAGCTCAAGAAAGAATACTCAAAGATCGAGCAAAGACCTGGTGAGTCTTTAGATGAGCTGTGGGGGAGGTTCTCCAAGATTCTTAATGATCTTCGCGATGTTGATCTTGTTTTCACTGAGTTTGAGAATGCACGCCAGCTTCTGGGTGCTCTTGATGTGAGGGTCTAGGGGATGAAGATCACATCCATCAATGACAACACTGTCATGAGTGAGCTTACCATGGATAAGCTCTACTCGAGGTTGAAGACGCATGAGATTGACTTTATCTCGCGTCTCCCCAAGACAGAGTCGATGGCTTTGGTGGTCGACCCATCTAAGGGTAGCTCGACCGATTCCTTTGATTTTGGCTCATCTGGCTTTTCTTTGTCCGCTTTACATTCTTTGAGCGATGAGCAGCTAGAGAGGCTACCTGAGGATAATTTAGCCCTCCTATCCACCAAATTCTCGAGAGTTTACAACAAGGTGAGGAACAAAAGGAGAGGTGGTCCGATCACTTGCTTTGAGTGTGGTGAGCCAAACCACATTCGCTCTAAGTGCCCCAAGCTGAAGGGCAAGGAGGAGAAGGACACTCGGAGGCGTCCTCAAGCTAGGGATGCGAAACCCAAGAAGACCAACTATCGCAAGTTAAATCACCGGGTCCTTCTTGCTCTAGAGAATGTTGACATGAGCGATGTGGACTCGGAGACAGAGGACGACGAGGATGACACCCATGGCAAGAAGAAGGCTCAGGACTTCACCGGCATGTGTTTCATGGCCAGGGATAGCCACGACGTCGACGACCCTTTCAGCGATCCCGATGAGGTAAGTCCCTCACTTGCTGATATGAAACGTGCTTTGGTCCTTGCTGAACAAAAACTGAATAAACAAGCAAAAATGATTAAGAAACAGGACACCATGATTGATAACTTGAACCTAGAAGTTGTTAAGCTCAAATCCATTGATCTAGTTGACATTTGTGATTTTTGCTCCTGCTTGAAGAATGAATTGTCTAATCTGAAATCTGCTCATTCCTCTGTTGTGAATCAATTGAAAGATGCTCTTGATGAACTAGAATCCCTCAAGTCTAGTCCTGCTTGCATGAATGCCATTGCTTTAGATGTGACTACTGTAGATGCTATCCCTTTGCCTTGTTCAAATTGTGCTTTGCTTGAACTAAAATTGGATAGTGCTACAAAAGAATTGATGAAATTTGATGCTAGTCACACCTGCTCTCATTGTGAGAAAAATAAGATTAAAATAAAGGAGATGAGTGAAATGGTTCTTTACTCTAAAACTGCTTCATGTGAAAACTGTGTTAAACTCACAATTGAGAATGATGCCTTAAACAAGACTCTTGAGGAGAAAGCTAAAATTGAACAATCCATGTCCATGACTGCTTCCAAGAAAGCTGTTGAGTCTGATTCTTGTACTCTTTGTATTGAACTTGGGCATAATGTAGATAAGATACAAGAAGCATTTAGAGTTAAGTTCAAAGAGCAGTTGGATAGGATTAGAGATAACTGTTGTGTGTCTTGTGAGGCTTTGAAAGCCGAGGTAGCTCACTATAAGGAAAAGTCTGATAGGGTTAGCATGTCAAATAAGTGTGCTTCTTGTTATGAACTAGCCAAACAAAATGACTACCTTAAAGGGACTCTTGAGAGATTTATTGGTGGGAAGAAGAATCTCAACATGATTCTAGACAAATCTAAGGTGAGTATGAATAATAGTGGCCTAGGATTTGATTCCTTAGAGCATACCAAGAACCATCCACCTAAGGTTGTTAGAGCTGTTGAGAGTGGCCTGTTTGAGGTAGAACCCTCTAAGCCATCTAAGATTGTCTTTAAATCTGCTGGTTTTGCCCAAACTACTTCTAGCAAGATAGGTGCTTCTACTTCATCAGGTCAGACCCTTCAAAAGGTCAAGTACCATTGCACCTTCTGCAAGAAGAATGGCCACATTGTTGAGTTCTGCTTCCGTAGAGCCAAGATTGAGAGGAAGGAGAGGATGAGTACCTTGAGAACCATTAGAGGAGTTTCTTCACCTGCTGTAGTCTCTAGAGCTAGGCAGCCTGTCTTTCCTGCTAGACATAGTCCTAGGTTCGTAGATGACTTCTTTGACTCCTTTGGTGGATCTAGGCAGCGTTCTTGTTTAGGATATCGTGAGGAGAGACCACGGGTAGCATCTAGATAGGGGGAGTACCGACCTTTTGGTAGGTCGATTCGGAGAGGTCTAGGTGGTTCTCGTGTGCATTCTTATGATTTTGCTCCTAACCATTTCTTCTTTGCTTCTCTTGTTTTGCCCAAGCATCGTGTGACTCGATCTTTGGATTCCCAAGTCTTTTATCACTAACTTGATCTTGAGGCACAGATGTTTCCTGTTCGTGCTTTGTAGGTCCGTCGTGCGAGGAAGGAGGACATATGGCTTGTTGACTCCGGGTGTTCTCGACACATGACTGGAGATTCTAGATGGTTCTCCTCCCTCACACGTGCATCCGGCAATGAATTGATCATATTTGGGGATGCTTCTACCGGGACCGTGACAGCCAAGGGCACAGTGCGCGTCAACAACAAATTCATGCTCAAGGATGTCGCTTTGGTAAGTAAGCTGAGGTATAATCTGCTATCTGTTTCTCAGCTGCTTGATGAGGGTCTAGAGGTGAGATTTAAGAGTGGTGAGTGTAGAGTTCTAGATTCCTCCGGTGAGCTTGTCTTTAAGATCTCCAGGTTTGAGAGGATCTTTTGTGCTGATTTCAGTATCTCTTCAGCCCTAGGTGTCTTGTAGCTTCTGACTCCCATGATCTAGTGTTGTGGCATCGTAGGCTTGGACACATAGGCTTCGATCACTTGACTAGAGTTAGTAGCAAGGATTTGATTAGAGGCTTGCCTAGGCTGAAGGCTGTTAGAGACCTTATTTGCTCACCCTGTAGACATGGTAAGATGGTTTCTGCTTCTCATCCACCTCTTACCTCAGTGATGACCGATGGACCAGGTCAGCTCTTGCACTTAGACACTGTTGGTCCTTCTAGAGTCCAGTCTGCCGGTGGGAAATGGTATGTGCTTGTGATTGTGGATGATTACTCCAGGTATTCATAGGTTTATTTTCTGGTTTCTAAGGACGAGGCATTTAGCTTCTTTAGAGAGTTGGTCCTTAGACTTGCTGTTGAGCTTCCTGGAGCTTTGAGAGCCATTAGGAGTGACAATGGGACAGAATTCAAGAATTCTTCCTTTGCCACCTTTTGCACTGATAAGGGTATTGAGCACCAGTTTTCTTCTCCTAGAGTTCCTCAGCAGAATGATGTTGTAAAGAGGAAGAATAGGACCCTTGTAGAGATGGACAGGACCATGCTTGATGAGCATTCCACACCTAGGAGGTTTTGGGCTGAGGCGATCTCTACCGCTTGTTATATCTCTAATAGGGTATTCTTGAGATCTGTGATTGGTAAGACTTCGTATGAGCTCAGATTTGGTCATAAGCCCAAAGTTTCTCATTTCAAGATTTTTGGTTGCAAGTGCTTTATTCTTAAACATGGCAACCTTAATAAATTTGAATCTAGATGTTCAGATGGCATATTTCTTGAATATCCTGCTCATTCTCGTGGCTATCGTGTATTTAATTTTGACACTAACAAAGTTGTTGAGACTTGCGAAGTCACTTTTGATGAGGCTAGTCCTGGTACTAGACCCGATGATGTAGTTATACAGGTTTCTGAGAGCATCTTCGTCGATGATGACTCTGAGGATGAGGACCCAATCCATCCTCAAGTCCCTTTTGACATGGTTGGAGAGCACGCTTCTACTACACCGACTTGGATGAGCGACCTCATCCTACCTTCACCGATGATCGAGTGGCTCTGCTCCTACCTCCACGCCCATGAGGTAGAGGCCACTTGACACCGGAGCTCCTCTTCGCATTCAAATGACAACATCCACTGAAAGAGATGATTGGGGATCTTCATGAGCGAGTCACTCGCTCCAGGTTCATTTCTTCTGATTCTCATGCACATTCTACTTTTGTTGCTTCTTTTGAACCCCGAGATGTCACCCATGCTCTTTCTGATGCCTCTTGGATCAATGCCATGCATGAAGAACTTGAAAATTTTGAAAGAAACAAAGTCTGGACCTTAGTTGAACCTTCACCTAATCATAATGTAATTGGAACAAAATGGGTTTTCAAAATAAGCAAAGTGAAGATGGGTTGGTAGTTCGCAATAAGGCTAGACTTGTAGCACAAGGGTATTCCCAGGTAGAGGGTTTAGACTTTGAGGAGACTTTTGCTCCTGTAGCTAGATTGGAAGCCATTCATATTTTGCTAGCTTTTGCGGCATCCAAGGGCTTCAAGCTATTTCAAATGGATGTCAAAAGTGCTTTTCTGAATGGTTTCATAGAAGAAGAGGTTTTTGTCAAGCAACCTCCTGGTTTTGAAAATCCTAAGTTCCCAAACCATGTTTTTAAACTCTCCAAAGCCTTGTATGGATTGAAGCAAGCTCCTAGAGCTTCGTATGATATGCTTAAGAGTTTCCTACTCAAAAATGATTTTAAAATGGGAATGGTTGATAAAACCTTGTTCACTCTCAAGCATGGCAGTGACTTTTTGTTGGTTCAGATTTATGTGGATGGCATTATATTCGGTGGTTCCTCTCATGCTTTGGTGTCAGTTTTGATTCTATGAGCGGGGAGTTCGAGATGAGCATGATGGGCGAATTGACATTCTTCCTTGGTCTTCAAGTCAAGCAACTAAAAGAAGGCACCTTCATTCATCAAAGTAAGTATACAAAGGACCTTCTTCGGCGCTTCGACATGGGAAGCAGTAGACCAATGTTTACTCCCATTGCCACAACCACCGTGTTGGACCCAGATGAGGATGGCGAGCCCGTGGACGGAAGAATCTTGCGAAGATGATTGGCTCCTCCTCTACCTCATAGCGTCGAGGCGGACATACAATTATTTGTGTGTCATGCGCTCGATTCGAGCTTCCCTCGAGCTTCTCATCGTCAAGCAGTGCGTCGCATATTCAGGTACCTCCAGGACACTCTTGACTTTGGACTTTGGTATTCTTCTTCTTCTGCTCTCTCTATTCGGGCTTTTTCTGATGCTGATTTTGCCGGGTGCATAGTAGATAGGAAGAGTACTTCTGGCACTTGTCAATTCTTAGGCACATCTCTTATCTCTTGGTCTTCTAGGAAACAGTCTTCTGTTGCTCAGTCCACTGTCGAGGCCGAGTATGTAGCTACAGCCAGTAGTTGCTCTCAGGTTCTCTGGATCTTATCTACTCTTCGGGACTATGGGTTGTTTTTGGGTAGTGTTCCTCTTTTCTGTGACAACACTTTTGCCATTAACATTGCCAAAAACCCAGTGCAGCATTCTAGGACTAAGCATATTGACATTCGATACCATTTCCTTAGAGACCATGTTGAGAAAGGTGATGTTGTGCTTCATTTTGTTGAGTCTGAGCAGCAGGTTGCGGATATTTTCACTAAAGCTCTTGATTCTTCTCATTTTGCTTCTTTGTGGGGAGAGTTGGGGGTTATTAGTTCTCTTGGCCTGCTTTGAGGGGGAGTTTGCTCTTTTTGCATTCATTGTATCATAATGCATTTTATTTCAGCAACTTGCATTGAAAAATAAACTTGTGGAGCTTTGATTATTATCCTTGTATGACTTGATTTCATGCTTTATACCCTGCCATGTCTTGTGCTAGTTTGCTAGACTTCTTTTATGGCTTTTTATGTATAGCTTAGCCTTTGCCTTGCTAGCTTTATTATCTGTGAGCAAATTGAATCAAAACATGACTTGTTGGATCTTGTGACTAGTTTTGCTATAGTGATCTTCTCATGATTCATGCCATGTCATATAGGCTTAACTGAGTCTTGAACTTATTCTGAGTTTTAAATTGAGCTATGATAATTCTTAAGTCAAGCAAATGAAAAATGAGCTTTTTTGTGCGAAAAAACTGATCTCATCAATTCTCTCTTATGAGACGGCTTGCCATTGCACTAGGCATGAACTCAGGGGGAGTTTTGGATGACCCAGACTATTCTCTTAAGCTTTTGTTGCTTGGGATGGTCGTAGTGAGGCTTGAGATCTAGCACAATGTTAAGAAAACAAATTGGCAATTGGTTGAAGCTTAGGAGGCAGTTGTGGATGGCTCCTAGTCCAGGACTTGCTTTACTAAGATGAAACCAATCATTTTCCGCAAAGTGCTCAAAGTGCTAAATTCTAAATGTTTGAACAAATTGATTCACAATTGATCTAAAAATGCTCAAAATTGACTCATTTTTTAGCTTCTGGCTCCATTTTGCTTATTGACATGGCCTGACTCATTTTTGGATACCTTTAGTTAAACTGTGATCTTGAGCCCCTTGTCATGCTGTCGATTCATTTAATCTCAGATTATTGCTGTTTTGGCCTTAGCTTTGCTGTACATGGTTTGCCATGATTGAACATAGTGTCTTCACATAATATGGCTTGGTGTAATACTTGTATAGTCTTCTTGGATAATCTTCATGGCTCCTTTTGCTCAAATTATAAACAAAACAAACAAAAAAAAAATGAAAAATTACAAAAATTGCAGCCATTCCATTACATTCATGTTCTATCTTCTTCCATGCACCTTGATGAATCCATTATCAAAGGGGGAGAAAGATTGGTCACAAATGTTGTTTTTAGAGCTTTTTGGAGTCATAGGGAGGAAATTGGTTTTTCTGGAAATTTGGTACTCACAATGATCAAAGGTCAAATAGAATAATTGTTCTTTCATATGGACCTAAGTGAGATTTTTGCTATTCTTTGGAAATTGAAGCTTTTGTGCTTTCTTTAGCCTTATCTCACTTGTTTATGCTATTCTGGAGCCAGCTTAGTCATTTCCTTAGTTTTTTCTTGCATTTGGACCAAGTTGTGCCTTTGCGCGAAAACTGCGAGTATTTTACTTTTCAAACCCCAAAACTTCATTTTCTGGAAGATTGCCAATGTGTTCATCAAGGGGGAGATTGTGGATATCATGGGGATATGCTCATGATCTTAGGATGATGAAACAATTGGCAATGGCTTTGTTGGTTTGAAGTTTCATGCGTTTTTGACAAAGTTAGAGAGGCGGCCAGTGAACTGCGGTCAGACCGTTTTTGTGCCGAATGTTGAGATAATTGAAAATTGATTATGGGTTATGTCATATCCATATTTGTTAATACATATATGTTGCATATTGCATGTTTTGAGCTAACGTGGGTCAAGTTGTGAAAAACTTGCTCCCGGAGACGATTTCTTGGTCTATTGCTATGTAGGTGGCTTGCAAGTCAACGACGGTCAACGGCGAGGAGGATCGGGACTAAGCTTGGAGAGCTGAGGTTCAGAATGATCATGGATGCCGGGTGAGGTCAAGTGACTCAAGCGTGGCGCAGAATGGACAAGGATGACCGAACGGGCAGTTCGGTGCGACTGGTTTGATCAAGCGGTGCGGGGGTCGGTGCAAGTGCCATGGTGGTCCGGTGGGAACCGGATGGGAGAGACTTGCCAACACGATGAGAGCCGCTGGATCAACCTACACGTGGAGAAGCAGGCGATTGCTTCAACTGGAGTGGACTCGGTCTTCGGAAAAGATCGAGAAGGGGTATTTTGGTAATTTTACCAAATACCGCCTTGGTGACCTAATGCCAACCCGCGGCGCAAGACGGTGTGTCAAGAAGTGGTTTAGGTCAAGAGGAGTGAAGACGGCGCTTTAAAATGCGTGCGTGTGTGTTCCGTTGTTGTTGGGCCTTAACGGAAGCCCATTAGGTTTAATCTTCTAGAAGCTCCAATTCTAAAAGGATTTTAGGGTTGGTGGCTGTCATATAAAAGGATGGAGATGGGACATCCGTGTTGGAGCGCTAGTAGTGCCCCGCAGAAAAGTAGAACACGTGGCGGCGGCTGTAGGTATAGCGCCCGCAAAAACCGGAGGTCTGGCGGCGGCTTGTCCTCCCGCAGAAATAGGCTTGATGTATCTGTAATTGATGGCCGCCCTCATGCATGTGAGATGTTTCTTACTGTGTATGTTACGAAATGCATTGATGGTTGTTTTAAGATTTGTTTATTCGGCTGCCATTAATGATGTGACTCGACTGAGTCTCTGGTTTAAGTCTTTGTCGCGTTTCTTTGTTTGGATTTATTCTTGCCTTGGTCGCTTGTTGATGCGACGGAAGTTTTGATATTAACTGCCAGCAGTTTGCTGTTTCGATTTGGTGATTGCCTTGACTGTAGTTCTTTGTGCTTGCTTATCAGCTCGGTGTCGTGTGGTGCGGCTCATCTTTGTCGCGTCGTCTTGGCGGCAAATTCTTTTTGCTTGTCTCATCAGTTTGTGAAACACGATTTCTTTATTGCTTTGGTTACAGAATCTAGTGGATGTGACTTGTTGATCAGTTTTTTGCTTGGCTGCCATCAATGATCTGACTAAGTCTTCGGTTTGATTGCCAGCGGTTTCTTGTTTAAGTTTTGTTTATTGCTTCAACTACTATTTCTCAGTGTGCTTGTCGGCTCAGCTTCTTGTGGATTGTTGCGGCTGTATAGATCGCCGTTTCCTGGCTCTGCATGTGAGTGGATTCTTGCTATCTTGTGTCAAGCAATTCTTTATTTGTCGTCTTGTATGTCTTGCTGTTTTCAGATTTATTTATTTGCCTTGGCTGCTGTTCCTTGTACATGCTTGTCAGCTCTGTATGTTTGATTGAGGCAGCAGTTGGTGGCGGATGCGGCACAAGCTGTGCGGTTTGTTGCAGCACACGACCTATGTGTGATGTTTCTCTGTGCGTGTCTGGTTGGTTTGTTGTTGGAATTCCTGTGCATGTGACGCTGTGCTCCAGCAGAAAATAGGAGCCCTTGCAGGAGCTTGTAATGTCATCGGCAGCTGAGCATGCTCTGTTCTGTAGACAGAGAAATCAAGATCTGGCAGTTTAGCTTGGGCTGCCATCTTGATTCGACTGAATCTCTGTTTGCTGTGGGTGTGCGTGTGGTCTTGAGATGTTTGTAGTCTTGAGCTTTGGGGTTTGATCAGATTCAACACAGGTCATCCGCTATGCCTGTATACAGATCTTCATAGCTTTTTAGCTGTTGGAGTGAAAGTAGTATTGAGTTTGATCGAGGAGAAAAATAGAGAAAGCATCTATTCACCCCCTCTAGTCACCTTTCCGGTCCTACAATGGAGATTGAATCATCTCTCCAAGGGGCAACACACAATGGAATTTTGGTGGTGGCTATGAACAGGCCCAGATGCGAACCCGCTCTGATACCATGAAGGAGAATAGAATAGTTGGAATAATTGGATGTTTTTCTTAAGCCTCGGAGGGCATATATGTAGAATACAAGGTGACTTGGAGATCAAGTCAATCTACTAGAGATATGAAAGGAATCATATGCGATACAAATCCTAATTGTTTATACTCTATCTCTAATAATCTTTTCATACAAGGCATGTACTCTAACAAGAATAATTGATCCAAGAACAATCATTCCCATGGGCCCAAAGATGATCGCCTACAATTCCAAGCTGCTTCATGAGTTCAATAATTCGGTTACAAACTTTATGGACTTATAGAATACTACAGGTTTTTGGAAACGCATCATTGTGTAGCAATGTCACGGTGCTACAGTACGTTGATCGGAAAGGAAAGGATGAGATCGTGTTGTGCAAGTGCAGCAAAACATTGTAACATAGGTACTATTCATGAACAGTGTAGCATCGTTGTAGCTATTGATACGGGTCGTCCTTCCCAGATCGGACAGCTCAGATCTGCTGAATATCACGACACTATGCTCCTCTGCCATTGGCAGAGGATGCCAATCCTAGGTTTTTCCCGTGCTACGAAATACGAAACCTACAAGTTGTCTTCTGACCAAAAGATGGACGAGTAATTTAGAGAGCATTTTTTGGAGATTGCACTATCCCAACAATTTTGTGTGCTCGGATAGACATGATTAGAAGGGAGCAATACTATAACATCCCAAAAATACCCAAATACAAAAATATGGGATTTTAAAAACTTTTCATATGATTATCTGTTGCCATCATTTTGCCTACATTTTTGGGAGTTACTTGAATTTCAATTTTCTTTTTGTTGGCACAACTAATGTACAATAGAAGCCCTAAATACCTAAACCCTAGAATCGGGAACCCTACAAATCATCATAACAAAGTATTACCTGTAAAATATTTCGTGAAATGTAAACTTTAAGAATCAAACGCTAGAAATACAAAACTAAGACATGTATTACAAATTTCTTCATATCAAATAATAAAGTGCCAACAAACTGGAGCTTAAAAATATTTTTAGAGAAAAATAAGAACTAATAAAATTCTACAAAAATTACAGTATGAATTAAACTTTGTCAGGAACCTTCCCGTAAGGTTTCATGATTTTTGGGTTTGTAACTCTATGCCTAAAAAATCACTTAAATCATCAGCATTTTGGAAACTCAATTTCTTGTTTTCCTTTCACTGGCCAGTGGACCCCATCAGGCAGAGCTCAAGCTCAATTACTACATTTCTTCTTTGCCAGTCACTCCTTGCATGAGCGCCACGCCACTGCTCGCGTGTCCAGCCCGAGCGTAGCGCCCATGCTGCAGCCAACTCCGAGCTCATCGCCTCTCGTCTATAAAGCCATGTCCTAGCCTGCCTTCGCCCTTCCTCTGCATTTCTTTCCTTCCCCTCCATTCTCCAAACGCAGCAGCTCAAGCAAGCACGAAGGTGCAAGTGCTACCTTCGGCCGCCCACGCCGTGCTCGCCGTCACCACCGCGCCCCCAGCACGCCACCAGTACTCCGGCGTGTACTTCTCCCCCACGCCTCTACTTCATCACTGAACGCCAAAGAGACCAGGAGTCGCAAGCACAGAGTGAGCTCAAGCATGCCGCCGGGCCGCCATTGCTGCCTCCACGCTCTCCGATCACTCCGGTGCCCTCCAGCCATTGCCAACTGCGTCACACGGTGCTCCTCGTCTCCGCGAGCCAAGCCCCCAATCAATCGGAAGATTCCCCGCCGGAGCGACACCCCCAAGGCGAGCTTGTCGTGCCGCCATGGATCACCGCCGCCGTCCCAACGCAGCCACCCTCAGCCCCCTCCGACCACACCCGTGAGTTACCCTAGCTCTCCTCAAGCTCGTGCTCACCCAAACACCACCCCCCTCCCTTACCCGTGCGCCACCGCCCCTTTCTCCCCCTCGGCTGGCCGCCGCGTACCATCGTCCGGTCGCCACTGGTCGCTTTGAGCCACGTCGCTGCCACCTACAGGATCATCTTCCCCTCCCCAACCCATTTTTGTGGTTTCCAGCCACCACCGGTGTCCCCCTCGCCGGCGTTGGGCGGCGCCCGAACTGCCTCCTTCTCCTCTGTTACTGCGCGCTATGCTTTCACTCTGTGCTATGTGACTGAATGCCTGGGTGAATGACTTGGTGTATGAGGGGCAGGTGGACCTCCCCATCTCTCTCACACACACACTGTGTATTTCAATGTATGGCAGTAGGTACATCCCAATTAGTTGGTTAATTAAGTCTAATTGTAGGGTCACTGATTAACATACAAATCAAACAACCCTTGTATCTTGTTAAGATTAATTAGTAATTAGTTTATATAATTAAAAGTCAGTTAGTAATTTGAGAGGTTATAAATTAGATAAGATCTTCATGACTCTAGATTAGAAGAAAGGATGTATATGAAATTATAACCTAGTGATTAGTTAAAAGAGCAGTAGAGCCATAATTCATTTTAAATAGTCACTTGTGTAGTTAAAACAACAGTGGGAGGCCTTGTAGCTAAGAATCGCATTAAGTCAATAAGGTGATTAGTGTAAATAATTAGATGTCAAGTAGTTGTCATTACTGGTATACCCAAACTACACATCTAATCATGAGTCATATATCCAATGTAGTGGTCACGACGACATATAGACCGTAGGCCATGGATGTAGTACTGATAATAATGGAATCAAGTCGGTTAGTGATTAGCTAAGATGATCATATAAAAGGTGTCTAGGCGACCACTTAACCCCAGGCCATTAGCTATTGTTTAGTAAATGTTAGCTTACTTATCAAAGATCAATATCACTTGGAGCAATAATATGACAAGTACACTTCACCTATAATTAGGTCTTAATGGCAAATAGAAATTAAACTGCAAGTCCAAGCCATGTGAGATCTTCCATTGGATAAATGTTAATAAGATGAACTCGGTTAATTACCCACTAAATAAAGACTAGCAGCCAACGATACAACTGGTCAACTCGCAGGCTAGTGCCTAGCCCATTCTCGGAAGTTCCAGCTAAGGCCCATGGAATTTCCTTGATAAATATAAATCAATAAGATAAACTAATAAAATGCGCTAAGTCCCATGTGTCAGTGAGACGTATGTCTACCCCATGTGAACCTCGCAACTATGCATAGGTCTCACCTGACCGTCATGGAACTTCCTCGGTAAATAGGAAGTAATAGCTAAAATAATCATGAGAGCATATAAGAGGATTGATTTTGACTGTATGATCATCATGGGTGTATACATAGAATACTTGGAGAGAGTACTTGTGAGTACTAAGTAGCCTGTTAAGGAAAATAACATCACCTAGGCTATAGGTATTGTCCGTCGTCATCCGTTCCCAGTAGTAGTAGAATTCCTAATCCAAAAGCAGATATGAGGTGACGAGGATTAAAACCTCTATGTATTAATTTAATACATAAAAGACACTACTAGAAATCACCGTTTTCCCTACGGTTTAAAACGTTCCTAGTAGTGGAATTATAATCCAAAGGAAAGTATCTATCCCTGGGGTGAGATAAAAAAAACCTAGGGAACGAAATCGTTCCCTACTGTTTACATAAATTACTAGGGAAAGACTATGGAGAGAGAAATAGACTACACCATATTAGCGCCATGGTGGCAACTTTCCCTGCTCGGATGGACAAAACCATAGGGAATGCATTTTTTGTTTTTGCCTCTATTTTTTTTACTGCATGCTACTTTTTTTTATGTGCCAAATTTTTTTTCGCGCTACTTTTTTTATTTTAGGCGCTAGTTTTTTTCCTTCTGCCCGCTCCTTTTTTTGTTAGGCGCCAGTTTGTTTTCACGTGGTCTTTATTTTTCGGTTCGGCGTCACCAAACTCCTGTTCTTCGCCCTACACAAACTCCGTCGCCGCCCACACACCGCCCCTGCCCGAGCGGTGCCGCCCCCTCCTCCTTCGCCCGTAACCGCCGCCGCCCACGCACCGCCCCTGCCCGAGCGGTGCCACCCCCTCCTCCCCCGAGTCGCTTGCCCCTCCTCTTCGTCCTCCTTGAAGTCGCCTTTGCCGCCTTGTTGCTCCCTCCCTTCTTCTCTTCACCTCGAGCCATCGCCATCGACCCCGAGGTGGCAACTGCTCCCCCGACGCCGCCCCCCAGCAGATCCCTCCACCTCGTCCTCCTTATCCGAGCCGCCCCTCTCCCCCCTAAAAGCTAAACCTAGACGGTCAGCCGCCGGCCTTTGCTGTGTCCTGCCACCGCCGGTCGGTCCCTCCCACCGCCGCTCCTCACTCCCGGTGCTTCTCGCTACCACCGTGACTCTGCCTCCTCACTCCGGCCAGCGCCATCGATCCTCTCCTCACTCTGGTGTCGCCGCCACTCGCAGCTGGTAACATTTCCTTTTCTGTCATCTTGCATTTGTGCTGTGTTAGTGATTGTTAATCTCTAGTGCGGTGAGAAATAGCAAAGTGATAATTGTGGATTCAGATTGAATTGCTCTAAGGTGATTGCTGTCAAACAATGAATTTGAAATGGTAACTAGTATCAGACTTGAGTTAAACTAGAATTGCTTACTATTGTCCTTGTGTTTCTGTCAGTATTGTGTTCTACTCATCATTTTGACTTTTGATATTTTTTGGCTGAGACTAGGCAGAACTTGATCTGTTGTGCATTGTGTTTTTACTGGTACTCTGCTTGCAGATTGTATTAAGTGCTAAGGTTGTGGCCTTACATACTATATCAGATGTTATATTCTCTATTGTATTGTGTTTTTGAACAATATTAGTCATACTTGATAGTCTTGTTAATTAATCTAGACATTGACATGCAAATTTTTGGTTTCAGTTTGTTGGCGTGATGTTAGTCTATCTTTGGTTGCTTCACAAGAGCCGCTCCACAATTTCACTCAAGTTTCACGCCTAACGGTATCGCCACACGCTTAATGGGCATTAAGTCACGTCACAATGTATCTGCGCAGAATGGGCAAACTGTTTTCTAAGTCGTGCATTCGGACGCGGAGTGTGATTTCACCGGAAGGTCGCTTGTAGTACTCTCTTGCCGGTGCTCTTTTCATTCCTTTTTGTCCAATTCATTTCCCTTTTTGGGTTTGGATTAGTAGTGGATGCATGACACCGACAACAAAGTTATCTTAAAATGTATTTTCTCGGTGTTATATCGGGACAAGAGTTTGGGCAAGGATGGAGGTGTGGTTGTGCCAACAAAAGAGTCCGCTTTGGAGGAGGCGAGTGCAATGGATGCGGTCTTGGTGAACACACATCGGGTTAGTTTTCATTCTCTGTTGTGTAACTTTTGCTTGATGGTCGCTCTAGCACTAGTTGTCTTCATTGATGAGGGAATATTGAAGTCACATTAGCATGTTTTCCTTGTGTTGTTTGTTCAACTTTTAAGTCTTTGTCGGGATGCAAATTTAAATATTTCTCGGATTGAGCTAATTCTTTTGTTACCACTTGTAGTTCTACAAATGGTTCACGCAATTGGAGTCTACTATGAAATCGAGGTTTGTTTACATTCAAGATCTCGCTTGGTGATGGAAAGTGTGTGCGATGCCATTGTGAGTTTGTTCACCTCTCTAATTTGTTGATGAGACGAGAGGAAAAGTATCGTATGTGCGAGAATACGTTAGAGGGCGTGTTAACACATGTGATGGTATCCTTCAACAAGTAGGTTTCGAACTCTTTCTTTTTTTATATGTTGGTAAAAAATCTTTCGTTTGGTTGATGATCCCACTTTTAGTTTGACCTTTTAAAGTACATCTATGCGAGTTGATGACACACTGAACTTATTTGAAGAACTACAGTCATTGCACTTGAGTGTTGCCACAAAGACAAAAACTTTGCACGATGCTTGTGCACATGGGCCACCTTGAAGAGTGCCATGAATATCAGCGAAACTTGACAGATAGCATGCCTCACGGTGCAGTTTTGATACATTTTATAGGTTGACTTACTAGATTGTGAAAAAAAAACCTCTTTTGCTTGCTGGTCAGCTTGGATTTCATTTAATGATCTAGTTATTGATACACTCTGCAGCCCTTATTGTTGATACACCTAGTTTTGCATATAGGAGATTTCTTATATACATTTTTTGTGCATATCCTTATTCAGTGTTATGTGTAAAGTCAGCATCATCAATTAAGGCATGTGTATGGACATTAATGTAAACTTCAACATGTTATTGTAACAACATCGATAAGGATTGTATAGGACTATAGGGCATTAGCCCAAATTATGATTTTGATAGGTTTCACTAGGTTTGGTATAGTGTTCCGACATCGACAAAATAATTTAGAAAAAGGGCCGATCCTATATTATTTTTGGTTTTTAGTGACTATTCGGATCTATGAAACCAGTACGCCATTTGATGTACTAGATGCTGGCATCACTTCCCATTTTTAACAATCTTACGGCTTCATTAATGGGCTTTGTTTTTTTTCAATGAAATGTCTTCCTGTTTGCTTTGTTTTTGTTGTCTTTTACCCTCTTATCTTTTTTACTTGATATCTAGCAAACGTAGGTTTATGCTTTCTATATTTTTTTACTAATCTTCGAAGTATTTTTTGTTGTATAGCCTCATACCAGCGGTTTAAGCTGTTGGAGTAGGGAACCCAGATGATACATTGAATAGGATTGCTCGAGTAATGTTTGGAGGTTATGTTAACACATCATCGGCTTGATGGGAACTACTCTTCTCCGCTGGACGATGATCTTGCACTATTTTAATGTCAGCCATGGTCTAATTACATGTGAAAGCATATTTTTTGTTGCAAGTGGTGCATGTTGCCTTCTTTTATGGAATGATTAACATGTAAGGGTTGCATTTTGATGTCTGAAACCTTGCTGGTTATTTGTACTTCAGTATGTATATGTGTTGTGCACTTGTGGTGCAAGCGTGGGTGTTGTTTTTTGGAATTTTTGGTAGTGTGACGTTTACACTTGTATATATTGGTGCAAATGTGCCTCAAATAGTACTTGATGGTCAATTGGAAATACATGATATTGTTATGTTTTATCTCTTGCATAAATTTTGTTTTGAGTGATAATGTGAATTTAGCGTCTTTGAATATAAATAAGTATTTGAATAATGTATGTATATTTAGAAAAAAAAGCAATAAATTTAGTACCCCTAGTGTTTATGTTAAATAGTAGGGGATGAATTTTGAATTAGCAATAAGAAAATAATATTTATATAAAAATGTTCCCTAGGGTATACAAGAAATAACGTAGAGAATTTGTTAATTTCTTTCCCTAGGTTGGCAGAAAGGAACGTAGGGAAATAAACTTTCCACGTCAGATGACAATGCCACGTGGACAAGATTTTCCTACAGTTTAAAATCCTAGGGAATGATTCTTTCCCTAGGTTTTTTTTAAAAAAAACCGTAGGGAAACGTTTTCTTTCCCCACATTCTTTCCCCTAGTAGTCGTTCCCTACAAATGCCACTAGGGAAACTAATTCCCTACAGTTTTGGGCATGTTCCCTAGTAGTGAGACCATACGTCTTCATGGTCGTAACCCCTAAGGCTAATGACTTCACTGGTCGTGAGGATTCCAGAGGTTACACGATGGGTACCCTGGTCGGACAAGGCTTTGTGCCTAGGCTCCGACTAGGTAGCTGCTCGGAAAAGCTATGAACTATCATTTCTTACCGTATAATGAATGGAACACGTGTTATATGTTCCATTCCGTGCGATGATATAATCCTGAGACACTGACAATTAACTACCATACGGTTAAGCATCTCACAGACAACCGCAAGGAAATTGGCACACTGTTTACTGCCTTACCGTTCTGACCAGTCGTAACGTTTCACCAGGGACGCCTTCTCTAGGAGTAACTGCCACCTCTTCAGGAGTTATTTAAGGGTGGAGCGCAGAAGACGAAGGGACGGAGGGACAAGAGACGAAAAACAAGGGAAACAAGAGAAGACAAACACAGAAGCCTAAGCAGTGGAATTAGAGGCAAGACAGTCAGTCTTAGACTTAGAGTCTAAGCCTGATTACTTAGTTCGACATTCCTCACATTCAGTGTATTTAGGGTAGTGCCTAGTCAGGTCTTGTAAATCCAGTTCATATTAATAAAGAGCAGCCCCCATTCCATCCCAGGATATTTCACATCATTTTCCTCTTTCATTTTCATAAGATCGGCGATTCGATCGTCGACAGCTGGCGCCGTCCGTGGGGAAGAAGACGTAAGTTTCCTGAAGAAACTCTTCGCTCATACAAACCCTCGCCCAAATTCCTCCAATCGCTCGTGCGACTATGCCCGGAGTTTGGAATGAGGAGAATTGGTTCGACTTGGCGGACTACGCCGACCTCAACTTAGAAGGATGCATCCGTACCATGGAAGAAAATGGCATGTCATCCTCCTCTTCCTCCTCCGCCGTTTCGCACGTCGCCAACGTTAGCGAGGTCGACCGGATGGACGAGGATGCGCCACCACTACCAGTGGCGCAATCAGAGGAACCAGCCATTCCGATCAGCTCGGAATGTCAGGGGACCTCTTCAAGCCCGGTCTGTCTGACCGGCAAAATAGGTGAAGAAATTTCAGCACCACCACTCAAAATCTCCATACCCTCGATGAAATCATGGCTGAAAGATACTCTCCTACGGCTTCTAGCAATCCCAGGAGTCAACCGACACCTGGTAGCGGTGTCGATGAAGCCTCCGCTGGTCGTAGGCCATGTGGGGATGATCACACTCAGCATACGATCGGCAGTTCGTTGGATGAGGCTGAGAAGACCTCAGGAGGTGCTCATTTCCGACCGCTCTCCGTCGTGAAACTTCGCGTATAAGCGAGAAGCTCTCCATTAGTTACGATGAAAGCTCATCGGAAGATCGATCTTTGGAGGCACGAAGTCAATCGATCGGAGATGAAAATCAAGATGCCTGCGGTCCTACATTCTCTACCATGCCATCATGTGTTGTTAGAGATGATCCGGGCCATCGAGCACCAACCACGGAGGCAACGGAGTTGATCGGCGTCAATCGATTAACTCGCTTTGGCATTGCCCCACCTAGAGTAACCGATAGGATGTAACAAATCCGAAGGTCGGGAAGGTTCGAACTGCGTACACCTCGACTAGTATGAACCACGAGACCTTCGATAACTATACAAAACTTACGACGTGTTTAAGATATGTTAAATAATTCGATCCTACTTTAGCGAAACTCGTGTTTTATACATTTCGTAGGTCAAGTATCCCAAATTCTTCAACAGACCATGCAAACAGCATGCGCAGCGTCTTGGGAACAAAGGGTTTCAGGGAGTCAAACTATGACTTCAGCCCAACGTTCCTCCCTCAGCTGGAGACAACATGGTCATGCTAGGGAACAATCGATACCAAGACTCCCTAGACACTTCCAACAAAGGAGTCACGAGGGGAGAAGGCTATTTCAGGTAGCCACTCCCCCATCACGTCGAGAAGAACCACCACTTGGACTCAACGATCTCCGACATCATCTGAATCAAGTGGCCGGTCGGAGGCATCACATCAATGTCCATGATCGGATCGGCACACCGGAGTTCCAGCGTTCCAATCTTAGGAACCGGTCTCCGACCGATTACAATCTGGCACCTTCCCAGAGAAGACGCCATGAATCAATCACAGGTTGTCGAGCCTTCTCTGCAGGGCTCCAAGCTGTGCGTTGGCCTAACCGGCTCCGACCGGCCAACTTGGACAAGTTCAATGGGACTCAAAACCCATTGGAATTTCTCCAAATATATACCACCGCCATCAGAGCTGCTGGTGGCGATGAGAATATGATGGCCAACTATCTACCCACCGTGCTCGAAGGGTCTGCCTGGTCGTGGTTATTGAACCTACCGGTCGGATCAATCTATACTTGGGAGCAACTCTGTGATCTTCTAATTGCAAACTTCCAGGGTATGTACGACCGCCCTGGGAAGAAGGATGATCTCCACCGAATCTAGCAGGGTTCTGATGAGACTTTACGTCAATACATCAAGAGGTTCAGCCAGGTTCGCAATTCTATACCCGAAGTCGTAGAGTCATCTGTTATTCAGGCTTTTAAAATAGGTCTGAGAAATCGGCGGTTTACGGAGGATATAGCAATGAACTCTCCAAGAACAACCATTGAGCTTTTTGACATGGCCAACAAGTATGCCATCGCTAGCGAAGCAATCGAGTGGTGTGAAGCCATTGATCGGAAAGACAAGATTCCCCAGCCCGGCATGGACAAACCAGAGAAGAAGAATAAGAAGTCTCTCAAGAAGAAAAAGAACTGCAGACCTGACGACAAGGAGGTCCTATCCATTCTTGATAAGCTCATGAAGGGTAAGAAAGACTACACCGGTCGAGGCAAGACGAAAGCTCCGACCGAGGGGTTCTAGAAAAACAAGAAGTGGTGTCCACTTCACCAGCAGGCAGGGCATGATCTACGCACTTGTCGAGTCTGGCAAAAGAAACTGGAGGATTATTATGCAGGTAAAAGACCATTTCCCACAATACAGGAATCCAGAGAAACGAGCTCCAAAAAGGACAAGGATGGCGACGAAGAGATGGAGTACCAGGATCCCCAACACATAGTCAACATGATTTTTGGAGGATCTTCTTCATACGAGTCCAAACATCATCTGAAGGCCATGGAGCGGGAGGTCAACCTCGTCGAATCTCCGACCATTATCAAGCAATCGAAGTGGTCGGACACGGCAATTTCCTTCAGCAAAGACGACTGCCCCATCCCTTCGACTCGACCAGGTAGGTTCCCTATTGTTGTTGAACCAACTATTAATAATTGTAGGGTTAATCGAGTCTTAGTAGATGGAGGTAGTTCTTTGAATATATTACTTGCGGGAGCTTTAGAACAGATGCAGGTCCCCATGTCAAAGGTGAAACCGGTGAAATATGCTTTTCATGGCATAGTTCCTGGCTCCACCGCTAAACCGATAGGACAAGTTTCCCTACCGGTTATGTTTGGAAGGCCTGATAACTTTTGAACAGAAAAAATTTCGTTTGATGTGGTAAACTTTGAATCCGCATACAACGGAATTCTTGGTCGACCGACATTAGCAAAGTTCTTGATAGCCACGCATTACGGTTATCAGAGTCTGAAAATGCTGGAGCCAAAGGGAGCCATCACTATTCGGGGAGATCGGAAAATGGCTTACGTATGTGATCGAAAATCCTTTGAATTGGTCGATGAACTTCCGACCAGAGAGGCTAATCCATCTACCATGCAGGCCAAACACTCGAGACCGAAGATGACACCGAAGCCCTCCGACCAGACAAAGGAAGTACCACTCGACAAAGGCGCTTCTCGGACAAATCAAGTCGCCACAGGTCAGAAATACTAACTCATTTACATAAGATTCGGTCGGGCAAGACTCGACCCCAAATAGGAAGAGTCGCTCGTCTCCTTCCTCCGAGCGAATCAGGACATGTTTGCCTGGCAAGCATCTGATATGCCTGGAGTCCCCCAGGTGGTGATCGAGCACAAGCTAGCTCTCCGGCCTAACAAAAAACCGATCAAGTAGAAGCTACGACGTTTTGCACCCGATCAGAAGGAAGAAATACGGTCGGAGATTGACAAACTTCTCAAGGCTGGGTTTATTCATAAAGTCGACCACCCTCAATGGCTTGCCAATCCTGTAATGGTTAGAAAAAATAATGGGAAATGGCGAATGTGTATCAACTTTACAGACGTTAATAAAGCTTGTCCGAAGGATAATTTTCCCCTTCCACGCATTGACCAACTCGTAGACTCTACCTCTGGGTGTGAGTTACTAAGTTTTCTAGATGCGTATTCAGGGTACCACCAGATTAATATGTGTAAAGAAGATGAGGAGAAAACTTCCTTCATCACCCCATATGGCACTTACTGTTATGTTAAGATGCCATTTGGTCTCAAAAACGTTGGTCCAACTTTTCAAAGGTTGATGCAAAAAAACCTTTAGTCCACAAATAGGTCGGAATATAGAAGCTTACGTTGACGATCTGGTCGTAAAGACCACCAACGCTGGCAATCACATCCCTGACTTACAAGAAACTTTCAACAACTTGAGAAGGCATAACCTTAAGTTGAATCCAGAAAAGTGTGTGTTCGGAGTTTCTGCTAGAAAACTGCTCGGTTTCCTAGTCTCAGCTAGAGGTATTGAAGCAAACCCAGTTAAAATAGCGCCATCGACCAGATGCGCCCTCCGACCACAAAGAAGGAAGTCCAAAAACTAACCGGCTGTATGGCAGCACTAAGTCGTTTCATAGCAAGGTTAGGGGAAAAAGGATTACCTTTCTTTAAACTTCTTCGAAACATGGGAGTTTCGAGTGGACTAAAGAGACAAACGATGCCTTTGAAAAACTTAAAAAGTACCTTACGAGTACCCCGGTCTTAGTCTCTCTGAGATCGGGAGAAACATTGCTAATTTACGTGGCAGCAACACCACAAATAGTAAGCGGTGTACTGGTCGTAGAAAGGGATAACATCCAACGACCAATTTATTACGTAAGTGAAGTCTTATATGGACCAAAGGAAAGATACCCACATGTACAAAAGTTGCTCAATGGTCTCCTTATGTCTTCAAGGAAGCTAAGGCACTACTTTCAGGCCCACAAAGTGGTCGTACCGACTGGATATCCCCTTGGTCAAGTCCTTAGAAACAGGGAATCATCAGGACGAATAGCAAAATGGGCGGTTGAGCTAGGGGCGTTTGACCTCCATTTTATTTCACGAATAGCAATAAAGTCCCAAGCAATAACATAATTCATTGCCGAATGGACAAACCCTGAACCCACCCAAGGGCCCGAGTACGAATACCATGAGGAGTAGACAATGTACTTTGACGGTTCCTTGATGTTAAAAGGATCGGGGGCTAGAGTGGTCTTGATATCCCCTGCTGGCGAACACATCAAGTACGCCATCCAGTTAAATTTTCCTACCACAAATAATGTGGCAGAATATGAAGGTTTACTGGTGGGACTCCGAGCAGCTCGTTCGCTCGGGATTCGCAGATTACTAGTGAAAGGCGATTCTCAACTAGTAGCGAATCAAGTAGAGAAAGAGTATCAATGCTCGAGTACCAAGATGTCATCTTATCTGGCGGAAGTACGGAAACTCGAAAAGCACTTCTTCGGTTTCTAGATCCAACATATTCCTAGAAAGGAAAACTTTTTGGTAGATCAGTTGGCACGGATGGCCTCCACGAGGTCAATCGTCCCGCCCGGAGTTTTTCTCGAGCAACTCGATTCACCCTCGGTAGTCGAGCCTTCCGAGAACATACATGATTCTTTACAGGTCGTACAAACCGATCAAAGGAACATGGATGCTCCATAGGTTGTTGACGGTTGGCGCTGTCACGATCAAGGTAGAGACTGGATGACATCGATCTACAATTATCTTCAGCATGACATAGGCCCTCTTTGTTTAGGCCTTTTCTCTGGCTTAAAAGCAAAAAAGCCTAAGCCTAAACAAAGGGGGTGCTTTTTTGTCCAGCTTAAAATAAGTTAAGCCAATTTAAGCCTAAAAGCCATAAGCCAGAAAAGAGGTGCTTTTTTTGGCTTTTGCGGAATGAAATACCACTTTGCCACTAAACTTCATTTAAATTACCCGCAAAATGCCATCCATATATAAGTTCATACCGTTTCGTTTTTTCCTCTCGATTCCGTTCTTTTCACCGTTCGGCTAAACACCCCGCCGCCTCCAACCCGTCATGGCTCCTCCCTCTCCTCCCCCAACCCCCACGCGCCTCCCTCTCCTCCCCATCCCGAGCGAACTCGGCGGCGCCGGTGTGCCTCGTCGGTGGCATCCCGAGCTTGGGGAACTACGCAAAATTTGGAGGCATTTATTCTTGTCCTCCAACTCTGTTGGATGATGTCATCCCGCCGATGATTGGGCGGCTCGGAACTTGCGGGCTTTGGATGTGTCAAGGAACAGTCTGGCGGGCCTGTGCAGTGAGCTTGGTGGTTGTGTTGAACTGTCATTGCTCGTCTTTGTCAATCCTTATGCACCGAGTAGTGGTTTGAATTCGCGGATTATGGGGATGTCGATGACTTCAACTATTTCAAGAAGGATTCCAGATCTTTGTCGCCGCGTTGCTGTCGGCCGAGGGTGTTATAGGCGCCAAGGGCTACACCGAGGAGGAGTTGCCGGGGAATTGGAGTTCTTGTCGAGCTTGGAGATGATGAATTTGGGGAGAATTTGTTCTCTGGTGGGATTCCTAAGGGGTGGTGGAATGTGGGTATCTGAAGTTCTTGAATTTGAGCTCGAACAAGTTTATGAGTTCGATTGATCCATCATTGCCATGCCTTGCATGGATGTATTTGATGTTAGTGGAAACCGGTTGTGCAGCTCGATTCGGTGTTCTTAAAGGGTTGTCCTTCATCTCATCTCCCATTTGATGACTTGGTGTCCGAGTATTCTTCCTTGTTCACATATCGGGCACTTGCGGCTTCTTTTCATCCTCATTAATCTTGGGTATGGGTTTGACGAGTTACCATAGTTTTGCTCGGAACAATTTCTTCGAACATTGACATCCTTGCCGCTTGTTCGCTAAGAAGTCGGGAATCTGAGGGCCCTATGCTTTCTGGCTGATGGAAATAATCTTGCTGGTCAGTTGCAACCTGGACTATTCAACAAGTGCAACAGCTCACGGGGCTTCATTACTTCATTTTCAGTAGGGCCCTCCCTGTGTTCCCGTAAAAAAAGACATGTAGCTAATCTTTGATTGATCAAATAATTTTGTTTCAGTAGGATTAATAGAAGCAATAACAATTTTGTCAATATATCAGACGTTTAATTTGTTGACTGGTGATTGACTTTTTGTCTCAAAAGTTTATGTATCCAACTCATCTCTTAATTATTGCTATACCATGCTGTGCTTTAGTACCGAGAACTTACATCAGTATGTTCTAAAATTTCACTAAGGTTAATAAAGACACACCTGAGCCAAGATCTCAAGGAGCAAGTAACTCAAGCAGTCCTCCTCTCCCTTGTTTGTAAAAACTTATGGTTGATATTCTCTACTGAAGTCTGTATTACTTGAACTAAAATGCAAATAAACCCTGCCCATTTTTTTTTTGTTGCTTGAAGTGTGGCTGCAGATCATTAGCTTCAGTGTCACCATGTCTGTTCTTTGATCATTAGCTGTTTTAACCTTAAGTTTCAACGCAGCACCACTAACACAAAAACTCATAGATCATAACAGAAAGATGCTAGCAAGAGTTTTCTTTTACTTGTGAGTGTAGTCCTAATCAACATCCAGATTGCCAAATAATTGTGGTTATACTAATATACTGCTGTTTTTATGCTTCTCGAAAGACAATTTTCTTCATGTTAGACTTCAAAATGATTTTCTAGCCCTTATAAATTCTAAATCATCATGTATTGTCAACATTTATAAGTTTCATGTATACAGGGAGATATTATCTTATTGATGCGGGTTATCCCAATCGAAAGGGCTATCTAGCTCCTTACAAAGGACAAAAGTACCATCTACCAAAATTTCGCCATGGTCGACAACCGAGTGGGAAATACGAGGTGTTCAATCATGCTCACTCGTCTCTTCGCAATGTGATTGAGCATTCCTTTGGCGTGTTGAAGATGAAATGGAGAATCTTGTTGGCGTTGCCAAGTTACAAAATGAAGGTTCAAACGAAAATTATAATTGCATGTATGGCGCTACACAACTTCATTAGAGATAGTGCTTTACGTGATGAACTTTTTGAGAGATGTGATTTTGACGAAGATTATGATCCAAATGATACACAAACTAGATCATTTGGAGGGCACAATGTCAATGGATCAGCAATCGATGATGGAGATATTGGTATCTTTCGTGATAGTATCGCTACTTCTTTAATGGCTGCAAGAGGGTAAATAGATTACATTAGTATGATATATACATGTTGCGGTGACAAGATAATTGCATCATATATTATTAAATATTATTTTGTTTAGTTGACTGATATTGGCATTTCTATATTAATTTCTTCCGTTGCGCAATGTCCAAAATAAATACTTGCATGCATTACGAACCATATCCATTTTGTTTCATATGTACAAATGTATGTATTGTCATATTTTCGGGTCCCATGAAAAAAACAGATTAAATACATGCTTAACAAGGTCCTTTAAACCCTTAAGGGCATTTCAGACCTTTCATCCTTCACACACAACTCAATGAGCCAACATCATACAAAAAGCCTGACTACCAAACAACAAACCTTGGCTTAAAAGCTTAGAGGCTTATAAGCTGATTAAGCCAAAAAGCTGGCTTTAAGCTATAAGCCAAAAAGCCTAAGCCTAAACAAAGAGGGCCATAATTCTGGAAGATGATGTAGAGGCTGATTATATAGCACGAAAAGCCAAATCATACACTCTAATCGAACGTACCTTGTATAAATGAGGATCTCATGGAGTGTTGATGAGATGCATATCTCAAACGGATGGCATTAAGTTGCTAACCGAAATCCATGAAGGAGTCTGTGGAGCACATCATTCCTACAGAACTCTGGTCGGTAAAGCCTTCAGGCAAGGATATTACTGGCCAACTGCCCTTCATGATGCAAAAGAGCTTGTGACGAAGTGCGTACAATGTCAGTTTCATAGCCGACAAGTACATCAGCCAACACAAGCCTTACAAACAATTCCTCTTTCTTGGCCTTTTGCAACCTAGGGATTGGACATTCTGGGACCTTTCCCAAGAGCACCCGGGGACTTCGAATTCTTTTTCGTCATGATTAACATGTTTATAAAATGGATCGATGACGAGCCAGTTGTTAAAACAACAACTGAAGCCGCTAAGAGATTTCTCATGAAAAATGTGATCACACGATTTGGTGTACCCAGTCGTATAATCACAGATAATGGTGCCCAGTTCTCTAGCAGTCAATTCCAAGAATTGTGCGATGAACTTGGTGTCAAAGTTCATTTTGCTACATTGCTCATCCATGAGCAACGGAGCGATTGAGCGGCTAATGGTATCATTATGCAAGGGATCAAACGCCGAGTATTCGACCAGTTAATCAAGCGATCGAGGAGCTTGGGTTCAAGAACTCCCATCTATATTATGGGCCATCCGAACCACGACCAGTCGTGCGACCGGTGAAACACCATTCTTTTTGGTTTATGGTGTTTGAAGCCATGCTTCCTCCGTAACTCAAAATTGGCTTCTTTCGAACGATCGTTTTAACGAAAACGATCGAGAATGAATGAACTTCGGCGACATCAATTTCCTTGAAGAATGACAAAACCAAGCCCTTGTACGATTAGCAGTCTATCAACAAGCCATGTGAATGTACCATAGTCGTAAGGTGCAACCTTGTAGCCTTGCTGTAGGTGATCTGGTTCTCAGAAAAATTAAGAACCAAGCAAATCGCAATAAACTTTCTCCCAAGTGGGAAGGTCCTTACTGCGTGGTGGAAGTTACTGACTGTGTTACATTTACTAGCTATGTCTGATGGGCAAATTTTGTCAAATTCTTGGAACATTGATCAATTGCGTAAGTTCTATGTTTAATTATTTTACATTCTTTCAATTCTTTCAATTTCAATAAATTCATTTATTTATTAAGAAGAGTAACCTTGCTTATATATATATACCTATACTCTGGTCGTTCATTGTTGTTAATTTAAACTGATCGGAGAAGACAATCTTCTCTCCGACATCTTTTTTCAAGGATCTCTGTTACTATATGGCAACGACTTCTATGTCATACGCTGTATTGGTCCTAATCTTGAGCATTCTCTAAATGATTCCCACGCGCGACAATAATCTTTTCTTAAAGAAATATATGAGTAATCAGAGCATCATACAAAATAAATTTATATACTGAATGATATGCTCAAGATTATGAAGATTATATTTCATTATTTCAAGATTTTGCTCTGCTCTTGTCTGGCTACTGGCCGGGACACGGAAAGCCTTATAGTCGAAGTCTCTCCTTTTTCGCACGTGGTTCTGCCCACTGGAAGGAGCTTCCTAGCGACGGTTCTTTTCTTACGATCCTCGCTACCAGTAGGATAAAGAGCTTGAACACGTTTCACGAAATATATTATATGACTTCAGGTCTAAGCATTCCTTCCGACTAGACTTCGGGATAATAGATATAAACAAAGTTCACTTATAATTTGTTGCATACATTTTTGCATTTCTTCTTATGTCAAATACAACAAGGTTTTTTTTCCCCGACCATATACAATTTTTTATTGGTATTTCGATTATGACAAGCAAAGATCTATAACTAGTCGAAATCATACGCTAGTTCCAACTACAATGATTTCCTAGTATTACAACGATCAGTTTTGTCTTAACATCAGCACATACCTTCAAAAAAAATGGTTTTCACTTTCATTCTCTTTCTTGGCTACCTGCTTGTATGGTAAAGTTCTTCTACTATAAAGCAGTCGGGGGCTAGGAAATATATGAGAATTTTAAAAGTCAACAGGATAAACAAAAGCATTGTTAACGACATAAAAGGTAAGTTTTTATACATATTCAATATTTTTACATTTGTAGGGGCCTACTCTAGAAATATTTCGGACTAATTCTTGCTTGATGGAGATCAGGCCTCCATCTCCTCTACAACTTTGTCTCTGAGTGGCTGAGTTCTTCCATGAATTTGGTCACCTCGTCGGTGGCGATTGAAGTCATCTTCAACAGCTTGGAGATTAATGGAGGGTCGGAAGCCTTGATTTTGCCAAAGCAAAACTAACTCCACTAGCAATGCCTTGCTTTCATGGTTTGGGCATAGTTCTTAGAGTAGTCTTGAGCAGATTTTTAAGATCCTCTAGAAGTTGACCCAAGTAGTTCATTTTCTCTATTGGATCTCTTAAAGTAGGTAGACTTGATCCTGATCCCATATCAAAGATTATCTTGTTCAAAAATAGAATCTTTTCATCAATACTTTGCACAAGAGCTACCTCCTTATCCTACTCAAATTTCAGAGTCTTCTTTTTTCTGTCCAAAGCTTGTTTTTGCTCTACAAGAGTAAAGCGGGTGATAAGCACAAACATGATTGGAGGAAGATAATAAGTCAAGTTTATGACCTATTACCTTCAATTCTTTTGTTAAGTGTTTAATTGCTGGTCGTCGCTTCGGCGATCGACCGATCCCTAGCTTTAATTTCTTCTTCAAGCAGAGCTATCCTGGCTTTTTCAGCCATGATCTCTTCTTTTATTTTCTCCAAATCTATCGAATACGATAAGGGAGAATAATTAGAGAAGGGCAAAGTTACGAAGAAAGAAAAAAAAGAGGGTTAAAGTGGAAAGTTCTTACTTTCCAACTCGGAATGTTTTTTCTCCAAATCCTTAATTCGCTGGGTCAGTCCTCCGACCACAGCAAAGTTCTCGACCAGATGCTACACAAATAGTATTTTTCCTCTTTAAGTTCCTTGTAAACTTTTGAGAAGTACTATGGAACTGGTTGTAGATACTTACCCGGATTGCCACATCATTATAATTGGCAAAAAATCAAATTAGGATTTGTCTTGATTTGATGATCCGACATCTTTCCCCAAGCCTCGTTAAGTTCCTCATCCTCAATAAATCGAGGACGAAAAGGGAATTGATCAGGTTGGGAGGAACCACCAACATGGGTCAGAACCTGTTGGGGGTCTTGTGATCTTTTTCCTCTCGAAGTTGGAACCACCGATGAGTCGAGCTCAAATGTTGGCCTTGACACCTGCTCGGGGCTTCTTCGACCACTTTTTCCTCAGGAGCTCTATCCTGGGAAGCATTCTGGTCGAGGACCTCCACGAGTGCCTGGTCCTCAAGAGGAGTCCAGTCGGAAACAAGTGGAACACCCGAAGACCTATGCAAAGCAAAGAAGGGAAGTTCAAAACATCAAATCATCAAGAAATTATTAGAGGTATGCGCTTATACGACCACTTTCATTTGTACATACTTAGTTAGTTTCCGAGATTTGACTTTAAAGCGCGGAAGAGTAAACTCTGTGCCGCCACCCTTCCTTTTCTTTTCTTCCGCTGGTTCCGAACCGGTAGGGTTGGTCAAATCCGTTGCATCCTCCAACAAGATGTCGGAAGCGATGCCCTCGATCAGTTCGTCAAGGGTTGCGTCCTTGACCATCTGGTCGGACGGAGTGGTTTCACCAACCTCCGCACCGCTTGTTTCAAGAATAACCGTCCTGGCCGTGAACGATCGATGCAGGGTCTCGACCTCTG
This sequence comes from Phyllostachys edulis, assembly GCA_036346405.1. NCBI lineage: Eukaryota > Viridiplantae > Streptophyta > Magnoliopsida > Poales > Poaceae > Phyllostachys > Phyllostachys edulis. The sequence continues at coordinate 20,404,339 of CM070555.1, read as the reverse complement.
CGATCCACGCATCGCTAGCCTTGACCTTCTCCACTAAATCACAAAACGAATTTGGTTAGGTGATGAAATCTTTTATCTAAACTGCATATATATCCATCTAAAGTGTTCTATTACCTCAGGAGATTCATCTTCTTCCAGTGCATCTGGGCATGAGTCAGTCGGAACCACGGTGGGATGTTGATCCTCACTAGTTTGTATGATTCGCAATCCGACCGACTACAAAAATAGAGTATAATCAAAAATTTGATCGGAGAATATATATACATGATAAAAGGAATTTTTGATTATCTACCTTAAGCCTTGCCAGTCTCTCTTCAGTAGGAGCTATGGCCAAGATCTCAGGGAATCCAACCTTCTCTCCAGGCTCCCCTGCATAGATAAACCTGATCCGCTTTCTAATTTCCTCAGGGGAAAGACCTTTAAAAGAAAAGGAGAGAAAACAAAACATGGACAGGTTTTAAGGTAGTACATTAATCAAATAAAAAATACTGGTCGGAGTTTATCTCAAAGACTTACCACCTCCTGAGATAGCTTCATCACGACCAATGGACCAAAGCAGGGAATGAGTCCGAAGCTTCAGAGGGCTAATCTGATGCTCGGTGAAATCCCTCACCACATGCCAGGAGGTCAAACCCTTGACTCGCAGGTCGTGGATGGCATCCACCCATCTTCCGACCACCCCTGCCTTCTCCACGGTCTTCCTCCACTTGGGGTTTCCATTTGCTCTAATTCCGGCGAAGTAGAGCCCATCGTCTCTCGTAACCGTCATGTAGAACCAGTTCTTCTTCCATGACAACCACGAGGATTTCGAGTACATATGGATGTACTCATCGGCCTTCCCGTCGTGAAGGCGCAATGTACATTCTCCAGGAGTCACCGTGGATCTCCCCATCACCATTCGGTAGAAATACCTGAAGAGCCTCAAATTCGGTGGCACTCCTAGGTATGCCTCACACAAATAGGTGAAAATACTGATATTGGCGATGGAATTCTGAGCCAAATTTACCAATTCCACCCCGTAATACCCAAGAACGCGGAGGAGGAATTTGTGTACCGACAACCTCAGCCCACATTCGATGTAGGCGAGGAAAACAGGGATTTCCCCATCTTCGCGGCTCGGAAAGTGCTCTCCGATCGCTGATCTCCATTTGATCAGATTCTTGTTTCGAAGCATCCGATTTTCTCCAACGCCTCAAGTTTTTTCTTGCTCAATTCTGAAGACAACCACTTCGTGATTTGCTCCGACATGATGAAAATCCTTAAGGATGAGTATGGTCGTAGGAGGCTTTGTGGTCGGAATAACAAGAAAGAGGTCTAAAGGATTTCTCTTGGCAAGAAGCTGAAGGGGATCTGGAAGCGTAAAAATTCTAAAAGCCTATCGATGGGGATTTTATAGCTTCTAATCTTTTAATTACGATCGGAAGTTTCCCACAAAAGTCCAACGGGCAAAAGCTTATTTTTTGTTCAAACGGACAGAAAAACTCTTCGGTTCCCAAGGCAAGTTCTCAACTTTAAAGTGAACACAGACCACTTCGTATATCACGACATTAAATGAGGGACTGCCCGATACGACTTCATCGAAAAAAGGTATACATACGCTGTTCACTTAAAGTTCGGGGGCTAGCTGACAAGGATTAAAACATCTATGTATTAATTTAATACGTAAAAGACCATACGTCTTCATGGTCGTAACCCCTAAGGCTAACGACCTCCGGGTCGTGAAGATTCGGAGGTTACGATGGGTACCCTGGTCGGACAAGGCTTTGTGCCTAGGCTCCGACCAAGTAGTTGCTCGGAAAAGCTATGAACTGGTATTTCTTACCGTATGATGAATGGAACACGTGTTATATGTTCCATTCCGTGTGATGATATAATCCTGAGACACTGACAATTAACTACCCTATGGTTAAGCATCTCACAGACAATCGCAAGGAAGTTGGCACACTGTTAACTGCCTTACTGTTCCGACCAGTCGTAATGTTTCACCAGGGACGCCTTCTCCAAGAGTAACTGCCACCTCTTCAGGAGTTATTTAAGGGTGGAGCGCAGAAGACGAAGGGACAAGAGATGAAAAACAAGGGAAACAAGAGAAGACAAACACAGAAGCCTAAGCAGTGGAATTAGAGGCAAGACAGTCAGTCTTAGACTTAGAGTCTAAGCCTGATTACTTAGTTAGACATTCCTCACATTCAGTGCATTTAGGGTAGTGCCTAGTCAGGTCTTGTAAAACCAGTTCATATCAATAAAGAGTGGCCCCTATTCCATCCCAGGATATTTCACGTCATTTTCCTCTTTCATTTTCATAAGATCGGCGATTCGATCGTCGACATGAGGGTACTACCTAACCAGGTAATCTCTTCCATCCAGTTAACCAGCAAGGAATGTTCCTATGAACATCCTCTCTCTCTTTTAGAATTATCTACTTTGGTCTGAAGAATTTTCTTCATTCCAATTATCAGTAAATGTATTTTGTTTATAGTATTTCCTTCGTCAGCTTTTTGGTTATACTTTGCTATGAAGTATTTCCTTCATCAACCCCTTTTTATATAATTCGTCTATAGTATTTCCTTCGTCAGCTCCAGATGAGTATGTTTGGTCTCATCTGAAGCACTCCCTTCTCTCAAGATATCATTAAGTATGTTTAGTTCTGTTTGAAGTGTTTCCTTTCGCTTGAATGTATTTGGATTTATTGGATTTCATTTGGTTATTTTCAGACGATTTTGGATTCAATCATATTATGCGTAGTTAGACTCTGAAGCGGTGATGGGACAACAATCACAACAAGAACAAGGCTGGAATCAAGATTGTCTGAGTGTTGAACAGGATGATTATCAACACGTTGAGCAGGATTATTATCAGAATGTCGAGAAAGACATTAGAATATTGAGCTTTATTGGAATATTGAGCAAGGCGAGTCAATACTTTGATCATCTTGCACCTACTGTTTGCAATTATATTGTTTTAAATTATTAAATTGCATTGCTATGTTTTATACAACTATATTTGTCTAGCTCATAGTTAATACCTTAATAATAATTGTGTATAAACTTTAAATCCTTGAAGAATTTGGACACTATCCATTGTCACCCTAGAATTAATGGTTAACATAATAGTTTATAAGTCCGTATCTAAGTGTCATGCTTAGATACATTGTCTTGCGGGCATTAATTTGCCCGAAACCTCATTAAAAATATTTGAAAATGAATTTGGGCAGTCGAGGCTGGAAGCCTGGCGGTATGTTGGATTAAAGGTTATTTTAAAAACAAAGGAAAACCTGAAAAATAGATTTCGACTCGGGTGGCTGGAAAGAGTGGCTGGTGCCGGGTACACGAGAGAAAGTTGGTATGTGGATGTACTACTCGAGTCAATTAAGGACCGAATCTGGTAATGACCTCTCATGTAAAACAGTGCAACCACAAGTCTTAACACTTAAGACCTGGCTAACTAATTTGTCTACCTCCTCGCAATTTCACCACTGATAGATGTGTGGAGTGTACAAAGGGCAAAGGGAGTCACTAATCTGCACGACGCCAATGGGAGACCTCCCGGGGGCATAGCCTAAGGAGGTGATACATAGCGGTGTGAAAGTGCGATAAGGTGGGACATTGTAAAGGTCTTGTGATAATCATCTTAGTCACACACCTACGGAAGTGTGTCACACGAATATTATAAGTTAATTATCTCTTGTGGGTAAAGTGTACGAACTTTGCAAAGAAAGAAAACTATCTAGATAGCCGTACTCACGGTCAAGAGCGGTACTGAGAACTTTCTTGATATAGCTTTCTTTTTATAAAAACAATTTTTGGATGGAATAGAAAAGGTGGGGCGGGACCCCAGGGATTTGAAATGGCCTGGTCGGGGACTAGTGGTAATTACGGGATATCCTGAGCATTGAGTGGACAGAGCCACTCAATGGTATAAGAGATGAAATCTCCACTAGTACTTTACAAACAAAAACTCAGTTTATAATACCTGTATTGGTTAAAAATGCTAAGTCTTAGGATTTGCTATTTACTTAATCTATTTCAATAAATAGATTTGTGCAAAATAAAATAACCATAAGCCTTTCCTTTGATTAGCCTTGCATCTATAATAATTGCATTGTGTATTGGCTCGCGAGTACGGTTGTGTACTCATGCTCGCTATTTATATTCTTTTAGTCAGTAAGCACAAAACAAGACTGCAGGGACTATTATGGGCAATAGACAAAACTGAAGATCAAGAATGCCAAGAACTAGGTTGCGAGCCCACAATTGATTGCCGGTGGGCATATCGTGAGGGATTCCATGCGTTCTACTCTAAATTTACTTCTGCTGCTGATTCTCTGAAAGTATTTGGCCTGTTCGGCCATTCTGCAAGTCAAAAGCCGTAAGGTATATTTACGCTTTGTTTAATATTATGCTACAGCTTTGTTTAATATTATGCAATAGCTTTACATTTTTGTGATATGTGTTTGAACCAACAATGTAACTGTGTGTGCCAACTACTGATTCAGGGAATGTCACAATTATACACAGCAGATCCCAAGTTAAAAATTTGGGATCTGACAGAGATGGTATCAGAGCATATCGACTCTAGGTCGTGACCTTAGTTAGCATGGCCGTTAGTTTTATTAGTGGATTTTTTCAAAACCTATCTTCGCTTACAAAAGCTTTGTGAAAAATATAAGTATTATTGCTCACTCTTATCTCTCCTAAAGATGTCTCTCTCTTACCTATGTCGGATCTTCATTTGATTTCAAAAGGTGATTGGTTTCCTCTTCTCTTATCTGAACTTCAAATACTTAAGTTCAGGACTGTGATGACTTATTAAGGTTAAGGCAATCTCATTTTGAGTAACCCTTGTGCACAGAATTGTGCAACCCCATGTGTGATACCGCGAGTAGACGATGTACTGTTGTAAGACTTTAGTTGGAACCTATGTACTGCCTATTTTTCCCATGGGCGTCGTATTTTCGCAGTCACGGGAAAAGCTTGTTTTGAAAAAGATTTGTGTGATTGTTTGAACCTCCCGACTTTTCGTATGATAAAATTCTGAATTTTAAAGGGAAATGGGTTTAGTTATTTTATTCTCGCAATCTTCTCCCTATCTCATGCTGCTTCCTTTCATCTCCTGCTGAGAGCACCACTAGACGTCAAGACCAGCATGACAAGTAGGCAAGATCAAGATGAAGCTCTATCGAAACTTGCCAACCCTGATTCCAACTGTCCAGAGAAGATCCTTAAGCGTCACCGCATGTCAGGTAGGGTTCAAAGCACTGCTACGTGTTCCGGATGTGGCAAGATAGACCACTTTGTGTCTCACTGCCCTGAGGGGCGAAAAAGACAAAAGCCATTTATTTGCTTTAGTTGTGGAGAATTAGGGCATCTCGCTAGGGATTGTCATCTAAGGGAGTCAAACAAGGCAAACATGAAGGTCAAGGATCGACAAAAGCAAAAGCAACCTGTTTGCTTTAATTGTGGTAAAATAGGACACTTCGCTAGAAATTGTTGTCTAAGGGAGACAAACAAGGCAGTCAGGAAGGTCAACGCTTGTCGTCGCTGTGGCGAAGAAGGACACTATATCGACCAATGCAACACCAACTATCCCAACTGCGATGAAGAACACAGACTAGGAGATTGCTTGACAACCAAAGTCACTTGTTTTCTCTACAAGGGACATAATCATTATCCCAAAGAGTGTCGTCTAAACCAGATGATCACCAGGACAGTTGAACAACAACAACAGATTTTTCGCGCAGCCGTATGCATCACAACCACCCAAGCCAACATAGAAGCAGACCCAGACCAAGAAGACAAGTAAGACAGCTTGGACAATGTATTGACACATGTTGTATCCTTGGGCCTAGTCGATGTCGTAGAGGACTTGTATGATAAGTAGTTAATGCCAAATGTATCAAGGGTATCATGTAATTTTGAAGATGAATCAAATATGTAACATATGGGTGGAGTAATAATATGGATAAGTACTTGGAAAATATCACCGCAAAACTTAAGATAAATCAATTAGATTGGATTAATCAGAATAATTGAAGCTATACACATAATGTGAACAATAAATGGATTATTAACGATTAAGTAAAACAACGAATATCGGTAAACATTTTTAAGGGGGGTAGCTGAGTATAGAAACAATTGAATCATTATGATTACTTACAAATTATAAATTGGTAGTGTAACAACCTTAATGAAGAAAATCAGGCAAACTAGAAGGATACACAAACTAAAAATTTTTGGTGGTAACATCAATTATAAGATAAACCTAGAATTTAAATTAGGGTAATTAGCAGGCTAAAGGAAACAATTAGATTCTAGTAAGAAAAATAAGATATGATATAGTTATTCTATCGGTATGTCCAAGGCTAGCCATTCCTTCGGATACAGACAATCACTATCAATTCATTAAAAGAAAATTTATGGCTGTCACGAAGAAAACAGAGAACAACGACGCTGAGAAGCCACACTAGATGACGGTAAAGCAATCCAGAGCACGTCAGCATCCTCCGCTACGTCTCTCTTCCTCCTCGATCTATCTTCTTCTATACGTTCTACCGAAATCTCGGGGTCGAGATTCTTTTTAAGGGGAGTAGGGTTTGTAACATCCCAAAAATACCCAAATACAAAAATATGAGATTTTTAAAAACTTTTCATATGATTATCTGTTGCCATCATTTTGCCTGCATTTTTGGGAGTTACTTGAATTTCAATTTTCTTTTTGTCAGCACAAGTAATGTACAATAGAAACCCTAAATACGTAAAACCTAGAATCGGGAACCCTACTAATCATCATAACAAAGTATTACCTGTAAAATATTTCATGAAACGTAAACTTTAAGAATCGAACGCTAGAAAAACAAAACTAAGTAAGACATGTATTACAAATTTCTTCATATCAAATCATAAAGTTCCAACAAACAGGAGCTTAAAAGGATTTTTAGAGAAAAATAAGGAACCAATAAAATTCTACAAAAATTACAGTATGAATTAAACTTTGTCAGAACCTTCCCCTAAATGTTCATGATTTTTGGGCTTGTAACTCTATGCCTAAAAAATTCACTTAAATCATCAGCATTTTGGAAACTCAATTTCTTGTTTTCCTTTCACCGTCCAGTGGATCCCATCAGGCAGAGCTCAGGCCCAATTACTGCATTTCTTCTCTGCCGGTCACTCCTTGCATGAGCGCCACGCCACTGCTCGTGTGTCCAGCCCGAGCGCAGCACCCATGTTGTGGCCAACTCCGAGCTCATCGCCTCTCGTCTATAAAGCCATGTCCTGGCCTGCCTTCACCCTTCCTCTGCATTTCCTTCATTCCCTTCCCTTCTCCAAACGCAGGAGCTCAAGCAAGCACGAAGGTGCAAGTGCCACCTTCGGCCGCCCGCGTCGTGCTCGCTGTCACCACCGCGCCCCCACCACGCCACTGGTACTCTAGCGTGTACTTCTCCCCCACGCCTCTGCTTCATCACCGAACGCAAAAGAGCGCAGGAGCCGCAAGCACGGAGTGAGCTCAAGCCGGCTGCCGCGCCGCCATTGCCACCTCCACGCTCTCTGGCCACTCCGGCTCCCTCTGGCCATCGCCAACCGCATCACGCGGTGCTCCTCGTCTCCGCAACCCAAAGCCCCCAATCAATTGGAAGATTCTCCGCCGGAGCGACACCCCCATGGCGAGCTTGCCGCGCCGCCATGGATCACCGCCGCGGGCCCAACGCAGCCACCCTCAGCCCCCTCTGACCACACCCGTGTTAGCCATAATCTTGACACGTTTGTTGAGTTTGTTAGCTCTCGTGCGTGTGCTTTGATGTGTTAGTAATTAGCAGATAGGTTATTAGTTGCACGTGATAGCTAGTTGGTTAGTCTAGAGTTTGTTAGTAGTTAAACAGCTCTTATCTATTAAGCTATTAGCAAACAACTTTGAGTTTGTTAGTTTGGATAAGTCCGTTGCACAGAGCATGCATTTAGGTGGTTAGTAGATCATTACGGCTGCATGTAATCCATTATAAAAGAAGTTAGATGAATAGAAAAGTGGTGCAGCAAGAGGGCAGCAGCAAAAACTTTCTTCCAGTCTCTCCTGCCTTGTCTCTCCTGAGTTGTTTTACCTTGCTGTTGTTTCGTGATAGCGTGCGTGTGTGTGCTGGCTTATACCTCAGCAAGATCATGAGCATGTGCTTCTTCTCGTGTGATCTCGTACGTGTGTGTTGATTCGTTGCGTGTGCGTGTGTTTCTCCAGTATATTCATGTGTTCTTGCTTCTAGTGAGTTCTTGCCTCCGGCGCATGTGAGCATGATCGCTTTCTTCTTAGGCTTGGTTCCAACAAGTGGTATCAGAGCGAGGTGTAGCGCGTCATGTTGAAGCAGATGCCGTCCACACAGAAGTCCGTAGACGGTGACGACACCTCGGACACGGCGGCATCCAAGGCACCAGCGAAGGTGGGTTCGGTAACCCTCCAATACCCGATGCTCACTTAGACCAACTATGGCTCTTGGGTGGTGAAGATGAAGGTGTTCATGCGCGCACAAGGGGTGTGGGCGGCAGTGGAAGGCAAAGAGCTGGTCGATGAGTGCAAGGACCCGATGGCTCTCGCCGCCATATTCCAAGCCATGCCCGAGGCCATGATGATGGTCTTGGCCGAACATGAGATGGCCAAGGAGGCTTGGGACACCCTGAAGGAGATGCATATTGGCGCTGACCGCGTCAAGGAGGCACGAGCGCAGACTCTCATGAGTGAGTTCGATGTAATGAAGATGAAGGAGACGGAGTCCATCAATGACTTCGCCATGAAGCTGACCACCATTGTCAACGAGATTCGTGTCCTCAGAGACAAGATGGAGGAGTGCACCGTCGTGAAGAAGTTTCTTCGTGCCATCCCCAACAAATTCTTATCGATCGTCTCCACCATTGAGCAATTTGCTGATATGAAGACGATGACGATTGTGGAGGTGGTTGGACGATCGGCGGCGTCTGAAGAACGCGACAAAGGGACGGCGAAGGCGACAAGGAAGGTGAGCACTCTACTACTCACTCGTGACGAGTGGGAATCCAGTCCAATAAAGAGGGTGCCAACAACTCGCATGAAGAATCGCAAGTTCAACAAGGCGAATATTCGCTACAATTGTCGGGGCTACGGGCACTTCGCTTCTAAATGCCGTAATCCCAGAAAGTAGAAAGCAGAGGCGCACTTAATTGTGGCTGATGCTGAATACCAGCCGGCGTTACTTTGATGCTAAGTTGAGTCCACGACATTGAGGAGGTGTGTTCGCCGTCCTGAGTCAACTCCGTCGAGTTGAGTCCAGGACGTTGAGGAGATGTGTTTGTAACAGCCCAAAATTTCAAATTCTGAGAAAATTTAAAACTTATTTATTTTGGTGGATTTTCTGAAATTTTCTAAAGCTCTTATTATTAATCTTAAAGCTAAAACAAATTTAAATACAAAAACCAATACCAAGTTTAAGTTAGAATTATTTTATTTAAGTCCAAAATCCTTCTAGGAATTTTTGTGAATTTTTCTAGAATTTTTGGAACTTATTTGCTATTTTCTAAAGCCTCTTTTAATTAACAAAATTAAAACAATTGTTAAAACATTAGAAATTCACAAACAGTGTTTGGGCCGAAACTCGTCCGGCCCAGACCTCCTCGCGCGCGCGGCCCAAGTGGCCCGCCTCCCTCCCGCGTTACCCCTCTCATCAAGTAGTTGGATCGGCATCGAACGACTCACACACGCCTGCTTTTTTCCTTCTTTCCGCCACGACAGGTGGGACCATCGCCATCGTGCTTCTTCCTCTTTCCTTTCTTCCCTGCGCCCTTTCCTTTCTTAGTCAGCCGCGTCCCGCCATGGATGTGCTTCGAAGCTTCCACGCCCAAGAAAACCTTCATCAAATCGCTGATTTCTGCCGCGCTTCAAATCGCCTAGCAATCCCGCGCCCGACCGTACCTCTCACTTTCCTTTCTCTCCCTGATTTCACGATCTTCGCCGGAGACGCCGCACGGCCTTCTTGGATGATACGTTGAACCGGCCACGCCCGCGCCCTATATAAGGGAGCCCCGGGTGCGCCTTCTCCCCCACACCACAGCGCCACCATCCATTGCCCTCCTCCTCTCTCCTAGCGCTCCAATTTCAAAGTTTTTCACCGGCGGCCAAGTCCCGTTTCTTCTCCGATTCGGCGCCCCCGTTGACGCCGCGTCCACACCACCACCACCTTCGTTATCGCCGCATCACCGCGATCACGGTGCGCCCAACCACTTCCTCGGAGAACCCCCGGAGCCCCTACTTCACCGTCGACCTAAAACCGCCGCCGCTCAACCTCGTCGCCGACGACCTTTCCGCCACGCATTCGTGCAACCCCGGTGAGCATCATGTTCGGCATCATCTCCTCGTCCTTTTGGTACCACTCACGCCCCTCGCCGTGGCGCGTAGCGCGGGGCGAGGTCTCACCGAGCTCACAAGACTTTGGCTTGCGTGGCATGGCCACGTCAGTGCCACCTGAGTGCCACACCAGCACCAGGGTCTGACATGGCTGCCTGCGTGGCGCCACATCACCCTCACACCGCCACATCTGCACAACCCATGAGCCCAAAGGTTCCGTGGACTTAGTCCATGTAAGCCGTGTCTATGACACTTGGGGCCCACATGTCAGAGAATTAAATTAATTCCTTTATTTCCGAAAATCCCAGGGCTGACGTCAGCCTTGCGCATTAAAGGGATTTTCCTTTAGAAAAATAAATCGGGAAATTCATTTAAATTGCAGATTTAGGTTTAAAATTTGTAAAATTCATAACTTTTGCATCCAATCTCCAAATTGGGTGTTTCAAATTTCCAAATTCATACAAAATCTTTATCTAGCTAACTAAACCAAAATTATTTAATTTGAAGCTATTTTGAATCTGTATTTAAATTTAGAAATTCTTTTAAATATCAAATTTAGACTAAAACTTGTAAAATTCATATCTTTTGAACCACAACTTCAAATTGAGTGATTCAAATTGCTAAAATCTTAGAAAATTATTATCTAGCTAAATAAAATAAAATTATTTCATTTGGAGTTAATTTGATTTGTCTTTTTGGATTTATTTGAATTTTATTTGAATTTGTCGTACTTTCGCGTATAGACTTTGACGATTCCGGAGAGGTAGATCTTTCAGAGGGTTTAGAATCTCAAGACTTCAACGAAGGCAAGTTACATTCTTGACCATTTTGATCCCAGTATTTCAAAGTTAATTAATTCTGTTTTAAAAGTTATTATTGCATGCATATTTTTATCCCAGTATTTTAAATTCCTGTTTTAATTCTTAGTTATGCCAATTCCTTCGTATAGCCAATATTGATGTTTGGAATGCCATGCCCTTGTCACCGTAGTAAAATAATTAAGGTAATTATGCTTAGTCCTTGCTTAGACCAAAAGTTGATTTGGGGAATTTTGCCAAAATACAAAGTTGTTTTGAAAATGAATCTATGGTATTGCTTTTACCATAGTTGTTTGGAAAATGTTTTACCAAAGAAAGATAAATGAAATTGGTTTAGACTTGGGTGAATTGGATTGTTGGTGGGTGCAAGTTCATGCACGGGCTCAATACAGTGAATGGTTGAGACCCAGGGTTTGTTTTGGAAGTCGCCCAGTCATGTAAGGACCGGTCTGCGGGCCGCGGATGTTAAGCCAAACTCGTACCACCACAAGTCTGAAATGGGACAGACTTGGCCAAATAACCTATATTATCTCACCACGTTATGTCTTGGAAAGATGTGGGAGTCGTGAAGACTTATTGATGATACCCACATGGCGCAAGAGGGGGTAGTCGTTTGGTGCGAAGCCTTTGATTACGAAACCTTAGCGGGCATAATTATGTTGAAATAATGTAGGGTAAAGGCCTCGTGATAGCTGCTTAGTCGCACGCCTACGGAAGTGTGTATTGGCCGACATAATAAGCAAACTATCTCTTGTGGGTAAAGTTGTACCAACTCTGCAGAGTATTAATCTATTCAATAGCCGTGTCCACAGTCATGGACATGCTTAATGTAAGCCACTCAAAGTTAGTCTCGGTTTTGTTTGAAAAGACTTTGTCACCGGTTTATGAAAATGGGATTGGGCGAAGCTTTGGTGTAAGGGGTAGTCCTTCACCATTTGTGTATGGAGGTTCATCCTACACTTGACATTGAGAAATTGAAATATGATTTTGATCTTCTTAAATTCTAAAATGGCCTTGGAAATTACTAAGAGTATTTAAACCTGAAAATGTCAGTCTTATGCAAATAAACCCCGCCATTACCCTTTGCTCACTTTATGCATGCATTCAATCACATTTTTCTGGGTGTAACTTGCAAGCACAAGGGTAGTGCTTACTCTTCTTGAATAATCTTTATTCAGAGAAGACTTCTATCAAGACGGTGAGGACATCGATGCTTAGGCCACGCTCCCCATTTATTGCTGTGGCGAATCGTTGGGTCTACTACTACTATTTTATTTCCACTGTGTTTTACTTTATTTGGCCTCAGGCCCGTTTGTATTAAACTCTGAATAATTATTAATAAAATGCGTGATATGTTTTGATTATCACTTTTGTTAACTGTGTACACTAGAAATCCTGGACTAGTGTATGAACACAGAGAATTCGGGATCCTTCGCTCCCGGGTTCGACAGTGTTCGCCGTCCTGAGTCGAGTCCGTCAGAGTTGAGTCCGTGACGTTGAGGAGGTGTGTTCGCCATCCTAAGTTGTGTCCAGAATGTTGAGGAGATGTGTTCGCCATCCTGAGTCGTTGTGTCCAGGATGTTGAGGAGGTGTGTTCGCCATCCTGTGTCGAGTTTCAGTTGGCAAGTCGTAGTTGAGACCGACTGCCGCAACAAGTTAAAGTCGGTGTGTCAAGAATAGGGGGGAAATTGTTAGCCATAATCTTGACAAGTTTGTTGAGTTTGTTAGCTCTCGTGCGTGTGCTTTGATGTGTTAGTAATTAGCGATAGGTTAGTAGTTGCACGTGATAGCCGCTTGGTTAGTCTAGAGCTTGTTAGTAGTTAAACAGCTCTTATCTCGTTGTCGTTAGCAAACAACTTTGAGTTTGTTAGTTTGGATAAGTCCGTTGCACGGAGCATGCAGTTAGGTGGTTAGTAGATCATTACGGCTGCATGTAATCCATTATAAAAGGAAGTTAGATGAATAGAAAAGTGGTGCGGCAAGAGGGCAGCCGCAAAAACTTTCTTCCGGTCTCTCCTGCCTTGTCTCTCCTGAGTTGTTTTACCATGCTGTTGTTTCATGATAGCGTGTGTGTGTGCTGGCTTATACCTCAGCAAGATCATGAGCATGTGCTTCTTCTCGTGTGATCTCGTACGTGTGTGTTGATTCGCTGCGTGTGCGTGTGTTTCTCCAGTATGTTCATGTGTTCTTGCTTCTAGCGAGTTCTTGCCTCCGGCGCATGTGAGCGTGATCGCTTTCTTCTTAGGCTTGGTTCCAACAACCTGTGAGTTACCCTAGCTCTCCTCAAGCTCGTGCTCACCGAAACTCCACCCCTCCCTCACCCGTGCGCCACCGCCCCTTTCTCCCCCTCGGCCGGCCGCCGCGTACCACCGTTCGGCCGCCACTGGTCGCTTTGAGCCATGCCGCCGCCACCTACAGGATCATCTTCCCCTCCCCCAACCCATTTTTGTGGTTTCCAGCCACCACCAGTGTCCCCCTCGCCAGCGTTGGGTGGCGCCCGAACTGCCTCCTCCTCTATTACTGTGCTCTATGCTTTCACTCTGTGCTCTGTGACTGAATGCCTGGGTGAATGACTTGGTGTATGAATGGCAGGTGGACCTCCCCATCTCTCTCACACACACACTGTGTATTTCAATGTATGGCAGTAGGCACATCCCAATTAGTTGGTTAATTAAGTCTAATTGTAGGGTCACTGATTAACATGCAGATCAAATAACCATTGTATGTTGTTAAGATTAATTAGTAATTAGTTTATATAATTAAAAGTCAGTTAGTAATTTGAGATGTTATAAATCAGATAAGATCTTCATGACTCTGGATTAGAAGAAAGGATGTAACTATGTGTGCCAGCTACTGATCTAGGGAATTGCACAATTATACACAGTAGATCCCAAGTTAAAAATTTAAATTTGGGATATGACAAATACCAAGTGCCAAACCCACTGGCCCCTTCTTGTTGACATGATGAGGGAAGCCTCCCTTCAAATTGCTGAACCCATTCACATTAAGAAACATAAACATTATCTGATTCTAATGATCTTTTGCAAGTTATCAAATGAAATCTTATGCTCCATATGTGTTACTAGTAACAGAGATCCGAAGTGTATACCTAATCAACAGATGCAATCCTATGCGCTCTGATTCATTTTTGTTTGCATGTGGTTCCATCACTTGTGCGCCATATTTATTATTTTTGCATGGAATGGTTCCACTGTCAACCAGCACTATTCTTTTTTTTTGTGACAAGACTACCAACCAGCACTAGCGTTTCCCTTTTGGCTTTTGGTGCAGGAGGATGAACTAGGATGCCTACGGTGGCCACAAGCACCCGTTCGGAGCTTGAAATCGATGTGAAAACTTGATGATTCGTGGATGAACAATGCAATGTACCTTTCCTCGTGTGCCACTACATGTTGTTTTCACTCGTGCACGGCATCACCCGTTTCATGTATGAGCCATTCTTCCTCTCTTTTTTTTAAGGCCTGGCCCCTACTGGATTTGATCCCAAACTCTGCCATTATTTCAATCGTTTCTGGGCTTCGTACTTTTTCAGATTAGTCTAGATGCTATACCTTATGGAGTTTAGTCACTTCCACTGTATCCAATTTCAATCTTCTGCTCTAGAATCTAAACTCTGTTTCAGTCGATATCTAAACTCCATTGCAGCCAACTATCCATACAGTACACTGGGCAACAAGTACTCTAATCCAGCTAGATCGACCACTACCAACTAAAGCATTGCAAACATATTCAGGAGCTAGCGTGCATGCGTATCTAGGGACATCACATATAGTACTACTATCAAGGCCTGTAAAAGAAAAACTATTAGGGTGCTGCTGGTGCCCGGACATCCGATCTGAGTGCAAGGATCGGACACCGTCTGTCGGACCCCGGAGTAATACTGCTAAATACTTTGTGTATTTCTGAACTAGTCTCATAATCAATAGCTAGTTCACACAGTAAACAAATATGGTAACATCCATAAATCGCACAACTTTATTAATAATCAACAAAGAAAGGCTTACAAGCCAACAATAAACAAACACAACAGAAAATGAAGAACACATAGTAGAGTCCAGCTGATCTGCCACAGGCAATCGACTGGGGCAGCGGCCTAGTCGTCGTAATCCACACTGATAGTGAAGTCCTTCTCCTCTGAAATTTATTTGCATTAAGTAAGGGTGAGCACAACTTCCGTGCTCGCAAGTTACACCCAATAACAGATTCTAATGCATGCAAGGATATATCAAAGGAAGGCTTATTAGTTGAGTTTGCATAAAGTAATGTTTTCTTTAAATATTTGTACTAAGTTCCAAAGCAGTTATTCTATAACTAAAATTCATTTTATAAATTATCAAGTTTTATAGTAGGATAACTTCTATATGAAATATGGTGATGGATACCCTCCTATCACATGGCTAACCGCCCAATTTTCCAATTGGATAAACTATCCGAAAACATTTATCAAAATCTTTTGAAATCAAAACCAAAGTCAAACTTTGAGTAGCTTTGCTTAGCATGTTCATGACCGTAGACATAGCTATTCGAATAGTTTTACACTCTGCAGAGGTTGTACAACTTTAACCACAAAAGATAATCAATTTGTACTGTCTGCTCACACACTTTCGTAGGTGTACGACTAAGCGATTATCACATGACTTTTACAATGCGCCATCCCACCGTAGTCCCTTCTCGCTAAAGTTTCACTTCCATTGGGTTAACCACCCGCTGGATTTAAGTCCCCTCTTACGCAATGTGGGAATACATAAAAGTAGGTCATTCTGACACCCACGTAACCAGGCACAACCATGATGAAATATTGCAAATTATTTAGCCTAGTCCTCCCCACTCTGGACTTGTGGTAGTACGGTGGAGCTTTGCAAGATGCGGCTCGAAGACCGGTCCTTAACTAACTTGGACAACTTCCAAAATAATCCCTGGACCTCAACCCTACCCTGATTGAGCCCGTGTATAAACCTACACCCACCAACTATCCATTTTGCCCAAGTCCAAACTGATTTTTGATTTGATTTTAATTTTTAAAGCATTTGTAAACTTCCATGACACACCAATGTCATGGATACAATTTAAACAACATTTGATTTTTGGCTGCAAATTCCCAAATCAAATATTTCAGGTCTAAGCATGGATAAGCATAATTTTTCCCAAAATGTTCTAGTTCATACTATTGCATAAACTAGATTTTCATCTATGGTGTCAAGGTAGGTTTATTTCAATGTCAAGATTGGCAAGACAAAGGATTTAGGCATAACTATAATTTAAAAACAGGTATTTAAATTACATTGAATAGAAATAAGCATACAATAATAATTTAAAATAGAATTTAGATAATTTGAAATAATGGGATCAAATATGATCAAAGATGTAACTTGTATTGCTTGATTAATCGTTGTTCTAAAACGGCGTCGAAATCTGACTCTCCGAAGTCATTGAAATCTATACACGAAAATAAGGCAAATTCAAACAAAATCCAAATAAAATTCAAATAAACTCCGAATTAAGAGATTTTGATTTAGTTAGATAGATCTTGATTTTAGATGAATCTAGAATTTGAATCGTCGAAAACGGAGTTTGTATGAAGGAGAATGAACTCCTCAAAGTTTAAACCCTAAAGAAAATCTAAAAAAAATCAGATTTTCTAGAATTATCCAATTTATTTTTCTAAAGGAAATTCTCTTTATTGCGCATGCTAACGTCAGCGGCTGAGAAATTGATTTTCGGTTGGGATTATTTTTCTAAAGGAAAACAATTTCTATCTATGACATGTGGACCCATGGTCAAAGACCAGGTCCACGGTTCGGTCAAAGTCCATGGTGGACTTGGTTTACCGCACAGTGCAAAGGGGTGTGCGGGTGCTAACACAGATGGTCACGCTGGCGTACACGTAGACGCTGGTTAGGATTTTAGGGTCTACGTGGCACTAATGTGGCTACTACGTGGGTCGAGCCACGCGGCCGAGATGCTTGGGAGTTCTGACGATGGGCTCGTTGGTAACCGGCGCCACAATGAGCCTCGCGAGTGGTACCAAAATGATCAACGTAACGCGACGAGTCTAGGGCTTACCTTAGTTGCTCAAGGGTGCAACACTTTGGTCGATGACAATGAGGTTTGGCGGCAACAGGTTTAGGTCAACGACGGCGAGGACGTTCCTGGGGTTCTCCGGTGAAGAGGATGCGCGCACGGGGTAGGCGACATCGAGGAGATGCCGATGGTGAGGTCGGGGTTGCCAAAGTGTTGTCGATGACGGGGTAATTGGTGATGAATGAAGCTTCGGGCGGTGATGATGATCTTCAAATTCCGGCAATCACAGAGGGATTGGGGCGAGGGTAGTTGGGGCGTTGGTATGAGCGGAGAGAGGTGAACCCGAGGTGAGCTTATATAGTGGCTATGGGAGGTTTGAATCGCCGTAGGGCGCAAGAAGGTCCGAACGAGACACCAACGAGATTTTAGGAAAATCAAGGCAGAGATGGAAAGATAATGTCAGTAACGGGTGTGGGATTGACGTTGGTTTTTAATACGCTTGAAATCACGGATTTGATATAGGTTTTGCCGGGTTTTGGAAACATCCATGCGGCATCAATGGCGAGCGAAAATAGAAAGCACCGAGGAAGAAGAAGGAAAGAGGAAGACGGGTGACGTGGGCGCGGTGGGTCCCACATGTAAGTGAGGTGGAGAGAGGATGGGAAAAAGAGACTGACAGCGTGGTCCCTGTTGGGAATATGGGTAGGCTACGATAGCAACAATTCAAAATTTTCTACCACGTAAACCAGGAAGCCAAGCAAGAAGATGATCACAAATCGTTACCACCAAACGCGTAGAGCAGTGGAAGAAGAGTTGGAGCAGCTTGGTCCAATGAAGAGCGCATCGATGTAGTGGTCGTAGTTGATCGTCTAGTGTCGAGCACGTCGATGCAGTGATCGTAGTCGATCATCTGTGTCCTCGCGAGTTGATCGTCTTCTCCAGCAACCTCTACAGTTCCTTATGAAGATCGCGGATCGTCCTCAAGCGCAACAGCAACCGCAGTAGCGCCTCTACGGTATCCACACGTCTAGGGAAGGAACAACCGTACGCTGGTGTGCTAGCACCAAGTCACACAGCAGAGCTCTCAGAAAGATGGCGGCTAGGGTTTCAGTGGAGCAACTTACGTCAACTCGTCTCCCACCCAACAGTCTCATGCATCTCCTTATATAATGCCCATGACGGATCCTATCCGAACACGTTTGATGAATCGTATTTGTACTGGTTTGTTCCAACCCATTAAGTGTGTGACTCATTAGGTTTATGCATAATCGGTTGTGACTCGGAAACCCTTTCCGACCATGAGTCATTAGCGGTTCCTAGCAGAACATAGCGATTCCTAAATACACACAAATTATATCAAATAAACCTTAATGCAATATGATCTGCAACCAGGTCCTCATCACTTATGACCAGCTCCTATCTCTATACGACTACTTCGTATTTGGTCACGACTAGTTAGTAACTCCTTACGACTAGGTTACGATCACTCTGTGATTACGTTCGACCAGATCTCGACCAGCTCGATTCCATACGACCGATCAGAATCGATCGAACTAAGCGACCTACTCGTGTATTCTCCCTTTGCCTCATGATATCTGGTTGAACTCCAGGTGAGATGTTATGTCATCCATGGACTGTTCAATACTTTCTCGATCGAGTGTTGGATAACTTCACGTGGTCGAACACTTTGACCACTAGTGGCATGACCATGCACTTACTTTATCCAACCACAACGAGGGGCCCAGAGATATCTCTCCTATTATGTTAGGAGGGGCAAATTCTATATCCGACCAGTCACATTTCTATGTATGTTTCATAGCATACCCGAAAGCTATCTTTATAACTACCCAGTTACGAGCAGTGTCTGGCAACCCCTAAGAGTGCTATTACACATGTAGGAAACCATGCTGATCTCAGGTCTAAGAATTATACATCATCATTGCTTGAGACCAACTAACGACACATAGAATTATAACAATCTCAATAGTGTCTCAAGGTGGGTCTTATCCAACACCATGTTCTCTAACATGTGTCCATATTATTGGTTTGATATCTCTATATCCATGACCTATGAAACATAGTCATCAACCAATACATATGCTAGTCTATTCATATGTGTCCTCATATGTTTCCGACCAGGTAACGTTTAAGAATAATCATCATAGAAATATAGAGTTTCACAATCAAGTCACATACTTGATAATAAATATTAACGATATTATTCTGAGAACAAGATAACATATTATCCAATATTATGAACATAATGAAGAGACGTGGCAGGGGAGGAAGAGGGGCATTGGGTCGAAGATGGAGGAGGGAGGCGGCGCAGGCGGCCGCTCATCGGGTCGGAGTTAGAGGAGGATGGCCCGGATCTGGTGGGGGCATCCAGATCTGGTGGGTGGCGGCGTGGCTGAGCGCTTGGGAGTCGGAGGTGACACACAGATCCGGTCGGGGCGGCGCGGCTGGGAGGAGGAGGAGGGGTGCCGGCGCAGGAGGAGGTGAGAGGAAGAGGGCGGCGGGGCAGAAGAGACGTGGCAGGGGAGGAAGAGGGGCGCGGCGCGGGGAGAGGAAGAGGGAGCAATGCGGGCGGGGCATGTGGCGACGAGAACGCAGCGGACGAGCGATGCGGAGGCAGCGCGTGCGATCGAGTGACGCAACAAATCGGACGGCCGCGGACTATCGAAGAGAAGATCCGATGACTAGAAGATTCTATCCATTCGGCTGAACCTCTCAACATCCTTCCCCAATCTCTCTTTTCTTCCTCCTAACTCCATTTCCTCTTCTCCCCTGGAGCTCCTTCGGTTTAAGGTGCCACCACGTCCGACCCCAACTCAGCCCGGCTCCCTACTCCTCGACGCCGCCACTCGGCTCCCTGCCGATCGCCTCCTCACGGCAGTGCGCCTCGGCTTAGTGCTTGCCAAGGCCGTCACGTCGCCCACAGCAACTCGGCCCGCCCCCAAGCTCCTCCTCTTGCCCGGATCCGGCCCAGCGTCGCCTCACCGGCTTAGCCTCTCCTTGGTCCAGCCCGGCCCTGTGTGCACGGGCTCAGCCGGCTCGGCCTTTCGGCCACCGGCGTGGCGGCGTCTTGGCCCGGATTCCCCCACTTCCTTCCTCTTCCTTATTGCTCTTAGCTAAGTTGATTCTTATTGCTCACAGTTGAGTCAAGTATTGATGCTAGTTAGTGTTTCATGTATGCATGTTTAAGATGATGGATTTGAAGTGGTGGCGGCTACTAGAGTTAGAGGTGGATGCTGGATTCAGCTTGCTACTGAGGTATGTGCTCCCCCTTTCCTTTCTACTCCTTGATCCCTCCCCTTGCTCTGTGATGTGAACTGAGAGCTATTTATGATGCTACTGTAATTGTTGTATGTGCTCTACGAAGTGTGGTTCATACTGGGGTTTCATCTTTGGGGCAAAAAGACAGAGGGTGGATGGGTTACCTGTTGGGTTCAGTTCGGGAAAGGGGGTGGCAATGTAGTGGTGGTGATGTGTTCTTCACTTGTTCTTGCCGGCCCTGCTGTGTCGTCCGGTCCTCGTCGTCGTCTTGGCGTTGGTGGTGGTCATTTGACGGCTCGAGGCCGTCACCGACGCCGTTTTTGCTCCCTTGGTCTTCCATGTCTCCCTTGCTCCTCCCTCCTCCTAGCACTTCTGTGTGTGGATGTGTAATGGTGGTGATGGGGTTGAGCTTGGCTTGGCTTTGCTTTGCTTGCTCCTTGTGGTGGCAGTGGGAGTGTGGAGGTTTTGGGTGGCTTTCGGCTGAAGAGGAAAGAAATGCTATCTGGCTTGTGTGAGGCGTTGTGGGAAGAAATGAGGGAAAGAGAGGATTATGCAGGGGGGATGGTTTGGCTGTAGGGACCTGGTTGGGGGTAGGGTTTCAAATTTCGACGAAATTTCGGCCATTTTGCTGGAGCTCGAATTTTTTCCCTTTCGGTCAAAAAAATTCGGTTGCACATGAATTCAGGCCAAATTCAAACTAAATTCAAAATTTGGTCAAAATTCGTTAATTGTTTGATGAAATTTAGTCAAATTTGAATGCCAATTTCGGCCATTTGCCCGAATTGAATTCGAAATTACCGAAATTTCGGTAATTTCGCTCACCCCCGAAATTTTTGCTCAAGCGAATTCGAAAACCCTCGTTGTGGGGAATGCACTTTGGAGGTCTCCCTGTGCTGGATATTTCTGCCGGCTTGGTGAAGGTAGTAAGGAGAGTGAAACTTTAAGTAGGAGGGATGGTTTTGGGCTGTGTTGCTTATGAGGTGGCAGTGAGGAATAGAGAGGGGGATGAAGAATGGTGAAAGAGGGATGGCTCAGCTGCTCTCTTTCTTGTCTCTGCGCTGGGCTCTATCCACTCCTCCCTCACTACGCACTGTGGGCTTAGTGCCCACTGGTTCATAGGATGCTTCGGCTACTGCTCTTGGTTTACTAACTGCATTATGAGATTTTTGGTTGCTTACAGAGATGTGAATTTGGGAGAGGTCCAAGGGTTGGCAATAAATGGGCAGGATGGTCAAAAAGGCTCCCGACATGAATGCAAGAATTTTATTGTAATATAATTAGCTCTTGTAGATTATACTGTGATTGGTTGTAACGCGATGAAGGTTGTATTCTTTGGTGTACTCTGAGATGTATTGAAATGATGTATTGACTTAAGTAATTCATCTGGAGTTTGAGTTGGTATTCTATTTCAGCTTGTAATGAATTTCTTTTTGTAAAAGAATCTTAAGTGAAAGTGTTGTCGGAAATTTTTTACGCTGGTCATATTGTCAATTGTGTGGATTACGTGTTTGATGTCCAATTTGAGATTACACTTTATTCCAAATTAAAGAATTTTAATTACCACTAATTACCGATTACTGTTATTTAGTTTAGCCTAATTGTTTAGGTTCTCACAGTTCCTCTAGCTCTAGGTAAACTTCTAGTGTTGAACTTGTGTGCAACCATTCTTCTTTTGCGGTTCTCTATCTTCTGGTATTTGCCTTGTTGACTAGCTGCTGGAAATGGATGTAGTCCTGGGCGATCATTTGTACGGACAATTCATCATTGAGCCCTTCAAGGAATCTTTCTTGCTTGGCTTCATCTGTTGCAATGTTTTTCAGTGTGTAGCGTATCAGTTGATTGAACTTGTGCATATATTCATTCTCCGTGCAGCTTTTCTTGGTGTAACTTACGAAATTCCTTCTTCTTCAAGGTCATCATGCCTAATGGGATATGAGATCGGCGAAAAGGTTGCACAAACTCGTTCCAAGTAATTGCCCGAGCATGGCCATGTGAGACGCTAAAGTTATCCCACCATTTAGAAGCAGGTCTGTGGATATCATGGGGATATGCCCATGATCTTAGGATGATGAAACAATTGGCAATGTTGCTTTTGGTTTGAAGTTTCAAGCGTTTTCGTCAAAGTTACTGAATCTGTCAGGTCTCAAGTGGTCAGACCGGTTTCTGTGTGGCGGTCAGACTGGCCTGTGTGGCGGTCAGACCGGCCAATCCGGCGGTCAGATTGGCCTTCATTTAAGTGGAAATCTGTTTCATCGAGGCGGTCGACCGCCGAACAATGATCTGACCGGTTTTTTGTGCAGAATGATGATATTAGTTATGGATTGATTTTGGGATAGGTCATATCCTTGTTTGATATTGCATATGTGTTGCATATTGCATGTTTTGGCTAACGTGGGTCAAGTTGTGAAGAACTTGTTCCCGGATTCGTGTTTGCTTGTCTATTGCTGTGCAGGTGGCTTGGAGGTCAACAACGGTCAACGGCGAGGAGGATCGGGACTAAGCTTGGAGAGCTGAGGTCCAGAACGATCATGGATGCCGGGTGAGGTCAAGTGACTCAAGCATGGCATGAATGGATGAAGGTGACCGAACAGGCGCTTGGTCGCGATGGTTGGATCAAGCGGTCGCGGGGTCGGTGCAAGTGCCAAGGTGGTCGGTGGGAACCGGATGGGAGAGACTTGCCGACACGATGAGAGTCACGGATCAACCTACACGTGGCTAAGCATGGATGTGTTTAGCGAGTTTGGACTCGGTCTTCGGAAAAGATCGAGAAGAAGTATTTTGGTAATTTCACCAAATATCGCCTTGGTGACCTAATGCCAACTCACAAGCAAGACGGTGCGTCCAAGAAGTGGATTAGGTCAAGAAAAGTGAAGACGACGCTTTGAGATGCGTCGCGTGTAACCCGCTTGTATTGGGCCTTAACGGAGCCCATTAGGGTTAAGTCTTCTAGAAGCTCTAGGCCTCATATAAATAGAGAGGGGGCTGTTATGCAGCCACTTGAAGCACTTCATGGTAAACCCTAGTTTGTCTTAGGGCTTAGGAGAAAGAGAAGAGGCTTAAGGTTCTAGGGAGATATGTTGAGTTGAGTGCTCCTGGATTGAGCTTTTGTCCTCCTTGAGAGAGTGGCTCTAACCAGCATCAAATCGTGAATCAATCTATGGGTGATTGTTCAAAGATAAGTCTTCTTGTGCTTTCCCTTCTCTTTTGATGATTTTAGGTGCTTCCTTGATCCTGTGGTTTTTGGTTTGTTTCGTGCCCTCTTTTACCTTGCTGTGATGTGTGGGAATACATCTAGGATCATCTAGATCATCAATCCCCCACGAGCAAGATTTGGATCAAGTTTTTGGTTTTTACCCGGTTTTGAACCCTCCTTCGGTAAAACTGAAAAAAGTCAAAACTTTGACGTGGATCTACTCAATCTCCACTTGGAATAGGTTCCTAATATCCTTAGAAAGGTTTGTTTCAAATTTCGTGGAGTTTGGCCTTACGGATCAAAAGTTAGACCGATTTTCGTTTCGGTTTTTCAGGCTAATTGTGCTGATTTTCCTGTTCATCGTCGGGCGGTCTCGACCATAAAATCAGCGATCGACCGCTAGGCAAAAGAGTCAGACCGCCAATTTGAGAGGTCAGACCGCCCAACACTTTGAGATTTGGGTTTTTGGTAATTTTGGGTGTTTTGTGTCGGGGTTTTGATTGGATTCAATACAAGTCTTCCACTGTGCTTGAATATTGATCTTCATAGCTTTTATAGCTATTGGAGTGAAGTTAGTATTGAATTCAATTAAGGTGAAAAAGTGTTCGTGCTCCTATTCACCCCCCCTCTAGTCGCCTTTCCGGTCCTACAATTGGTATCCGAGCCCGGTTAGCTCTTCTCATAGATCTTAACCGGTCTTTGGAGCCATGGCGACTAACAAGTATTCGACCAAACCACCTGTGTTCGATGGAGTTGATTTTGCTTACTGGAAGGCACGCATGCATGCCTACATCGAGGCTCAAGGGCACGCTATTTGGCTTAAGGTCAAAAATCCATATGTCATGCCGCGCCGATGACGATGTGATCACTCGGACATTGAGGCTAACAAAGAAAGCTCGAAATTTCTTGATCCAAGGTCTTAGTCGATCCGAGTTTGAGCGTGTGGCTCATTTGATGTCTCGCTCACGAGATCCGAGAACCCTCTGTGACTACCACGAGGTTCGATGCGATCAAGGAAGTGAGACAGAACCGACTCAAGAAAGAATACTCAAAGATCGAGCAAAGACACGTGAGTCTTTAGATGAGGTGTGGGGAGGTTCTCCAACATTCTTCATGACCTTTGCGCTGTTGATCTTGTTTTCACCGAGTCTGAGAACGCACGCCAGCTTTTGGGTGCTCTTGATGTGAAGGTCTGGGGGATGAAGATCACGTCCATCAATGACAACACTGTCATGAGTGAGCTTACCATGGATAAACTCTACTCGAGGTTGAAGACGCATGAGATTGACTTTATCTCGCGTCTCCCCAAGACAGAGTCGATGGCTTTGGTGGTCGACCCATCTAAGGGTAGCTCGACTGATTCCTTTGATTTTAGCTCATCTGGCTTTTCTTTGTCAGCTTTACATTCTTTGAGCGATGAGCAGCTAGAGAAGCTACCTAAGGATGATTTAGCCCTCCTATCCACCAAATTCTCGAGAGTTTACAACAAAGTGAGGAACAGATGAGAGGTGGCCCTGTCACTTGTTTCGAGTGTGGTGAGCCTAACCACATTTGCTCCAAGTGCCCCAAGCTGAAGGGCAAGGAGGAGAAGGACTCTCGGAGGCGTCATGAAGCTAAAGAC
The DNA here is from genome assembly GCA_036346405.1 of Phyllostachys edulis. Taxonomy (NCBI): domain Eukaryota; kingdom Viridiplantae; phylum Streptophyta; class Magnoliopsida; order Poales; family Poaceae; genus Phyllostachys; species Phyllostachys edulis. Next base: position 20,379,033 of record CM070555.1, on the reverse strand, counting down.
AAGAAAGGCAAGAAGCCCAACTATCACAAGTTCGTCAGCCAAGTCCTTGCCGCTCTTGAGAGTATTAACATGAGCGATGTGGACTCGGAGACGGAGGATGACGACGATGACTCTCATGGCAAGAAGAAGGCCCAGGACTTCACCAGCATGTGCTTCATGGCTTGCAACAGCCATGACGTCGACTCCTCCAACGACGACGACCTTTTCAGCGATCCCGATGAGGTCCATCGTGCGAGGAAGGAGGACATATGGCTTGTTGACTCCGGCTGTTCTCGACACATGACTGGAGATTCTAGATGGTTCTCCTCCTCACACGTGCATCCGGCAATGAATTGATCACATTTGGGGATGCTTCTACTAGGACCGTGACAGCCAAGGGCACAGTGCGCGTCAACAACAAGTTCATGCTCAAGGACGTCGCTTTGGTAAGTAAGCTGAGGTATAATCTGCTTTCTGTTTCTCAGCTGCTTGATGAGGGTCTAGAGGTGAGATTTAAGAGTGGTGAGTGTAGGGTTTTAGATTCCTCTGGTGAGCTTGTTTTTGAGATCTCTAGGTTTGAGAGGATCTTCTGTGCTGATTTCCATGTCTCTTCTGCTTCTAGCCCTAGGTGTCTTGTAACCGACTCCCATGATTTAGTGTTGTGGCATCGTAGGTTTGGTCACATAGGCCCACCACTTGACTAGAGTCGATGAGCGAGGATTTGATTAGAGGTTTGCCTAGGCTGAAGGCTGTTAGAGACCTTGTGTGCACACCCTGTAGACATGGTAAGATGGTTTCTACTTCTCATCTACCTCTTACCTTAGTGATGATTGATGGACCTAGTCAGCTATTGCACTTAGACACTGTTGGTCCTTCTAGAGTTCAGTCAGCCGGTGGGAAATGGTATGTGCTTGTGATTGTGGATGATTTCTCCAGGTATTCTTGAGTTTATTTTCTAGTTTCTAAAGACGAGGCATTTGGCTTCTTTAGAGAGTTGGTCCTTAGACTTGCTGTTGAGTTTCCTAGAGCTTTGAGAGCCATTAGGAGTGACAATGGGACGAAATTCAAGAATTCTTCCTTTGCCACTTTCTCAGACCGATAAGGGAATTGAGCACCAGTTTTCTTCACCTAGAGTTCCCCAGCAGAATGGTGTTGTAGAGAGAAAGAATAGGACCCTTGTAGAGATGGCCAGGACCATGCTAGATGAGCATTCCACACCTAGGAGGTTTTGGGCTGAGGCGATCTCTACTGCTTGCTATATCTCTAATAGGGTTTTCTTAAGATCTGTAATTGGTAAGACTTCTTATGAGCTCAGATTTGGTCATAAGCCCAAAGTTTCTCATTTCAAGATTTTTGGTTGCAAGTGCTTCATTCTTAAACATGGCAACCTTGATAAATTTGAATCTAGATGTTCTGATGGCATATTTCTTGGATATCCTACTCATTCTCGTGACTATCGTGCATTTAATTTTGACACTAACAAAGTTGTTGAGACTTGCGAAGTCACTTTTGATGAGGCTAGTCCTGGTACTAGACCCGATGCTGCAGGTACACAGGTTTCTTCTGAGAGCATCTTCGTCGATGATGACTCTTAGGATGAGGATCCAATTCATCCTCAAGTCCCTTCTGACATAGTTGGAGAGCCTGCTTCTACTACACCAGCTTCAGATGAGCAGCCTCTTCCTACCTTCACCGACGATCAAAGTGGCTCGATCCTACCTCCTGACCCGGGAGGTAGAGGCCACTGCACCAAGTGCTCCTCTTCGCATTCAGCAACAACATCCACCTGAGCAGATTATTGGGGATCTACATGAGCGAGTCACTCGCTCCGTGTTCATTTCTCCCGATTCTCATGCACATTCTCGCTTTTGTTGCTTCTTTTGAACCCCGAGATGTCACCCATGCTCTTTCTGATGCCTCTTGGGTCAATGCCATGCATGAAGAACTTGAAAATTTTGAAAGAAACAAAGTCTGGACCTTAGTTGAACCTCCACCTAATCATAACATAATTGGAACAAAATGGGTTTTCAAAACTAAGCAAAGTGAAGATGGGTTGGTAGTTCGTAACAAGGCTAGACTTGTAGCTCAAGGGTATTCCCAGGTAGAGGGCTTAGACTTTGAGGAGACTTTTGCTCCTGTAGCTAGATTAGAAGCCATTCGCATTTTGCTAGCATTTGCGGCATCCAAGGGCTTCAAGCTATTTCAAATGGATGTCAAAAGTGCTTTCTTGAATGGTTTCATAGAAGAAGAGGTCTTTATCAAGCAACCTCCTGGTTTTAAAAATCCCAAGTTCCCAAACCATGTTTTTAAACTCTCCAAAGCCGTGTATGGATTGAAACAAGCCCCTAGAACTTGGTATGATAGGCTTAAGAGTTTTCTGTTTAAAAATAATTTCAAAATGGGATTGGTTGATAAAACTTTGTTCACTCTCAAGCATGGCAATGACTTTTTGATGGTTCAGATTTATGTGGATGATATTATATTCGGTGGTTCTTCTCATGCTTTGGTGTCTAGATTTTCAGATTCTATGAGCAGGGAGTTCGAGATGAGCATGATGGGCGAATTGACTTTCTTCCTTGGTCTTCAAGTCAAGCAACTGAAAGAAGGCACCTTCATTCATCAAAGTAAGTACACAAAGGACCTTCTTTGGCGCTTCGATATGGGAAGCAGTAGGCCAATGTCTACTCCCATTGCCACGACCACCGTACTGGACCCTGATGAGGATGGAGAGCCCGTGGATTAGAAGGAGTACCGCAGCATGATTGGCTCCTCCTCTATCTCACAAATACGTCGGTAGGACATACAGCTTTGTTTGTGTGTCATGCGCCGATTCGAGCTTCCTCGAGCTTCTCATCGTCAAGCGGTCGTCGCATATTTAGGTACCTTGAGACACTCTTGACTTTGGACTTTGGTATTCTTCTTCTTCTCGCTCTCTCCATTCGCGCTTTTTACGATCTTTGATTTTCTTTGGGTGTAGAGTGGATAGGAAGAGTACTTCAGGACTTGTCATTTCTTAGGCACATCTCTTATCTCTTGGTCATCTAGGAAATAGTCCTCTGTTCCACGATCCCTCTTAGAGGCCGAGTATGTAGCTGCAGCCAATAGTTGCTCTCAGGTTCTCTGGATCTTGTCTACTCTGCGGGACTATGGGTTGTCTTTGGGTAGTGTTCCTCTTTTTTGTGATAACACTAGCGCCATTAATATTGCTGAAAACCCAGTGCAACATTCCAGGACTAAGCACATTGATGTTAGATATCATTTCCTTAGAGACCATGTAGAGAAGGGTGATGTTGTGCTTCACTTTGTTGAGTCTGAGCAGCAAGTTGTGGATATTTTCACTAAAGCTCTTGATTCTTCTTATTTTGCTTCTTTGCGGGGAGAGTTGGGGGGTTATTAGTTCTCTTAGCCTATTTTGAGGGGGAGTTTGCTCTTTTTGCATTCATTTGTATCATAATGCATTTTACAATTCAGCAACTTGCATTGTAATATAATCTTGTGGAGCTTTGATTATTATCCTTGTATGACTTGAATTCATACTTTATACCCTACCATGTCTTGTGCTAGTCTGCTAGAATTCTTTTATGGCTTTTTATGTATAGCTTAGCTTTTGCCATGCTAGCTTTATTATCTGTGAGAAAAATGAATCAAAACATGACTTGTTGGATCTTGTGACTAGTTTTGCTTTAGTGATTGTAACGTCCTGTTTCTCTTAAGTTTCTTGCCTGGTTTTCAAAATAAAAGTAACCATTTGGCTTTATTGAGAATCCAAAGCTTAACCTGAGATTTTGAAATCTGGAGAGTTCAACTGGAATTAATCAAACCTTAACTAAGCTCTTTGTTGGTGTTCCTTGCTGGTGGTGGCTCTCTGTGGTGTCTTTGCCGCCTTGAAATTCTTTGGTTCTCAAAGCCTCTCTGTGTGCCCCTGGTTTGTCTCTTCTCTCTTAACTTCCTTTGTTGGTTTGAATCTCTTTGAGGTCCAGACCTCTCTCTTATCTCCCCTCTGTTCGAACCTCTCCCTTGCTTGGGGTTTTCCTGTCAAGGACCCGGCTCGGGTTTGTGTTTCAAAACCTCTTTGGTCCCCCCCCAAGCCACGCTTGGCTTTGCTTCTTTTGGACCTCCCCGTGGACCTCTCCACGCTCTCTTGGAACCCCTGATTTCTCTTGGGCGCTCCAGAGTTTCTCTGGACCTCCCAGTGCTCTTTTGGGACCTTCTTAGACCTCCTCGTGGCTATTTAGACCTCCCCTTGTTGAGACCTAGCCGCTCAGACCTCCCTTTGTTGAGATCTAGCCGCTCAGACCTCCCCTTGTTGAGATCTAGCCGCTCAGACCTCCCCTTGTTGAGATCTAGCCGCTCAGACCTCCCCTTGTTGAGATCTAGCCGCTCAGACCTCCCCTTGTTAGGATCTGGCCATTAGGACCTTCTCTCTGGAGATCTTAGCCGTCCAAGTCCTTCCTTAGTTGGATCCAAAGGTTCCGATCTCTTTAGGTCCAAGACCTCCTTAGCGCTTGGACCCATCTTTGATTCTCGTGGCTGTATCGCTTGAGGCTTTGCCTTCGTTACCTTAGGACCATCCGATCTTTGTTGGATGGCCTAATCCTAAGAACACGTTAGCTTGGTCGAACGTTCCTTTCCTTCTGGACCGCCGATTCAATCGAGCAGTTCCGCTTTGAGGCGCGTTTTCCTTTGTTGCCCAGGACCTCCCCTGCTCCCTTTGATCTGGATCGTTGAGGTCCTCCCCTTTTGAGATCTTGACCGTAGATCTCCCCTTTTTGGAGATCTACTCATCAGGACCTCCCTGCACCCTTTGATTTGGACCGTTGAGGTCCTCCCTTGAAATCTTGACCCTTAGACCTCCCTTGTGCAGTGCGGCGTCGAGACCTCCTCGTTGTGAGCTTTGAGGACCTCTTGTCCAGAACCTCCTCTTGAGTCCTTGGACCTCTGTCCGGGACCTCCCCTCTGAGTGTCTTGGACCTCTTGCCCAGACCTCACAAGAGTCTTTGGCGGGGATGACCCTTGCGGTGGGGCCACCTCTTTGGTGGTGGTGCACCCTTTTGGTCGCCCCGCTTGCCAGCCCCTCTTCACCTTGTAATTATTGCTCTTGCCTCGAACTCTGTGCGCATTTAATAGGTGTCGGGTCACATTAAATGCAGATCCATCCGAGTACTTTATTTCAATTCTTCTAGGGCAAGCCCTACCCTAGTTGTCCCGACACCTACACGTCCTTGAGTTTTCCTTGTGGTGCACACTACCAACTCCGGCTATATAAAGCCTGGCGGGCAAGCCTTTGTAACTTTGTTGCTCATTTCTTCCTTCCCTGCCTCATCTGCTCGGTTCTTCCTTGCGCAAGACCTTCCCTAGGAACTCTTTGAGGCTGTGTTAAGCCTCTTGGTTTCCTTTTTGGCTGAGTTGGTTTGAGTTCCTTTTCGGTTCTTTTGAAGTTCTCTGGCTTAGTGTGGTTTTGCTTATTTGGTTTTCTTGCGAACGTGTAGATCACGAGTTCGAGGAGATCTTGGACCCAGCTCTTGCTGCAGAAGGCTCTCCACTGCTTGACCAAGGCAAGCCACAGACCTCTCTTTAATCATTTTGAACCTAGTTTCACAAATGTATTTTGGTTTTACTTTATCATGCATGGCTATGTTTATAAGAAAATGGTTTGGGCTGTAGTTACTTGCCTACGTGCTGTTATGCCTCCTTCATACCTTGTCTCCATCATGTTGTCATGTTCACCTTGTGAGCCTTAGGGTGGATATTTAGTTGGTATTCTTTGTTATTTGCCAACATGGGGGCCGTAGGTCTTATATAGCCTTATTTAGAAAACGTGGTTCAAGCGTATCATGCTTCATCTCTAATAATCTTGACTAATAAGTTATGGAATGTGTGGTTGGTGCCATTGTTGAGCAGCTATGGTAGGATGCCTAAGCTGTGTTGACTATGGTGTGAGACCACTTGGTTAAAAATTTGTGTGCCAAGACTGGGTGGTCTTTTGGCATGGGCTAATACAAATTGTTTTGCTGAGGCAAGAAAGCAGGGAGTGAGTAGTGGGTGCTTTGCACGACTGGGTTTGTGGAAGTCTTGCCTAAGCACAATTAAGGAATTTACTTTGTGTCTGCTTTAATGGGCCAACAAAGGCAACCACAAGATCATTTTATGGGAATGGTCTGGGCTGAATAATTAGCAATGAGATGGCTTGGGGCTGTTGTGGTTGGCGTGTGATTCGTTGGCGCAAGAGGGGCACCCCATAACCCCGTGGATTTCTAGACCCTTTGGAGGGATTATGAAACCTTAGCGGGCAGCCCTAGTCGAGTTCAAAGCTTTGTAAAGGCTGGCAAGCGCTCTCTAGACTTGCTCACCTTAGGAAGTGAGCAAGGGTGACCGGAACCCATCCGCTAGAGAGATCGTGGATTGTGGGTAAAGTTGTACACCTCTGCGAGTGAAAGATCTATTCAATAGCCAAGTCCTTGGTCATGGACATGCTCGGTGAAATGGTGCAAGGGGTAGATGTTTCAAAAGCTTGTGCCATTGGACACTTCCGCGAGATGCCTTGGCTTTGCCTCGAAGAGACCTTGGCGGCTCGGAGGGGTCAAGGTTGGCTCGGAGTAGTGGTCGGGGTTTGGTTTGGACCTCTGGAGTGCTCGAGTGGGTTTTGGGTGAGGACACAGCCCTTTGGTGTGACCAGGACCTCCCCATTTTTGGTTGTTGCTTGTGAGTTGGTGCTCACTCCACCTTTTTAAACATCAAAAGTATTATGTATTATGGTTTTACCTTCTTTGCTTTTCAATCTATTATTGCTATTATTGTCAAACTTGGCTTTGTGCAAACTAACCATACTGACTCTCCATTGGTAAGTCCTTGCATGAATATTATTGCATCTTTGCTCCTGTGTGACTTCTTGAGTACATTCCAAGTACTCATGGCGTAAGCCCTATGTCAAAGCAGATTATGAAGATGATCAAGTGCGTGGCGGTCAGACCTCTTCGAGGAGGAGTTCTTGACGACTAAGCTACCTAGGGCGTCCTCCACCCGACACTGACTGTGGTGCTTGTTGGATGGCTTTTGCGTGTTTTGGTGTTTGAGCCCTAGAGCTCCTTGTTGCAGTTGTAAGTCCTCGTTGGTTTTGTAAGCCCTGTGATGCACCTCTTGTTAACAAGCTTGACCTTAAGGTCCTATTATATAAAGTTTAATTTATGCGCTTCATCTTTGTTTGACCTCGTGGTTGTGGTATGGGCTTGTGTTCTTGTGCGAGCTAGCTCTGTTGTCCCGGACTAGCTCGGATGCAGGCGGGACCACCGGGAGGTCCCACGACTTAGCCTTGGGAGGTCTGCCGGACCCCTCTTAGCGATGTGCCTAGAGGTGCTACCGAGCGGGTGGCGGCCACGACTTCCAGGAGGTCCTCAAGACCTTCTGGGAGGTCAGTGGCGGACCAAGACCTCCAGGAGGTCCGCAAGACCTCCTGGGAGGTCTGGTAGACCTCCTCGGTAAGCTCCATGCGGTGCTACCACATCTTTCCGTGGTGACTTCGCAAGCAAAAAAATGGTCCTCCGGACCTCTTGCGGTACATCACGGGGTGGGTCGTCACAGTTGGTATCAGAGCTTGGTCGGCTGTAGGGTGTGACCCTAGGTAGAAAGGTCGGTTTAGTGTTGACTCAAAAGGTTATTTTCTAAAGCAAATCAACTTAAAATTTGTTTGGAGGTTCTTTCCTTGTTACGGTTCTATCTTGCACTTAACTTGTCCAAATCATTTCTTACCTGTTCTACTTCAATCTTAACTCCCTCTTTAGTTCTGTTATCTTACCCTTGCTGGAACCTCAATTTTAAGTCTAATTTGACCTCCTTGCCTTTACAATTTCTATAGGGCCGACCATAGTAAGGTTAAGGTTAGTGATCCTAGTCTGAGTCTCGCTTAGCTTTGGTCTTTAAGACCTCTGTTTTGAAGCTTTTGTTGCCTCTTTTGGCCTCCTGGCCTTTTGGTTCTCTTTTGGGTTTAAACAAGTCACCCCTTTTAGATGCTCTATCTTTCTCTCTGATCTCACTTGTCTTGGTGCTTTAACCCTCTTATCCTCTGTGCTTTCTGTCTTACCTATTAAACCTTTAGAGTTTTGTCCAGATGGTGCAGACTTGGCAGTCCACAAGTCAGGGTGAGCCCCCAGAACAGTTGCCTCCACCCCCACCTCCTCCAGTGGCAGCAACAGACTCGGGTTTTGTGCAGTTTATGGCGGCACAAGCCCAAATGATGAGCTCCATGATGCAGAATATGAACCAGATTATGGCTCAACAAAGCCGGACCACCAATGCTTTACTTGCCATGATGAGTCGAATAGTCAAGGCTGCAGCCAGCCACCACCTCCACCCCTGACTCACCATCAATCAAAGCCGTCGAGTTCATGAAGACACGCCCGACTACATTCGAGCTCCCCGAGCCCTTAGATGTAGATGATTGGATGAGATCAACCGAAAAAAGTTGGATATTGCTCGTTTGTGAAGACAGGAGAAGGTTTTGTTTGCCTCACATCAATTGGAAGGACCTGCTGACTAAGTGGTGGGACACATTTTGTGCCTCACATCTTGACCCCAGAGGATCACTTGGGCGAGTTCGCAATGCCTTTTCGTCACTCGCATGTCCCCGATGGGAAGGTAGAGATGAAAAGGAAATTTTAGAGAGCTCAAGCGAGGCAGACATGTCGATGAAGTGAGTATCTCACTAAGTTCACTCAATTGTCGCGTTATGCTCGCGAAGATGTGGCTACGGATGATGCACGCGAAGCGCTTTAGCGAGGCCTCCATCCCAGTTTAAAAGTTCAAGTTGTGGCAACGATTATCACGATTTCCAAAGCATATGGTGAACAAGGCAATGCTCATTGAGGAATCCCAAGAGAACTCTCTGAGTCCTTCAAGAGAAAGGTGCCACCCTCCAGTGCTCAGCAAAGACCTCCCCAGCGTGTCAAGACGTTTGTACAGTACCAACCCAAGCGCCAAGGACCTCCTGGACCTCCCAGGACCTCTGTCAAGACCTCCCCGGCCCTTGACCAGCGCAATACCTTTGGCAGCACCAAGTCAACCCCAGCGACCTCCACAGCAGCGGGGATCACCTGTTTTAAGTGTCACCAAGTGGGGCATTTTGCCAATCAATGCCCACTGAAGACTGAGCCAACCGCAAAAACCTCTACTTCAGGACCTCCCTCGGCCAAAACCTCTACTTCAGGACCTCCTCAAGCCAGGACCTCCCAGACTTTTGGAAGGGGCCGTGTGAACCATGTGGCCGTGGAAGAAGCTCAGACCTCCTCAGACGTGGTACTAGGTATGTTCCTAGTAAATTCAGTGCCGGCTGTAGTTTTGTTTGACTCTGGAGCTTCCTATTCGTTTATTTCTCGGAGTTTTGCTACAAAGCACCAGTTTCGAGTTGTTGCTCTTAAGACTACCTTGTTGGTTCAATCCCAGCTCGAGAACTAAGTGCGAACCGGGGTTGTCCACAAGTGAAAATGGTCATAGAAGAAGTAGAATTTCTAGCCAACCTTATCCTTTTGGACACCAGTCCCTAGATGTGATCTTGGGCATGGGTCAAGCTAGCTAACCACCATGCCATGTTGGATTGTAGTGGCAAATGTATCTCTTTGACCAGCCCTAGTGGTGCCACTGTGAAGTTTTCGGCCACCTCAGAGAAGCTCCAAGGAGCCCTATCTTGTAGTGCTCAAGTTCAAGTTTTGGAGGATGTCCCTGTTGTAAAAGAATTTGTGGATGTGTTCCCGGATGAGCTCCTAGGAATGCCCCCAGACAGAGACCTTGAGTTTGTCATTAACCTTGTCCTGGGACCTCCCCCATCTCCAAAAGGCCCTCTGATTGCATGTTGATGATCATGTGGAGTTGAAGAAGCAGGTTGGAAGACTTGCGAGCAGGGGTTTTATTAGACCTAGCTCCTCACCTTGGGGAGCCCAGTGATTTTTGTGCCTAAAAGGATGGCACTCAAAGGATGTGTGTGGACTACAGGGATCTCAATGATGTCACCATCAAGAACAAGTATCCTTTGCCAAGAATTGATGATTTGTTTGATCAATTGAAGGGAGCTGCTGTGTTTTCAAAGATAGATTTGAGAACAGGATATCACCAACTCAAGATTCGAAAGGAAGACATCCCTAAGACAGCTTTTTCGACTAGGTATGGGTTATTTGAATTCACGGTCATGTCTTTTGGGCTGACCAATGCCCCTGCCTATTTCATGAATTTGATGAACCGAGTGTTCATGGAGTACCTAGACAAGTTTGTCATTGTCTTCATTGATGACATTCTAGTGTATTCCAAGAGTGAAGAGGAGCATGCAAGCCATCTCTTTTCGGTTTTGGAAAAGCTGAGAGCTCATCAGCTCTTTGCCAAATTTAGTAAGTGTGAGTTTTGGCTAAAAGAAGTAGTCTTTTTGGGGCATGTTTTGTCAAAAGAAGGAGTGTCTGTCAACCCTAGTAAGGTTCAAGATGTGCTCAATTGGGAACCCCCTAGGACGGTGCCTCAAGTTCGAAGTTTTCTTGGCATGGCCGGTTACTACAGAAGGTTTATTGAAGGCTTCTCCCGGATTGCAAGACCTCTCACTCAGCTGTTAAAGAAAGAAAAGAAGTTCCTTTGGACCTCTGATTGTGAACAAAGCTTCCAAGAGCTCAAGAAAAAGTTGACCTCTGCCCAGCTTTTGGTTCTTCGGATGTCGGGAAAGATTTGAAGTCTATTGTGATGCATCAAAGCAAGGACTTGGCTGTGTTCTAATGCAAGACAGAAAAGTGGTAGCTTATGCTTCAAGACAGTTGAAGCCTCATGAAGCAAACTACCCTACTCATGACCTAGAGTTGGCTGCTGTGGTTCATGCCTTAAAGATTTGGCGCCATTACCTCATTGGTAATAGGTGTGAAATCTACACTGACCACAAAAGCCTAAAGTACATCTTTACACAAGCGATTTGAATTTGAGGCGAGAGAGGTGGCTTGAGCTTATTAAGGACTACAATGTGGGAATTCACTACCACCTGAGCAAGGCCAATGTGGTGGCGAGATGCTTTGAGAGTAAAAGTTTATGTCAATACTTTGATGATTAAGGAGAGCCAACTTTGCCTTGTATGAAGAATTCTTGAAGCTTAGACTTGAGTTAGTGGAAGAAGGGTTTTGGCAACTCTTGAAGTGCAACCTACCTTGCAAAAACAGATCAAAGGCGACCCAAGATGGAGATGCTAACATCCAAGAAATCAAGGCCAACATAAGAGAAGGGAAGGTCAAGGTTTTCTATAGATGATCTAAGTGCGATCTGGTTTGATAAAAGGCTCTGTGCCCAATAACACAGAGCTCAAAGGTGTAATACTTAAAGAAGCACATGAGACATTGTATTCTATACATCCAGAGCTACAAAATGTACCAAGATATCAAGGAGATGTCTTGGTGGCCAAAAATGAAAAGAGAAATAGCAGATTTTGTGGCCAAATGTGACACTTGCCAAAGGTTAAGGCAAAGGCACCCAAGACCTGGAGGACTTTTAGTGCCCTTACCCATACCCGAGTGGAAGTGGGAAGAGGTCGGCATGGATTTTATAACTGGTTTACCTCGCACCCAAGCTGGTTTTGATTCTATTTTGGTCATTGTGGATAGGTTAACAAAAATAGCTCACTTTATTCCTGTGAAGACTACCTATTCCAGAGACAAGCTGGCAGAAATTTACATGGCAAAGGTTGTATGCTTGCATGGTGTTCCAAAGAAGATAGTTTCGGATAGAGGATCTCAATTCACCTCCAAATTTTGGCAAAAGCTACATGATGCCTTGGGCACCGACCTCAACTTTAGTCTGAGATACCACCCACAAGCAGATGGCCAAACCGAGAGAGTTAACCAAGTCCTTGAGGACATCTTTGAGAGCTTGTGCTCTAGAAAGGCAATCTAGTTGGGACAAGATGTTACCATATGCAGAATTTTCCTACAATAACAGCTACCAAGCGAGCCTCCAAATGTCCCCTTTTGAAGCTATTTATGGGAGAAAGTGTAGGACTCCTTGTCTTGACAGAATCGGGTGAAGGCCAAGTTCTTGGCCCGGACCTACTGAGAGAAGCCGAAGATCAAGTGAGATTAATAAGGGAGAAGCTAAGGGCTGCTCAAACTCGGCAAAAGAGCTACGCAAATGTTAGGCGTCGAGACCTAGCTTTTGTTCCAGGAGACCAAGTCTACCTCAAAGTATCACCTCTCAAGGGTATCAATGTTCGAGTTAGTGGGAAGCTTGCTCCAAGATTTATTGGACCCTTTCCAGTTCCTTGCCGAAGGGGTGAAGTAGCCTACAAGTTGGACCTCCCTCCTCAGCTTGCTAGAGTCCACAATGTGTTCCATGTGTCATAGTTGAAGAAATGCTTGCGAGTGCCAGAGGACCAAATGCCTTTAGAAGCTGTGGACCTCCAAGAGGACCTCACTTACAGAGAGCACCCCATCAAGATTTTGGACGTGTCAGAGAGAGTTACAAGGAACAAGACCACCAAGTTGTGCAAGGTGCAATGGAGCAACCACTCTGAAGCCGAGGCAACTTGGGAGCGCAAAGAGGACCTCAGGAAGGAGTTCCCCCACCTATTCCCTAGCTCAGCTTGAATCTCGGGGTCGAGATTTCCTTAAGGGGTGAAGTTTGTAACGTCCCGTTTCTCTTAAGTTTCTTGCCTGGTTTTCAAAATAAAAGTAACCATTTGGCTTTATTGAGAATCCAAAGCTTAACCTGAGATTTTGAAATCTGGAGAGTTCAACTGGAATTAATCAAACCTTAACTAAGCTCTTTGTTGGTGTTCCTTGCTGGTGGTGGCTCTCTGTGGTGTCTTTGCCGCCCTTGGGCTGCTGGTTCTCCGAAGCCTCTCTGTGTGCCCCTGGTTTGTCTCTTCTCTCTTAACTTCCTTTGTTGGTTTGAATCTCTTTGAGGTCCAGACCTCTCTCTTATCTCCCCTCTGTTCGAACCTCTCCTTGCTTGGGGTTTTCTGTCAGGACCCTACTCGGGTTTGTGTTTCAAAACCTCTTTGGTCCCCCAAGCCACGCTTGGCTTTGCTTCTTTTGGACCTCCCGTGGACCTCTCCACGCTCTCTTGGAACCCCGAGTTCTCTTGGCGCTCGAGTTTCTCTGGACCTCCCAAAGCTCTTTGGGACCTTCTTAGACCTCCTCGTGGCTATTTAGACCTCCCTTGTTGAGACCTAGCCGCTCGAGACCACCCTTTGTTGAGATCTAGTCGCTCGAGACCTCCCTTGTTGAGACCTAGCCGCTCGACCTCCCTTGTTGAGATCTAGCCGCTCGGACCTCCCTTGTTGAGATCTAGCCGCTCGAGACCTCCCTTTGTTGAGATCTAGCCGCTCAGACCTCCCCTTGTTGAGATCTAGCCGCTCAGACCTCCCCTTGTTAGGATCTGGCCATTAGGACCTTCTCTCTAGAGATCTTAGCCGTCCAGGTCCTTCCTTAGTTGGATCCAAAGGTTCCGATCTCTTTAGGTCCAAGACCTCCTTAGCGCTCGGACCCATCTTTGATTCTTGTGGTTGTATCGCTTGAGGCTTTGCCTTCGTTACCTTAGGACCATCCGATGCTGTTCGGATGGCCCGATCCTAAGGGCACGTTAGCTTGGTCCGAACGTTCCTTTCCTTTCTGGACCACCCGATTCCAATCGAACGGTTCCGCTTTGAGGCGCGTTTTCCTTTGTTGCCCAGGACCTCCCCTGCTCCCTTTGATCTGGACCGTTGAGGTCCTCCCCTTTTGAGATCTTGATCGTAGATCTCCCCTTTTTGGAGATCTACTCGTCAGGACCTCCTTGTACCCTTTGATCTGGACCGTTGAGGTCCTCCCCTTGAAATCTTGACCCTTAGACCTCCCTTGTATAGGTTTGAGCGTCAGGACCTCCTCGTTGTGAGCTTTGAGGACCTCTTGTCCAGAACCTCCTCTTGAGTCCTTGGACCTCTTGTCCAGGACCTCCCCCTCTGAGTGTCTTGGACCTCTTGCCCAGGACCTCACAGTGGTCTTTGGCGGGGATGACCCTTGCGGTGGGGCCACCTCTTTGACTGGTGGTGCACCCTTTTGACTAGCCCCACTTGCCAGCCCCTCTTCACCTTGTAATTATTGCTCTTGCCTCAGAACTCTGTGCGCATTTAATAGGTGTCGGGTCACATTAAATGCAGTCACATCTGAGGTACTTTATTTCAATTCTTTTAGGGCAAGCCCTGCCCTAGTTGTCCCGATTGCCTACACGTCACTAAGTTTTCCTTGTGGTGCACACTACCAACTCCGGCTATATAAAGCCTGGGCGGGCAAGCCTTTGTAACCTGTTGCTCATTTCTTCCTTCCCTGCCTCATCTGCTCGGTTCTTCCTTGCGCAAGACCTTCCCCAGGAGCTCTTTGAGGCTGTGTTAAGCCTCTTGGTTTCCTTTTTGGCTGAGTTGGTTTGAGTTCCTTTTTGGTTCTTTTGAAGTTCTCTTGCTTAGTGTGGTTTTGCTTATTTGGTTTTCTTGCGAACGTGTAGATCACGAGTTCGAGAAGATCTTGGACCCAGCTCTTGGTGCAGAAGGCTCTCCACTGCTTGACCAAGGCAAGCCACAGACCTCCCTTTGATCATTTTGAACCTAGTTTCACAAATGTATTTCGGTTTTACTTTATCATGCATGGCTATGTTTATAAGAAAATGGTTTGGGCTGTAGTTACTTGCCTACTTGCTGTTACGCCTCCTTCATACCTTGTCTCCATCATGTTGTCATGTTGACCTTATGAGCCTTAGGGTGGATATTTAGTTGGTATTCTTTGTTATTTGCCAACATGGGGGCCGTAGGTCTTATATAGCCTTGTTTAGAAAACATGGTTCGAGCGTATCATGCTTCATCTCTAATAATCTTGACTAATAAGTTATGGAATGTGTGGTTGGTGCCACTATTGAGCAGCAATGGCAGGATGCCTAAGCTATGTTGACTATGGTGTGAGACCACTTGGTTAAAAATTTGTGTGCCAGGACTGGGTGGTCTTTTGGCATGGGCTAATACAAATTGTTTTGCTGAGGCAAGAAGGCAGGTCGTGAGTAGTGGGTGCTTTGCACGACTGGGTTTGTGGAAGTCTTGCCTTAGCACAATTAAGGACTTTACTTTGTGTCTGCATTGAATGGGCCAAATAAAGGCAACCACAAGATCATTTTATGGGAATGGTGCAGGCTGAATAATTAGCAATGAGATGGCTTGGGGCTGTTGTGGTTGGCGTGTGATTCGTTGGCGCAAGAGGGCACCCCATAACCCCGGGATTTCTAGACCCTTTGGAGGATTACGAAACCTTAGCGGGCAGCCCTAGTCGAGTTCAAAGCTTTGTAAAGGCCTTGCAGCTCTCTCTAGGCTGCTCACCTTAGGAAGTGAGCAAGGGTGACCGAACCCATCCCGCTAGAGAGATCGTGGATTGTGGGTAAGTTGTACACCTCTGAGAGTGAAAGATTTATTGAATAGCCAAGTCCTTGGTCATGGACATGCTCGGTGAAATGGTGCAAGGGGTAGATGTTTCAAAAGCTTGTGCCACTGGACACTTCCATGAGATGCCTTGGCTTTGCCTCGAAGAGACCTTGGCCAGCTCGGAGGGGTCAAGGTTGGCTCGGGTAGTGGTCGGGGGTTTGGTTTGAACCTCTGGAGTGGGTGCTCTGAGTGGGTTTTGGGTGAGGACACAGCCCTTTGGTGTGACCAGACCTCCCCATTTTTGGTTGTGGTGTGAGTTGGTGCTCACTCCACCTTTTAAACATCAAAAGTATTATGTATTATGGTTTTACCTTGTCGCTTTTCAATCTATTATTGCTATTATTGTCAAACTTGGCTTTGTGCAAACTAACCATACTGACTCTCCATTGGTAAGTCCTTGCACGAATATTATTGCATCTTTGCTCCTGTGACTTCTTGAGTACATTCCAAGTACTCATGGTGTAAGCCACGTGTCCAAGCAGATTATGAAGATGATCAAGTGCGAGGCGGTCTGGAGACCTCTTCGAGGAGGAGTTCTTGACGACTAAGCTACCTAGGGCGTCCTCCACCCGACAGCTTTGTGGTGCTTGTTGGATGGCTTTTGCGTGTTTTGGTGTTTGAGCCCTAGAGCTCCTTGTTGCCAGTTGTAAGTCCTCGTTGGTTTTGTAAGCCCTCGTGGCGCACCTCTTGTTAACAAGCTTGACCTTAAGGTCCTGTTATATAAAGTTTAATTTGTGTGCTTCATCTTTGTTTGACCTCGTGGTTGTGTGTGAGACCCCGATTTATTAGGCTCATAATACTTAGTCATCCAATTGACCCTAGTATTATCAACTAAATAAACCGTGCCTCGAGATATATGTACTTCCTAGAATGCAGTACACACAACTCATTACAAAAGATTGCATCAATTCCATTCCAACACATAGAACAGAACAAGCAACAAACCAGAAGTTAATATAAATAAAGGATAGTTATTACAAAAGAGAGGCCGACTGGCCAAATACAACAAGACTACTAAGATAACAGCGGAAGCAAAAGTGCCATAGAGATGGCCCAAAATAAGAGCCAACCAGTGTGCCTTAGCCCACAAGGCAACTGACCGGACCGCCAAGCTAGTCGCTTTCCCAACCACCGCACAGCTCACAAAAGTAAAGCCCTTTGGGCTCTACCTCCTCTGCAACAAAGTTATTAAGCAAAGCAAATGAGTACAAAAATGTACTCGCAAGACTGACGTGTAGTATAACAGAACTATAGTTTAACTACATGCAAAGTGGATGAGGCTTTGGACTCATTTTAAGCATAAAGCAAGTTTTCATTTGCAATAATGTAATAGATTGAAAGCGATTTGACAAAGCATTTTTAATTGTTGAAGTAACAACGAGATAATAACATAATAACAACATATGAACACCTGGAAGTGACTAACCCGTTAGCCACCACAACAATAGTATGAATTACCCATTCATACCACCCATGTCAAATTTTAATTAAAGGTTGTAGTCTAGTTCTCACGGGGCGTATCCGAGCGTGTCCATAACCTAGGGCGAGGCTATTGAATAGTTTTAACCTGCGGGGTGTACCAATGTACCCACACGTCGACCGCCTTTTCGCCACATGATTTAGCACACTTCCTTTGGTATGCTTGCGCGGCTAAGTCCTCGAGACATTTTCAATGGATGATGCTAATTACGAGCCACAACCCACGGGATAAGGACACATTAGACAGCCCTAACCGGATGCTAATGCTCCCTCCCACACCACACACACACATTTTTTGTAAAACATACCAACCGACCAGCTCATAATTAACACCCCCAAAGTACTTAGTCAAGAGGGTCCCATATCCCCTCGTGTGGTTAGCACGCAATAATGCTCGAGCGGTGGCGCAAGTAACTCGGTCCTAATGACCCGCATACTACCACATTCCAAAAACCACACCATCCATCCAATATGCCCAAGTCCAAATCAAACTTTTATTTTCAGATTTTGACTTTACAAAATAACAAAGCACAAGTGCTGGACATAAAGGAGTAATAATTAGATTTGTGTGATCAAGACCATCGACTAAATCGATGATCGCCCATTACTACCGATAACTAAGCATGTCTAAGCAGTTTAATCGAAAACTACTAAGTGATAAGAGCTCATCCAACGAGCTCAAACCACATCAAATAACCTAGGCTCATGGTAGTAGAGGATAAACAATTCCTACAGATTATGCAACTATAGGCTTGCTAACGATACTTTAACACAAAGCAAAGATGCATACATACAAGTAAAACAATATATTAACCTTTAAAGTAATGGGACGATAGAGGGGATATGATCAAACTGCTTGCCTTGCTGTTGCTGGTCAAATTGTTGCTGAGGATCGCTCACGGGATCAACACATTCGTCAACACCTAATCGAAAAGACGAAAACAATCGATAAGAACGACGAAAACGACAAAGACAGCACAGCAAACGAACTCCAAATACTCTGAAATTTCTACAGAAGCAAGAGTATGATTTTTAGGGAATTTACCAACAAGAACCAATTGATTTGGATTCTCAATGCAAAAGTTATGAGCAAAACAAATCTGCTCAGCCCTAAAAATACCAAACTGCCACTATTCACTAATTTAATTATTAGGCAACATTTTCTAGAAGGGTGGTGATACTGAGATTTTTACAGTAAAACCAGCACCTCATGAGATGAATAACACAATTGAGTTCACCTCATTTGGAGCTATTATGCATTTTCTATAATTTTTCAAAACAAGAACTTGAACAAAATTATAATGCACAAGAATTCTTTTGACAACAGCAACCTGCTCAAAACTAATTTTCACAGTAAGTTCATCAATAGAGGAACCCAACAAAGTTGGATTCACTCAAAAATAATCTACAGAGCATTAGTTATGTATTTTACAAGTTAAACACTACATTTAAAGTTAGTTTTAAAACCTATTTGCAAAACCATGTTCTGGAGCTGAACTGGGCTCATAACCATTTTTAGATTGGAGCCCAGGTCAAACCAGAGCTAACAAAATTTGAATCACCCTATTTGGATTTAAATTGACTTAGTTATGCAATTTTTAAAGTTCATACCTTTTTCAGTTTATAATTAAGACCTCACAGGAGGTCCTAAGGACTAGAACGAACTGGGAGGACATGAGCCATAGATTTTGAATCTAACGGCTCAAGACCTCCCAGGCGCTGATGCGCACACGCGCGCTCGCGAGATCCAGAGGACATGGGCCGTGGATCTTGGATCCCACGGTCCTTGTCCTCCCAGCGGAAACGCGCACGCGTCCGCGCGAGATAGAGGTCGTGGCCGTTGATCTTGGATCCAACGGCTATGACCTCAAGATCTCGCGCGCTCGCGCTGCTGGATCTCATGCGCGCGATCAGAGAGGAGGTCGTGACCGTTGATCTGCGAGATGGGCGACCCGACCTCGCACCTCACGCCTGTGCAAGGCGAGATTAATGTCTTGGGACAACGAGGAGGTCATGCGAGGTCTTAAATGCGCGCAAGGGACAAGATTAAAGGCATTAAAAGCTAAACCCATGATTACCAAGGTTAAGCAATGATTGGTGCATTTAAGGGGAGGATCTTTGTCCGAAGGTGACACAATGCTGCTGCCGTTCGTCCGACAAAACCCGAGCTCGAGAAATGGTCCTCGCCGCGATGTAGACCTTGCCGGCGACATCCAAGGCACCATTGTGTGCGCAATAGTGTTGTGCACACAATGGGACCACTCTCGGCAATGGCGGCGGCTTTGAACGCCGGCGGCGAGATGGCCAAGGTGACAAGCACGGGCCAAAAGACAAGCGACAAGATTTGAGCTCATGGCGACATTCAGCGGGTGCCAAGCCTAGGGACTACCGGGGATTACAGGGGTCCAGAGGATGCTGAGGAGGTCGCGGAGGAGAGGACCGGAGTTGGAGAAGATGGGGTTGCTCCACGGCCAATGCTCCAGCTCCAACTCCTAGTGAGGCCTCCTCTAAAAATATCAACCTAAACAAGGTTAGGGTCAACACCAGAAGGCAAGGGGAGCACAAAACGAGCAAGAAGTTGAAGAGGGAGCCACTAGAACAATGGTGCCACCGAGGGCTCCAAGCTTCAACAATGGCGGCCAAAAGGGGAGGTCAGTGGAGGAGAAAGCTCAAAAGACACAGGTGCAAGCTAAAGCTTGAAAGTGTGCCAAAGAAGCTAAGGGAGGAACCCAATGGGGGTTTTATAATTTGGATAAGCAGGGCACATGAGCTGGGTTAAGCTCATGGTGAGCTAGCCCATGGCTCGGTCCAGGGCTTGGACAAGGCGTGGAGTGACATGGGACAGTCTGTCTGGTGGAGGCGGAAGGTGACCCGGCATTTAATCTTGGTCGACAAAGAGTCGTTGAAGGTACACAAGTGATAGCCGCCCTTTTCTCCTGCCTGTGAGAACGCATGCGTGACCGAGGAAGGAGAAGAACAGGGGAGATCATTTTGACCGTTGGATAAGACTTCGGGGAGGTCCTAACCATCGGATGTGATTTTTGAACCGTTATGTTTTAAGTGGCTGGGAGGAGGTCCCAGCCACATGATCTTGGACGGGGAGGTCGTGGCCCTCCGATTTCCTTAACGCGATGCATAAAGGAAAAGGGAGCAGAGGTCCAAGGCGTTGGATCTAAATCCAGCAGTGCGGACCTCTGAGGACTTAACGTTTGGGCACTTCTGACCCAAGATGTGGAGGTCATGGCCTTTAGATTTAGATCTAAGGGCACATAATAGATAGGGAGGACTTAGGCGCTTGCATAGCGCACAAGAGAGGTCATGGCCGTGAGATTTACATCTAACGGCTCGACCTCATGTCTTGTTGGGAGATCGATGCGCCAAAGCGAGGAGGAGGTCGTGACCATGGATTTTAATCCAATGGTGCACAACATGAGATGGGGGGTTTTGTGCTTGGATATCATTTGGGAGGTTGTGGGCATTGGATTTGATCCAGCGGCGCACAACAATTGAAGTGGGAGGTCTGAGGCTGCGATGATTTGTGGGAGGTCGTGGCCTTTGGATTTAAATCCAGCACTCGACCTCAACAAGGTGGAGAGGAGGTCGGAGTGGTTTGATAGCGAAGGGAGGTCATGGCCATAGATCTTTGATCCAGCGGCACAATACCTCGATGGGTGGAGGACCTCCTTGTGAATGTTTGAGGAGGAGGTCGTGGCCTTTGGATTGAATCCAATGGCTCGACCTCAACAAGGTGCAAAGGAGGTCTTTGAGGTTTAAAAACACAAGGAGGTCATGGCCATGGATTTTTGATCCAAGAGGGCGTGACCTCATGTAGGTGGGATGCCTTAGTGGTTTAACACTCGGGAGGTCGAGGCGGTTGGATCTTAATCCAAGGGCTATGACCTCACCAAGGTGGAAAGTGGACTTTGAGGTTTGATAACAAGGGAGATCATGGCCATCGGATTTTGATCCAAGGGCAATGACCTCATGTAGGTGGGCGGTGTCCTTGCGGTGTTGACCATGGAGGAGATCGGCGGTTGGATGTAAATCCAGCAGCT
The DNA here is from genome assembly GCA_036346405.1 of Phyllostachys edulis. Taxonomy (NCBI): domain Eukaryota; kingdom Viridiplantae; phylum Streptophyta; class Magnoliopsida; order Poales; family Poaceae; genus Phyllostachys; species Phyllostachys edulis. Next base: position 20,358,075 of record CM070555.1, on the reverse strand, counting down.
GCGACCTCAACAAGGCGGGAAGGAGGTCGATGGGTTGTGAACGAGGTTGGGTTGGACCAGCTTTGCCAAGCGGCTAGCCCAAGAACAGGCACCATTTTAAATTTAGTTTTTAACAACGAGAATTTTGCGTAATTGTTTGGGATAGCAATTCAACTCCAAAATTTATGAAATTTTAACAGGAGCTTGCTGACATCATGATTAACCTTACATAAAATTTCCAGAGGTTATTATGCAATGCATTTTTCTCAGGAAATTCATGAAGGCAATTCAAGAATTTGTTTTACCTCCAAAAATTATCAAACAAGTTTTAAAACTCATGATATTTTTCAGAGGGGTCCCACAACATTTCTAGGACCAAGGAAAAATATTTCCAAATGTTTGGCACAAGATTTGTGACAAATGGGAAATGAGTTTGTCTTTTGGTCAACAAGAGCTTATGTTTTTTGGATTACACAACTCTTGGACAACAATCTCATGAGAGTTTTTAGGGGTTTTCAAGATGTGAGAAAAAGTTTTAATTTCTACACATTTAATTATATTTGAACAAACCCTGTTTAGGTATTTGGGATGTTACATTGTGGTATGGGCTTGTGTTCTTGTGCGAGCCAGCTCTGTTGTCCTGGGACTAGCTCAGATGCAGGGCGGGACCACGGGGAGGTCCTCACGGACTTAGCACAGGAGGTCTGCGGACCCCTCTTAGCGATGTGCCTGGAGGTGCTACCGAGCGGGTGGCGGCCACGACTTCAAGGAGGTCCTCAAGACCTTCTGGGAGGTCAGTGGCGGACCAAGACCTCCTGGGAGGTCCTGGCAGACCTCCTCGGTAAAGCTCCATGCGGTGCTACCACATCTTTCCGTGGTGACTTCATGGCATAAGCAGTCCTCCGGACCTCTTGCGGTACATCATGGGGTGGGCCGTCACAGTGATCCTTTCATGATTCATGCCATGTCATATAGGCTTAATTGAGTCTTGAACTTATTCTGAGTTTCAAATCGAGCTATGATAATTCTTAAGTCAAGCAAATAAAAAATGAGCTTTTTTCTGTGCGAAAAACTGATCTCACCAATTCTTTCTCATGAGGCGGCTTTCCATTGCACTAGGCATGAACTCGGGGAGTTTTGGATGACCTGCACCACTCTCTTAAGCTTTTGTTGCTTGGGATGGTCGTAGTGAGGCTTGAGATCTATCACAATGCTAAGAAAACAAATTGGCAATTGGTTGAAGCTTAGGAGGCGATTGTGGATGGCTTCTAATCCAGACTTGCTTTACTAAGATAAAACCAATCATTTTTGAAGAAAGTGCTCAAAGTGCTAAATTTTAAATGCTTGAACCATTTGATTCAAAACTGAACTCAAAATGCTCAAAATTGACTCAATTTCTAGTTTCTGGTCTCCATTTTGCTTATAGACATGGCCTGACTCATTTTTGGATACCTATAGTTAAACTATGATCTTGAGCACCTTGTCATGCCTTCAATTCATTTAATCTCAGATTATTGCTATTTTGGTCTTAGCTTTGCTGTACATGTTTTGCCATGATTGAACCAAGCCTCTTCACATAATATGGCTTGGTGTAATACTTGTACAGTCTTTATGGATAATCTTCATGGTTCCTTTTGCTCAAGTTAAAAACAAAACAAAAACAAACAAAAAATGAAAAATTACAAAATTACAAAATTGCAGCCATTCCATTACATTCATGCTCTATCTTCCTCCATGCACCTTGATGAATTCATTGTCAAAGGGGGAGAAAGCTTGGGAAAATATTGTTTTAGAGCTTTTTGGAGTCACAGGGAGGAAATTGGACTTTCTGGAAACTTTGGTGATCATAGTGAGTGGGAGCATCTCAATTGCATTCTTTTGGTCTTATTGCCTCTTCTGAATTTGAATTGCAATTCTTGGAGACTCACAATGATCAAAGGTCAAATAGAACAATTGTTCTTTCATATGGACCTAAGTGAGATTTTTGGCTATTCTTTGGAAATTGAAGATTTTGTGCTTTCTTTTGCCTTATCTCTCTTCCTTATGTTATTCTGAAGCTAGCTTGGTCATTTCCATTGCTTTCTCTTGCTAATGGACCAAGTTGTGCCTTTGTCTTGGCGTCGAGTACTTTACTTTTCAAACCCCAAAACCACATTTTACGAGATTGCCAATGTGTTCATCAAGGGGAGATTGTGGATATCATGGGGATATGCCCATGATCTTAGGATGATGAAACAATTGGCAATGTTGCTTTTGGTTTGAAGTTTCAAGTGTTTTTAAGTCAAAGTTCTTGAATCTGTCGAGTCTCGGTGGTCGACCGGTTTACGTGTGGCGGTCGGACCGGTTTCTTTAGGTGATCGATCGCCAATCCGTGATCGACCGTAGTGATTTAAGTAAATCTGGTTCGATCCTAGGGGGGTCGGGACCGCCGAGCAATGATCTGCCGGTTTTTGTGCAGAATGATGATATTAGTTATGGATTGATTTTGGGATAGGTCATATCCTTGTTTGATATTGCATATGTGTTGCATATTGCATGTTTTGGCTAACATGGGTCAAGTTGTGAAGAACTTGTTCCTGGATTCGTGTTTGCTTGTCTATTGCTTTGCAGGTGGCTTGGAGGTCAACGACGGTCAACGGCGAGGAGGATCGGGACTAAGCTTGGAGAGCTGAGGTCCAGAACGATCATGGATGCCGGGTGAGGTCAAGTGACTCAAGCATGGCGCAAAATGGATGAAGGTGACCGAACGGGCAGTTCGGTGCGACTGGTTGGATCAAGCGGTGCGGGGGTCGGTGCAAGTGCCAAGGTGGTCCGGTGGGAACCGGATGGGAGAGACTTGCCGACACGATGAGAGCCATTGGATCAACCTACGTGGCGAAGCATGGATGTGTTTAGCGCGGTTTGGACTCGGTCTTGGAAAAGATCGAGAAGGGGTATTTTGGTCATTTCACCAAATACCGCCTTGGTGACCTAATGCCAACCCGCGGCGCAAGACGGTGCGTCAAGAAGTGGATTAGGTCAAGAAAAGTGAAGATGGCGCTTTGAGATGCGTGCGTGTGTAACCCATTTGTATTGGGCCTTAACGGGAGCCCATTAGGGTTAAGTCTTCTAGAAGCTCTAGGCCTCATATAAATAGAGAGGGGGCTGTTATGCAGCCACTTGAAGCACTTCATGGTAAACCCTAGTTTGTCTTAGGGCTTAGGAGAAAGAGAAGAGGCTTAGGGTTCTAGGGAGATATGTTGAGTTGAGTGCTCATGGATTGAGCTTTTGTCCTCCTTGAGCGAGTGGCTGTAACCAGCATCAAATCGTGAATCAATCTATGGGTGATTGTTCAAAGATGAGTCTTCTTGTGCTTTCCCTTCTCTTTTGATGATTTTGGGTGCTTCCTTGATCCTGTGGTTTTTGGTTTGTTTCGTGCCCTCTTTTACCTTGCTGTGATGTGTGGGAATACATCTAGAATCATCTAGATCATCAATCCCCCACGAGCAAGATTTGGATCAAGTTTTTGGTTTTTACCCGGTTTTGAACCCTCCTTCGGTAAAACTGAAAAAGGCCAAAACTTTGACGTGGATCTACTCAATCTCCACTTGGAATAGGTTCCTAATATCCTTAGGAAGGTGTGTTTCAAATTTCGTGGAGTTTGGCCTTACAGATCAAAAGTTAGACCGATTTTCGTTTCGGTTTTTCAGGCTGATTGTGCTGATTTTCCTGTTCATCGTCAGGGGCGGTCTGACCATAAAATCAATGATCGACCGCTAGGCAAAAGAGTCAGACCGCCAATTTGAGAGGTCAGACCGCCCAACACTTTGAAATTTGGGTTTTTGGTAATTTTGGGTGTTTTGCGTCGGGGTTTTGATTGGATTCAATACAAGTCTTCCACTGTGCTTGAATATTGATCTTCATAGCTTTTATAGCTATTGGAGTGAAGTTAGTATTGAATTCAATTAAGGTGAAAAGGTGTTCGTGCTCCTATTCACCCCCCCTCTAGTCGCCTTTCCGGTCCACAAATATGGTAACATCCATAAATCGCACAACTATATTAATAATCAACAGAGTTTATTACAAGAAAAACTTACAAGCCAACAGTAAACAAACACAGCGGAAAATAAAGAAGACGTAGTAGAGTCCAGCTGATCTGCCACAGGTAATCGACTGGGTTAGTGGCCTAGTCGTCGCAATCCACACTAATAGCGAAGTCCTTCTCCTCTGAAATTTATTTGCATTAAGAAAGGGTGAGCACAACTTTCGTGCTCGCAAGTTACACCCAATAACAGATTCTAATACATGCAAGGATATATCAAAGGAAGGCTTGTTAGTTGAATTTGCATAAAGCAATGTTTTCCTTAAATATTTGTACTATGTTCCAAAGCAGTTATTCTATAACTAAAATTCATTTTATAAATTCTCAAGTTTTATAGTAGGATAACCTCCATATGAAATATGGTGATGGATACCCTCCTATAACATGGCTAACCGCCCAATTTTCCAATGGGATAAACTATCCAAAAACATTTATCAAAATATTTTGAAATCAAAACCAAAGTCAAACTTTGAGTGGCTTTGCTCAGCATGCCCATGACCGTGGACATGGCTATTCGAATAGTTTTATACTCTGTAGGGGTTGTACAACTTTACCCACAAGAGATAATCAACTTGTACTGTCCGCTCACACACTTTCGTAGGTGTGCAACTAAGTGATTATCACAAGGCCTTTACAATGCGACATCCCACCATAGTCCCACCTTGCTAAGGTTTCGCTTCCATTTGGTTAACCACCCGCTAGATTTAAGCCCCCTCTTGCACCATTTGGGAATACATAAAAGTAAGTCATTCTGACACCCACGCAACCAGGCACAACCACGGTGAAATATTGCAAATTATTTAGCCTAATCCTCCCCACTCTGGACTTGTGGTAGTACGGTGAAGCTTTGCAAGATGCACTCGAAGACTGGTCCTTAACTGACTTGGGTGACTTTCAAAATAACCCCTAAGCCTCAACCCTACCCTAATTGAGCCCGTGCATAAATCTACACCCACCAACTATCCATTTCGCCCAAGACCAAATCGATTTTTTATTTTATTTTATTTTTTCAAAGCATTTGTAAACTTCCATGACACACCAATGCCATGGATACAATTTAAACAACATTTAATTTTTGGCTGTAAATTCCCAAATCAAATATTTCAGGACTAAGCATGGATAAGCATAATTTTTTCCAAAATGTTCTAGTTCATATTATTGCATAAACTAGATTTTCATCTAAGGTGTCAAGGTAGGTTTATTTTAATATCAAGATTGGCGGTACAAAGGATTTTGGCATAATTATAATTTAAAAGCAGGTATTTAAATTACATTGAATAGAAATAAGCATACAATAATAATTTAAAACATAATTTAGATAATTTGAAATAATAGAATCAAATATGATCAAAGATGTAACTTGCCTTGCTTGATTAATCGTTGTTCTGAAATGGCGTCGAAATCTGACCCTCGAAGTCATCGAAATCTATACGTGAAAACAAAGCAAATTCAAACAAAATCTGAATAAAATTCAAATGAACTCTGAATTAAGACATTTTGGTTTAGTTAGCTAGATCTTGATTTTAGATGAATTTAGAAATTTGAATCATCGAAAACGGAGTTCGTATGACGGAGAACGAACTCCTGAAAGTTTAAATTCTAAAGAAAATCTAAAACAAAAATCATATTTTCCAAAATTATCCAATTTATTTTTCTAAAGGAAATTCTCTTTATTGCGCATGCGACGTTAGCGGCTGAGAAATTGATTTTTGGCCGGGATTATTTTTCTAAAGGAAAACAATTTCTATCTATGACATGTGGACCCATGGTCAAAGACCAGGTCCACGGTTCGGTCAAAGTCCATGGTGGACTTGGTTTACCGCATAGTGCAATGGGGTGTGCGGGTGGATGGCCACACTAGCGAGATTTTAGGAAAATCAAGGCAGAGATGGAAAGATAATGTCAGTAATGGGTGCGTGATTGACGTTGGTTTTTAATGCGCACGAAATCACGGGATTTGATATATGTTTTGCCAGGTTTGGAAACCTCCGTGCGGCATCAATGGCTGGCGAAAATGGAATGCACCGAAAGAATAAGGAAAGAGGAAGATGGGTGACGTGGGCCTGGTGGGTCCCACATGTAAGTGAGGTGGAGAGAGGATGGGAAAAAGAGACTAATAGCGTGGGCCCACGTCAGTGAGAGGATCATGCGGGAGCAGTTCGGACTGTCCGAACGGGCATGGTGGGGCCCACTTGCCAGTGACACGGTGATGTTCAGACTGTCCGAAAAGCAAGTGGGCTGCGTGCGCGTGAAAGCGGTGTGGGCTGAGGGAGTTTTGGCCCAAAGAGTGTTTTTCGATTTTGAATTGATTTAACAATTAAAATAATTTAGCTAAATCATTTAGGCTTTAGAAAATAGCAAATAAAATCCAAGAATCCTTCGGTATAATTGGAGGCAGAATTGAGCCAACGCGAGCTTGGCCACGACGCCTTTTTACTGGCCGTTGGATCCATTTTCGACTTGCTCCGCGCCGTCCGATTGGGTCCGCACCTCTCCGCTTCGTTTCGTTTGCCACGTGCGTTGTAGGCTGGGCGCGTGGCAGTGGCGTGGGTCTTCGCAGATAGCGGCTCCTGCACGCTTTGTTCCCTCCGCCGCTTCCATTCATCCCCTTCCCCTCCTGATCCCAATCCGCCTCCTCTTGCCCAGTTCGGGGGGGGGCGCAACCACCCACCTCCCTTCCCCGCCGCCTCTCGCCGCTTGTGACGTCCCTTTTCTCTTAGGGTTTTGCCCAGTTTTCAAAATAAAAGTAACCATTTGGTTTTGATGAGAGTTCAAAGCTTAACTTGAGTTTTCAAAAGAGCTTTAAGTGATTAAACCAAACTTTAACTAATTTGGTTGGTGCCTTGGTACATTTATTGGAGCTTGCTCGTTCCCCCTCTTTCTCTCTGTGTGCCTTGGTGTTTGGTTTTCTTCTTTCCATACCTCCTTTGTGCCTGGAACTCTTTTCTCGTTCTCCCTCCCTGTTTCTGACCTCCCTGTGCACCTCTCCATGTTCTTGTCAACTCCTTGCGTCCATTTGGGGGTGCCCTTGGAATCCTTTTGATTTCCCTGTGCCCTCTCGGACCTTCCCCGTGGACCTCTCACCTCTCTTGGAACCCCTCCTGAGTTCACTTGGGCGCTCCAGAGTTCCTCTGGACCTCCCAGTGCCCTTTTGGGACCTTCCTAGACCTCCTCTTGTCTACTTGGGCCTCCCCTGTGTTCAAATAGACCTGCTCTGGTCTATTTGGACCTCCCTTGTGTTCAAATAGACCTCCCTTGTCCCACGGACCTCCTCTGTGTCCGTTTGGACCTCCCCTTGCCTATTCAGACCTCCCTCTTGTTGAGATCTGGCCATTAGGACCTCCTCTCCGGAGATCTTAACCGCTCAGACCTCCCCCTTGTTGAGATCTGGCCGTTAGGACCTCCTCTCTGGAGATCTTAACCGCTCAGATCTCCCCTTGTGTGGATCTGTTCGTTAGGATCTCCCTTTGAGATTTTAGCTGCCCAGGACTTTCCTTTTGTTTGGATCTAAAGGTCCCGACCACCTTAGGTCCAAGACCTCTTTAGCACTTGAACCCACCGTTGGCTCCTGCGGTCATATCGCTTAAGGCTTTCCCTTCCTCACCTTAGGACCGTCCGATGTCGTTCGGATGGCCTGATCCTAAGGGCACGATCGCTTGGTCCGAACGTCCCCTTTCCCTCCTAGTCGTCCGATCTAAATCAGATGGCCTAGCCTTGTTGGCCTATTAAGCTCGGTCGAACGGCCCACTTGTTTTCGCGCCATTCGATCTTGATCTCGACGGCTCTCTTTTTAATGAGGTAGCGTTTGGATGGTCGAGCGTTCCTTTCCTTTTGAACCGCTTGGATTCAATCGAGCGGCTCTGCTTTGCTACTGCGTTTTCCTTTGTACCTGGACCTCTTCTGGCTGTTTTTGCGAGGACCACCTCCTCGATCCTTCTTTGGTCTTTTGTAAAGACCACCCTCCTAACCCAGTGTATCCCTGTTGGTCAGGACCTCCCTGCACCCTTTGATCAAGACCGTTAATGTCCTCCTCTTTGAGATCTTGACCGTTAGACCTCCCTTTTGGAGATCTACTTGTCAGGACCTCCCTGCACCCTTTCATCTGGACCGTTAAGGTCTTCCTCTTTGAGATCTTGACCGTTAGACCTCCCTTTTGGAGATCTACTTGTCAGGACCTCCCTGCACCCTTTGATCTGGACCGTTAAGGTCCTCCTCTTTGAGATCTTGACCGTTAGACCTCCCTTTTGGAGATCTACTTGTCAGGACCTCCCTGCACCCTTTGATCTGGACCGTTAAGGTCCTCCTCTTTGAGATCATGCCCGTTAAACCTCCCTCGTGAGGATCTGAGTGTCAGGACCTCCTCGTTGTGAGTCTTTTGGACCTCTTGTCCTTAGGACCTCCTTGGGTTGAGTGTTTTGGACCTCCTGTCCAGGACCTCCCCCTTGAGTGTTTTGGACCTCCTGTCCAGGACCTCCCCTCGAGTGTTTTGGACCTCCTGTCCAGGACCTCCCCTTGAGCGTTTTGGACCTCTTGTCCAGGACCTCTCTGTAGTCTCTTGCGGAGATGACCCTTGCGGTGGGGCCACCTCTTTGACCAGTGGTGCACCCTTTTGACTGGCCCCACTTGCCAGCCTCTCTCCACCTTGTAATTATTGCTCTTGCCTCAGAACTCAGTGCACATTTAATAGGGGTCGGGTCACATTAAATGCAACACATCTGAGTACCTTATTTAATTCTTTTAGGGCAAGCCCGCCCTAGTTGCCCGATTGCCAACCGTCTTTGCACTCCTTTTGGTGCACTCCACCTACTCGGCTATATATAGCTTTGGGTGGGCAAACTCTTGTAACCTTTTGCTCACTTGCCCACCTTGCTCTGCCTTATTAAGCCGGCTTGTGCTCGAAGCTTCTCTGGGAATTGGCCACGGGAGTTGTCATCTTCTCTAGAAGACCTCCTTTCGGATCTTTGCTGGTCTTTTGCTTAAAGACCACCCTCTCCTGCCTTGGACCTCCCTTCTCGTTTTGGGTGCTCGCTTGTTTGGTGGTTTTGGTCGAGTTTTGTTTAAGCTCTTTTTAGTCTTCTTTTGAAGTTCTTTGGCCTAGTGTGGTTTTGCTTATTTGGTTTTCTTGCGAACGTGTAGATCACGAGTTTGAGGAGATCTTGGACCCAGCTCTCTCTACTGAAGGCTCTCCATTGCTTGACCAAGGCAAGCCACAGACCTCCTTTTGATCATTGTGAACCTAGTTTTGCAAATGTATTTTGGTTTTACTTTATCATGCATGGCTATGTTTATAAGAAAAGGTTTGGGGCGGAAGTTACTTTCCTACTTGCTGTTATGCCTCCTTTGTTCTTTGACCTTATCATGTTGTTATGTTCACCTTGTGAGCCTTAGGATGGTTATTTAGTTGGTATTTCTTGTTATGTGCCAACATGGGGCCATAGGTTATGTATTGCTTCGCTCTAGAAATCGTGGGATCATGAATCATATTTCATCCCTAATAATCTTGATTAATGAACTATGGAACTTGTGGTCGGTGCCATTGTTAGCGACTATGGCGGGATGCCTAAGTTGTGTTGATCGTGGTATGAGGCCACTTTATTAAACTTGTTGTGCCAAGGCGGGTGGTCTTTTGGCAAGGGTAACTTCAAAAGGTTTTGCCGAGGCAAGAAGGCGGGGAGTGAGTAGTGGGTCTTTGTGCACATCTGGGTTTAATGGGAGTCTTGCCTTAGCACAATTAAGGACTTAACTTTGTGTCTATTGATCTGGGCCAAGCAAAGCAACCACAAGATCATTTTATGGGGATGGTGCAGGCTGAATAATTAGCAATGAGTTGGCTTGGGGCTGTTGTGGTTGGCGTGTGATTCGTTGGCGCAAGAGGGGCACCCCATAACCTGCAGATTTCTAGACCACAGGGAGGATTATGAAACCTTAGCGGGCAGCCGAGTCGGTTCAAAGCTTTGTAAAGGCCTTGCAGCTGCTCTAGACTCCTCACCTTAGGAAGTGAGCAAGGGTGGCCGGAACCCGTCCGCTAGAGGCCGTGGATTGTGGGTAAGTTGTACACCTCTCTGAGTGTAAAATCTATTCAATAGCCAAGTCCTTGGTCATGGACATGCTTTCGATGAAAATGGTGCAAGGGTAGTTGTTTCAAAATTTGTGCCCTTTGGACACTTCAGCGAGATGCCTTGGCTTTGCCTCGAAGAGACCTTGGCGGCTCTAGAGGGTCGGGGTTGGCTCGGGTGGTGGTCAAGGGCTGGTTCGGACCTCTGGAGTGGGTGCTCTAGAGTGGTTTTGGGTGAGGACACAGCCTTTGGTGTGACCAGACCTCCCCATTCTTGTTGTGGATGTGAGTTGGTGCTCACTCCACTCTTACAAACATCAAATTTATTATGTACTATTGTTTTACCTTGTTGCTTTTCAACCTATTTTTTTTATTATTATCAAAATCGGCTTTGCAAACTAACCATCTGACTCTCACTTGGTAAGCCCTTGCATGAATATTATTGCATATTTGCTCCTGTGACTTCTTGAGTGCATTCAAAGTGCTCATGGCTTAAGCCACATGTGTCCAAGCATTCTGAAGATGACCAAGTCTGAGACGGTCTGAGACCTCTTTGAGGAGGAGTTCTTCAATGATCCATTGCCTAGGGCGTCCTCCACCCGGCAACCTATGGTGCTTGTTGGATGGCTTTTGCGTGCTTTTGGTGTTGGAGCCTTAGAGCTCCTTGTTGCCGATTATAAGTCCTTGTTGGTTTTGTAAGCCCTCGAGGCACCTCTTGTTAACAAGCTTGACCATAAGGTCTGTTATACTAAGTTTAATTTGTTTGCTTCATCTTTGTTTGACCTCGTGGTTGTGATCTTAGCTTGTGTTCTTGTGCGAGCTAGCTTCATTGTCTGGGACTAGCTCGGATGCAGGGGCAGGACCTCCAGGGAGGTCCTCACGGGACTTAGCTCGGGAGGTCTGTCGGACCTCTCTAGTGATGTACTGGAGGTGCTCTGAGAGTTGCGGGCCAAGACCTCCATGAGGTCTTGAAGACCTCTGGGAGGTCGATGGCGGGCCAAGACCTCCAGGAGGTCTGAAGACCTCTGGGAGGTCTGGCGGAACCTCCTCGGGAATGCACCGTGCGATGCTACCACTCCTCTCTGTGGTGGCACATGACTCAAAAAAAAGGTCCTCTGGACCTCTTTCGATTATGATGAGGGTGGGTCGTCACAGGTGGTATCGAGCCACAGTCGGTCAGGGGCGTGGCCCTAGGTAGAAAGGTCATTTTAGCTTTGATTCAAAAGTTATTTTCTAAAAACCAAATCAACTTAAAATTTGTTTGGTGGTTCTTTCCTTGTTTTGGTTCTATGCTGCCCTTAACTTGTCTAAATATTTTCTCCTCTTGTTTTACTCCAATCTTAACTCCTTCTTAGTTCCATTATCTTGCCTCTGCTGGAACCTCGATTTTAAGTCCAATTTGACCTCCTTGCCTTTATAATTTCTATAGGGCCGGCTGCAGTAAGGCTAGGGTTAGTGGTCCTAGTCTGAGTCTCGCTTAGCGTCTCTAAGACCTCTGTTTTGAAGTTTTGTTGTCTCTTTTGGCCTCTTGGCCTTTTGATTCTCTCTTGGGTTTAACCAAGTCACCCCTAATAGATGCTCTATCTTTATCTCTCTGTTCTCACTTATCTTGATGCTTTATCCCTCTTACCTATTATGCTTTCTTTCTTACCTATTAAACCTTTAGAGTTTTGTCCAGATGGTGCAGACTCGGTAGTCCATAAGTCAGGGTGAGCCCCCAGAACAATTGCCTCCACCCCCACCCCCTCCAGTGGTAGCCACAGACCCGGGTTTTGGGCAGTTTATGGCAGCACAAGCCCAAATGATGAGCTCTATGATGCAGAATATGAACCAAATTATGGCTCAACAAAGCCAGACCACCAATGCTTTACTTGCCATGATGAGTCAGAATAGTCAAGCTGCAGCAATGCCACCCCCTCCACCCTCAACTCACCATCAGTCAAGGCTATCAGAGTTCATGAAGACGCGCCCAACTACCTTTTCAAGCTCCCCAAGCCCTTAGAGGCAGATGATTGGCTGAGGTCAACAGAGAAAAAGTTGGATATTGCTCGCTATGAAGACAGGGAAAAGGTCTTGTTTGCTTCACATCAATTGGAAGGGGCAGCAGCCGAGTGGTGGGACACATTTTGTGCCTCACATGCTGACCCCCAGAGGATCACTTGGCGAAATTCTCGGCAACATTTCGCCACTCTCATGTTCACGATGGGAAGGTAGAGATGAAAAAGAATGAGTTTAGAGATCTCAAGCAAGGCAAGATGTCGGTGAGTGAGTATCTCACTAAGTTCACACAATTGTCACGTTATGCCCGTGAGGATGTGGCTACGGATGATGCAGCGAAGCGCTTTAGCGAGGCCTCCATCCCAGATTTAAAAGTTCAAGTTGTTGTCAACGATTACCTAATTTTCAGCATATGGTGAACAAGGCGATGCTCATTGAGGAGTCGAAGAGAGCTTTCGAGTCCTTCAAGAAAGGTGCCACCCTCCGATGCCCAACAAAGACCTCCCAGCCCCCAAAGCTTTTGTGCAAGATCAACACAAGCGCCAAGGACCTCTGGACCTCCCAGGGACCTCTGCAAAGACCTCCTTGGTGTCCACCTTGTTGCCGCATCCTTGGCGACACCAAGCCAACCCTAACGACCTCCACAAAGAATGGGATCACTGTTTCAAGTGTCACCAAGTGGGGCATTTTGCCAATCAATGCCCACTGAAGACTGAGCAAGCCGCAAAGACCTCTACTTCAGGACCTCCCTCGGCCAAGACCTCCCAAGCAGCAGGACCTCCTCAAGCCAGGACCTCCCAATCTTTTGGAAGAGGATGTGTGAATCATGTTGCAGTGGAAGAAGCTCAGACCTCCTTAGATGTGGTGCTAGGTATGTTCCTAGTAAATTCAGTGCCAGCTGCAGTTTTGTTTGACTCTGGAGCTTCCCATTAGTTTATTTCTCGGAGTTTTGCTTTGCAAAGCACCGATTTTGAGTTGTTGCTCTTAAGTCTACCTTGTTGGTTCAATCCCGGTTGAATTAAGCACGAACCGGGTTGTCCTAAGTGAAAATGGTCATAGAATGAGTAGAATTTCTAGCCAACCTTATCCTTTTGGACACGAGATCCTAGATGTGATCTTGGGCATGGATTGGCTAGTGACCACCATGCCTGTTGAATTGTAGTGATAAAAGCATCTCTTTGACCAGCCCTAGTGGTGCCTCTGTGAAGTTTTCGGCCTCCTCGAGAAGCTCAAGGAGCCCTATCTTGTAGTGCCCAAGTTCATACCTTGGAAGATGTCCTGTTGTTAAAGATTTTGTGGATGTGTTCCTGATGAGCTCCAGGGAATGCCTCCAGATAGAGACCTTGAGTTTGTCATTAACCTTGTTCGGGGACCTCCCCATCTCCAAAAGTCCTTCTGATTACATGTTGATGACCAAGTGGAGTTGAAGAAGCAAATAGAAGACTTGTAGAGCAAGGGTTTTATTAGACCTAGCTCCTCACCATGGGGAGCCCGGTGATTTTGTGCCTAAAAGGATGGTACACAAAGAATGTGTGTGGACTATAGAGCTCTTAATCTTGTCCTTGTCAAGAACAAGTATCCTTTGCCAAGAATTGATGATTTGTTTGATCAATTGAAGGGCTGCTGTGTTTTCAAAGATAGATTTGAGGACGGGATATCACCAACTCAAGATCCAAAAGAAGACATCCCAAAGACGGCTTTTTCTACTAGGTATGGGCTGTTTGAGTTCAACTGTCATGTCTTTTGGGCTGACCAATGCCCCTGCCTATTTCATGAATTTGATGAGCAGAGTGTTCATGGAGTACCTAGACTAAGTTTGTCATTGTGTTTATTGATGACATACTTGTGTATTCCAAGAATGAGGAGGAGCATGCAAGGCACCTCTTTTCGGTTTTGGAGAAGCTGAGAGCCCATCAACTTTTTGCTAAGTTTAGCAAATGTGAGTTTTGGCTAAAAGAAGTGGTCTTTTTAGGACATGTGTTGTCTGAAAAGGGAGTCTCTGTCAATCCCACCAAGGTGCAAGATGTGCTTAATTGGGAACCCCCTAGGACAGTGCCTCAAGTCAGGAGTTTTCTTGGTATGGCAGGGTACTACAGGAGGTTTATTGAAGGTTTTTCCCGAATTGCAAGACCTCTAACTCAGCTGTTAAAGAAAGAAAAGAAGTTTCTTTGGACCTCTGATTGTAAACAAAGCTTCCAAGAGCTCAAGAAGAAGTTGACCTCTGCCCCAGTTCTAGTTCTTCCAGATGTCAGGAAAGATTTTGAAGTCTATTGTGATGCATCAAAGCAAGGACTTGGTGTGTTCTAATGCAAAGACGGAAGAGTGGTAGCTTATGCCTCAAAGGCAGTTGAAGCCCCATGAAGCAAACTACCCTACTCATGACCTAGAGTTAGGCTGGCATGGTACATGCCTTAAAGATTTGGCGCCATTACCTCATTGGTAATAGGTGTGAAATTTATCTGGACCACAAAAGCCTAAAGTACATCTTTACTCAGTGATTTGAATTTGAGGCGAGAAGGTGGCTAGAGCTTATTAAGGACTACAATGTGGGAATTCATTATCACCGAGCAAGGCCAATGTGGTGGCGAGATGCTTTGAGCGAAAAAGTTTATGCCAATACATTGATGATCAAGGAGAGCCAACCTACTTTGCATGAAGAATTTCTAAAGCTTAGACTTGAATTAGTTGAGGAAGGGTTTTAGCGACTCTGGAAGTGCAACCTACCTTGCAAAAATAGATTAAGCGGTCCAAGATGGAATCTTGACCTCCAAGAAATCAAGGCCAACATGAGAAAAGGGAAAGTGCAAGGTTTTCTAAAGATGGGCGAGTGCGGTTTGGTTTGATAAGAGGCTCTGTGTGCCCAATAACCAGAGCTCAAGGAATTGATACTTAAAAAAGCCCATGAGGCATTGTATTCTATACATCCAGAGCTACAAAAATGTATCAAGACATCAAGGAGTTATCTTGGTGGCGAAAATGAAGAAGGAAATAGCAGATTTTGTGGCCAAATGTGACACTTGCCAAAAAGTCAAAACAGTACACCAAAGATCTAGAGGACTTTTAGTGCCTTTACCCATACCCGAGTGGAAGTGGGAAGAGGTCAGGATGGACTTTATAACTGGTCTACCTCGTACCCAAGCTGGTTTTGACTCTATTTGGATCATTGTGGATAGGTTAACTAAAATGGCTCACTTTATTCCTGTGAAGACTACCTATTCCGGAGACAAGTTGGCCGAAATTTATATGGCAAAGGTTGTGTGCTTGCATGGTGTCCCAAAGAAGATAGTCTCGGACAGGGGATCTCAGTTCACTTCTAAATTTTGGCAAAAGTTACATGATGCCTTGGGCACAGACCTTAACTTCAGTACAGCATACCACCCACAAACAGATGGCCAAACTGAAAGAGTTAATCAAGTCCTTGAGGACATGCTGAGAGCTTGTGCTCTGGAAAAGCAATCTAGTTGGGACAAGATGTTGCCATATGCAGAATTTTCCTACAATAACAGCTACCAAGCAAGCCTTCAAATGTCCCCTTTTGAAGCTATTTATGGAAGGAAGTGTAGAACTCCTTTGTACTGGACAGAATCGGGTGAAGGCCAAGTTCTTGGCCCAAACCTGCTGAAAGAAGCCGAAGATCAAGTAAGGTCAATAAGGGAGAAGTTAAAGACTGCTCAAACTCGGCAAAAGAGCTATGTAGATATTAGACGACGAGACCTAGCTTTTGTTCCTGGAGACCAAGTCTATCTCAAAGTATCACCTCTCAAAGGTATGCAGCGGTTTAGAATCAGTGGGAAGCTTGCTCCAAGATTTATTGGACCATTTCAATTCTTGCGAAGAGGTGAAGTAGCCTACAAGTTGGACCTCCTCCTCGACTTCTTTGGAGTCCATGATGTGTTCCATGTGTCACAGCTTGAAGAAATTCTTGCAGTGCCAGAGGACCAAATGCCTTTAGAAGTCAGGACCTCCAAGAAGACCTCACTTACAAAGAGCAACCCATCAAGATCTTGGGCGTGTCGAAAAGAGTTACAAGGAACAAGACAACCAAGCTATGCAAAGTGCAATGGAGCAACCACTCTGTCAAGCAACATGGGAACGTGAAGAGGACCTCAAGAAGGAGTTCCCCCACCTATTCCCTAGCTCAGCCTGAATCTCGGGGTCGAGATTCCCCTAAAGGGTGAAGGTTTGTGACGTCCCTTTTCTCTTAGGGTTTTGCCCAGTTTTCAAAATAAAAGTAACCATTTGGTTTTGATGAGAGTTCAAAGCTTAACTTGAGTTTTCAAAAGAGCTTTAAGTGATTAAACCAAACTTTAACTAATTTGGTTGATTGCCTTGGTACATTTATTGGAGCTTGCTCATTCCCGCTCTTTCTCTCTGTGTGCCTTGGTGTTTGGTTTTCTTCTTTCCAGACCTCCTTTGTGTCTGGAACTCTTTTCTCGTTCTCCCTCCCTGTTTCTAACCTCCCTGTGCACCTCTCCACGTTCTTGTCAACTCCCTACGTCCATTTGGGGGTGCCCTTAGAATCCTTTTGATTTCCCTGTGCCCTCTCGGACCTTCCTCGTGGACCTCTCACCTCTCTTGGAACCCATCCTGAGTTCACTTGGGCGCTCCAGAGTTCCTCTGGACCTCCCAGTGCCCTTTTGGGACCTTCCTAGACCTCCTCTTGTCTACTTGGACCTCCCCTGTGTTCAAATAGACCTCCTCTTATCTATTTGGACCTCCCTTGTGTTCAAATAGACCTCCCTTGTCCCACGGACCTCCTCTGTGTCCGTTTGGACCTCCCCTTGCCTATTCAGACCTCTCTCTTGTTGAGATCTGGCCGTTAGGACCTCCTCTCCGGAGATCTTAACCGCTCAGACCTCCCCCTTGTTGAGATCTGGCCGTTAGGACCTCCTCTCTGGAGATCTTAACATCTCAGACCTCCCCCTTGTGTGGATCTGTTTATTAGGATCTCCCTTTGAGATCTTAGCCGCCCAGGTCTTTCCTTTTGTTTGGATGTAAAGGTCTCGACCTCCTTAGGTCCAAGACCTCTTTAGCACTTGAACCCACCGTTGGCTCCTACGGTCATATCGCTTAAGGCTTTGCCTTCCTCACCTTAGGACCGTCCGATGTCGTTCGGATGGCCCGATCTAAGAACACGATCGCTTGGTCGAACGTCCCCTTTCTTCCTAGCCGTCCGATCTAAATCGAGACGGCCTAGTCTCGTTAACTGTTTAGCTCGGTCCGAGCGGCCCACTTGTTTTGCGCCATTCGATCTTGATCGGCGGCTCTACTGTGAGGTAACGTTTGGATGGTCCGAGCGTTCCTTTCCTTCTGAACCGCCTGGATTCCAATCGAGCGGCTCTGCTTTCTTCGCGCGTTTTCCTTTGTACCGGGACCTCTTCTGGTCATTTTTCTGAGACCACCTCCTCGATCCTTGCTGGTCTTTTTGTAAAGACCACCCTCCTAACCCCGTGTATCCCTGTTGGTCAGGACCTCCCTGCACCCTTTGATCTGGACCGTTAAGATCCTCCTCTTTGAGATCTTGACCGTTAGACCTCCCTTTTGGAGATCTACTTGTCAGGACCTCCCTGCACCCTTTGATCTGGACCATTAAGGTCCTCCTCTTTGAGATCTTGACCGTTAGACCTCCCTTTTGGAGATCTACTTGTCAGGACCTCCATGCACCCTTTGATCTGGACCGTTAAGGTCCTCCTCTTTGAGATCACCGCGTTAAACCTCCCTCGTGAGGATCTCGAGTGTCGACCTCCTCATTGTGAGTCTTTTGGACCTCTTGTCCTTAGGACCTCCTTGGGTTGAGTGTTTTGGACCTCCTGTCCAGGACCTCCCCCTTGAGTGTTTTGGACCTCCTGTCCAAGACCTCCCCTCGAGTGTTTTGGACCTCCTGTCCAGGACCTCCCCTTGAGCGTTTTGGACCTCTTGTCCAGGACCTCTCTGTAGTCTCTTGCAGAGATGACCCTTGCGGTGGGGCCACCTCTTTGACCAGTGGTGCACCCTTTTGACTAGCCCCACTTGCCAGCCTCTCTCCACCTTGTAATTATTGCTCTTGCCTCAGAACTCTGTGCGCATTTAATAGGGGTCGGGTCACATTAAATGCAGTCACATCTGAGGTACCTTATTTTAATTCTTTTAGGGCAAGCCCCGCCCTAGTTGCCCCGATTGCCAACACGTCTTTGCACTCCTTTTCTGGTGCACTCCACCTACTCTGGCTATATATAGCCTGGGTGGGCAAACTCTTGTAACCTTTTGCTCACTTGCCCACCTTGCTCCTGCCTTGTTAAACCGGCTTGTGCTCAAGCTTCTCAGAAATTAGCAACGGAGTTGTCATCTTCTCTAGAAGACCTCCTTCCGGATCTTTTTGGTCTTTTGCTTAAAGACCACCCTCTCTGCCTTGGACCTCCTTCTCGTTTTGGGTGCTTTCGTTTGGCTGGTTTTGGTCGAGTTTTGTTTAAGCTCTTTTTAGTCTTCTTTTGAAGTTCTTTGGCCTAGTGTGGTTTTGCTTATTTGGTTTTCTTGCGAACGTGTAGATCACGAGTTTGAGGAGATCTTGGACCCAGCTCTCTCTACTGAAGGCTCTCCACTGCTTGACCAAGGCAAGCCACAGACCTCCTTTTGATCATTGTGAACCTAGTTTTGCAAATGTATTTTGGTTTTACTTTATCATGCATGGCTATGTTTATAAGAAAAGGTTTGGGGTGGTAGTTACTTTCCTACTTGCTGTTATGCCTCCTTTGTTCTTTGACCTTATCATGTTGTTATGTTCACCTTGTGAGCCTTAGGATGGTTATTTAGTTGGTATTTCTTGTTATGTGCCAACATGGGGCCGTAGGTTATGTATTGCTTCGCTCTAGAAATCGTGGGACTGTGAATCATATTTCATCCCTAATAATCTTGATTAATGAACTATGGAACTTGTGGTCGGTGCCACTGTTAAGCAGCTATGGCGGGATGCCTAAGTTGTGTTGACTGTGGTGTGAGGCCACTTTGTTAAAACTGTTGTGCCAAGACTGGGTGGTCTTTTGGCAAGGGTAATTACAAAAGGTTTCTTTGAGGCAAGAAGGCGGGAGTGAGTCTTGGGTCTTTGTGCACATCTGGGTTTATTGGGAGTCTTGCCTTAGCACAATTAAGGACTTAGCTTTGTGTCTATTGATCTGGGCCAAACAAAGCAACCACAAGATCATTTTATGGGGATGGTGCAGGCTGAATAATTAGCAATGAGTTGGCTTGGGGCTGTTGTGGTTGGCGTGTGATTCGTTGGGCAAGAGGGGCACCCCATAACCCTCACGGATTTCTAGACCACGAGGAGGATTGCGAAACCTTAGCGGGTAGCAGAGTTAGTTCAAAGCTTTGTAAAGGTCTTGCAGCGCTCTCTAGGCTGCTCACCTTAGGAAGTGAGCAAGGGTGGCCGGAACCCGCCTGCTAGAGAGACCATGGATTGTGGGTAAAGTTGTACACCTCTGCAGAGTGTAGAAATCTATTCGAATAGCCAAGTCCTTGGTCATGGACATGCTCGATGAAAATGGTGCAAGGGGTAGTTGTTTCAAAAATTTGTGCCACTTGGACACTTGATGAGATGCCTTGGCTTTGCCTCGAAGAGACCTTGGCCGGCTCTAGAGGGGTCAGGGTTGGCTCGGGTGGTGGTCCAGGGGCTGGTTCGGACCTCTGGAGTGGGTGCTCTATAGTGGTTTTTGGGTGACGACCTGGCCATTGGTGTGACCAGACCTCCCCATTCTTGTTGTGGATATGAGTTGGTGCTCACTCCACTCTTTCAAACATCAAATTTATTATGTACTATTGTTTTACCTTGTTGCTTTTCAACCTATTATTTTTTTATTATTGTCAAAACACGGCTGCATAAACTAACCATCTGACTCTCACTTGGTAAGCCCTTGCATGAATATTATTGCATATTTGCTCCCTGTGACTTGCTGAGTGCATTCAAAGTGCTCATGGCTTAAGCCCTGTGTCAAAGCATAATATGAAGATGACCAAGTACAGGGTAGTGCAGACCTCTTTGAGGAGGAGTTCTTCGATGATCCAGCTGCCTAGGACGTCCTCCACCCGACAGCCTGTGGTGCTTGTTAGATGGCTTTTGCGTGCTTTTGGTGTTGGAGCCTTAGAGCTCCTTGTTGCTAGTTGTAAGTCCTTGTTTGTTTTGTAAGCCCTCAGGGGCAGACCTCTTGTTAACAAGCTTGACCATAAGGTCCTGTTATACTAAGTTTAATTTGTCTGCTTCATCTTTGTTTGACCTCGTGGTTGTGATCTTAGTTTGTGTTCTTGTGCGAGCTAGTTTCTGTTGTCCTGGGACTAGCTCGGATGCACGGGGACAGGACCTCCAGGAGGTCCTACGGGACTTAGCCTGGGAGGTCCTGTTGGACCTCTCTAGTGATGTACCTGGAGGTGCTACCAAGGGTTGCGGGCCAAGACCTCTAGGAGGTCTTGAAGGCCTCCTGGGAGGTCAGTGGCGGGCCAAAACCTCGTGGGAGGTCCTGGCAGACCTCCTCGAGAATGCACCGTGCGATGCTACCACTCCTCTCTGTGGTGGCACCGCAGCTCAAAAAAAAAAAGAGGTCCTCTCGGACCTCTTTGATTATAACAGGTGGAGTCGTCACACCGCTCAGCGCCGTCATCCGTGCCTCCTCATCCTCTCCCTTCATTGCTGCCGTCGTCCGAGCCGTGCCTCGCCCAACGACCACGCCCGGCCGCTAAGCGAAGAGGGGCGCAACCACCCCGCCTCCCTTCCCCGCCGCCTCTCGCCGCTCCAGCGCCGTCATACGCGCCTCCTCATCCTCTCCCACTCGCTGTGCTGTCGTCCAGGCCGTGCCTCCACTCGGACAACCAAGCTAGGGCCGCCAAGCCGAAGATGAATTCCTCCCCGCACGGGCGGCCACACTAGCTCTCCGTCTCCCTCCCCTTCTTCGCTTCACACCCAGCCCAACCCCCGGGGGTGTGCAACCACCCCGCCTCCCTTCCCCACCGCCTCCCACTGCTCCAGCGCCGTATGGCGGAGTGCTCCCATGCCGGGTCTCTAGCGCCCCCATCCCCTACATTAGTCCTCCCTTCTCAGCCGCCTCCCGCCGCTCCAGCGCCGTCATCTACGCCTCCTCATCCTCTCCGGCTTGCTGCGCCGCGGCCATGCCTCCGCCCGGACGACCACGCCAGGGCCACCAGGCCGAAGATGGATTCCTCCCCGCACGGGCGGCCACTTCCTCTTCGTGCGCCCCGAGTCCGCGCTCCTCCAGATCGTGCCTGTCAGGCTCTAATGGGCTGCCAACGCCTTCTACGGCAGGCTAGCGCAGCAACTCGGGCTCGATGCCGTGCCTTCGCTCGGACGACCATGCCAGGGCCGCCAAGCCAAAGATGAATTCCTCCCCACACGGGCAGCCACTTCCTCTTCGTGCGGCCCGAGTCCGTGCTCCTCCAGATCGTGTCCGTCGGGCTCTACTGGGCTACCGATGCCTTCTACGGCAGGTTGGCGCAGCAGCTCGGGCTCGAGTACCTCTTTGAAGGTAATAAGGTTTTTTGAATTTGTGGGTAGAATTCAAAATTTACTTTGCTCCTACCATTGAAACATTTGTTTATTACAAATTTCTTGCAGTTATGAGAAGCAAATATGAGGACTGTTAGGACTTAGGATCTCAACTCTTGAGTAGTACAAAAGAGTTCTAGCATCTTCTCGCTGATCTCAAGTTTATTGCAAAGAGCGATATGAAAATGGAAATGGAAAATATTTTATTTTGGGCTCTGTTCTGGGCTGTTGAGCTATGTCGGTATGTCCCAATCTCTATTTTCAATTGCAAATGGGAAGAACATGGGTAAGCAATGTACTTACTACAAATGATGACATGTGGATGTATGTAGATGTTGATTTCTAACAATCAGTGCAGGAGTATGGGACCAAGAACTCGAAAAGTTACCGATATACGATTGTGGACACAAATTGTCGCTCACAGTGATCTCACGCTAAAAGCAAAGGTAATGTTTTTTACAGGAGAGGCTTCAGTTTGTTGCTTTTGCTATTTTTTTAAGGGGAGAAGTTATATTGAACGAGCATTTCGACATCCATTAGTATCTCTGAATTTTTACAAAATACTATATCAGATTGTAATATTTAGTACCAAATAGAACCTCTAAAAAAATACCAAATCTGAGATGGCCTTCTTGACACTTAAATTTTCAGTTAGCTATTTCTTTCGACAAAATAGCCTTTGTCAAATGAGTATTTTATTAAGAGGATGTTCACATTCCGGTTATGCCTTTTTTCCCTCTGAGTTATTGCTTTAGTTAATTGATGTTCATATTTGTAAGCAGGAGTACATGAGAACAAGGTTCCTTGGTTCTGGCGATGGTCTATTTGCGATTCCTCATGTCCCTAGTTCATTACCACATTGGAGAGGATCACTAGATGTTCTTGATCATCTTTGAAGTTCTGGAGCCCCAAGCCCAACAGCAAGTTGTTTATACGAAAGGTTCATGTACTAGCACTTGGTTCAATTTTCTTCAATGAGCGACTTGTGGACAATGTGTCATTGCTTATCCGGATCACCTCTCGAACAAGAAGCTCGAAGCACGAGTTCTATGTGTGATTTTGGCTGTTGTGTCGACAACATATATCCGATGCTGGGCGATATGATGGTTGGTAGTGGATTCTATCTAAAGTTGAAAACTACCCACTAGGATTTGCCATGGAGAATAATGTGCAGTAACCAGCTAGGAGTTTTCTGTTAAAAGATCCTATTTCGAGATCTTGATGGACTATGATGTTGTCTCTATGCTCCTTCGATATAATTTGTTCTCATTTTTAGTAAAATGCTCTTGTTTTTGTCTTCGATAAATGTTGAGAATGGGCACCCTAAAAAACATGACACAGAAATAGATACCAAAAGAACTTGCATACGGTATATTTGTAGAACTAGATAGATTTGTTTTTTTTTTATAAGCGTAAAGATGATTGCTATGACCACTTCCCGCTGCCATACAAAACTCATAGATGAAAGACTGAACATGCAAACAACGTCGTCATCAAACTGTTGGCTTTTGAGCATGCAGTTTCTTTTTTGCATATAGTCATGTAGTTTATTGCCATCCCAATAAATCTCAAATATAGATTATTGCATTTGCGAGGTTCTTTGTAATACCATAGGAAGTTTAGTAGTGTACGTATGATTTCTCTAAACCCATTTATGGCACGAATTTTTTTTAATAAAGAGGCGGCACAATTATATGGGAATGAAAGAAAAAAAAGAAAAAACTAAAGTCCGTATCAGCTTGTCGCGTCTGAGTTCTCCGTGAAACGCGGTGTTTCCAAGGTACGTATGTGCCTAGCTCCTCTGCAACTTGAAGATCCATTAGTTTTCATCGATCTGAAGTTACAAGAATTAGCTCTTGTTTAGTTGTGAATTGTGATGCACGTCTGATCAATACTGCTAATTAATCTACTCTCTCTCTTTCTTTCTCTCCTTCCTATTAGGAGATGACTGCTGCTGGTCCATCTGAAGTCAGGAGGATCTTCACTATGGGGCTGCCCTACGCCTCTCACAACCATGGAGGTCAGATACTATTCAGTCCTACCGATGCATACCTCTACCTCATCGCGGGGCACAGCAGACAGACATACTTGAACTTTCTATTGCAGTTGCTTCATTTCCTGTCTAAAGTTTTACAGTGTTCTCTATTCCCTGCTGGTTACCTTGTTCATTGGTTTCATTTGGTCATGGCAACATGTAGGATGTCAGTGCAAACATCAAAGCTTTACACTTGTCATAAAGAGATGGCGATAGAGTGTATTTCTGGTCCTAATTGCAAGGAAGGCATTGCTAAGCATCCAGCTTACTTTGCTCAACTTACTCCAATGGTTATACAGATACTAATGGAAATGACAAAAGTGAGTCAGTATTTACAGAAGCTGACATGGCCGGTGCGTTGAAATCCGTAAGTACGATTGAAAGAAGTTTCTATCTTCAGATGATATATTTGATATACTCATTTATCATTTGTTAGTGATTTTATCATTTATATCGTTTATAATTCTAGATGAGCACCTAGGTTCCTGCTTTGTCCATTAGGTTGTGGTGGACCAGAACCTAATCTTCTTATTGTGTATTCTCCAGCTAGATGCCACCTAGGCTTTCCTGCATGGAGATTACGGTATACTTACCAATTTATAGCAAGTTTTCATTGGATTAGTGAATGTCTTACTTGGTTTAGTGAAAGACGGTATTTTGCCATATGTTTTTTCCTAACCTTATGTTTCCTACTGTGCTTTTGTCGATATCACTTTAGCAGCACCTATACACTTGAAAGAACTAAATAGTTAACTAAAAAAATCTATCTTAGCATAGTCCATATATTTTGAAGCAATTTTTTTAGCCTTTGTTCATAATGAAGGATCATCTCAAGTCGGTTTAGTATATTTTATATCCTTCGAAATTTGCACTAGAGAAGATTTAGTATATTTTAGGATGAGCACGACGCAGCTCTGGGTGGACAACCACAACAACAACGCTGATTCGAAGCTAAATCATCCGTGCTTCTCATCATCATGCTTTACAAGCCAGATTTGGTTGGCCTCGGTTCTTTCTTCTCAAATTTCCTCTGTTGCCCGCTGTCGTGGTCTTCCTTAACATTTAACTCACTTCATGGACACCAAGGTGCTTTGATAAATATGTTCGGATTACGCAACATGGAGGAGTAGTATGTATTTAAGCTTACAAGCAATCATGTACTTATTTTCAGTCTTCTCCTTGTTTTCTAAAGCTTCTTTCTTTATTTCATTCGCAAAGATTTACTAAAACTAATGAGGGAAAGAATGTTGCAACAACTGTTTTGGATAGTAGTGGATTCTGGCCTAATCTTCTAACATGCTTGAAGGCTGCATTGCCTCTCATTAGAGTTATATGCTTGGTTGATTCAGACGAGAAGCCTGCTATACCATATATTTATGAACTTGGTTGATTCAGACAAGAAGCCTGCTATGCCATATATTTATCAACAGATGGACCTTGCAAAGAATAGAATAAAGGAAAACTTCAATAATGTGAAGAAGTGGTACATGTTCCAAACTTGAATCAACTCTTTATTTTGTTCACTCGATAGCTTCTTTGGTGGATTACTTCCAAGTAAGAAAATACTCATGTCTTTCATTTTACGGTACATGCCTATACTTCAAATCATTGATGCAAGATGGGCATCACAACTTTCAAGGCATTTACATCTTCTTTGCATACTATTTGAATCCTACCATCCATTGTAATTCGGATTCAATGATCATTCGACGTTAAACTTGGCTTGTATGCTGTCTTGACAAGATGATACCCAACAAATCTGAATTAGTTAAGGAGAGCCTGCTCTTCCTCAAGACAAGCAATCTTAATAAAATTGCTCGGAAATATGCTAATTTAGCCATTGAAGACTTGACATTTGATTTTGAAGTCAAAAGTATGGCTAGGGACATAAGTGAAGCATGTATAGTTCTTATTTCCATTTGTCATTTGTTCAATACTTCAATGTTTTTACAACTTTTCATATGCACTAACTTCTACATTGCTTTGTTAGATGGTGATAGTGAAGAGCAGTATGAACCCTATGGAGATCAACATGAACCTGATAAGAATGACAATGATCAACCATGTTTGTTCTCGCAGATGGAACAAAGCAGCTAAATGGGAAACAGGCTCATCAGGTCTAGAGTAGTAAAACTGCAGCATAATCATCTGTGGTTAGCAAAATAGCCTATTGACTTTGATCATTTCGTACTCTTTGAGCACACAAAAGTATATAATAGAATTCGCAATCTAATTTTTACCATATTTTGTATAGATGATGCTACTGTAGCAGATATATCTGAAACTCTGAGATCATACATGTAATCTATTTTTCCCCGCGGCAACGCGCGGACTTCCCGCTAGTTATGAGAAAATTCATAGAAATTCCCTGAGACATTTTGGAGTTAAATAAAATATTTCCAACTCATAGTTGATAATTAATTTTGCAAATAATTTATTTTGGCTTTAAAATATTTAGGAAAGCTTTTAAAATTTCAGAAGATTCCGAAAAATAATTAAATTTTATTTTTCACTTTAAATCAATAAAAAACTCAAAACTCAATAAATTTTTATTTTGACTTTTAAAACTTAGGAAATTCAAGAACAGCGGAAAACTCTTTAAGAACTTAGACAATCCAATAAAATAATAACTTTATTAATTTTAGTTTTTATATGAACTTTGGGATATTACTGAGTTCACCGTCGAGATGTAACTTAACACACAATCTCCTAGCCGTTTGATCTACCTCAAAGCTGCAACAAAACCATAGTACATGCAACAATATATTATTATGCATACAACAAAAATGTTGTATTGCAACAAAGAAAACATGGGCAGCTCCTGGATGTACTCTACGTTGTAACAATTGGAAAAAGGACATGCAACAAATTAATTCACTATCCCAACAAATTTGGGTCCTAACTCCAAGAATGGAAGTTTAAATTGCAGATTTTGTTCTTTATACACAAATGGTACAAAAGTTCGAAGCAAACAATTGAATATGCAACAAATTTACAGTGAGGTGCAACATCAATCCGATGAACACACAAATAAAATTCCCCACGGTTGCAACAACCCTCACAACAAAAAACGATGCACCAATTCCACAACAACAACAAAATATAGCGCATCAAATCCACAATCCAACTGCAACAAAATTCTTCTTTCTACAACATTTGAGAAGACACGTTGCAACAAAATGAAACACCTCATGAAACAATTTGATATAGCTGTTGCAACAAATCTAGAAAATGCTCATGACAAGCATATCGGAGAAGGAGGGGATCAGGCATTCAGATGTCGCCGACAAGCCAAGCTCAGAGGAGGAGGAGGCGGTGGAGCGCCACCCTAGTTTGTGGCGCGCCATCTGACCGTGCCCAATGGTTGCAGATCTCGACTAGCTAGTCTCAATGGTGTTCGTCGAGGCCACGAACGGAGGAGGGAGACCTCGGATCGCCTCAGCGTAGTCCATTGAGGTCACGTTTGGCGGTGCCTGTTGCCCTTTGGCGATGTAGCTCGTTCATTCATGGGGATAGAGAGAGAGAGAGAGGGGAGGAAGCAGATCGTGTGCTTGTGCTTGGGAAAGGGGCGCTTAGCCAGAGCATGTCGAAGAAGTCGATGGTGGTGGCTCGGTCGGTTCTCACTGGAGCAGTGAAGTCTCTTGGGTACACACAGAGTGAGAGGTGTGCTGTGGAGTGTGGACTCTTGGAAGACTTGGGATAGAACGAATGGATAATGAATGAGTGGTTGAGGCAGCTTCAGAGCGCTGAGATGGAAGTGTAGTTTTGGAGTGAAGCGTCAGCTATTGCTCTGGACGTCAGACAAGTAGCAATTTCCAAAATATTATCAAGAGAGATCTATCGATAAACGACATAGTATGTTATCTATCGTGCATGAGAGTTCGAGTGGTAGTGAACTCCTTCGGTCCATGGCTGGTGAGTAGTAGAACCAGGTACTTGCTCCCTCTGTCTGTCCTCTTATATGAAATTTCCATATGCACTAGATACCTTGCTTGTACCACAAAATCCCGAGCAGATGACAAAAGCTAGCTTGGAAGAGGATACCATGTATCATTCATGGTGCATCTTATAGAAGACAATCTTTCAAAATTCAGTTCCAGAAACCTTTGATCCATCTTAACAACTTGCACAACGTTACAAACTTGGGTTTCAGAAAGGAAGTGTCAAAATCCTGAACAATCCTTCACATGTAAATGTATCAACGAAGTCATGCCATGCTCCGCTAAACTGATCGATCTTACCGACCTGCCAACATAACAAACTGAAAGTGTGGAATCCAAAACAATCCTTCAAATGTAAAAGGAACCGATGATGTCATGTGAAGCTCTGGTAATTTGATTTGTCCTACTAGCAAACTTAGTTTCACAAAAGTATGAGGCCCAGAACAATCCTTCACATGTAGAACGAATTGATGAACTCATGCCTTGCTCAACTCATCTGATTTATCTCAACAGCTTATACGACATTCCAAACTCAATTTTCACAAGTATGAGATACAGAACAATCCTTGACATGTAAAGTGAATCGATGAAGCCAAATCAAGCTACACTTATCTGATTTATCTTAACAACCTATACAATACACTACAAACTTAGCTTCCCAAAATGTATGGAACCCAGATCAATCCATGACATGTAAAATGAATTAATTGATGAAATCATTCATGTCAATCTTTCCAAACCATTAATCCTATGTGCCGTGAAGTAACTTTGATTAGCATCCAGCTACATTAGTACCTCCACCTAACGCAACATTCCAAATTATCAGTTTAGAAAGCGTCGAAACACCATGACACTCCATGCACACATTTATCAAAGCAAATGCATAACCAGAAGCACCCAGGACATGCAGAAGCCGTGCCGTCACAGCTACAAATAATCCTACGCCACGAAGATTGTTAGAAAAATAGGGACAAAAGAGATACAAATTTTTACATAGAAAATCCTTGCAGGAAAAAACCACGAGTACCAATCAGTGATGATCACTATATGAGGAGTGTTTACAAAGCGCAGGGATTACAATGAGGCGTCCATCTCCCGTCACGACTTACAAGAGGTAAATAAAGAGGTAAAAAGACTTAGAGTCCAAGTAGAAAACTAATCCATTAATATAGTATATTTCAGATACTTCCATATTAGAAAATTCAGATCACATCTGAGATCACAATATCAACAATCTCCATCTTGAGGCGAATTTCCTCTTGTAGCAAAATAAAGAATCATCAATCACCAAATAACTCCTTGATAAGATAAAAATCACCGTCGCCAACTAGTCTCTAGAACTAAACTTTAACACCAACTAAGTTTGAGCAAAGCTCAAACTTAGTAACAAGAAGCTTTGTCATCATATCAATTTGGATTATCATGAGTACTTATCTTGTATACCTTGACATCACCTTGAGCAATAACACCTTGAATAAAGTGATATCTCACATCAATGTGTTTTGTTCTCTCATGGAACATCGATCCTTTGTAAAGCATATAGCACTCGACTATCACAAAATATAGTAGTGAAAGAATTATCTCCACAAAGCTCGGTGTACAAACCTCTCAACCAAATAACTTCTTTACAAGCTTGAACTAGACATATATTACCTTCGGTGGTAGATAAGGCAATAGTAGCTTGCAAACTTGCCTTCCACTAACAATACAACCACCAATGGTGAAAACATAACTTGTGAGAGACCTTCTCTTGTCCAAATCATCAAGCATAATCGAGTCAACATAACCAACAAGTTCATCTCTAGAAATTCCCGAGCGCAAATAAGCATTAGAAGTGCCACGCAAATATCGAAAATCCACCGAATCGCTTTCCAATGCTCTTTTCGGGACTAGTTATGTATCTACTAATAACACTCGATGCATGAGATAAATCGGGGCGAGAACAAACCATAGCATACATAAGAGAACCAACGCACTAGAATATGGAACTCTAGACATGTACTCAATATCATAATCGACTCAAGACATAAGGTTGAAGATAATCTAAAATCTGAAGCTAATGGAGTACTCACTTTGGTTTTGCATCATACATAGCAACAATCTTGAGTAAAGTGCAAATAGAACTATGCTTCACAACCGGGAAAAGACATCATTAAAATCAATACCTAGAATCGACTATAACTTTTAGTAACCAACCTTGCTTTATATCTTCTTTGGTTCGATGGGAGAAATACCTTTCTTTCTTTTGAAAATCCACTTGCAATGAGCAGACTTCTTCTCTTTTGGCAATTTCACTAATTCCTAGTGCCATTCTTTTGAAGTTACTTCATCTCATCATGCATAGCAGTTATCCACTTATTACAATCAGTGGAGCTAATAGCCTTAGAGTATGACGAGTATTTTGTATTACCTTCAACTTCTTCTGCCACACTCAAGGCATAAACAACAATATTTACTTCTTCAATTAACCTTTTAGGTGGATTAATCTCCCTCTTAGACCTATCAACTACAATGAACCATTGTGGTGGCTGCTCAACAATAGGAGGGTCCTCAACAATAGTTGCATCATGAACAACAATATTTTTCTTATCTGATGTGTTATCTGAACCAACAAAATGATCCACCTGATCACTTGAATTATGCTCACTCTCAACAGGAACATTAGTAGGCAGTTTATCATGGAGCATAGCAGATTCATTAAAAACAATATTTCTGCTAATCACAACTTTATTTGTTTCAGGAGTCCACAACTTATATCCTTTGACACCATATTTATAACCAAGAAAGATGCACTTAACAGCTCTAGGCTCTAATTTTCCATTATCAACATGAGCATAAGCAGTACAACAAAAAACTCTCAATTCTGAATAATTTGCTGGGGAACCAGACCATACTTCAATTGGAGTTTTCTTTTCAATTGCAATAAAGGGTGACCGATTAATAAGATAGCAAGCAGTGGAAGCGGCTACAGCCTAAAAACGCCTATGCAAACCTGCATTTGACAACATGCAACGGGCCTTGGAAATGATGGTCTTGTTCATATGCTCACCTACACCGCTTTTGTTGAGGAGTATGGGGAACGTGTAGTGCCTAACCTTTAGTCTTGCAATATGATTGAAATTCATTAGAATGTAATTCCATCACATTATCGGTCTGAGTTTCTTTACCTTCTTTTCGGTTTACCTTTCAACCATAGTCTTCCACTCTTTAAATACTAAAATGGTTACGATTTATGCTTCAAGAAATAAGGCCACACTCTTCTAGAGTAATCATCAATAATTGTTAACATATAACGATCACCTCCAAGCGATGTCTTGAGATAGCCCCATAGATTAGAATGTACATAATCCAAAATACCTTCACGTAGTATGAACTGAAGTATTGAACCTCATCCTCTTCTATTTTCCAAACACACAATGCTCACAAAATTTCAACTTGCCGATGCTATGTCCATCAAGAAGTCCTCTCTTGCTCAATTTTGCCAAACTAATTTCACTCATATGCCCAAGACGCATATGCCAAAGATTAGTAGCATCGGAATCAGATAATGAACTTGAAATTACAGCAACATTACCTAATATTGTAGTAGCTTGCAGATGGTACAAATTGGCGATTTAATATCGACTTTTATCACAACAAAAGAGCTTTTTGATACCTTTAAAACTCCACCTTCACCAAAATACTTGTACCCTTTAGTATCAAGAGTACTCACAGAGATGATGTTCCTTT
Source organism: Phyllostachys edulis (assembly GCA_036346405.1). Classification (NCBI taxonomy): domain Eukaryota; kingdom Viridiplantae; phylum Streptophyta; class Magnoliopsida; order Poales; family Poaceae; genus Phyllostachys; species Phyllostachys edulis. The sequence goes on along the minus strand of CM070555.1, from coordinate 20,326,731 downwards.
TCAAATCTAGAATGTGCCTCACATTTGTTAAAGTTCTAACAATGCCATCAAACATCTTGATCTGAACTGAACCAACTCCTGCAACCTTACAAGATGAGTTATCACCCATCAACACAGTAGCACCTTCAACAGGTTTATAGGTGGCAAACCAATCCTTATTAGGACACATATGAAAGGTACAGGCGGAATCAAGAATCCATTCATCATTGGTCTTAGCACATCCAGCAAAGGCAACAAGAACTTCTTCATCAGAACTATCATCAGCAGTAAGGGAAGCTTTATCTTCATCATCTGGTTTACCTTTTGGCTTATAATAGTCGTTTTCTTTTCTTTATTTTGCAGCTTCCAGCATTCAGGGATGTCGTACCCACTTTTTTTTTTTGCAATATTTGCACGACTTGTACTTGTCTATGGATTTTGACCGGTTCTTGTAGCCATTCGAACTTTTGCCTCAAGATCTATTGTTTGAGTTTTTCTCCTTTTGCCTACCACGAACAAACAAGCCTTTTCCTTTTGAATTTGAATTTTCAGAAGGTACCATCTTTTCATCTTCTCCTTAGCATGCAAAGCTTCATAAACTTCATTAAGAGTGAGAGTATCTCTACTATATAATATTGTATCTCTGAAATTTGAAAAAGAACTAGGCAAGGAGCGCAAAAGAATAAGACACAAATCCTCACCATCATATTTTACCTCCATCGACTCTAGGTCGGTAATGACCTCCTTAAACAACGAAAGATGATCAAGCACTGACCCTCCTTCTTGTAATTTGTGAGAGTACAACATCTTCTTGAGATGCATCTTGCTAGTGAGATCCTTTGTCATGTAAATTTGTTCCAGCTTCAGCCATAATACAGCAGCTGTCTTCTCCTTCAAAATCTCCTGCAAAATATTATTTGATAGATGAAAGTGAATCTGAGATAAAGCTTTACGGTCTTTACGCTTCTCATCTGTGGTCCATGTGATAGATTATTTCTCAAATCCTTCCAATGCATCATCCAAATCCATCTGTGCCAGCACAACCCTCATCTTGACTTGCCACAGTGAAAATCTTGTATCTCGACCCAAGAGTGGAAGATCATACTTCAAAGTCGCTATGAGGAATAAATTTTGAAATTGGTGGTACTGATCTGTGTAAACCTAGCAAAAATCATGACCTCTTTAGTACGCGAATCAAAGATCTTCGAAAAATTGGCCGGTTAGATCACTCGAAAGGCTTGGTGCTTGCTCGGGTGGACAAAGCAAAATTTGGATGGAATCTGAATTAATTCTTTAGCAGGGTGAACCTTGCTGGATTTGTACTCCACGTGAATCAACAGGAAATGTTGTGTCAATTCACCCGCCGCGCAGTTGGCTTGGACTAAAGTTGGCCGGTTCTTTGGTTAGCTTGGGGACGTGCGGACGAGCGGTGAACCGTGGAGCCGATCTTGGGACCGGTTTGATGACTTCGTCGTTCGCTTGCACGTGTTGGCAGAGGACGTTCACACCGAAGACTGCAGGCGCCGATCGGACCGAGGCGACGAACGACGCTGGTCGATGCGGGAGCGAATCCTCGGGAGCGATGCGCGACTTGACGAAGATGCGGTGGACGGACGACGTCGACGCACACGATGTGCGCGGCTTGGCTGAGGCACCGGATGGACGACGACTGCTGCGTGTGACGGTGGCGCATGGAATAGATACAATAAACTTTTTTTGCCGTATCTCTTAAAACCGTAATCTTTTGTGCTCTAATATCACTTGTTAAAAAAATAGAGATAAAAGAGACGAATTTTTACATAGAAAACCCTTGCGAAAAAAAAACCACAGACATCAATCAGCGATGATCACTATATATGAGGAGTGTTTACAAAACACAGAGGGATTACAATGAGACGTCTCTCTTCCCGTACAGCTTACAAGAGGTATATAAAGAAGTAAAAGGATTTAGAGTCCAAGTAAGAAACTAATCCACTAATATGACATATTCTAGATACTTCCATATTATAAAATTCGGATCACAATATCAACAAAGATCTTCATCTTCCTTCACACAACCAAAACATCAAATAAAATTAAGCACTAGCATCGATCCTACACTACCAGCGTAAAGACCTTCTCCATCCTCGCCCTCGCGCCTCAGCGCAGTTGGACACCTGCAAGCTGCAGCCAGGGCTACGACGAGCAATGGCAGGAGGGGCAACCGCAACCGCAGACCCTTGACTCGTGCAGGCAGTACCTGAAGCAGCAGTACGGCATGGCGGCGATGATGCCCTTCCAACTGTCACGCGCTGCCAATAGCTCCAGCAGCCAGGGGCGGATCCAAATAAGGCTGAGTGATCCCTTCAAATTTCAGTTTTTAGTGAAATAGCTTAATGTTTGACCATTTATGTCCCGCTTAGCTCAGCAGAGATGTTTCGACAATCTACTTGTGATTTTTTGACCCAGGTCAGCCCCTGCCGGCAGCTGACGCTGCAGTACCGGTGCCAGTTGATCTGCATCATGCTTCAGGTGTAATGCAGCAGCAAGGGCAGTTTGGTTACATTGAGCCCCAAGCGGAAGATCAGACGTTGTAGACGTGGCTGGTGGGCAGGAGCCTCCCGGCCTTGTGCAACATGTACCGGAGCCACTGCAGCTGCGTAACTCCCTACAGTACTACTACTACCGGTGTCTGCTATATATTTCCTTTTCTTCTTGCGTGGTTGTGTGGCCCACATGGCAGCGTGCCTGTTTTTGGCATGGGAGGAATGGGGACAGAGAGAAGAACCACCACCAATGGGTATTTTTAAGTAGTAAAGAAATTCGTGCAAAGATTTAGGTTTGGCGTAACATTTGAGGCAAAGTTTAGGTCTCTGTTGCAATGTACTGGTATTTAGCTATTTCATAAAAAAGTTTCTGAACGATTCGATCGAGAAGTTTTATAAGTTTTCATATAAAAAAAATAAACTGGTTTCAAGAAGTTTAAGAAGGTTTCATCAATGTTTTTGGCAAGTTTCATATAAAAACAAGATGAAACATGAATGAAAAAGCAAGTTTCACGAAGTTTCAAATACTGAAACCTTGAGTTTCCACGTGAGTTTTAGGTTTCGAAAACTGAAACCTCGATTCAAACATGAGATTGAAGCAAGTTTCAAAACTGGAACTTTTCTCATCGAGTAATATTTCAAAAAAAATTCAACTGTTTCAGAGGTTAGTTTCAAAACAAAATTGAACCAATTTTCATAGGAGTTTCAAAATTCGAATGATTTTTTTCCAGGTTTGCCAAATATATTTCAACATCCGAAAAAATTTCACCAAAAAAAAACAAATTTGGGCTTACCCGATGGCCTCGCCAGCCACGCCCTGACCAGTCGCTTGCCTGTTGTTGTTGCTACTCCAACCTCCACAGTAAAGGAGATGGTAGTAGGGAGAGAGAGATGCCGTGAGATGGATGGATGGATGGGAGCGTGGATGGATTCAAGTGGATAATGATATGACTTTATAGTGTAGGTGTGATATGAAAAATTCAAAGCTCTCAATCGGATGGTGAAGCCTTGTAGCGTCCATTTGGCTCGGAATAGTATTGTTAGATAGTTTTTCTCAATTATCAAATAAGTTTTTTGAGAACATAATTATCAAAATAATGAACGAGGCACACGTAACGTAGCATGAACAACACTAAACTGCTATGTACACATTTGAAGTAGTGGGTGCACATCATCATCCATTTTTTGGTGGTAGTAGTACATCCTAATTTTCACAAAAGTGCTCCTTTCATGTGGGAGACACGATCGTGGCGAACCAAGAAATGGAGAAGGGGTGTTAACTCATGGCATGCTAGAAGTCTCACTATATTGTAACTAAACTATAACATATCAAAAGTACACAATCATTGACACAACAATTGATATTATAGTGAAACAAATAAATTACATTGAAAAAAAGAATTCTAGCCAAAATAAATACTCAATTAAAGGAGATTCGGTCCACCAAACTATCATGAGTCAAAACATGTCTCTAATTAAAGGAGATTCTGTCCATCAACCATTATGAGTCATGACATGTCTCTATGCTATATTGGCACCATGCAACTTGCATAGATAAAGTAACGTATATAAATCATAATCGGATTTTTTTGTACTAACTACTAAGAGTAAACTAAGTGTAAAATAGAAAGAGCAAACACTCAATATGTGATGAGTAGTAAACTAGGGGAGAAATGTCTTTCCTTGATGCCGGAGGAGTGGCGTGGAAGGCTTCAGAAGCCCTTCTGCTTTCTTTCAGAAATTCCTCTGAAGCTTGAAAGGCTGCTATTGCCATTCCGTGAGATGTCTTAGTGTTTCCTTTCATCAAGAATCAAACCATGGAAATAATATATGCAGCAGCCTGATAAAAGCAATATGCAGCAGCCTGATAAAAGCAATAATACTAGTACACTGCACACGACGAAGACACCAGTCTTAAGTCTCAACAAGGGCTTAAAGAACAAAGATGCGTGTCCGGACCTCCAGCGCATGGAATCACTGTTAGAAAAAAAATTGTCGTACGGATTTAGTAAGAAATGAGCGAATCTTGCATCAGGGGTTTCCTGGGGAAGATAAAAACAAGTAAGATCTGCACAAATAGCCATGCAGAATGAATCACATGAAAATATAATAAACCAAGTGGCAAAAACACAACCAGGAGGCAAAGAACCAGTTAGGGTTCAACTACTCCATAAACAATGAAGGCACAACTGCTCGCACTTGCCCTTCAGTCAACTCAGAAAGCGAGACCATTGCTGGAGCCTTCTTCACAGTGCAACTTTCGTTGACCACAGATTGGGAACGAGATCCACGATGGAGAAGGGCAGCAAAATAATGTTGTACGTCCTCTTGCCACCCAATCCCACACCTGTGTGCTCCCTCTGAGATCCCCGTACGCGCAAGAGTGCTTTTTGTTTTACGAAATATATATGTTATCCAAACTTTTGGCACCACCACGAGGACCCGACGGCCAGTGTCACATTTCAAGACAGCCCACTTGTCAGCGCGCACGTCGTGTGACTTTGCAGAAAACCGCGTAGTGGTCGTGGTTTTCTTGTTTGACTAACTTGTAATTTGAAAGCTGTCAGACCTGTATTTAAATATCTGAAACTTTCTTTGCATTCTGAATCAGTCCTATGATCAGTAGCTAGCTTACACAGTAAAATATCGATGAAATACCATCTATTTAACGATTTAACTAAAAAAGTTTCAAAATAACAAATAGTAATATTAACTGGACTTTATGGTCAACGTTTACTTAACTTGCCACGCAGGGCTAAAGAAACAAATAAAACTCTTACAACGGAATGAAAACTTGGAGAGGCCATTCAATATGCCTATAGACAATCGATTGGAGAACGCATCCTAATTCGCGAAACCTTTAAAGAACTCCTCTTCATAGAATTCTTGAACAATTTGACCTTCTTCAACTGAGCAGCAGAGTTTAAAGTCGTGAGTACATAAAGTACTCAGCAAGTCATAGGGAACAATATGCAATTAATATTTGTGCAATGTTTGATCAACTAACGACCATTCTAACTAGGTCACGACCTACAGTCGATATGGCTCTGATACCACTTCTGTCGGACCCGGGAGTAACACCCCAAATCCTCTGTGCATTTCTGAACTAGTCTCATGATCGGAGCTAGTTCACACAATAAATGATATGGTAACATCCATAAATCGCACAATTATATTAATAATCAACATAGTTTATTACAAGAAAGGCTTACAAGCCAACAATAAACAAACACAATGGAAGATGAAGAAGTAGTGGAGTCCACTGATCCGCCATGACCAATCGACCAGGAGTAGCGGCCTAGTCGTCGAGATCCACACCAGTAGCGAAGTCCTTCTCCTCACGAAATTTATTTGCATTAAGTAAGGATGAGCACAACTTCCGTGCTCGCAAGTTACACCCAATAACAGAGTTAGTGCATGTAAGGATATATCAAAGGAAGGTGCATGTAAGGATATATCAAAGGAAGGCTTATGGGTTAATTTTGCATAAAGCAATGTTTTCTTTAAATACTTGTACTAAGTTTCAAAGCGGTTATTCTATATCTAAAATTCATTTTATAAAATCTCAAGTTTTATAGTAGGATAACCTCCATATGAAATATGGTGATAGATACCCTCCTATCATATGGCTAACCGTCCAATCTTTACCATAAGTATTAACCATCCTCAAATCATTTGCTAAAAATATTTTAAAACAAAATCAAAATCTAACTTTGAGTGTCTTTGCTCAGCATGTCCATGACCGTGGACACGGCTATTCGAATAGTTTTACACTCTGCAGAGGTTGTACAACTTTACCCACAAGAGATAATCAACTTGTACTGTCCGCCCACACACTTCCGAAGGTGTGCGACTAAGAGATTATCACGAGACCTTTACAATGCGCCATTCCAAAGTAGTTATGCCTCGCTAAGGTTTCGCTTCCTTTGGACTAACCATCCACCGAATTCAAGCCCCCTCTTGCGCTAAGTGGGAATACTGTCTAACCGACACCCACACATCAAAATGGCACAACTAATAATGGAGCGTTGCAAAATATTTAGCCTAGTCTGTCCCATTCCGGACTTGTGGTAGTCTGGTAGGAGGCGTAACTGTCGCCAAGACCGGTCCTTAACTGACTTGGGCGACTTCCAAAATAACCCCTAGGCCTCAACCCTACCCGGATTGAGCCCGTGCATAAACCTGCACCCACCAACCATCCATTTTGCCCAAGTACAAACCAACTTTTCCTTTTTTGCTTTTTAAAAACATTTGCAAAATCTTCCATGACAAACTAATGTCATAGGCTTTTAAACAATAGTTGATCATTTGGCTAGAATTCCCCAAATCAAATATTTTTGGGTCTAAGCATCACTAAGCATAATTTTTCCAAATGATACTAGTTCATACTATTGTATCAACTAGGTTTTATCCAAGGTGACAATATATTCTATTCAAATATCAACATTGGCCACACAAAGGATTTAGGCATATCTATAAATTTAAAACAGGAATTTAAATTACATTGAATAGAAATACGATGTAATAATAATTTAAAACAGAATTTAAATAATTTAAAATAATAGGATCAAATATGATCAAAGGTATAACTTGCCTTACTTTATTAGTCGATATTCTCAAACAGCGTCGAAATCTGGTTGTCCGAAGTCGTCGAAATCTATATGTGTAAGCGATCCAAATTCAAATAACATTCAAATAAAATCCAAAATTATAAAATAAATACTACTAGGAAGGTATTGACTTTATATGAATTTAGGAAGTTGAATCGTCAGAATCGGAGTTCGTATGAAGGAGAACGAAATTCCGGAAGGATGAAAATCGCATAAAATAATAGAATTGTACTATTCATGCGGTAGACAATTCCAGTTTCTGATTTTAGAATAGAAATAGAAAGAGATTTGTGTAAAAGAAATGGAGGGTCCACTTGAGAGAGAAATATCTGAAGGAAATAGAGGATGACAAGTGGGGCCATGTTGGTATAGACACAAGAGTTCAATTCATGTCTATAAAAATAACAGGGAGAGCTTTATGGCCGTGGCGATGGCGATGGAAGCACAACGTTGAACGCATCGAGGCAAACTCAACGGTGTAGATGGCTCGACCCGATGACCTTCGATGGCGACGCAGTCCGACAGAGAAGACCTTCGGCGGGCGGCGGCGAACGTCAGTGTTCCAAGCAAACGGAGAGGAGTTAGCGGGTGAGGTTTGCGGTGAAACGAAGAGGGAACCGTGGGGAATGCAATGCTCACCACGGTTGTGGTGGAATGTGTACAGATGGCCGAAGGCGAGGATGACGACGTCGACGCGGCGTGGCTCACAATGGCGCGGATGTTCCGGCGATGCTCCGGCGAAGGCGAGGAGAGCACGGCGTAGAACGTCACGAGGCAAAACTAACGGTGTAGTTGATGATGCCGGGGCTCCACCGTAGGAGGCGCAATTGACCGATGAACGGCGTTCGACCAACGAGATTGAACTCCAACATTCAGCCAAGATAGGGGGAGAGGGGAGGAGAGGTTTTGGGGAATGGGTTAAGGATGGAGAGGGCCTCTTGGTGCTCCCTTTATATAGGGGAGGAGGGGTTTGAATCACTGGGATTTCGCCTGAGAAGATGTGTCAATTTCGGGTGCAGTTGAAGAACGATTGAAACAGTCAAATTGGTTGCATGCAAAGGAGGAAATGTCCAATTGATGGTGTGGTAACGTGCGCGAGATTAATGCAGACATTCTCCTTCAAACAGAATCGATTTTAATGCGTTGAGTGGGGAGAAAGAGTGGAGTTCGGCCATTGATGGCTGCTTGAGCTTGGGGCTACTAGCGTGGGCAGCAATGGGGTGGCAGGGAGGGAAGGGGAGGGCGACGCGGTGGTGGAGATGGCCGGCGGTGAGGGGCGGTTGTGGCCGGAGCCGGCGAGGGTGGCGGCGGTGATGGTGCGTGAGAGCATGCTGCTGCCATTGATGGTCCTCATGACAAAAGATAACAGAGAACAAAACGTTCAATTGAAGAAGAAGATACGAGAGAGGAAAGAGGGAATTAAAGGAATTAAAGGGGGTATATATTGATTGAAAGACAAAAGGGCAAGTTGGTTAGCACATGCATGGAAAGGTTGGCAACGTGGAGCGTGCTGGCTTGGGAGCAAAAACCGGGTGGGTGACTGCGCGGGATCACTACTACAAAAATGCTAATATTGGACGCCTGATCATAGACGGTTCATCGAAACCATCTGTATTAAACACAATCTCAGATGATTTTTGTTTACCGACCATCTATGTTATTTTCCACGCTTAAAAATGCGTCAGAAGAGGTCATATCACGAGCGGTTCATGTTTAAAACCGTCGTGAAGTATCACGAGATGGTTACGACAAAAACCGTTTGTGACATTACCCAATATCACAGACGGGTTTTTTGTCAGAACCGTCTGTGATACTTCACAGACGGTTTTAAACATGAACCGTCTGTGATATTACTACATATCAAAGACAGTTTTTGTTGAAAACCGTCTGTGATAATTAACTCATCACAGATGGTGCAGTGTACATAGCTCCCCAACAGAGTCTTCTTGATCTCCATCTCTAGTGCTATGGTAACCGCGGGAGATCTCCAAGCCTGGTGAGTCCATCGCCACTCCATGCCCAGTTTGAGTATCGCCTCACCTCACTGAGCCCGCTCGTGTGGTCCATTTCAGCTATTGTCGCCGAGGAGCTTGCCGGCGTCGCCTCTGTTCACCGTTCGACGACTAGTCGCCTTGGACCTTCCCCGACTTCATTGACACCTTCCTCGTGATCAAGGTGAGCTACTGGAGCATAAGCATCCTTTAATTTGAGTAGTTTCAGGCATTTACGCCGAAATCGCTAGTGAAGCCCATGACGCCGCCACAGGACATCACTGTCGGTTCGCCTTCGGCGACCTTAGGGCCCCAAGCCACGACTATTAGCAATGCGATGTCACCCTAAGCCCAATTTGAGCTTCAAATTCTACTGTTTTTAATCATTTAGTTAATAAACTAATGAGTCTATGGCATGTGGGATCGCCATAGATTTTATAAATAAAATCATGAAATAAAAAATGAGTCACTGGCAAGTAGGGCCCACATGTAAGTTAATAAAATCCGGAAAAATGAAAAAATGAAAAAAAAGCCACCTTTAGTTTAGAGAAAAATACGCTTTTTCTGTTGGAAAGCGTAATTAAGCCTCAGAAAATACGCTTTCGAAGTCACCCTTTTATTTATTTTCAGGGTTTTCAATACAAACCGTGTGATGGACCGAGTACATTAATGGCGTGTCTGCTTTTACAAGAGCTGTCGAGGAGGATATGTTGAATAAGGGGGCAGAATATATGTACTGTCCATGCCTTGACTGCGAGAATCTGAAGATGTTTAAGAACCGAGCGCAGATCGAAGCACACTTGATTCGAAGGGGTTTCAAAAAGGGTTATACATGTTGGACTAGTCACAGTGAAGAGCATATTATACAGGAAGTCAACGATATGCCACCGGATGATGTCGATTGCAGTTTCGATTCGGATAGGCTGCACGATGACAATCCAGATCAGATGCTTCGTGATGCAGAAGGGAACTGTGATAAGAGGGAGTATGTTCAATTCCGGGGCTTGATGGAGGACTTAGAGAAACCTTTGTTCCCGGGCTACAAGCCGGAATACACAAGGTTGTCATCCGTGCTTGAACTGCTGAAATTGAAGGCAAGAAACGGTTGGTCCAATAAGAGTTTCACAGGGCTGTTAGGTCTCTTAGCGGATATGCTTATGGAGGGAAACGAGTTGCCCAAAACCACCTACAAAGCCAAGAAGATTCTTTGTCCATTGGGAATGCAAATAGAAAGAATACATGCATGTCCGAACGACTGTATCCTCTACCGTAACGAGTATACAAACATGCATGTATGTTCGGTGTGCAACGCATCCCGATACAAGCGTAAGAATGAATCACATGACGACGAGGGAATCGAGGTGAAGAACGGACCTCCTGCTAAGGTGGTGTGGTATCATCCTGTAATTCCCCGTTTGAAGCGGTTTTTTGCGAACCAAAGAATGCAAAACTGCTGCATTGGCACTCAGAGGAGTGTAAGAATGATGGAAAGCTAAGACACCCTCCTGATTCCGCCCAGTGGAGAAACATGGATAGGAGGTTTGCAGACTTCGGTGCGAAACCGAGGAATATAAGTTTTGGATTGAGTACAGATGGAATGAACCCTTTCGGTAACATGAGCAGCCGACATAGAACTTGGCCCGTGACGCTTTGTATCTACAACCTTCCTCCTTAGTTGTGTATGAAGCAGTATATATTTTCTTTGTCGATATTTATCCAAGGGCGAAGCAACACAGGAATGATATTGATGTGTACCTAGCATCATTGATGGAAGATCTAAAAATACTGTGGATTGAAGGAGTACATGTATGGGATGCATACAAACGAGAGAACTTCACTTTACGTTCCTTGTTGTTCTGTACCATAAATGATTATCCTCGCCCTTGCTAATCTGTCGGGCGGAGTACAAACGGGCCAAAGCCTCAGACTCACTACTTAGATGATACCGAGAGTGTGTGGTGAATCACTCGCAAGAAACCGTGTCGTCGCGTCATCGTAGGTTCCTTCGAGGGCTCACCCATACCGCAGATGAAGAAACAATTGACGGAGAGAAGGAGGACAGTTCGGCTCCAAGGCATTTAAGCGAAAAGAGGTCTATGATATGGTTAAGAATTTAGATGTTGTGCTCATGTAAATCGAGGACCCGTAAGAAGAACATGTGGAAGAAGAGATCAATATTTTGGGACTTACTTTATTCGGAGCACCTAGAAGTTCGCCACTGCATCGACGTCATGCACGTAGAGAATAATGTATGTGACAACTTGATTGGTCTCTTACTGAATATTCATGACAAAACAAAGGATGGTGTCAATGCACGACTTGACTTGGTTGATATGGACATCGATCCGAGTTAGCACCAACAAAGACCGATAAAGGATTTAACGTATTCATCCCTTGCTTGTTACACTCTGTCCAAGGCCGAGAGAACTGAACTGTGCCGGTGCTTGCATGGTGTGAAAGTTCCGTCTGGTTACTCCGCCAATATGAAGAAACTTGTTTCGATGGAAGATTTGAAGTTAATTGGCATGAAATCTAATGATTGTCATGTGCTGATGACACAAATGCTCCTGTTGCAATTAGAAGTATTTTGCGGTCAAGGTCCGAGACAATCATGAGGCTGTGTTATTTCTTTAACACAATTGCTCGGAAGGTCATCGATCGAAGGACTAGATGCTCTGCAGACGAGGTGGTGACGACTCTATGTGATCTTGAGATGTATTTCCTCCGTCATTTTTCGATATCATGGTCCATCTCATTGTTCACATTGTGAGGAAGATAAAGATGTCTTGAACTGTGTTCCTACGTAGCATGTATCCGTTCGAGAGGTTCATGGGAATTCTCAAGTCCTATGTACGGAATCGATCTCGGCTGGAGGGCAGCATCGTCGAAGGTTATGCAACCGAAGAGGTCATTAAGTTTTGCGTTGATTACATAGCTCAGGTCGAACCGATAGGTGTGCCTCGATCTCGCCATGAGGGGAGGGTCGAGGTTATCGGGACCATCGGAAGGAAAGCAATCACTCCAGATATGGATGCGTATTCTCAAGCCCATTTCAGTCTTGCAACACATGACTGAAGTGTCCCCGTATATAGACCAGCATATGGACGTGCTTCAGCAATAGAATCCGGAACGGCCGGATGTTTGGATCACGAGACAACACAACAGATGGTTCAACCAATGGTTGAAGGAGCGACTCGCTAGGAGCTCGCCAAGTGATATCTTGACATGGTTGGCAAAGGGCCAAAATTCTGAGCCAGTGACATGGTGAGGATACGATATAAATGGGTACACATTCTATACGCAGGCTCAGGATATAAAGAGCACTAACCAGAACAGCGGTGTCCGTATAGATGCATTCAGTACCGATGGGCTGAGGAGCTCCTATTATGGCCAAATAGAGGAGATATGAAAGTTTGACTACGTGCTTTTCAAGATCCCCCTATTTCGGTGCCGTTGGGTCCATCTCCCACAAGTGAAGGTTGACAAGTACGGCGTCACTACCGTGGACCTCGAACGTGTCGGATACAAAGACGAACCATTCGTACTGGCTAACCAAGTTGTTCAAGTCTTCTATGTAACCGACCCGGCAAATAAGAAGCGCCACGTAATTCTTCATGGAAAAAGGAGGATTGTCGGAGTTGACAATGTAGTGGACGAGGAAGAATACAATCAATTTGATGAGTTGCCTCCTTTCGAAAACGGCATAAGGGTCGAGGAAGGAACGCGACGAAACTAGCTACATACGTGTCGATCATGATGAAGGGCTAATTTTTAAAGATTAATTGAACAATGTGTGTATATGTACGTTCTGATTAATGGTTAATTTTAGTTCATTTGAGTTAATTGATTTGTACTGTGAAATGGATGTGATTGTTTCTAAAATGAATGTGAATTGGATGTATATACATGTACTTGTTGTGTTTTTTGCTTGTTTCAAAGGGCATTGCTAGCATTACCTGAGGCTAGCCAATAAACAGAACTAGATTAACCAATACACAGATGGTTTATAGATCAAACCGTCTGTGATTATATATCACAGACGGTTCCTTGGTAAAAATCGTCTATGATACAATATATCACAGACGGTTGTTGATTAGAACCGTCTGTGATACATCATATATCACAGATGGTTGTTTATTGGAACCGTCTGTGATACATCACATATCACAGATAGTTCTACCTTAGAAGCGTTTGTGATATTATGTATCACAGACGGTTCTACTTTAGAACCGTCTATGATGTCTATCCCTATTTATATTCGGACTCTAGGGTTTGCCCGCGCCCCCCACTCAAACGATTAAGTTTCTCAACTCCTCGCTCCCTCCCCCCCGAGCCCGTCGCCGCCGTCCTCGACGCCGCCTCCTCCTCGAGCCCGGCGCGATTCCTCCTCCGAGCCCATCGACGCCGTCCTCGACGCCGCCTCCTCCTCGAGCCCCATGCGCCTCCTCTCCCGAGCCGCGCGCTCCTCCCCGAGCCCGCCGCCTCCTCCTCCCCAGCCCCGCGCCTCCCCTTCAACGCCGTCCTGCTGCTCTGGTATTGCTCCCTACTCATCCTTCTCCTTAACGCTCAAAAGTAACCAATGCCGAGTTGCCGACCCCGATGCCCCTTTCCCTCACTCTTTCTATCAATAATCTGTCATGCCATCATGGTCCTCATTGACTCATGATAATTGTACTTGTTTTAGGAATTTGTATTTGTTCTAGCCAGTTATTCATATGGTATTTGTTTTGATACTGCCACTGGAATATATTGCAATGTGGTGTGGTGGGCTTGAGATGAATGCTTTGTGATGATAATAGTCTTGTACTGAAATTGTTTTGATAATCGGATTTGAACTTGAGCTCTAATTGGAATGCTTACTCTACATTTAATAGCAATATCAAAATGTTAAGTCTTAGCTTTATGCTGATTTCATTTGTTCACATGATGTTTGTGTTGAGCATATTATTCCTTTTAAATGACTTGGTGGATTTACATGTTTATGTCAATTATGTCATTGTATTGGTCCTAATTTCTTCTCTACATATCCCAATTATTATTAATTGGTGTGTATACCCATGCACATAGAGATCAAATCTTATGATAATATGTTCATGCGTGTTAGAACTTCTATTTCTTATGAAGATGTCTTCCGCTCATTTTTCGTCATCGCCGCCTCATGTGTCTGATGATGCACCATCCTCTGGAATATCCAACCGCGGTAGAAGAAGAGGAATATCGAAAAGGCCCGCAGGTTTGTTTAGTAATAGATCAACGAGTCTTGATATAAGCAGTGTAAACCGTGCAGAGATGAGTTGTTTGAGGAAGAAGGAAGTAGTGTTCTGGGGAAGAAGAAAGAAGTAGGAGGAAGCAGAAGTAGTTGAAGGGGGAGATATTATGTCTTTACAATCCTTGCCCCAACTGGCCGAAGGACTTACTATTTATCATCCGACAAGAGTAAGCAAAAACAACACGCCATCAGCCCGATGTCTGGCGCTATTTGATCCGATCTCTGTGGCATACTTGATGTTGGGCTGCCGCCTTCTTTTGCCCATCCTCTTCCGGCCCTCTTGCTCATCCAGGATATCATTAGGTGGGATCATAACACTTCTCCCTCCTTCAAAACCAGCTTGCCCCCAAGCTGGTGTGTGTGGGAAGCGTGACTGGAGATCATCTAGATCTTCCCAGGTAGGTGAGGTAGTATTGACTCGAGACCATTGAATTTGCACTTGGGTACTAGTTGTCGGTCCTTTGTCATGCAGGCGATGACTCAATATCTTCAAAGGGCCCGATAGTCTTCAGTCGCTTCAGGTAGATCTGGTTGAATAGGTACTGATGGAGGGATTGCTTTCCGAAGTTGTGAAACATGAATTACTGGGTGAATTTGCGAAGTAGTTGGCAGCCGAAGTTTGTAGGCCACTACTCCAATCTTCTTCTCAACTTGAAAGGGACCAAAATACCGAAATGCAAGCTTGTGATTAGCCCTTACTACGACTGAACTCTGTACATATGGTTGAAGCTTTAAATAAACCCAATCTCCCTCTTGAAAAGACCTCTCAGATCTTTTACTATCAGCCTGAATTTTTATACGTTGATTTGCTCGGTTTAAATGCTGCTTCAGGAGTTCTGTCATTAGCTTCCTGTCTCTCAACCAAGCTGACAATTCCTGAGTTGGACATGCTGCATTTTCTCTGATCTCGAAATGACGAGGGGTGTATCCATATAATATCTCAAAGGGAGTTTTGCCCAATGTGGTGTGTAAGGCAGTATTATACCGGTATTCCGACAATGCAAGCCAATCAAACCACTTACTTGGACAAGCGTGTACGAAGCAACGAAAATAAGCCTCCACGCACTGATTAACTCATTCTGTTTGCCCGTCAGTTTGTGGGTGATATGCTGAACTCATTTGGAGCTGAGTATGTGCAGCCTTGAATAACTCCCTCCAAAGCACACTTGTGAACACTCTATCTCTATCTGAGATAATGGACTGTGGTAACCCATGGAGTTTAAACACATTCTGCATGAAAATTTTTGCTATTTGGAAGGCTGTAAAAGGGTGTGTAATAGCTATGAAGTGAGCATATTTTGAGAACTTGTCCACCACTACCATTATACAATTGTAACCGGTAGATCAAGGCAATCCCTCGATGAAGTCCATAGATATAACTTGCCACGCAGCGTCCCGGGCCGCGAGGCTGAAACAAGCCTGGGTAACGAACATGTTCATGTTTAGCCTGTTTGCAAACTGAACATTGATCAACAAATGCCCTCACATCTCTTTTAATTCCAGGCCAAGCAAACATTTTATGAATCCGATGGTAAGTGACTTGGAATCCCGAATGCCCTCCCAATGCACTGGAATGTAAAGAGTTCAAAATGTTTTGTTGTGCAGTCATATTGTTTCCTACCCATAATCTTTTCCCCAACATGAGAATACCCTTGCTCAACTGGAACTTGGAAGTGCCATTACCCGATACAGTTAGATTCTGTATGATTTTGCTAGTCACTGTATCTTGTTGGTAGCCCTTAACTATCTCTTCCATCCAATCTGGTATCACAATAGACACAGCCACTACCTCCATATCATCCCCTTTCTCTCTACGCGACAATGCATCCGCCGCACGATTGGTCAGCCCAGACTTATAGACAATCTGGTATTGTAATCCCAAAAGTTTGGTCATGATCTTTTGCTGCCACATAGTAGTCAGTCTTTGATCTCCGAGGTGGGCTAAGCTTCTTTGATCTATTCGAATAGTAAATTCTTTGGGTTGCAAGTAAGCTCTCCAATGATCCACTGCTAACAAAACTGCTAGTCCTTACTTTTCGTAGGTAGATAGCCCCTGTGCTCGTGGCCCTAACGCCTTACTGAGATAGGCAAGAGGGTGCCTATTTTGCATCAGAACAGCTCCTATCCCCTCTTCTGAAGCATCTGTTTCAATGATGAATTCTTGAGTGAAGTCAGGCATAGCTAGGACTGGAGCTGAAATTAGTGCATGCTTCAATGCCTGAAACGCAGCCTCCTTATCGCTTGTCCAAGCAAATACAACATGCTTCTTTAGCAATTCCGTCAGTGGCCGACTGAGCAGTCCAAATTGTCGGACAAACTTTTGATAATACCCCGCCAATCCTAAGAACCCTCTTACTTGCTTAACATTCACTAGCACGGGCCATTCTTGTACAACCAAGATGTTCTTCGGGTTAGTGGCTACTCCCTGGTGGCTTATGATGTGACCCAAATAAGTTAGTTGCCTTTGAGCAAATGCACACTTGGACTGCTTGACTTTCAGTTTGTGGTCTCTCAGGGTTTCCAGAACAAGCCGAAGTTGCTTCTCATGATCATCTAATGTACGACTATACACCAATATATCATCAATAAACACTAGAACCCCACGACGCAAATATGGTCCGAGAATGGTATTCATAAGCCTCTGGAAGGTTGCGGGAGCATTTGTCAAACCATAAGGCATCACTCTGAATTCATAATGTCCTTGGTGAGTTTTGAATGCCATCTTGGGCTCATTAGACTCCCTCATACGTATCTAGTGATAAACTGCTCTCAGGTCAGGGCTTGTAAACCATTGTGAACCGGCCAACTCATCCAACAATTAGTCAATGATTGGCAAAGGGTAGCGGTTCTTTACTGTAATGGCATTCAAATGACGATAATCGACGCAAAAGCGCCAGGTTCTATCTTTCTTGGGCACTAGTAACACTGGCAAAGCAAACGGACTGGAGCTAGTTCGAATAATCCCTTGTCGAAGCATTTCGGCCACTTGTCTCTCCACTTCATCCTTTTGTGCTGGATGATATCTGTAGGGTCTTAGGTTCACTGGCTGAGCTCCTGGAATTAGAGGGATGGCATGATCAAAATCTTGCATTGGCGGTAGCCCTTGCGGTTCATTGAATTCCTTTGAAAATTCCGACAACAAACTGCCAATGATGTCTGGTATTGGTGCTGTTTCCAGAGCTATTGCACATGGATGTGTAATGTCATCCCAGGATAACTGCTCGGTCTGAATTGAGGATACCTCCACTTCTGTAACACTCTTCTTCAGTCCTCTAAGTACAACTCTCTTGTTATGGTACATGAAGGATAAAGTTTTCTTCCACCAGTGAATCAGCATGGGACTATTCTGTTCTAACCAATCCATTCCCACAATTACATCATAGCACCCAAGAGCTAAAACCTTTAGTGAAGTATTGAATTCCACCCCTTGTACCTGCCACTGGCAATTTGGAAATTCTCTTAAACACAATAGTGTACCACCATCGGCAATCGACTCGCAGTCCTGCATGCCTCCACCCCCCTTGCGGTTTATCGCTATCTCCTTACTCGAGGAAGCTATGTGTACTACTGAATCAATCGATTATAACGACCGCGATTCCTGAATACTTCCATTAAATCTCCTTTGTCTTTTGGTTTCGGATCCATTCACTTCTTTATCTTGAGATGGCAAGAACTTCTTCTCCTTGGGGTTCTCTTCTTGGCCACTTCGGTCTCGACTTGCCTCGGCATTAATTCCCACATTTCTTGAACCACATGTAGTGAGCAGTGGGTCCTGGCGATGTTCCTGCTCCATTTTTCTCCACAGGTGTGGCACAGGCCCTTGGCTCGGCAGTGCGCTTTGAGGGCGACATCTTGTCATCGGTTACATTTGCCCGAGAGCCATCAATACCCCTCCTATCTTCTGCCCGATTCCTAGTGGAACTCGGCAACCTCCCCAGAGGTACTGGCAATGGCATAGTTGTTCTTGCGGTGGTGGGCCTACCTCCAGTCACAAAGTCTGTCCGGCGTGTCTCTCGCCTCATTGACTCAAGTACTTCTTCCTGTAGACAAGCTAGCGAAACAGCAGTGTCTAGATTCTTCGGTTGGTGCAAAATTACAGCAGCTCTAATGTCACTTCTCAACCCATCTGTAAACTGAGTAACAAAGAACATGGGGTCCCAAGTGTGATGGGCAAGGAGATTATGCATCGACTTGTTGAACTTTTCAGCAAACTCAGTCACCGTGCCACCTTGCTTGAGTCGATTAAAGCAACGCAACTGCTGCCGAAATTCTTCTTTACCAAAACACAAATAGACAGCATCCACAAATTCCTCCCAATTCAGACATTTGGTATGTGCTTGTGTTGATTGTAGCCATAGGACTGCATGTAAGGACCCGGAATATTGGGATTTATGCCGAATTAAGAATCATACTTAAAGCATAAGTCTTAATCAAGAACAACCGGTCCTTAATTAAAATTATACTAGAAGCATAATTCTTAATAAGTTACAAATCCAACATTCAGGTTCCCGGATATGTGTCTCATGTTAGCTCCTAGAATCAGCTGCTAACATACCCATATCCTTACAACATTATATCACAAGCATACACGAGTAGATTATACACATCGGTAAAATTTTACAGCGGAAACATTTTGTAAACGAGAAACAGAAAATGAAATAATGATATAAACATTCCAGTGGAGCGCCACAACCCAAGGGCAACTTGACTGGGATTAAAGCCGAAGAACCAACACAATCGTCTTAACTTGAAATATTAATTAGAATGTCTTCACCTGCAACAAGTGGACAATTTCCACTTGAGTCTGAGAAGGTACTCAACAAGACTTACACAAACTAATAAAAGAAAGTGTTTGATAGAACCTATACAAAGGATTAGAATTGATATATGCATAAGGTTAACAACAGGTTGGTCATAATGGTTCAATTTTGCGTAAAGCAATACAACTTAACCTACCATTGCTAAATTTTGACAAAGCAATTTAATAAATCAATTTGGACTAAAACAGTAAATAAATGAAGAATAATCATGTTGATGGTGTAAAACCAAACACAAGTGAGAGGGCGGACGTCGGCCGTGCTACGGGCCGTCGTCCTCGAGAGTGGGCATGACACGGAGGTTTATCTGAGGTTAGGGGTCGAGAGGACCGCCCTACTCTGTCGGTGGCTGCGAGGTGAGGTTCCTCAGGAGGCTCACCTAGTCCCTTGCTTGTATGTATTGCTCAAGAGACCTCTCCCTCATGAGGAAGGATACATGGGGTATTTATAGGCTCCCAAGCCTGTACAAATGACCATAACGCCCCTTGGGGGTTAGCTACTCTAAGAATACAATGGGGGTATTACAGTCTTTTACGGGTACAAGCGAGGGATACAAATGGTCTTTGCCAGGTGGCTACATTTTCAGTGTCTACGAACCGAGGTTCACAGCATGGAGTGGGTCCTACTAACAGGGGGATAGAATATTCCTCCAACAGTAGCCCCCCTGTCCCTTGGCGTTGTGGGGGAAATGCTAAGGGACAGCCTTGAATCGTGATTTTCCTGTGGAGTTTGAAGACCAGGAGCGCATGTAAGGATTGATTAGTATTTCTCGGGTCGTTTAACTTGCTATGGCCGGAACCGATCAGATGTGTACGAAAAATTGCTAGGCATTGATATGTCTTGATTTGGTCGAGAGGGTAAACCACAAAAAGCTTTCTTCCTTTGATGTGTCCCCACTGGTTCTGATCGGAACCAGTCTTTAGTCACATGATATGTTTCTGTGTCCCCAAGTAGAACAGTAGAGCTATTTAACGCGCTTGGACACGCTATGGGCTAGCACTCCGGACCCAAAGGCGGGTGAGTCTCATTGATAGTAACAGAGGCACCCTTGGACCGGCGCCACGAAACAAAGGCGAGTGGAGTCATTGAAGTCGGCGGTTGTCTTGACTCGGTCGAAGAATCGGGCAAGCCACAATCATCGATATCCACGGCAAGTCTTTTCTTTTCTTTCTTCCATCGCCTCCAACATTCTTTGTCCCCTTTACTTCCTCTCTCTCGCCTCTCTTGCTTGTTTCTTCCGCCGCATTGCCGTGACCGTAGTCGAGGCGACTTCATGGTACGTGCCTCTACGGCCCGGCCGCAACGGCGGCGCCATGGCGCCCAGTGGCGCCTCCTTGCTTTGCCTCGGCGAGCCCACTCGTCGTCTCCGTCCGGCCCGGCTCCTTGTTGTCGGCGCCGCCGCCGCCGTGCAGTGCGGGATGCGCCACGCTGTGGCCGACTATGCTGGTCGCTCCCTGGCGCAGCCCGCTGCGATAACCGCCGGCTACGATCTGTGCTGGCCTCACGGCGCATACCACAGTGCCGTTAGGCGAACGGCGGCTCCGGCGCTGCGGCCGTCTTGAACCCTTTGTGCTTGGCGGATAGAACAATCGTCGGCGCGAGGATGCGAGGCGTCGAGCCGCCGCAGAAGCGCTTAGGCGCAAGATGCCGGGTGCACGGGTGCAAATCGCCGATGTCGAACCACTCACAGGTGCTATGGCGCTGCATGTGCGAAGCGTCCACAGGTGCGAGCGCTCGGTGCGGCGCCCTTAGTGCCGGCGCTTCGGTGCGGCGTCCTTAGTGCGGCGCTTCGTGCGGCGTCCCTTGGTGCGGCGCTTCGGTGCCAAGCGCCCTTAGTGCGGCGTCCTGGTGCGGCGTCCTTGGTGCCGGCGCTTCCGGTGCCAGGGCGTTTGTAGTGCCAGGGCGCTCGTCTTTTACCTTTGTCAGGGCGTTGCAGGTGGGAATGCCAGGCCTTGTGAGCTTGTCTTGTGGGGAGTTGGGTGACCTTTCTATTTTTTCCTTGCTTTGCAGGCCACTAACTCTTCTCACTTGCAGCTACCACCTGCATGCCCATGTGCTCTTGGAGTGCGGGGCACTTTCGGGGTGCTGGTCCCAGCCGGTTCGTGAGGCATTTGGGGTCCTTCTTGAAACACGCCTAAAGTCCGAAATTTCTCTCTATAGCTCTGTTCTCTTGTACTAGCCTTGAATCTTTGTTCGAGGTTTTTCATTCTTGGCACATCCCTCGGGAGACATGATACCGATGCTGTTCTTGTTGTTCTTATTCTTTACCCTTTGTATTGCTACTTGCTACGGTCTCTTTTTCTGTTTTTTCCCGCTTACTGAGCAACTCCGAAATTTATTCACAGGTTTGGAGATGTTCACAGTCATGTTGTGCAATGTTTGTGAGATGGGCGGTGTTGCGGTGTGGTCTTGCTCATAGCTTAAGCAATTATGTTACCAACCGTAGTTGTTTCGGCTCTTGAACCTCACTTTGGAGCCCAATCATGTTTGTTTTGAGATCCTTTGAATGTTGCGGCCATGGTCTTTGAATTGAACCTCTTGATGATGTGATCGGCATAGCTCTTGGTTAGCTTGTATGCATATGTCGGGGCGAGGGGTGGCTTGGCACAGGCGTCGGCCCTTTGTAGGGGGTCAGTGTAGTAGTATCTTTGGTGCGGCTAGCTTTGGTATTCAGTGTGTAGGCCCTCATTGCTCGCTTGGTTATCTGATGTAGTATTATTAACACCCATCACCGCCTCTACCCCATATCATCGCCCAAATGCCCACGGTAGGGTCTTGTCTGTGAGGCGGCGAAGGTCCATGGTTGAGCCGTCTGGCTTTTCCACCGGACCACACGGCTGAATTGAACACAATAGTAGTGCAATACAGTAAGTGGAGGATGAGTACCAAACACAGTATACTCCCGCTTCAGTGAAAACATCAGAAGATAAAGGTTCCACTGGTCGGAACTGGTCCATGACATGGTCTGTAGGACAGTATTGGACTGATGCCCACTAGGCTATTCGGCGGCACACTTGGTAGCAGGCACGTGAATGGCCTCCTTTATATATATATAAGTTATACCAAATGGTTGCGCGTGTGCAGGGCACTTAGGACTTTCAGGAATGCACCTGCTCTTGAGTAATTTTACTTCTCATATGACTGCATGCGTATATTGACGTTCCTTTGCGTAATACTCAGCTATTTTCCGCATTTCTTTGGTGTTTGAGTTTTGCTTGCTCTGCCGCCATGACCAAGGACTGTGACCTCTTCCGCCGAGGATGGGGGGACAAGGAACGAGCCAAAATGGTCGGGACTGACCCACCACACGACGATCTTGATGAGGAAGTTGATATCCTTGATGATGGTCCTAACGAGACGGCTCTTGTGGGAGTCGAACCTTCCTCCTTTACTAAGGCGGAGAAAGCGGCGTTGGTGGCACACAGGAGCCATCTCACGTTGGCGACATCCGTTGGCGGGGGCGGCGCCCCCCCGAAGGATACTGTTTATTCGCTCAAAGCTTGGTTCGAGGTCGGCCTAGGGCTTCCGATCCATCCTTTCGTCCGGACGCTTGTGAAGCACTATCAGGTTGAGCTCTCTCACTTCTCGCCTAACCTTCTTGCTAGGGTGAGGGTGTTCTGTGGTGTCTTGAGACCACAGTCGAAACAAGCGTCTGAAGCCTCTTTATTCTGACCTTTGGCTACTTCTTCCATCTCCAGCGGTCGAACGGGAGGTTCGGACCGCTAGGCTCGCTGGTCTCGACTATTCAGCATCCAGGTGAGTATCCTGTTCATGCCACCAAATACAACTGGAGTCGTCCCGGAAAGAAGTGAAGCCCAAGTAGGCGAAGTCTTAGACGCGAGGCCGCCGAGCCGAGGCATAGCCTTCGAGGCTGGCGGTGTGTCGAAACGAAGCCTGTGGTTGAAGTCGTGCTCTTCTTGCTCCGCGGTTTGATGAAAGTTGTCGAAGTAGAACTCCTCAGAATGGTCGCGGTTCGAGCTAGAAACGTTGCAGTGACAAGTAGATAACACGAGCGTCTCTGCGGGAAAGAGAGAATGATCAACACTTATTTCTTGTAGCAAGATAACATTCATTTGACATGAGCATTGATCGAAGTGTTGCCGAGGGACTAGTAGAGTCCCATCACTTTCGATACTAAGATCTCCGAGGTGATAGCCTAATGCGAGCATGATGGTCCTTGATCAATATTCGAGCCAAGTCGACGGTACATGATTGATTTGCCAATGAGGCCGAGTCATGGACATATCAAAGGGTGGCCACGAGACTAAGTCGTGGGGCACCGAATGGCCCATAGGGGTGGTAGCCCCCTAGTGGACTTAGAGGCACCCATGAGGCTAACTCATGTGTATCTTGAAGGTGTGCCCACAACACTAAATCATAGGCACATCGGAGGGGTGTCCACGAGACTAAGTCGTGGGGCACCGAATGGCCATTAGGGATGGTAGCCCCCCAATGGACTTAGAGGCACCCATGAGGCTAACTCATGTGTATCTTGAAGGTGTGCCCACAACACTAAGTCATAGGCACATCGGAGGGGCGTCCACGAGACTAAGTCGTGGGGCACCGAATGGCCACTAGGGATGGTAGCCCCCCAGTGGACTTGGAGGCACCCATGAGGCTAACTCATGGGCACCTTAGACGTGTACCCCTGACAGTAAGTCACGGGCACATCTGTGCCGTCCACGAGACTAAGTCGTGGGGCACTGAATGGCCACTAGGGGTGGTAGCCACCAGTGGACTTGGAGGTGCCCATGAGGCTAACTCATGGGCACCCTGGACGTGTGCCCTTGACACACCGGTGGCGCTCACTCGGCTAAGTCGTGAGGCACCGAATTATGAGGGCAATGAAGCCCTTTTACCCCGTATGTGGGTTTTTTGTTATGATCGGGAACGCATGAGAGTGGTTAACCCTTGCGAAGCAATGAAGCTAGGTGTGCGGGGACTCAGAGGTAGTTCGGCGCGTGGCCTGGAGTCTAAGGGGGACGAGTCCTCAGCACATCCATCAACTTGGTACTGGACCAAAGTTGTCGCTCATGCCCTAGGTCTAGTAGGACATGAGCCGCCATGGTGGAGGCGACGGACGCCCAAGCCATTATGGACTTTTTCTAGGGGAGACCGTAGAGGTCGTACGCCCTATGCACCACGAGGGTGGTCGCTCATGCTCTAGGGCTAGTAGGACATGAGCTGCCATGGTGGAGGCGACGGACGCCCAAGCCACCATGGACTTTTGTTAGGGAGACGGAGGTCGTCGCCCTCGCGCACCACGAGGGTGGTCGCTCATGCCCTAGGGCCAGTAGGACACGAGCCGCCATGGTGGAGGCGACGGACGCCCAAGCCACTATGGACTTTTGCTAGGGGAGACCGTGGAGGTCGTACACCCTATGCACCACGGAGGTGACATCCTTCGCAGGGGAAGGGTTAGCGAGAGCTTGTGTGAGGCAAGCGAGACTTGTAGGACAGGTCTGCTTCCTAACAGCAGCGTGTTAGGAGCAGCCTATCTTATCGCCGCGTGTCAGAAAGCAAACCTCTCAATCGTCAATGAGCACAAAATTGAGAAGACATTCACAAAACAGGTCAACCCCTTAACAGCAGTGTGTTAAGGGACTACCCTCGATCCACGTCATAATTGCATAAATGGTGCGATCATGTAGGAACTTCACGTCTTCATTGCATTAAGTAAGATGATGTTTACATCTCGATAGGTGCCACGAGGGGCATCTGATGAGAGTCTTAAGCATAAAACTTGCGGATTTCCTTCAAGAAAGTCCGCCCCTCTCACTTGCGGTTGTCCTCGTTTTGGCGAATTAGGCGGTAGTGGTCTTGAGAGCATTTCCAATTGGAGAGTGGTGACGGATCTGGCGGGGAGGATAGCTTGACCCGTACAGTGAGCGAAGTCGTTCGATGGAGCAGCTAGGGGTCGTCTGCGAGCCCCATAGGATGCTTAGGGAGCTCCTCTACGGGTTCCCGCTTGAGTGCACTTGTTTCAAGGTGGTGATGTATTCCTTGCAGGACTAGCCCGTTAGTTCTTCCCATGGCCCTGTTGATTTTTGGCGAGCCACCGTATCAAAGCGAAGGGTGGTCCCAATGGAGTTACAGAAATCTCTGAAGGTTGGAGCGTCGAATTTGGTATCGTTATCCACCGTGAGTTCCTTAGGAACACTGAAGCGACAGACGATCTTCTTCCAAAGGAATTTCATCATGGCGCGAGGCGTGATGGAGGCTAAGGCTCCACCTCTACCCATTTGGTGATGTAATTCAGCGATGCTACCACACGCTAGCCCCTTGCGGTGGGGATGGCGGCAGGTCCATTCCCCATCGGGCAAAAGGCCAGGTGATTGGTATGGTGCGTAGGGGATTAGCATGATTGATGCGATTGGCTGCCATCTTTTGGCATCCCTCGCGCTTCCTGAGCATATCGAGGGCATCCTGCATCATTGTGAGCCGATAGAAGCCTTGGCGAAGTGTCTTTGCTGTGATTTCCCTTGGCGTGACATGAGAGGTGCAGAGGCCCCCATGAACGTCCAAAAGGAGTGTCATGTTTGGCGGTGTCAGCGAATATGCGGTGTTGGACTTTAAGAACTCCATTAGCTCCTTCTCCATCCTTCACGGGATAACAACCCGATTCTAAGAGACCGCGGGTCACCACAGTCAAGAGTCGTACTTCTGCGAGTCCTCCTCCGAGCGAGGCTTAAGGGAGCACCTCATTTGGAGGGTACATCCTTGGTGTGCCTTGGTGAGAGGCGAGCATGTCCTCCTTTGACTCCTTGGGTTCGAGAAAGTTGATGTCGCCGGAGTTAGCTGCCGCTTTGTGATACAAACGGCGAGCTAAGTCTTGATCACCCCTCACGGAGATGACCCGAGAACTGGTATCTTTAAGCCGGTAGTTTTGATGTACCACGCACGAAGCGGTTGAGAGTTGCCCTTCCCATGATGGCATTGAATGGGGACTCGATGTCAACAACATCGAACTTGACGGCTTCCGTGCGGTGATTCTCCGTGATCCGAACGTCATGAGGAGTTCGATCCTCCCAAGGGTTGGATGGATTTTCTGATGCACGGCCGGCGAGAGGCGTCGGATGGCGATGGGATGCGGGATGATAGCCCCGTGACTCCATAGTTCCTTGGCGCCTTGACGCAGTAGAGTATATCTGCGAGCTTCCTCCATCGACAAGGATGCGAGATCTCGCAATTGGATATTGTGGCGATTACTAAGAGGCGTCATCATGAGGAACCTTAAGCCTTGTGCATCATCACCGTGAAGCTAAGAGAAATGCTTGCCCATTTGGGAGGGGCGCTTTGAGCCACCCCACGGCGTTGATTTCTCGGGCGTACTCATACATTGGCGTTTTGATGCATGGCCGAGGCCGAGCCCCTATTATGACATTTACTCGTCTTTGCGGCGCTTGGAAAGGAGTTCATGCTCAACATCGTGCAAGCGCTGCCCAAGGGGTAGATCACCAGGGGCCTGTGCCTGGGGTGGTGGAATTGCTTGAAGGGGCATCGCCTCTGTAGCCGTGGGATGTGGCGGCGACGCTCGACGCAGCCCAGGGCCGTGTTCGAGGAGCTTCGCTATTTCAGCGGCATACTGACGGCATTCATTCGTATCATGCCCGTTCATCTTATGGTAGGCACACCAGCGCCCGTCTCCTTGGTTTGGGTTGCCCCTCCTTTCATTGTGGCCTTCGTCAGGACGTCCCTTCCAGTGGGCTTTTGGTCTCGATTCCTTCTTGGGTCCTCTGGTGGAGTTGCTCCCGCGCTCCTGCGAAGGAGTGTCGGTTACGACAAGAATCTTGGAGTCACGTTCCCTGCCAGAGTGATCCCTCCGGTCATTGCCCTTCCTCCCGGGGGAGCTTTTTGACTTCTTCCCGGAGGAGATGCTTTCGTCCTGCGGGAGAAATCCCTTCTTAGCCAGGTCGTCTTCTTCTCCTTTCCACGACCTCGAAGAGCTCATGGGTCGTCCTTGGGGGATCTCTCCCAAGCGCGCGATTGAGTTCTCCCGGGAGCAGCCCTTCTTTGCACGCATTGATGACTGTGGAGTCCGGGGCATCTGCCACAACCCGCACTTTAGAAAAGCGCTTAAGAAATTCTCTTGTGGATTCACCCATCATTTATATGATAAAAAGAGCTGGTTGGGGAGCATGGGGCGCTTATAGCTTCCTTGGAAATTTGCGCTGAACTCTTCCCTCAGCTGGTCCCAAGAATAGATGGAGCCTTTCTTTTGGTTGAAGAACCAGAAGCGCGCCGTTCCGGAGAGGAACAGTGGGAGGCAGTTGCACATCTCTACTTCTCCACCTCCCCCAGCCCGAATCGCCGTGGAGTATACTTCCAGGAATTGTATGGGGTTAGAGTCCCCATCGTAAGGCCCGAGATTGGGCGGAACTTTGGTTGAAACGGAGCTTTGAAGATGTCTCGAGCGAGAGGGTTCCCGTCTCGGGGATGCCCTGTCCCTTCGCGAGGTGATGGTGGTCGTAGGGTGCGGCACGACGGCGATGGCGGGCTCTCTGAGCTAGAAGAGCTAGATGCCCGCCGGTGGCGGCGATGGTGCGAGCGCATTGGCGAGTTGGAGCGCGCGCGCCGACTTGCAACTTGATCCAGCCGGGAGATTAGTGATTCAGCATCCATTTTCTTCGTGGCGGTGGTGACCGCGCTCCCCAGCGGATCCGATTGGTGGCACGGGGACACGCCTAGTGCCCGTAGAGTACATGCTCTTCTGACCGCCTTGGCCACAGTCTCCTTGATGTGAATCCTTACGGCTTGATGAGTGCACTTGGGCCACGACGGGTGGAATGGTCTTTCCGCCTGAAGGTGCCGGAGGGGGCACCGGGGGAGCAACTTTTGGCCTCACGGGCTCCCTAGTCGCCCCCGGCCATGTAGCACCTTGAGGATGGAGCCCAGCACTTACTGGGGGGAGCCAACTCACCATCTCCGGGTGCAGGCGCATTTGCCCAGGTGGAGGATCTTGGAGGGGAGGTCGCGCGCCTGTTCGAGGTATGAACTCGGCCCTCGGAGGTCAGGGCGACGGGATGAATGCAATGGAAAGGGTGAGCTCCTCCCCATCCGAGTTTGGCGAGTGCATTGGCGATGAAGGAGCCCGCTCATCACCGCCGCGTGGGCGAGTGGAGGGAGGTTGTAAGGATGTCCCCCTGGCCCTCCTCCGAGGAAAAATCCTCGCGCGGCCGGGTCAGTGGCCACTTGAACTGAAGGCGGTGCTGGGAGCGGGGAGACGTGTTGAGGGCCGCTGGGAGTACGGTACGTGGCCATCATGTAGTCCACCACCTGCCTTGCGGTTGCCTCCACCATTACTTTGCAATTAGCGGCGTCGAGCCCCCCAGGAGCGATGGATGGCCCTGGAGCTTCAGCAACATTTCGGGCCTCTTGCCTTGAGCCAGACACCGCGTCAGCTGGTGCAATGGAGGTGGGGATGCACGGCAGCCAGAATGCGCAGGGCGTTATGCATCCCCGGATGAATAGCTTCGATCTCCGAAGATAACCCATGCCTTGGGCTTCTTCGGGGAATGAACCGGTCATCCGCGGGCTCCCTATGCTCTGGAGTGAGAGGAGGCCTCGTGGACTTGGAGTACTTCTGGGTAGGAGCCATAGCCTTTCGTTGATCAGCTACGTCCCCACGGTCGGCGCCAATGTTGATGGTGTAAAACCAAACACAAGTGAGAGGGTGGACGTCGGCCGTGCTACGGGCCGTCGTCCGCGAGAGTGGGCGTGACACGGAGGTTTATACAGGTTCGGGGGTCCGAGAGGACCGCCCTACTCCTGTCGGTGGCCTGCGGGGGCTGAGGGTTCCTCCCGGAGGCTCACCTAGTCCCTTGCTTGTATGTATTGCTCAAGAGACCTCTCCCTCATGAGGAAGGATACATGTGGTATTTATAGGCTCCCAAGCCTGTACAAATGACCATAACGCCCCTTGGGGGTTAGCTACTCTAAGAATACAATGGGGGTATTACAGTCTTTTACGGGTACAAGCGAGGGATACAAATGGTCTTTGCCAGGTGGCTACATTTTCAGTGTCTACGAACCGAGGTTCACAGCATGGAGTGGGTCCTACTAACAGGGGGATAGAATATTCCTCCAACAAATCATAAACAATAATCAACAATGAAGTGGTGTTACACCACTAACATACCAGTACATACCTAACCATTGAACCGAAATCCCATCCACCAAATAAATTTGGAATGTCAAATCTATACAAAGCGCTAATCAAATTCAAGCATTGTCCGTAACCGGGGACACGGCTATTCGAATAGTTTTAAACCCTACAGGGGTGTACATCTTTACCCACATGACTTAGTTAGCCCATAAGCCATCTAGAATAATAGCACACTGCCTTTGGTATGCCGGCCGGGTAAACTAAGATTTGGTATTTTTCAACAAGTTGACACTATTGAGTTGGACAACCCATGTGAGACCGATCCAGCTTAAACAACGATGATAGCATCTGCTCAACCGGTCCACATGTTGTGCCGAATGGAATCCGACCAGTCAAAGAAATGCGGTCGTGCTCACTACACATATTAGACATGATCGGGGCCTCAAGGTGCGTACATGCGATGGAACACATATCGCCCTCACCCTTCTAAGAACATCTAATATCGATATAAAATTCACATGGCATAAGACACGGCCTGAAGACTTAAGCATCTATGCCATATGAGATCAATACACATGTCCTTACTTTCTGTTTCCAACTCAATAGTATTAACCCTTTACTTAACCAAACAATACCCATACCTTTGCGTGTGGAAATGCGTTGGGGCTTGAATCATCCAAATTGATGTTCACCCTTAATCAATCCGCACAAGACAACCACATTTCCCAATTCTCGTGCAGCGGCACCACCACTAGCATCCACTTGTCCAGATTTGAAATCAGATTAGCAAGAAGGGTTTAAACTCATTTACGATTTAAAGAGACTAACAAAGAAACAAATCTCGAAATTCATTTGTGGTTCCCATGTTTGACAAGATAAGCTTGCCAAACACTACCGTTCTAAAGATGCATGGCTAAGCAATTTCTAGCCTAAGTATTTTTAATACAAACAATACCTTAGTTTGAGTGTATGATCAAATTTAAGGTAAGCCACAAGTTATGGGTGGTAACTAGATACTACACATGTCACAATTAATTTTAAGGAATTAGCATGCAGCAGATTATCAACATTTTGCAAATCTCTGATTCCACTTGTTCACTCTTGTAGGCGTAAATGTTCACTCCAGCGTCACGCGTAATTTATAATCTAGAGAGAAAATGCAATAGTGAATAAACACCAATAAAATCGAGAAATCCAAAATGCTCAAAAAGGCATGATAATTACATATTAATGAGGTTATGATTCTAGATGTATTTAGGTATGGATTTTAATTTAATTTAGAGTTCAATTTCTTATGGACTTGTTAAAGTTAATTCAATTTCTGGGATAAACTTAATAACTGATAATATCTGGAGTTTAGGTGATATTGTTTTCCTTAACAGGACACCTAGTACTCACAAACACTCTCTCTAGACATTCTATGCATACATCCACGATGATCATACAGTCAAAATTAATCCTCTTATATGTTTTCTTATCAATTAATCTTTTAAAGTCTTAACAAGTATTCAAAAGAATAACTTATTTCATTGTCTTACTAATTACTAAGATACTATTCACACATAAATGAAAAGACAGCAGCTTCATGAATTTTAGTTTGGCTAAGTTTGTTTTAGTTAACCAAATTAATTCTTATTCCTTAGATGATTAGCCTTGGTTAGTTTAAGGGCTAAAGTTCAAATGGACCAAAAAGCGGTTAAGATCAAAATTCTAGAAATGCCTTATGCCTACTGTTATTTAGCTAAAAGTTAGACAACAAGATTAATTTTAGCTAAGCTCCAATTATTTAGCTAGTTTAAACACCTTAAATGATTTACTAATCACTAAACTAATTAGCTTCCTAATTTGACTATATTTCAGATTAGAATGCTGTTTGCTAGGTGATGACCAAAAAGACCAATTAAAATTATTAACTCCTCTAGCTACTGAATTAACATTGATTTGTCTATCAACAAAATTGATTCTTTTCAGGTTAGTTAACTTAGTGGAGTGACCTACAAAGCTAAACACAACAAAAGGCATTAAATTTTTCTTTACTATTTACATTTCACAACAAAGGTGAGTTAATTGCCTCCTGTCATTGTTCTAAAAATTCAGCTTCATATTGGGTTTTCATATTTGGTCGTCAAATTTGACCACTTCTATTAGATAGCTTAAGTACTCAAAAGGTTAAATGAATTGGAAACATTTCTAATTATTGAATTAACCATGTTATAATCCTACTGACAAAACTAACATCTTCATATTACTATTCATGCATATATAACATCAGTTTTTTTTTTAGAACTAAGGTTCTATTAGCTAATCTTTTTTCAAATTCAAGCTTTCAATTTATTAACTCAATTGATATGCACAAAATTAGTTAACAGAAAGAAATATTGGTATGTAGTTGATTTACTGACATTTCAGGTTTTTATCTTGATAGCCTTTTAATGGATTCAAAAATATTCAACCCCAAACTTGATTTTCAGATTTAACTACTACTAATAACTCAATTGTTCAAAAGTTAATTAAATCCTTATATTTCTAGCTCTGACTTACTAATTCATGAGTTCAAAGATGAATCTAATTATTTTCGTAAACTGTTCATTTATCTACAACACATCTTCTCTCGAGTAGAAAAGCTAGAACTAAAGACTCTTTAATTCAAACTTTCAAAATGGCTAGCTCACTTTGAAAATGACCTAATGGACATTTACAATATTAGAAGCAACGACAAAGATTAATCGGAAAATTACATTGACATATCCTCTTTCTCTTCTCTGTTAATTTATTTCAACCAAAGTGTGTTATAGATCGACAATTAACTATTCCACTAAATCAAACATTATTCGCTAATTATCTTCAGGTTTCCATTTGCATATACTACCTAGTGATGGACTTGGTCAATGTGTAATTGTTACTGTTGGGTCAACTTGGGTTGTTTCTGTCAGATAATTGTCTAAAGATTAAATGAACCAATGGCTAAATGAGTGAGATTTCTGACTGCTAGCATTAGAAGGTCATCAACCTATTGACAATTTTGCTCAACATCAGATTTCCCTCTGATGATTTCTAAAACTTCACCTCCTCTCGGGATTCCTGATTTGCTCCATGCTTCAGACGGCGGTACTTTCCAACATTGAAATGTCTTGTTTCGTGATCTAACCAACGAAGGTACCTTGTAAGCTTAACTGCGGTGAAGGTTTTATCACGAGCTGGTAGGCCAACCAAAACAATAGCCAGTTTCCGGTCCTCCTTTGACCCCATGCAACCGATCACCATACAATTGCAATACATGACTCCTGCTTATACGCATGGCCTTTGCTGATCCAAAACTAAGACCAGATGCCAGGGCATGCACTAGATGATTTGCCAATCTTAGGAGAGCCAACACCCCTGTCAACAAAAAGTCCCTTTTGCCCATCTTGTTTTTGCAATGGTGTGAAGGTACCTACTGATTTTGACTCTATGATTCCAGAAACTTGTAACTTCTTAGAAGAATCTGCTACCAAGGCCTCAATATCCTTCTTTTGGTAACTATGATCTTTAACATCTGCAGAAACACTACTTGGACTCTGAACGCCATCACTAAGAAGCATACCATTTGTCCACAAGGCTCCAGGTTGAATCAAGGATCTTTGGGGTGGTGCTTGGGGCGTGTTGACTGGTGAGTGCCACCGAGCGGCCCGGGCCGGGAAGGCCGGGGCAGCGACAGCAGTGCCGGCGGAGCTATCGGGGCGAGGCGCCGAGGAGGCGGCGGACAGCGAGGGCAGCGTGGAGCTCCATCGGCGGCGCTAACTCCATGTGACGGCGATGACGAGCAGGGGCCGGTGGCCAAGCGAAGAAGGGCCTCGCCAAGGCGCCGCCGAGGGGAGCGCCAGCAGCGAGCAAGGAGCGGTGGGGAAGCGGGAGGTGGCGCAATGTAGGGAATGGCGTGGCGTCAGCGACCAAGCGGGCGTGGAGCTCCATGTGACGGCAGCGGCCTGGTGAGGAGGGGCAGTCCTGGCGGATCCGGGCGGCAGGAAGGTGATGGCGGGCTGAAGGTGGAGCTTGGCGTGGGGCATGGCGGTGGCAAACGGAGGGGACGGCGACCAGGGGAGATGGCGCCAGAGGAGGATGGCGGCGGCATGAGGAATAGGGGAAGGGAAGAAGGAGATTTAGGGGAGAAGAATGAGCTGGCCCTGGTGGTGTTGACCAAATGGAGAGAGAGATTTGAGGGGAGAAGCTACGAGATGGGAGATGGCGTGGTAATGCTACAAGATTACTTCGACAAGGAAGCGGCCGCGTGTCCGTGGTGCTGCAGCGGCGAGGGAATGCGTGGCATCGGCGCCGCTCTGCAGAAGAAGATAACCATCGATGGAGTGGGGCCCGCTGGTCAGTGGAAGAGAAGGGTGATGCGGTCGGTTGGGTTTGGGTTAAACAGTGACTGGCCCGGTGCGGTTAAATGCGAACCGCACGATCATGGATGGACGGTCAAGATTGCGAGAGATGTTCAGACCATTCCGATCAGGCGTGAGATCTGAGCCGCTGATTTCCAATTGAACGGTCCAGATGACTTGGGCCGTTCGGACCATCTGATCGGCCATGGGATTTGGGCCGTTGATCCTCAATCTAACGGTCCCTACGTGTTGGGTGCGGTCGGTACACTTAGTTGACTCAGCCGGGTCGGACTCGAGCCTAACGCACAGTAACTTTGACTGAGATTCTAATTTTCCAATCCCTACTTTGACCGAGGGTTTAAAAATAGAAATATAATTTGTAAAATTCTGAAATAATTTAGGTGGGTTCCTGGGATAGTCTAGTATTTATAAAAATTATTAAACCTTACTGTTCATATAATATTTTGTATAATATAAATTCAAACTTAGTGTATGTTATAGATGTGTGTTTGAATTTTCTGTGGTTTGAATTTAGTCCCAAAAATTTGGGAAAAATTATATTAATTCATGATAATTATTCTAGTATTTAAATAAATTATTTTCCAGAGATCTTATGAACATTTATTTAAAATTTCTTTTGTGGCTTTAATTTGAATTGGAGGTTTACATTAAATTATAAGATTTTCAAATACATAATTTATGCACATGCTCCAGAAATAACAATTATAATATAAAATGCATATAATTATGTTTATTAAAATTGGGGCTGTTACACTGCACTACCACCAAAATGCATAATGGCTATGTTAACCCAAAATTCTGGTCTAGTAGCACAAATTCTGAAATATACTTCACATTTCAGTTTCCAAGTCTTCGGATTCTCTCCATCGAAACGAGGGAAGTCCAATCTTGGTGGTGCGGGTTGATGTTATTGTCCTCCTCCCCAATTTCGCCCATTCCAATCTCCCGAATCACCAGGTGATAAAGGCAAGGAATGCCAACCAAATGTACCATTACCTTGGGACTGCCCGATGGTATGAACTCCTGTGGCCCTTCCCCGGTGTTGTGGCGATGCACTTTGGCTGGTGGTTCTAGGCCCATACTCTGTGTCTTCCTTGGCCTCTTTGTTTTTCAGATTCTCCGGTGTCGGCAACAATGGAGGAAGCCCTTGAGCTCGGTGAAAGGGGATCATGTCGCGCACCATCGTCTTGACTTGATCTCTCAGCTCGCCAACTTCACCACGCAGATCATCAACCGTGGCGATCATCGTCGGCTTCCATTCTTTTAACTCCAGCGCAATCGGCTTTATCTCTGCCACCGATTCCACCAAGTTCTGAATCGTGGCGCTTTGCATCTGTATAGCCCGCGTGAGCGCCGCGATCTCTTGCTCCATGGCTTTTGATCTTTCCTACGCGCGCGTTTGGTACTCCGGCCTCTCCAGTTTGCTTCCTTGCGCTAGGATTGACGTTCTGATACCAGATGTTATGTACCCGGTTTGTTTAGTAATAGATCAACTGAGTACTGATATAAACAGGTAAACTGAGTACAGAACAGAGTTGTTTGAGGAAGAAGGAAGTAGTGTTCTGGGGAAGAAGAAAGAAGCAGGAGGAAGCAGAAGTAGTTGAAGGGGGAGATATTATGTCTTTACAATCCTTGCCCCAACTGACCGAAGGACTTACTATTTATCATCCGACAAGAGTAAGCAAAAACAACACACCACTGTGCTTCAGTAATGCAGCGCTATTTGATCCAGTCTCCTGTGGCATACTTGATGTTGGGCTGTCGCCTTCTTTGGCCCATCCTCTTCCGGCCCTCTTACTCATTAGGTGGGATCATAACACATCCTGTGTCCTTTGCCTTCCTCATCTGATTCCCCATCTCCTTGTTGCTTCCACGTCACCGATTTGTCGCTGTCGGCCATCTGCTCCGTCGCCGGTCAACCTTGATGCATCATCACCCTCGTCGCCGTCTTGTCCACTTCAGAGAGTTCCTCTTGTCAATGCCAATCCGGTGCTCACCTTTGTCTTCTTCGGGCGCCCCTTCATCGCAAAGTTGGCCACACCCGAGAACCTCCAATGCCACCAGCCATGGTTGTCTTCTCCAGCTTCTCTCTCTGTGCTTTCCTCTCCTTGCTGAAGTGGCACTCCATCTCGACAGTCATGTCATCATCTTTTCCATGTAGCACCCTTGTCACATCCAGTCATCAGCCCATGTGGCAGATCCAAACCCCACCCGATCTAAAAGGTCCATGGATCCAATCCACCATGCACCACGCCAATGACAGTGGGCCCCAATTGTCAAATTCACTTTCCTAATTATCTTTCAGCTGAAAATCATTGATGATGTCAGCATGACTCAATTAATCATTTTTCCTTCAGAGAAACAATTCCCTAAATACTGAAATTCTGATTTCATCATTTCATGTAGTCTTCCAAAGCTCATATCTTTTGAATCCAAACTCCGATTCAGTCCATTCAAATTCCTAAATTCATCTAAATTTAAGATCTATCTATCTAAGATTTTTATTTAACTTTTGGAGTTTGTTTCCCTCTGTTATTTATTTATTTGGTTTATTTGCCTTGTTTGCGATTAGACGTTGATACTTCGGGAAGCTTTGAGCAAGGAAGAGTATACCAAGATCAAGATCAATCCCAGGATTTATTCCAAGGCAAGCCGTAGTCCTTTGATCATATTGAACCTATGATTTCAAAAGTATATTGTTTTATACAAATTGCATGCTATCTTTATACAAATTGTTTTGGGATTAGTTATTACCTGTTGTCATTATGCCTCCTTTGATTATTTGAATGCCATGAATCCTTTGTTACCTTAGCATGGGTAATTTTAGTTGGATATATTCATATCACCAATATGGGTATCGTATAGATGCTTAGTTCAGCTTAGTTACGATGGGTTCATCATCACATGTGTCATAATGATTAATCTTGACTTAATGATATATGGAATCGTGGTGGTATGCCACTGTTATTAAAATTTGTGTACCATGACAGGGTGTGTCATTGGTCTTAGTTAAACAAAATGGTTTTCACTCGGGCGAGTGGTCGTTGGATAAGATTGAGGGTGTGGATGAAACATGGATTGGGTTTGTGGTAGTCTCGCCTGAGTAACTTGTCAAGGACTTAATCTTGTGCGCCATTGAACTGGGCCTTAACCGTACAACCACATGTCTGATGGGACGGACCTGGCTGACTAATTAGCAATGTCTTGATTTCGATTCTGTCATGGGGAGTGTGAGTTATGGGAAACGTATTCTCACAGTAAGAAGAGGGGCCCCGTCAGGTCGGAAAGACATTCAATGTTGAAACCTTAGCGGCCAGAATTGGGTTAAGAAGGAGTTTTGTAAAAGCCTTGTGATGATCACTTAAGTCGCACACCCAAGGAAGTGTGGTCAAACTCTTTGAGTTGATTAATCTCTTGTGGGTCAAGCTGTACAACCTCTGTAGAGTGTAAAACTGTGAATACCATGAGGATATGCTCATGATCATAAGTGATGTAACAATTGGCAATTTGGTTGAAGGTTTGTTGGAATTCCTGTTTTTTAGAAAGTTTCAGCAAAGTGTCAGGATAATCGGTAGTACCGGTGTGTTAACAGCGGTAATACCGCATTGCGTAACAACCGTGTAGTAGGCGGTGCTACCGGAGGTCTTTGTGAGAGCGTGGCAATTTTACGGTATCGGTAGTACCGCTTGGAAGCATGATACTACCGCCAACGACACGACCGTTTGTTGTTAAGCGGTATGGAAAAACCGAACGAGTGCAAAATAGTCTTGATTTCCATGTGGAGCGGTATGACCGCAACTTGTTTGACGGTAATACCGCACTTCGGTATGACCGTGGTGTTTGCGGTATGGAATTTACAGAGAGCTTATTTGTAGGAGTTTTTGGGAATCTTTCGAAAGCGGTACGACCGCAATGCTGGAAGCGGTACTACCGTGAAGCGGTAGTACCGAGTTTTATTTGGCGGTAGTACCGCATGTGGACTAAAAGCTGATTCTCTTGTAGGTTTGAGTTGGGGATAAATCATATCCTTGTTTGCCATTGCATATGTGTTACATATTGCATGTTTTCAGCTAATGTGGGTCAAGTTGTGAAGAACTTGTTCCCGGAGATGATTTCTTGGTCTATTGCTATGCAGGTGGCTTGTAGGTCAACGACGGTCAACGGCGAGGAGGATCGGGACTAAGCTTAGAGAGCTGAGGTCTAGAACGATCATGGATGCCGGGTGAAGTCAAGTGACTCAAGCATGGCGCAGAATGGACAAGGTTGTTCGAACGGGCAGTTCGATGCAGCTGGTTGGATCAAGCCGCGCGGGGGTCGGTGCAAGTGCCTTGGAGGTTTCGATGGGATTCGGACGGGAGAAACTTGCCGACATGATGAGAGCCGTTGATCAACCTACACGTGGCGGAGCAGGCGATTGCTTCGACAGGATTGGACTCAGTTCATGGAGAAGAATCGAGAAGGTGTATTTTGGTCATTTCACCAAATACCGCCTTTGTGACTTGTTGGCTAAACCGCGGCGCGGGTTGGCGCTTGGAAAAATGGATTAAGTCAATCGAAGACGAAGACGACGCTTTGAGATACGTGCGTGAGTTAACACATTGTGTGTTAGGGTTTAGTGGGTGCCCTAATGGAATATTCCTAGAATCTAGCCTCCACTATATAAGCACTTCTGTGCTGTGTGCTGAATAGGAGAATAGCATACGTGAGAAGGCCTTGTGTGGTTTTAGGGTTTTTGGAGAGCTAGGGTTTAGGAATGGTTTGATCTGATACTCATGTATTGAGTTGTGTCCTCCAAGATGGAGAGGCTGTAAACATCAACCATATGTTCAGTTCAATCCAATCTTGTTTCAAAGATGAGTTACTTTCATTCTTGTTCTTTGTCTTGCATCCTGTTTTAATGTTTTTGGTCCTTTTGATGATCCACTCTTGTTCTCTTGAATCCATCTGTTGATTATGCTTGCTGTGACTTGTGGGAGACCTTCTAAGGTCATTTTGATCATCCATAGCCCACGAGCAAGCATAGAATCAGATTTGGGTTTTCGACCTATTCTTGAAGCGAAATTTACCAAATCTGAAAAAGATCAAAACTTTATCGTGGATCTGTTGAATAGATGATTGGAATAGGTTCCTGATATCCCCTAGAGTTTTTGTTTCAAGTTAGGTAGGTTTTGGTTGGTTAAATCAAAAGTTGTGCCAATTTTCGTTTTGGTTTTTCAGTTGTCAGGACGAACTCTCGGACAATCGGTAGTACCTTTCATTTGCCTGAGGTAGTACCGCGGTAGTACCGCTCGGTACACTGCGGTAGTACCAATTATAGGTAGTACCGCTGGTTACACGATGGTATTACCGATTTCCTTGATTTTTCAGAACTTCTTCAGGGAGTTTGCTGCTGTACTTTGAGGGTTTAGGAGTGGATTCATTTCAAGTCTTCCACTGTGTGTTAGCACTCATCTTCATAGCTCTCATAGCTATTGGAGTGATTTAAGCAATCATGAATTGAATCCATTATCTTTGCAAAAGATTAGGAGCCCTATTCACCCCCTCTAGTCGCCTGCTTTACGGTCCTACAATTGGTATCGAGCCGGTTAGCTCTTCTCATAGATCTTAACAGTCTTTGGAGCCATGGCGTGACAAGTATTCAACCAAACCACCAGATTCGATGGAGTTGATCTTGCTTCTTTGAAGGCACGAATGCATACCTACATCGAGGCTCAAGGGCACGCTATTTGGCTTAAAGTCAAAAATTCATATGTCGTGCCGGCCAATGACGATGTGATCACTCCAGATGTTGAGGCTAATCGCAAAGCTCACAACTTCTTGATCCAAGGTCTTAGTCGATCTGAGTTTGAGCGCGTGGCTCATTTGAGGTCTGCTCACGAGATCTGGAGGACTCTTTGTGATTACCACGAGGGTTCTACTGCGATCAAGGAAGTGAGACAGAACCAGCTCAAGAAAGAATACTCAAAGATCGAGCAAAGGCCTAGTGAATCTTTAGACGAGCTGTGGGGGAGGTTCTCCAAGATTCTTCATGATCTTCGCACTGTTGATCTTGTTTTCACTGAGTCTGAGAATGCACGCCAGCTTTTGGGTGCTCTTGATGTGAAGGTCTGGGGGATATGAAGATCACATCCATCAATGACAACACTGTCATGAGTGAGCTTACAATGGATAAGGTCTACTCCAGGTTGAAGACGCATGAGATTAACTTTATCTCACGTCTCCCCAAGACAGAGTCGATGGCTTTGGTGGTTGACCCATCTAAGGATAGTTCTTCTGATTCATTGGATTTTGGCTCATCTGGTTTTTCCTTGTCCGCTTTGCATTCTCTGAGTGATGAAAAGTTAGAGAAGCTACCTAAGGATGATTTAGCCCTCCTGTCCACCAAATTCTCGAGAGTTTACAACAAAGTGAGGAACAGGAGGAAAGGTGGCCCTGTCACTTGTTTTGAGTGTAGTGAGCCGATCCACATTCGCTCCAAGTGCCCCAAGCTGAAGGGCAAGGTGGAGAATGACTCTCGGAGGCGTCATCAAGCTAAAGACACGAAAGGAAAGAAGCCCAACTATCACAAGTTCGTCAGCCAAGTCCTTACTGCTCTTGAAAGTGTTGACATGAGCGATGTGGACTCGGAGACGGAGGACGATGACGATGACTCTCATGGCAAGAAGAAGGCCTAGGACTTCATCGGTATGTGCTTCATGGCTAGGGACAGCCATGATGTCGACTCCTCCAACGACGATAATATTTTCAGCGATCCCGATGAGGTACGTCCTTCACTTGCTAAAATAAAATGTGCTTTAGTTCTTACTGAAAAAAGACTGAATAAGCAAGAAAGAATGATTAGGACACAGGATGCCATGATTGATGACTTGAATCTAGAAGTTGATAGGCTCAAATCCATTAATCCTGCTGATGATTATCATGCTTGCTCTAGTTTGCTTAATGAACTAGCAAATCTGAAATCTGCTCATTCCTTTATTGCTAAGCAATTGAAAGATGCTTTTGATGAACTAGAGCCTCTCAAGTCTAGTCCTGCTTGCATGAATGCCATTGCTCTTGATGTGACTGCTGTAGATGCTATTTTTTTTACCTTGCTCAAATTGTGCTTTGCTAGAATTAAAATTGGATAGCGCTACAAAAGAATTGATGAAATTTGATGCTAGTCACATGTGTTCTCATTGTGAGGATAGTAGGATTAAAATGAAGGAGATGACTGAAATTGTTCTTCATTCTAAAACTGCTTCATGTGAAAACTATCTTAAACTCACAATTGAGAATGATGCCTTAGACAAGTCTCTAGAGGAGAAAGCTAAAATTGAACAATCCATGTCCATGACTGCTTCCAAGAAAGTTGTTGATTCTAATTCTTGTAATCTTTGCATTGAAATTGGGCATAATGTAGATAAGATACAAGAAACTTTTAGAGTTAAGTTCAAAGAGCAATTAGATAGGATTAGAGATAACTATTGTGTGTCTTGTGAGGCTTTGAAAGCCGAGATAGCTCACTATAAGGAAAAGTCTGATAGGGCTAGTAAGTCAAATAAGTGTGCCTTATGTAATGAGCTAGCTAAACAAAATGACTACCTTAACAGGACTCTTGAGAAATTTACTAGTGGGCAGAAGAACCTCAACATGATTCTAGACAAATCTAAGGTGAGTGTGAACAATAGTGGCCTAGGATTTAATTCCCTAGAGCATTCCAAGAATCATCCACCTAAGGTTGTTAGAGCTGTTGGGAGTGGTCTGTTTGAGGTAGAACCCCCTAAGCCATCCAAGATAGTCTTTAAATCTGGTGGTTTTGTCCAAACCCCTTCTAGCAAGATAGGTGCTTCCACTTCATCAGGTCAGACCCCTCAAAAGGTCAAGTACCATTGCACCTTCTGCAAGAAGGATGGCCACATTGTTGAGTTCTGCTTCCGTAGAGCCAAGATTGAGAGGAAGAACAGGATCAGTGCTTTGAGAACCATTAGAGGAGTTCCTTCACCCGCTGTAGTCCCTAGAGCTAGGCAGTCTGTCTTTCCTACTAGACATAGGCCTAGGTTCTTAGAGGACTTCTTTGACTCTTTTGGTGGCTCTAGGAAGCGCTTTGGGTTAGGATATGGTGAGGAGAGACCACGGGTAGCATCTAGACAGGGGGAGTACCGACCTTTTGGTAGGTCGATTTAGAGAGGTCTAGGTGATTCTCGTGTGTATTTTTATGATTTTGCTCCTAACCATTTTACTGCTACTTCTACTGCTTTGCCCAAGCATCGTGTGACTCAGTAGTGGATTCCCAAGTCTTTTATCACTAACCCCAGTACTGAGGCACAAATATTTCCTGTTCGTGCTTTGTAGGTCCGTCGTGCGAGGAAGGAGGACATATGGCTTGTTGACTCCGGGTGTTCTCGACACATGACTGGTGATTCTAGATGGTTCTCCTCCCTCATACGTGCATCCGGCAATGAATTGATCACATTTGGGGATGCTTCTCTTTGGGACCGTGATGACCAAGAGCACGGTCTTGGCGTCAACAACAAGTTCATGCTCAAGGACGTTGCTTTGGTAAGTAAGCTGAGGTA
The DNA here is from genome assembly GCA_036346405.1 of Phyllostachys edulis. Lineage (NCBI taxonomy): Eukaryota > Viridiplantae > Streptophyta > Magnoliopsida > Poales > Poaceae > Phyllostachys > Phyllostachys edulis. The sequence continues at coordinate 20,284,498 of CM070555.1, read as the reverse complement.
TAATCTTTTATCTGTTTCCCAGCTTCTTGATGAGGGTCTAGAGGTGAGATTTAAGAGTGGTGAGTGTAGAGTTCTAGATTCTTCAGGTGAGCTTGTCTTTAAGATCTCTAGGTTTGAGAGGATCTTTTGTGCTGATTTTAGTATCTCTTCTGCTTCTAGCCCTAGGTGTCTTGTGGCTTCTGACTCCCATGATCTAGTGCTGTGGCATCGTAGGCTTGGTCACATAGGATTCGACCACTTGACTAGAGTTAGTAGCAAGGATTTGATTAGAGATTTGCCTAGGCTAAAGGCTGTTAGAGATCTTGTGTGCACACCCTGTAGACATGGTAAGATGGTTTCTACTTCTCATCCACCTCTTACCTTAGTGATGACAGATGGACCTGGTTAGCTCTTGCACTTAGACACTGTTGGTCCTTTTAGAGTTCAGTCAGCCGGTGGGAAATGGTATGTGCTTGTGATTGTGGATGATTACTCCAGGTATTCTTGGGTTTATTTTCTGGTTTCTAAGGACGAGGCTTTTGGATATTTTAGAGAATTGGTCCTTAGACTTGCTATTGATCTTCCTGGAGCTTTGAGAGCCATTAGGAGTGACAATGGGACAGAATTCAAGAATTCTTCCTTTACCACCTTCTGTTCTGATAGGGGGTTAGAGCACCAGTTTTCTTCACCTAGAGTTCTCTAGCAGAATGGTGTTGTAGAGAGGAAGAATAGGACCCTTGTAGAGATGGCCAGGACCATGCTAGATGAGCACTCCACTCCTAGGATGTTTTGGGCTGAGGCGATCTCTACTGCTTGTTATATTTCTAATAGGGTATTCTTGATATCTGTGATTGACAAGACTTCTTATGAGCTTAGATTTGGTCATAAGCGCAAAGTTTCTTATTTCAAGATTTTTGGTTGCAAGTGCTTCATTCTTAAACATGGCAACCTTGATAAATTTGAATCTAGATGTTCCGATGGCATATTTCTTGGATGTCCTGCTCATTCTCGTGGCTATCGTGTATTTAATTTTGACACTAACAAAATTGTTGAGACTTACGAAGTCACTTTTGATGAGGCTAGCCCTGGTACTAGACCCGATAATGCAGGTACATAGGTTTCTGAGAGCATCTTCGTCGATGATGACTCTGAGGATGAGGACCCAATCCATCCTCAAGTCCCTTTTGACATGGTTGGAGAGCCTACTTCTACTACACCAGATTCAGATGAGCAGCCTTTTTCTACCTTCACCGACGATCAGAGTGGCTCTATTCCTACCTCCACAGCCAATGAGGTAGATGCCACTTCTGCACCAGGAGCCCCTCTTCGCATTCAGCGACAGCATCCACCTGAGCAGATTATTAGAGATTTACATGAGCGAGTCACTCGCTTCAGGTTCATTTCTTCTGATTCTCATGCACATTCTGCTTTTGTTGCTTCTTTTGAACCCCGAGATGTCACCCATGCTCTTTCTGATGCCTCTTGGGTCAATGCCATGCATGAAGAACTTGAAAATTTTGAAAGAAACAAAGTTTGGACCTTAGTTGAACCTCCACCTAATCATAATGTAATTGGAACAAAATGGGTTTTCAAAAATAAGCAAAGTGAAGATGGGTTGGTAGTTCGCAATAAGGCTAGACTTGTAGCTCAAGGTTTTTCCCAGGTAGAAGGCTTAGACTTTGAGGAGACTTTTGCTCCTGTAGCTAGATTAGAAGCCATTCCCATTTTGCTAGCATTTGCGGCATCCAAGGGCTTCAAGCTATTTGAAATGGATGTCAAAAGTGCTTTCTTGAATGGTTTCATAGAAGAAGAGGTCTTTGTCAAGCAACCTCCTGGTTTTGAAAATCCCAAGTTCCCAAACCATGTTTTAAACTCTCCAAAGCCTTGTTTGGACTGAAGCAAGCTCCTAGAGCTTGGTATGATAGGCTTAAGAGATTCTTGCTTAAAAATGATTTTAAAATGGGAATTGTTGATAAAACCTTGTTCACTCTCAGGCATGGCAGTGACTTTTTGTTGGTTCAGATTTATGTGGATAACATTATATTCGGTGGTTCTTCTCATGCTTTGGTGTCCAGATTTTCAGATTCTATGAGCAGAGAGTTCGAGATGAGCATGATAGGCGAATTGACCTTCTTCCTTGGTCTTCAAGTCAAGCAACTGAAAGAAGGCACCTTCATTCATCAAAGTAAATATACAAAGGACCTTCTTCGTCGCTTCGATATGGGAAGCAGTAGGCCAATGTCTACTCCCATTGCCACGACCACCGTGGTGGACCCTGATGAGGATGGAGAGCCCGTGGACCAAAACGAATACCGCAGCATGATCGGCTCCCTCCTCTACCTCACGGCATCGAGGCCGACATACAGTTTGTTGTGTGTCATGCGCGCGATTCGAACTTCCTCGAGCCTCTCATCGTCAGCGATCGTCGCATTTTCGAGTAGCTCGGGACACTCTTGACTTTGGACTTTGGTATTCTTCTTCTTCGCTCTCTCTATTCGAGCTTTCTTCGATGCTGATTTTGCTGGGTGTAGAGTGGATAGGAAGAGTACTTCGCACTTATCATTTCTTAGGCACATCTCTTATCTCTTGGTCATTTAGGAAATAGTCCTCTGTTGCGATCCTTCTTAGAGGTTGAGTATGTAGTCTAGACCATGGTTGCTCTCGTGTTCTTTGGATCTTATCTACTCTTGAGACTATGCGTTGTCTTTGGGTAGTGTTCCTCTTTTACGTGACAACACTTCGCCATTAACATTGCCAAAAACCGATTGCAACACTCACGGACCAAGCACATTGACGTCGGATATCATTTCCTTAGAGACCATGTTGAGAAAGGTGATGTTGTGCTTCATTTTATTGAGTCTGGGCAACAAAGTTCTTTGGCATTTTCTCTAAAGCTCTTGATTCTTCTCGTTTTGCCTTTTTGCGAGGAGAGTTGGGGGTTATTAGTCCTCTTGGCCTGTTTTGAGGGGGAGTTTGCTCTTTTTGCATTCATTTGTATCATAATGCATTTTTAATTCCAGAACTTGCATAGTAATATAAATCCTTGGAGCTTTGATTATTATCCTTGTATGACTTGTTTTCTTGCTTTATACCTTGCCATATCTTGTGCTAGTCTGCTAAACTTCTTTCATGACTTTTCATGTTTAGCTTAGCTTTTGCCATGCTAGCTCTATTATCTGTGAGAAAACCGAATCAAAACATGACTTGTTGGATCTTGTGACTAGTTCTGTTTTAGTGATCCTTTCATGATTCATGCCATGTCATATAGGCTAATTTGAGTCTTGAACTTATTCTGAGTTTTAAGTTGAGCTATGATAATTCTTAAGTCAAGCAAATGAAAAATGAGCTTTTCTGTGCGAAAAAACTGATCTCACCAATTCTCTCTTATGAGACGGCTTGCCATTGCACTAGGCATGAACTCAGGGGGAGTTTTGGATGACCTAGACCACTCTCTTAAGTTTTTGTTGCTTGAGATGGTCGTAGTGAGGCTTGAGATCTAACACAATGCTAAGAAAACAAATTGGCAATTGGTTGAAGCTTAGAAGACAGTTGTGGATGGCTCCTAGTTCAGGACTTACTTTACTAAGATAAAACCAATCATTTTCAGCAAAGTGCTCAAAGTGCTCATTTCCAAATGCTTGAACAAATTAATTCAAAATTGATCTCAAAATGCTCAAAATTGACTCATTTTCTAGCTTCTGGCTCCATTTTGCTTATAGACACGGCCTGACTCATTTTTGGATACCTATAGCTAAACTATGATCTTGAGCACCTTGTCATGCTTTACATTTACTTGATCTCAGATTTTTGCCATTTTGGCCTTAGCTTTACTGTACATGTTTTGCCATGATTGAACATCGCTTCTTCAAATAATATGGCTTGGTGTAATACTTGTATAGTCTTCATGGATAATCTTCATGGCTCCTTTTGCTCAAATTAAAATTAAGAAAAACTAAAAACTGAACACTTGAAAAATTTGCAGTCATTCCATTACATTCATGCTCTCTCTTCTTCCATGCACCTTGATGAATTCATTGTCAAAGGGGGAGAAAAATTAGTCAAAAATGTTGTTTTGTATGCTCTTTGTCCTTTTTCTGGAAGGTCAAATAGAACATTGGTTCTTTCTTATGGACCTAAAGTGAGATTTTCTAGAATTTGAAGCTCTCTTTGCTTCTTCTGCCTTATCTCACTTGCTGAAACTATTCTAAAGCCAATTTGGTCATTTCCCTTGCTTTTACTTGCTAATGGACCAAATTGTGCCTTTGCGCGAAAATTTATTTTCTTTTACTTTCAAACCTCAAAACATTCATTTTTAGGTTATTGGCAATGTGTTCATCAAGGGGGAGATTGTGAACACCATGAGGATATGCTCATGATCCTAAGTGATGTAACAATTGGCAATTTGGTTGAAGGTTTGTTGGAATTCCTGTTTTTCAGAAAGTTTCAGCAAAGTGTCAGGATAATCGGTAGTACCGGTGTGTTAACAGTAGTAATACCGCATTGCAGAACAACCGGTGTAGTAGAGCGGTGCTACCGGAGGTCTTTGTGAGAGCGTGGCAATTTTCTGGTATTGGTAGTACCGGCTTGGAAGCTGCGGTACTACTGCGTAACGGTACGACCGTTTGTTGTTAAGCGGTATGGAAAAACCAGAACGAGTGCAAAATGGTCTTGGATTTCCTTGTGGAGCGGTATGACCGCAACTTGCTTGGCGGTAATACCGCACTTCGGTATGACCGTGGTGTTTGCGGTATGGAATTTACAGAGAGCTTGTTTGTAGGAGTTTTTGGGAATCTTTCTAAAGCGGTACGACCGCAATGCTGGAAGCGGTACTACCGTGAAGCGGTAGTACCGAGTTTTATTTGGCGATAGTACCGCATGTGGACTAAAAGCTGATTCTCTTGTAGGTTTGAGTTGGGGATAAGTCATATCCTTGTTTGCCATTGCATATGTGTTGCATATTGCATGTTTTCAACTAATGTGGGTCAAGTTGTGAAGAACTTGTTCCCGGAGACGATTTCTTGGTCTATTGCTATGCAGGTGGCTTGCAGGTCAACGACGGTCAACGGCGAGCAGGATTGGGACTAAGCTTGGAGAGCTGAGGTCCAGAACGATCATGGATGCCGGGTGAAGTCAAGTGACTCAAGCATGGCGCAGAATGGACAAGGTTGTTCGAACGGGCAGTTCGATGCAGCTAGTTGGATCAAGCGGCGCGGGGGTCGGTGCAAGTGCCTTGGAGGTTCCGATGGGATTCGGACGGGAGAGACTTGCCGACATGATGAGAGCCGTTGATCAACCTACACATGGCGGAGCAGGCGATTGCTTCGACAGGATTGGACTCGGTTCATGGAGAAGAATCGAGAAGGGGTATTTTGGTCATTTCACCAAATACCGCCTTTGTGACTTGTTGGCTAAACCGCGGCGTGGGTCGGCGCTTGGAAAAATGGTTTAAGTCAATTGAAGACGAAGACGACGCTTTGAGATGTGTGCGTGAGTTAACACATTGTGTGTTATAGTTTAATGGGTGCCCTGATGGAATATTCCTATAATCTAGCCTCCACTATATAAGCACTTCTGTGCTGTGTGCTGAATAGGAGAATAGCATACGTGAGAAGGCCTTGTGTGGTTTTAGGGTTTTTGGAGAGCTAGGGTTTAGGAATGGTTTGATCTGATACTCATGTATTGAGTTGTGTCCTCCAAGATGGAGAGGCTCTAAACATCAACCATATGTTCAGTTCAATCCAATCTTGTTTCAAAGAGGAGTTACTTTCATTCTTGTTCTTTGTCTTGCATCATGTTTTAATGTTTTTGGTCCTTTTGATGATCCACTCTTGTTCTCTTGAATCCATCTGTTGATTATGCTTGCTGTGACTTGTGCGAGACCTTCTAAGGTCATTTTGATCATCCATAGCCCACGAGCAAGCTTAGGATCAGATTTGGGTTTTTGACCTGTTCTTGAACCGAACTTTACCAAATCTAAAAAAGATCAAAACTTTATCGTGGATTTGTTGAATAGATGATTGGAATAGGTTCCTGATATCCCCTAGAGTTTTTGTTTCAAATTAGGTAGGTTTTGGTTGGTTAAATCAAAAGTTGTGCCAATTTTCGTTTTGGTTTTTCAGCTGTCAGGACAAACTCCAGGACAATCGGTAGTACCTTTCATTTGCTTGAGGTAGTACCGTGGTGTGGTAGTACCGCTCGGTACACTGCGGTAGTACCGATTATAGGTTGTATCGCTGGTTACACTGTGGTATTACCGATTTCCTAATTTTTCGAACTTCTTCGGGAGTTTGTCTTTGTACTTTGAGGGTTTAGGAGTGGATTCATTTCAAGTCTTCCACTGTGCTTAAGCATTCATCTTCATAGCTCTCATAGCTATTGGAGTGATTTGTGAATTGCGAATTGAATCCATTATCTTTGCAAAAAGATTAGGAGCTCCTATTCACCCCCCCTCTAGTCGCTTTGTTTACGTCCTACAATTGGTATCGAGCCGGTTAGCTCTTCTCATAGATCCGAATCGATCTTTGGAGCCATGGCGATGACAAGTATTCAACTGCACCACAGATTCGATGGAGTTGATCTTGCTTCTTTGGAAGGCACGAATGCATGCCTACATCGAGGCTCAAGGGCACGCTATTTGGCTTAAAGTCAAAAATCCATATGTCGTCTTAGGCCAATGACGATGTGATCACTCCGGATGTTGAGGCTAATAGTAAAGCTCACAACTTCTTGATCCAAGGTCTTAGTCGACCTGAGTTTGAGCGCGTGGCTCATTTGAGGTCCGCTCACGAGATCCGGAGGACTCTTTATGATTACCACGAGGGTTCTACTGCGATCAAGGGAGTGAGACAGAACCAGCTCAAGAAAGAATACTCAAAGATCGAGCAAAGGCCTGGTGAGTCTTTAGATGAGCTGTGGGGGAGGTTCTCCAAGATTCTTCTTGATCTTTGCGCTGTTGATCTTATTTTCACTGAGTCTGAGAATGCACGCTAGCTTTTAGGTGCTCTTGATGTGAAGGTCTGGGGGATGAAGATCACATCCATCAATGACAACACTATCATGAGTGAGCTTACCATGGATAAGCTCTACTCCAGGTTGAAGACACATGAGATTAACTTTATCTCGCGTCTCCCTAAGACAGAGTCGATGGCTTTCGTGGTTGACCCATCTAAGGATAGTTCTTCTGATTCATTGCATTTTGGCTCATCTGGTTTTTCCTTGTCCGCTTTGCATTCTCTGAGTGATGAAAAGTTAGAGAAGCTGCCTGAGGATGATTTAGCCCTCCTGTCCACCAAATTCTCGAGAGTTTACAACAAAGTGAGGAACAGGATGAGAGGTGGCCATGTCACTTGTTTTGAGTGTGGTGAGCCGAACCACATTCGCTCCAAGTGCTCAAGCTGAAGGGAAGGTGGAGAAGGACTCTCGGAGGCGTCATCAAGCCAAAGACACGAAAGGAAAGAAGCCCAACTATCGCAAGTTCGTCAGCCAAGTCCTTACTGCTCTTGAAAGTGTTGACATGAGCGATGTGGACTCAGAGATGGAGGACGATGACGATGACTCTCATGGCAAGAAGAAGGCCCATGACTTCACCGGTGTGTGCTTCATGGCTAGGGATAGCCATGATGTCGACTCCTCCAACGACGATGATATTTTCAGCGATGCCGATGTGGTACGTCCTTCACTTGCTAAAATGAAACGTGCTTTAGTTCTTACTGAAAAAAGACTGAATAAGCAAGAAAGAACGATTAGGAAACAGGATGCCATGATTGATGACCAGAATCTAGAAGTTGATAGGCTCAAATCCATTAATCCTGCTGATGATTATCATGCTTGCTCTAGTTTGCTTAATGGACTAGCAAATCTGAAATCTGCTCATTCCTCTATTGCTAATCAATTGAAAGATGCTTTTGATGAACTAGAGACTCTCAAGTCTAGTCCTGCTTGCATGAATGCCATTGCTCTTGATGTGACTGCTGTAGATGCTATTCCTTTACCTTGCTCAAATTGTGCTTTGCTAGAATTAAAATTGGATAGCGCTACAAAAGAATTGATGAAATTTGATGCTAGTCACATGTGTTCTCATTGTGAGGATAGTAGGATTAAAATGAAGAAGATGGCTGAAATTGTTCTTCATTCTAAAACTGCTTCACGTGAAAAATGTCTTAAACTCACAATTGAGAATGATTCCTTAAACAAGACTCTAGAGGAGAAAGCTAAAATTGAACAATCCATGTCCATGACTGCTTCCAAGAAAGTTGTTGATTCTAATTTTTGTAATCTTTCCATTGAAATTGGGCATAATGTAGATAAAATACAAGAAGCTTTTAGAGTTAAGTTCAAAGAGCAGTTAGATAGGATTAGAGATAACTATTGTGTGTCTTGTGAGGCTTTGAAAGCCGAGGTAGCTCACTATCAGGAAAAGTCTGATAGGGCTAGCAAGTCAAATAAGTGTGCCTTATGTAATGAGCTAGCTAAACAAAATGACTACCTTAACATGACTCTTGAGAAATTTACTAGTGGACAGAAGAACCTCAACATGATTCTAGACAAATCTAAGGTGAGTGTGAACAATAGTGGCCTAGGATTTAATTCCCTAGAGCATTCCAAGAATCATCCACCTAAGGTTGTTAGAGCTGTTGAGAGTGGTCTGTTTGAGTTAGAACCCCCTAAGCCATCCAAGATAGTCTTTAAATCTGGTGGTTTTGCCCAAACCCCTTCTAGCAAGATAGGTGCTTCCACTTCATCAGGTCAGACCCCTCAAAAGGTCAAGTACCATTGCACCTTCTACAAGAAGGATGGCCATATTGTTGAGTTCTGCTTTCGTAGAGCCAAGATTGAGAGGAAGAAGAGGATGAGTGCTTTGAGAACCATTAGAGGAGTTCCTTCACCCGCTGTAGTCCCTAGAGCTAGGCAGTCTGTCTTTCCTACTAGACATGGGCCTAGGTTCTTAGAGGACTTCTTTGACACTTTTGGTGGCTCTAGGCAGCGCTTTGGGTTAGGATATCGTGAGGAGAGACCACGGGTAGCATCTAGACAGGGGGAGTACCGACCTTTTGGTATGTCGATTCGGAGACGTCTAGGTGATTCTCGTGTGCATTCTTATGATTTTGCTCCTAACCATTTTACTGCTGCTTCTACTCCTTTGCCCAAGCATCGTGTGACTCAGTACTGGATTCCCAAGTCTTTTATCACTAAGCCAGTACTGAGGCACAGATGTTTCCTGTTCGTGCTTTGTAGGTCCGTCGTGCGAGGAAGGAGGACATATGGCTTGTTGACTCCAGGTGTTCTCGACACATGACTAGTGATTCGAGATGGTTCTCCTCCCTCACATGTGCATCCGGCAATGAATTGATCACATTTGGGGATACTTCAACTGGGACCGTGACAGCCAAGGGCACAGTGCGCGTCAACAACAAGTTCATGCTCAAGGACGTTGCTTTGGTAAGTAAGCTGAGGTATAATCTTTTATCTGTTTCCCAGCTTCTTGATGAGGGTCTAGAGGTGAGATTTAAGAGTGGTGAGTGTAGAGTTCTAGATTCTTGGTGAGCTTGTCTTTAACATCTCTAGGTTTGAGAGGATCTTTTGTGCTTGATTTTAGTATCTCTTACGCTTCTAGCCATAGGTGTCTTGTGGCTTCGACTCCCATGATCTAGTCTTTGTGGCATCGTGAGGCTTGGTCACATAGGCCCGACCACTTGACTAGAGTCGAGAGCAAGGATTTGATTAGAGATTTGCCTAGGTTAAAGGTGTTAGAGACCTTGTGTGCACACCCAGAGACATGGTAAGATGGTTTACTTCTCATCCACCTCTTACCTTAGTGATGACAGATGGACTGGTTAGCTCTTGCACTTAGACACCTTTATTGGTCCTTCTAGAGTTCAACGGTGGGTGGGAAATGGTATGTGCTTGTGATTGTGGATGATTACTCCAAGTATTCTTGGGTTTATTTTCTGGTTTCTAAGGACGAGGCTTTTGGCTATTTTAGAGAATTGGTCCTTAGACTTGCTGTTGATCTTCCTGGAGCTTTGAGAGCCATTAGGAGTGACAATGGGACATAATTCAAGAATTCTTCCTTTGCCACCTTCTCTGCTACGATAGGGGTTAGAGCACCGCTTTTCTTCACCTAGAGTTCCCCAGCAGAATGGTGTTGTAGAGAGGAAGAATAGGACCCTTGTAGAGATGGCCAGGACTATGCTAGATGAGCACTCCGCACCTAGGATGTTTTAAATGAGGCGATCTTCTTGCTTGTTATATTTCTAATAGGGTATTCTTGATATCTGTGATTGGCAAGACTTCTTATGAGCTTAGATTTGGTCATAAGCCCAAAGTTTCTCATTTCAAGATTTTTGGTTGCAAGTGCTTCATTCTTAAACATGGCAACCTTGATAAATTTGAATCTAGATGTTCGATGGCATATTTCTTGGATATCCCCGCCCATTCTCGTGGCTATCGTGTATTTAATTTTGATACTAACAAAATTGTTGAGACTTGCGAAGTCACTTTTGATGAGGCTAGCCTTGGTACTAGACCCGATGATGCAGGTACATAGGTTTCTGAGAGCATCTTCGTCGATGATGACTCTGAGGATGAGGACCCAATCCATCCTCAAGTCCCTTCTGACATGGTTGGAGAGCCTACTTCTACTACACCAGATTCAGATGAGCAGCCTTTTCTACCTTCACCGACGATCGAGTGGCTCTATTCCTACCTCCACGACCAATGAGGTAGAGGCCACTTCGCATCAGAGCCCCTCTTCAGCATTCAAATGACAAAGATCCACCGAGCAGATTATTAGAGATTTACATGAGCGAGTCACTCGCTTCAGGTTTATTTCTCCTAATTCTCATGCACATTCTGCTTTTGTTGCTTCTTTTTAGTTAAATCGAATAAATGGATAGTATTTCATCACTGTTTCCTGTGTGAGCTAGCTACTGATCTGGGACTAGTTCAGCATACACAGAGGGTTCCTGAGATGTATTTTTGGGTCCCGACAGGCGTGCAAAGTGTGGAAGAACTTCAAAAGCACGCTTGTCAACAACTACGTGGAGAAGGATCTGAGACCATTCCTCAAGTATCCGTTCTTGGAGGAATGTTGGGCCGAGTTTGTGGCAAAGAAGACCACAAATGAATTTAGGAGTGAAAGTGCGGCGCACACGGTCCTCTAGGCAAAAAACAAGCACCCCCACAGACTCAGCACCGCTGGGTATGCGGGTAAAATCCCGATATGGAGGGATCAGGACCAGCAGGCAAACCGATCGAATGTCTCCCCGCCATTTCCCGAGATCACTGATGAGCGCGCCCTAAACTAGTTAATGGGGAGGTTACGTACCCTATCTATAGGGGAAGTTTCCTTTCCAAATCCCGTAGACCAGGAAGTGTCCCAGCGCCTAGTAAGATATCGAACTACCTAGTTTGTAATTACTCTATAACTTTATAGGAAGTGAAATGACATGTCGGGCTATTGCAGGTAACGCTGAGTGCACAATCTTCCCAAGGCTCATTCTAGGTAGACAAGGAGAGAGATATACTCTCTGCGGCCCTAGGAAACAATGAGCATCCGTTCGCACGAGAGGCGCCGGTGTTTATGTTACATTGAGAGATTGGTTCCGAGCGGACTCTGAATCGTAACGGAGTAGGAAGAGAACCAAAGCCGAGCGCGATGCAAAGCTACGAGAGGAGATTCGTGAATCCCTCAAAGATGAGATCACTGAATCCCTCAGAGATGAGATCGATGATCGTGTTAGAGCTGTGACGCAACGGCAGCTGGAGAGCTTTGAGGAAAGGCTTAGGGAATTGCAAGTCCCAAATCAGTTGCAAGCCCCTGCCCCTACTGTGCTAGCCAGTCTCCCCAAACTTCCAAGTAGCTGCGCGTCCAACCCTAACCCTACCCCAATAGGCGACGGTAGATTTCCTGTCGATGACATCTAGGTAATAATTATTATCTCTAGAATGCTCGATCCATTGATAGGCCTGTTGGAGTAGCTAATTTTATATCGTTATGTAGGTGGCTATGAAGTGCAAGCTCCAAGTGAGATATGCCTCTGTTGCCCTAGATGCTGCTTGGGGCCAGGTGTATCCATCCGGTGTCGGGGCTTTGGTGCACGGTGTAAATCTAACGCCAGGTTTCGCAAAAGTGAATGTGGACGGTGTTTGTGCCAATTTCGGGGCCGTCTCGCTGCATATTCCCCCAAACGACGAGGTCATGACTCTAGAGCAAGTCGTTGGAACATTCATCTAGTGGCCCAAGGGGGACATTTGCTTGAGCTACTGCTCGGTGTCAACTTCATGCGAATGTCTGCTGCAGTATCAAGTCCATGGAGCCGATCACGAAGCTACTGCACCGACGCGGCAAGGGCCCGGTGCATCGATACATCTACACCTCGTCTTGCAATCGACTCTTGTGAAGTCGACCTCTACAAAGCGAGGCAAAGAAGGGCAAATCAAGACGGTGACTCTCGCTCGATATCCCTTCTTCTTGTTGGCCCAGAAATTCATGCTAGGCGAGCCGTTGGTCGAGAGGTTAGACGGCCCTACCCTAGGATCGGCTTGCACGACATTGCATACATGGTAGATTGAACAGGCCAACAAGACGGATGAACAACGACGCTCGGGTGTCACCGTCAAGTTCAAGAAGGTTCATTTTAACCACAAGCTTCAAGACTGTATCTCCACAGTGACTTTCGAGGACTTGTTCTATCTCTTCAACCTCGACCAGCTCAACGTCTCACTCATGCGATGTTGGGCACTGTAAGTGTGTACAATCACAGTCAATATTCGTGTAATACCGATAAATGTTATATATAACTCCTTGCTTTTGTATATAGATACATGATGTCTGAAGCCGAATTAAGGAATTCACCGGTAGGTTTTCTCGACCCACACGTGGTCTCCGAGCAAACCATCAAGGAGAATGCAACATTCGTCGAGGATTACATTATAACGTTTTTGCTGGCTCGCCGCAACAAGGAATACATACTTGTGCCCTACAACCGGGAGTAAGTGTTGCACTCGGCTATACTTGTTGATTTGTACTTTATAAGCAACACGAACTTAGGTTTAATGACCATGGTGACATAAGCTGTAGGTTCCTTTGGATTCTAATTGTAATTATACCAAAATGGAGCTCGATAATATACCTAGATTCCCTCTGAGAGGACCACTCACAACTTCACGCTTATCCGGTATTTAATCAATAGGTAAACACATTTCCTCCATAGAAACTCTATTGTAGTCTTTCCTTCCTTTGCAATGGCTAAGGCTAACTTCTTGGAGTCACGTAGGGCGTTCGGCGTGTTCTATGCTAAAGGAGAGAAAAACAAGGGAAGGAAGCTGAAGCACGATCTAACTTTCCGGTGCTCGCTAGCTAGTACACATTAAACCTATATAATATTTTGTAGTAATGCCTCTCGAACTAACCAATTCTATTTTTGCAGTGCCACCAGTAGTCGTCGGGCCGCAACGTCTGTGAATACTATGTTTGCCACAACATGGAACAACTCATCGGTTCCGCGATCACCAATGATCCTCAGGTTTGTCAATCTTGCAACAATTATTTCATATATACTTACCAATTTATATTAGCATGAATTTAATCTTCCTAGCGATAGGTTGCGACTATCGCCGAAACTGTGTTGGAACAGAGCAAGCTCATAAAAGTTCGATCACACCTTGCGTCATTCCTGAACAGTCAGGTCATAAATCCAGATGGGAGTTTCCACAATGTAGATTGAACTTGATTGGGATAAGATTGAACTTAATGGTACATGTGTGTAAATGTACATTAATGGTTAATTTTAGTTAATTGATTTGTGAATTGGAAGTGCTTGTTTCTGAAATGAATGCGAATTTGATGTGCTTGCTTCTGAAATGAATGCGAATTGGATGTGCCGCCTGTGATTGTCGACTATCATAGACAGTTTCATCTACAAACCGTCTATGATAGTCGACTATCACAGACGGTTTTGAGTTAATAACCGTCTGTGATATTATGTATTACAGACGGTTTGAAAACCGTCTGTGATGACCTCATGTCATTACTGACCCATAAACTCAGACGGCTCACGAAACCGTCTGTGATGACGTTTTTGAACCGTCTGTGAAGGCCTTTTCTGTAGTAGCGGATGTGGCTACCCGAGCGGGAAAATTTTGATTTTTTTATTTGTTCTTTATTTCCGAAATTAATGCATAGTTAAGCAATAATTCAGATAGCTTTTTAGAACATAGCAAATAGAGTCCAAAAATTCTAGAAAAATTCACAAAAAATCCTAGAATTATTTTGAACTTAATAAAAATATTTCCAACTTATAAATGGTAATTAATTTTGTAAATAATTTATTTTATCTTTAAAATAATTAGGAAAATCTTTTAAAATTCCGAAATTACTTAAGATTTTATTTTCCACTTTAAATCCAATAAAATCCCAGAAAACTTAATAAATTTTCTTTTGACTTTAAAACCAAGAAATTAAATAATTAATATTTTTTTCTTTTAACAAAGAAAACTCTTTTAAATTACAGAAAATTAAGAAAGAACTTTGTGACGAGAAAATCCAATAAATTAATATCTTTATTTATTTTTATTTTAGTAATAGAACTTTGGGATGTTACAGAAACAAGCCGGGAAAAAGAGAAATGACTTGAAGGAAAATTCAAAAAAGATAGATTTCCAAATTTTAGAAAAAGGATTAAATGAAACCATGTTCGAAGAAATAGCAAATAAACTCCAAAAATTCCCAAAAAATACACTGAAACTCAAGGAACCCAAGTAAAATGGTTTGGAATTCACTTGAAGTTAAGATTAATCTCATGAAATGATTTTGATTTTTGAAAATTCATATTAAGCTTGCACTTAAATAAGAAAATTCAAATAGTTATTTTTATTATTAAAGCTTCAAAAGAACACCTAATTTTTGATGTTACAAAAGTTGACAATTTACTAAATATAGAGGGGAAAATGAACGTTCGTGGTGTGAGTCAACTTTTTTTTTTTTAAAGAAAGAAGCATAGGAGCTCCCTCTGAGATCCTCGTATGTGCAAGAATGCTTTTTGTTTTACGAAATATACATGTTATCCTAACTTTTGGCACCGAGATGAGGGCCTGACGGTGAGTGTCACTTTTCCAGACAACCCACTTGTCAGCGAGCACATCGTGTGACTTTGGAGAAAACCGCACTGTGATCGTGGTTTTTCTTGTTTGACTGAGTCCCTCCTGTACTTTGAAAGTTTACGATTTATTAAATATATAGGGGGAAATGTATGTGTGTGGTGTGGAGTAGTCTTTGGCGATCAGTTGTCTTAGAAACACGACATGCTTCGGTCATCGGTCAGTGCTGTCGGACACGTCCACCTTGCCGTCTTGTGCCACGGCATGACTCACCTCCAACGAGGCCCAGGCATGGCCCAGGGCACAATGGGCCACTGCCGTGCCGTGTCGGCCCAAGCTTGGCCTTGTCTTGGTCGTGACCTTGACAATGACGAGGCTGAGGATGAGGACCATTTCGCCTAGGAAGACGATGAGCACCGCTGCCCAGGAAGACGAAGACGCATCTATAGTATACTAATTAATTAATTCAATATTTAACACCAAATTAATTAATTCAATATTTAACACCAAATTGTTATATGCGTCGCGTAGATGGACCAAAGCTGGACGTACGCTGCCAACCGTGTGAGTGAAGAGTACATTAATGGCGTGTCTGCTTTTACAAGAGCTGCTGAGGAGGATATGTTGAATAAGGGGGTGGAATATATATATTGTCCATGCATTGACTGCGAGAATCTGAAAATGTTTAAGAACCAAACGCGGATCAAAGCACACTTGTTTCGAAGGGGTTTCAAAAAGGGTTATTTACGTTGGACCAGTCACGGTGAAGAGCAGATCATATATGAAGGTAGTAATAACGACATCGCTGACAAAGTCAACGATATGCCGCCGGATGATGTCGATTATGGTTCCGATTTGGATAGGCTGTGCGATGGCAATCTAGATTAGATGCTTCGCGATGTAGAAGGGAACTGTGATGAGAGGGAGTATGTTAAATTCCAAGGCTTGATGGAGGACTCGGAGAAACCTTTATTCCCGTGCTATAAGCCGGAATACACAAGGTTGTCATCCGTGCTTGAACTGCTGAAATTGAAGGCAAGCAACGGTTGGTCCGACAAGAATTTCACGGCGCTGTTAGGTCTCTTAGTGGACATGCTTCCGGAGGGAAACGAGTTGCCCAAAACCACCTACAATGCCAAGAAGGTTCTTTGTCCATTGGGAATGGAAGTAGAAAGAATACATACATATTCGAACGACTGTAGCCTCCACCGTAACAAGTATGCAAACATGCATGTATGTCCGGTGTGCAACGCATCCCGATATAAGCGTAAGAATCAATCAGATAACAGCGAGGGAATCGAGGTAAAGAAAGGACCTTCTGCTAAGGTTGCGTGGTATCTTCCTGTAATTCCCCATTTGAAGCGGTTTTTTGCAAACCCAAAGGATGCAAAGCTGCTGCATTGGCACTCAGAAGAGCATAAGAATGACGAAAAGCTAAGACACCCTGCTGATTCCGTCCAATGAAGAAACATCGATAGAAGGTTTACAGACTTCGGTGCGGAACCGAGGAATATAAGGTTTGGATTAAGTACAGATGCAATGAATCCTTTCGGTAACATGAGCAATGATGTAGTACTTGGCCCATGACTCTCTATATCTACAACCTTCCTCCTTGTTTGTGTATGAAGCGGAAGTATATTTTGTTGTCGATACTTATCTAAGGGCGAAGCAATCTAGGAATAATATTGATGTGTACCTAGCACCATTGATGGAAGATCTAAAAATATTGTGGATTGAAGAGGTACATGTATGGGATGCATACAAATGAGAGAACTTCACTTTACGCTCCTTGTTGTTCAGCACCATAAATGATTATCTTGCCCTTGCTAACCTATCCGGCCAGGGTACAAAAGGGGCTAAAGCCTGTACTCACTGCTTAGATGATACCGAGAGTGTGTGGCTGAAGCACTTACGCAAAACCGTGTACATGCTTCATTTGACGTTCCTTCGGAGGGCTCACCCAAACCGCAGGATGAAGAAACAATTGACGGAGAGAGAGAGGACAGTTCAGCTCCAAGGCATTTAAGCGTAAAAGCGGTCTATGGCGTGGTTAAGGATTTAGATGTTGTGCTAAAAAAAAGGGGCGTAAATCGAGAACCCATGAGAAGAACATCTGGAAGAAGAGATCAATATTTTGGGACTTACTTTATTGGGAGCACCTAGAAGTTCGCCACTGCATTGACGTTATGCACGTAGAGAAGAATGTATGTAACAGCTTGATTGGTCTCTTTCTGAACATTCGTGACAAAACAAAGGATGGTGTCAATGCACGGCCTGACTTGGTTCATATGGACATCAGACCTGAGTTAGCACTGACAAAGACCGATAAAGGATGAACGTACCTTCCCCCTACTTATTGCACTCTGTCTAAGGCTGAGAGAACTGAACTATGCCAGTTCTTTCATGGTGTGAAAGTTCCGTCCGGTTACTCCGCCAACATGAAGAAACTTGTTTCGATGGAAGATTTGAATTTAATTGGCATGAAGTCTCATGATTATCATGTGCACGACTACGTGCTTTTTAAGATCCCCCTATTTTGGTGCCGTTGGGACCATCTCCCATAGGTGAAGGTCGACAAGTATGGCGTCACTACCATAGACCTCAAACGTGTCGGATATAAAGATGAACCATTCGTACTCACTAACCAAGTTATTCAAGTCTTCTATGTAACCGACCAGGCAAATAAGAAGCGCCACGTAGTTCTTTATGGAAAAAGGAGGATTGTTGGAGTTGAGAATGTAGTGGACGAGGAAGAATACAATCAATTTGATGAGTTGCCTCCTTTCAGAAACAACATAAGGGTCGAGGAAGAACAACGTGATGAAACTAGCTACATACGTGTCAATCATCATGAAGGGCTAATTTTTAAAAATTGAACAATATGTGTATATGTGTTCTGAATGGTTAATTTTAATTCATTTGAGTTAATTGATTTGTACTGTGAAATGAATGTGCTTGTTTCTAAAATGAATGTGAATTGGATGTATACATGTACTTATTGTGTTTTTGATTGTTTCCAAGGGCATGGCTAGCATTTCTTGAGGCTAGCCAATAAACAAAACTGGATTTACCAATACAAAAGAATATGACAGCCGGTTTCATCTACAAACCGTCTGTGATAATATATTATAGACGGTTATTTATTGGAACCGTCTGTGATACGCTACTTTCACAGACGGTTATTTATTGGAACCATCTGTGATATTATTTATCACAGATGGTTCTACTTTAGAACCGTCTGTGATGTCCAACCCTATTTATATTCGAATTCTAGGGTTTGCCCGCTTCCCCCACTCAAACGATTTAGTTTCTCAACTCTCCCTCCTCCCCCGAGCCTATCGCCGCCGTCCTCGACGCCGTCTCCTCCTCGAGCCTGGTGCCCCTCCTCCCCTGAGCCCATCGCCGCTTCTTCCTCCCCGAGCCCGGTGTGCCTCCCCTTCAACGCCGCCCTGCTACTCCGATACTGCTCCCTGCTCGTCCTTCTCCTCGACGCCCAAAGGTAACCGATACCGAGTTGCCGACCCTGACACCCCTTTCCCTCACTCTTTCTATCAATAATCTGTCATGTTGTCATGGTCCTCATGGACTCATAATAATTGCACTGGTATCTGGTTTAAACACTAAGTAGTATGAGGTGTTGTACTTATTTTAGGAATTTATATTTGTTCTAGTCAGTGATTCATATGGTATTTGTTTTGATACTGCTACTGGAATATATTGCAATGTGGTGTGGTGGGCTTGAGATGAATGCTCTGTGATGATAATAGTCTTGTACTGAAATTATTTTGATAATCGGGTTTGAACTTGAGCTCTAATTGGAATGCTTACTCTACATCTGAGAGCAATATCAAAATGTTAAATCTTAGCTTTATACTGATTTCATTTTTTCACATAATATTTGTGTTGAGCATATTATTCCTTTTAAATGACTTGGAGGATTTACATGTTTATATGTCAATTATGTCATTGTATTGGTCCTAATTTCTTCCCTACATATCCCAATTATTTATTAGTTGGTGTGTATACCCATACACATAGAGATCGAATCTTATGATAATATATTCATGCTTGTCAGAACTTCTATTTCTTGTAAAGATGTCTTCCGCTCATTCTTCGTCATAAATGCGCCTCATGTGTCTCGATGTCTTTGTCCTTTGGGATATCCAAGCGGTAGAGGAATATCGAAAAGGCCCGGGGGCCGATTTACCATCACGGAGGTCGATGAGTCTAGGACCCCTATCAATCCTTGCCGAGCAGCATCCGCATTCCGGAGAACAGTCGGAATAGTTACACGGGAACGAGTCAACATCACCTACGATTTGTGGAAGGAGTTGACCAAAGCTCAGAAAGATGAGCTGTTGACGGATATTTTCCAATCGTTCAAAGTCCCGGAACAACACCAAGACTCCGTGCGACGACACGCGTTGCTACAGGCATGCAAAGCATGGAAGAACTTCAAGAGCACGCTTGTCAAGAACTACGTGGAGAAGGATCCGAGACCCTTCCACAAGTATCCATTCTTGGAAGAGTATTGGGAAGACATTGTGACGAAGAAGACGACAGATGATTTTAGGAGTGAAAGTGCGGCGCACAGGGCCCTCCAAGCAAAAAACACGCATCCCAATAGACTCGACACCACTGGGTATGCGGGGAAAATCCCGCAATGGAGGGATCAGGACCAGCAGGCAAACTGTTCTAATGCATCCCCACCATTTGTCAGGATCCTTGATGAACACGCCCGAAGCTGGCTAAGAGCGAGGTTATCTACCCTGTCTTTGGGGGCCATCTCCTTTCCAAACCCCGCAACAAGGAAGTGTCCCAGCGCCTAGTAAGATATCGAACTACCTAGTTTGTAATTACTCCATAACTTCATAGGAAGTGAAATGATATGTCGGGCTATTGCAGGAAACACTGAGTGCACAATCTTCCCAAGGCTCATTCCAGGCAGTCAGGGAGAGAGATATACTCTCCGTAGCCTTGGGAAACAATGAGTACTTGGGTCGCACTAGAGGCCTTAGTCTTTATGTTCCATAGAAACATGGATTTCCAGAGGACTCCGAAGCGTACCGGAGTAAGAAGAGAGCCAAAGCCGAGTGCGATGCAAAGCTACGCGAGGTGATTCATGAATCCCTTAGAGATGAGATCAATGATTGCGTTAGAGCTGATATGCGACGACAAATGGGGAGCCTTGAGGAAAGGCTTAGAGAAAATCAGTTGCAAGCCCCTGCCTCTACTGTTCTAGCTAGTCCCCCAAACTTCCGAGTAGCTACGCGTCCAACCCTAACCCTACCGCAAAAGGCGGCGACTGTTAGAGTAGCTAATTTTGTATCGTTATGTAGATGGCTATGAAGTGCAAGCTCTAAGTGAGATATGCCTTTGTTGCCCTAGATGCTGCTTGGCGCTAGGTGTATCCATCTGGGGCTTTGGTGCAGTTGTAAATCCAACGCTGGGTTTCACAAAAGTGAATGTGGATGGTGTTTATGCCAATTTTGCGGTCGTCCCACTACACATTCCCCCAAACGACGATGTCATAACTCTAGGGCAAGCCATTGGAACATTCATCCAGTGGCCCAAGAGGGACATCTGGCTGGAGCTACCTGCTCCGATGTCAACTTTACAGGAATATCCTGCAATGGAGTCAAGTCCACGGGAGCTACCTGCACCGAAGCGGCAAGGGCTCGGTGCATCAGATGCATCTACACCTCGTGCTCGATCGACTCTCATGAAGTCGACCTCTAAAAAGCGAGGCAGCAAGGGCAAATCGAAGACGGTCGACTTCTGTTCTGATATCCCCTTCTTGCCATAGGCTCGAAAATTCATGCTAGGCAAGCCATTGGTCGAGGCCGTAGAGCCCGACCGTACCCTTGGATTCTCTTTCACGAGATTGCATACATGGTATATAGAACAAGCCAACAAGATGGATGGACAACGACGCTTGGGTGTCAACATCAAGTGCAAGAGGGATCATCTTAACCATGTGATTCAAGACTGTGTCTTCATGGTGACCTTCGAGGACTTGTTCTTTCTCTTCAACCTCAACACCCTTGATGCCTCACTCATGCGATGCTGGACACTATAAGTGTGTACAATCACGGTCAATGTTCGTATAATACCGATATATGTTGTATATAACTCCTTGCTTTTGTGTATGTGTGTGTGTGTGTATATACATATGATTTCTGAAGCCGAATTAAGGAATTTACCGGTAGGTTTCCTCGACCCACACTTGATCTCCTTGCAAACCATCATGGAGAATGCAAAATTCGTCGAGAATTACATGACAGAGTCATTGCTGGCTCACCGCAACAAGGAATTCATAATTTTGCCCTACAACTAGGAGTAAGTGCTGCTCTAGTGGCTATACTTGTTGATTTGTACTTTATAAGCAACACGAACTTAGGTTTAATGACAATGGTGACATACTTGTGTAGGTTCCACTAGATTATAATTATAATTATACCAAAATGGAACATGGTAATATATCTAGATTCCCTAAAGAGGGCCACACACGACTTCACAAATGTTCGATAATTAATCGACAGGTAAACACATTTCCTCCATAGATAACTCTATTGTAGTCTTTTCTTTCTTTGCAATAGCTAAGGCTAACTTCCTTGAATCATGTAGGTCGCTCACCGTGTACTTTGCTAAAGGAGGGAATTGTAAGG
This sequence comes from Phyllostachys edulis, assembly GCA_036346405.1. Classification (NCBI taxonomy): domain Eukaryota; kingdom Viridiplantae; phylum Streptophyta; class Magnoliopsida; order Poales; family Poaceae; genus Phyllostachys; species Phyllostachys edulis. The sequence continues at coordinate 20,262,752 of CM070555.1, read as the reverse complement.
GAAGGATTCTGCGACACGATCTAAATTTTTCGGTGTTCGCTACTACACATTAATCCTATATAACACTTCGTAGTAACGCATCTCGAACTAACCAATTCTATTTTTGCAAAGGCACCGGCGAGCTGTCGGCCTACAACCTCTGTGGATACTATGTTTGCCACAACATGGAACTATTTGTCGGTTCCGTGATGACCAATGATCCTCAGGTTTGTCAATCTTGCAATAATTATTTCATACTTATCAATTTATATATGCACAAATTTAATCTTCCTAGCGATAGGTTGCGAGCATCGATACAACTGCGTTGGAATAGGGCCAGCTCATAAATATTTGAGGACAGTTTGCGGCATTCTTGAACCGTGAAGTCATAAATCCAGATGAGAAGTTCCACAATGTAGATTCAACTTGATTAGGATAAAATTGAACTTAATGGTACATATGTGTAAATGTACGTGAATGATTAATTTTAGTTAATAGATTTGTGAATTGGATGTGCTTATTTCTGAAATTAATGTGAATTGAATCAGGTGCTTGTTTCTGAAATGAGTGTGAATTGATGTGCTTGTTTTTGAAATGAATGTGAATTGCATGTATACATGTACTTGTCGTGTTTCATCTTGTTTCAGAGGGTATGGCTAGCATTTCCTGAGGCTAGCTAATAAACGGAAATAGATTTAGTAATACAAAAGAATATCACAGACGGTTCCTTAGGACACACCGCTCAGCGATATATCAGCTATCATGCATTTATTTAATCTACAAATCGTCTGTGATAGTTTATTGTCACAGACGGTTTTGAGTTAATAACCGTCTGTGATGACCTTATGTAATTACTGACCCATTAATTTAGATGGCTTACGAAACCGTTTTCGAGGATATTTTTGAACCGTCTATGAAGACTTTATCAGTAGTAGTGAGAAGTGCAGCCACAAGAACTCCCGACAACAACCACTGCGGCGACACCGAACACCAATGCCAGACAGCAACAAGATCTTCGGTCACGCCCACCCGCCGACACCAAGAGACCAACTTCAGGACTGGAGCCTATAGCAACACCTGCACGACTGACCACTACAACATCTCGAGGAGTGACAACAGATGCACATTGAACCCAGCAAGCACTACCCTCCAAACAGGCAGCCAGAGCAAACCAACGATCACAACCAAGGCGCCCCGGACGTAGACAAGCAACAAGGCAGCATGAACAGCGGGAACTAACCCCGCCGCGCATAGCAGACTTAGCCGATGTGCACAACGGGACGTACCGAGCGCGCTGGTGACACGCCACACTTGCGCGCCCCGACACCGCTCCGCTCGCTATGCAAAGAACTGACGGTGGCATGCTCACATCACAACACATCGGACCAGCCGCTCACACGAGGGCCTCCACAAACGATCGGCCTACTTCATCCAGGACGAGATCTAGCAACGAGCGTCCGCTCCTCGGGCCTCTTCGGCCTGCTTCACCTCAGGACAACGATGCACACAACGAGAACCCCCAACACCAACACGCCAACGATGCACACAACGAGAACCCCAACACCAACACGCCAGTCTGGTTGGGCCTTCTCCACGGGCAAAGCACACCGCCATAAGCTAAGCCACGCACTGCAGTGTGGCCACGACTCGCCTCACCTCGCACATGGCTAGGTGCACTCCGCACCGCCCACTGCGGCTACAGAGCCGAGTCGCCCACTGTGAAGCCACCCCACGACACGCCACTACCGCCGCGACTGTCCGCCGAGTTGCCCACCACTCGACCAACCAACCCGACCACCTTCTCAACACCGCGTGCACCCTAACAAGCTGCACCACTAGCGGCTGTCCCTGACGTAAGGAGGCAGTGAGCAGGGTTTTTAATCGGGAAAAAAAAATTAACGGGAGGCGGGGTGCGGTATGACCGATTGAACCGAAAATCGAAATTTTGGCTAATTTCGGCCGAAATTTTCAAAAAAAATTGATTTTTTGGATTTCAAATTGTAAAAAAATCAAATTCAAACAAAAATAATCAACTGAGTTAGTTAGCAAGATGTTCATACGGACTATTGATTCAAATGGGTTTATATTATTACACTCATTCATCAACTGAACAAAATTCAATCAAATTCGAATTTTTTTCGACAAAATTCATTCAAACCGGCCAAATTCGGAGCCGGTTTGAATCCTTACCAGACCCCCCCCGGGAGAACCGATTTTATCGGTTATCGGCCGATAATCGAGCGATTAAAAAAACCCTGGCAGTGAGCCAGCTGGAACCGGAGGAGGAACGACACCAGCACACATCGTGCCCGCGGCGGCCAAATCCTACTTGCGCCCAACCAGATCTAGAGGAATGGACGGCACCTGGCCACACCAGCAACACACACCGCCCACACCCAAGCCGCTACTGGCCACTATCGCACGTAAGGGGAGAGAGAGAGAGAGAGAGCACCTCACCAAGAAACGGATCTGGGGCAGAAAACCCTAGATCCGAGGAAGGTTGGAAGGGGAGGAGGAGAGGGAGCAGCAGGGTCCCCCCGCACCAGCTGTGTCGGCGGCGAAGTAGGGACGCGGTGGAGAGGGAGGGTTTCGGTGGCGGGGTTGGGTCGCCCCTGTGTGAGGAGGCGGCTCAGGTGGTGTTACTCGTGTGCTAGGATGCAAGGACACGGACACGTGTGTCGGACATGACACGTGTCGGACACGGGATTCGTCATTTTCAAAAGAATGGCGACACGGGACACGACTATATATATATATATATATATATATATATATATATATATATATATATATATATAGGAAAATGGTATGGTACTCTTGGGAGTACATACTCCCATTTTTTATATACCACTTAAATCGATGATGATACCTCTTTATCTATTTAAGCATACTCCAATAATGATTATAAGATATCTCAAAATGAGTTCCATGATAAAATTCATTAAAGTCCACTTTTTATAGCCAAATTTATGTATATACTTTTTATATATGAAAAAGGGTATATACAAAAAACAAAGGGCTCCAATGAAATTTTTTCAATCAAGTCGCATTGGAGTATCTTATAATTGATATTTAAGTATACCGAAAGTGATAAAGAAGTATAATATATGCATTTAAGTGGTATATCGAAGTATGAGTACATACTCACAGGAGTACGCAACGGCGTCCTATATATAATAATAATAATAATAATATATGCATATGTATTATTGAATGCTTTTCTACCTGTTTATCAAACAGAAAGTGTAAAATGTTAGGAATATGTACCTCAAAGATGATCCTTGGCTCCTCCAACTCCTCCACCAGTCCTCTCTAGGCACTCGACATGATTCCACAACGGAGTCTTCACATTCTGCTGCTCAGCACTTGAACCAGACCATTCCATCTCCTAAGTCCTAATCATGTTCAAGCAAAAGTAGTTACAATAGTATAAGCATCGGCTTTACACTTTAACAATAGCAGCGTATCCTCAACTAGTTACAATAGCAACGGCATGACATACGGATGAAGGTGAAACAGAAATACTAATGCTGTGATGCATGACATAATCATTTACTCAATACTCTACACAAGCAGCAGCATCCGGCATGACATCATCACATCAACAATAGAACAAAGAACTTACCGACGGGGAGAAGACCGAAGGGGAATCAGGGAGTGGCAAGTGGCGACGAAAGCAGGCGTCGATGTGAGGCGGAGCGGGTGGTGGCGGCGAGAAGGCGTCGGGGCTGCGGCGGCATCGAAGGGACTCGGGAATCAGGGGCAGCATCGAAGGGATTCGGGAATCAGGGGCAGCATCGAAGGGACTCAGGAATCAGGGGCGGCATCAAAGGGGAGTCAGCGAGTCGCTCTAGGGGAGCAGCAGGGGCGTCGGCGATAAAGCGCCGCCGACGGAGCCGGTGACGGCAGGAGAAGGCGCTTGTCGGGGCTACAGGCGACATCGAAGGGAGAAGCAGGGCGGCGTCGAAGGGAGCATGGAAGGGGCGGCATCGGGAGGGAGAGGCTCGCCGCTGGCTGTCGGTCGCCGCCAGATCTGGCAAAGGGCGCCGCGGGCGCCGAAGAGGAAGGGCTGCAGCGGTGTCGAAGGAGAAGCAGGCAACATCGAAGGGAGTATGGAAGGGGCAGCGTCGGGAGGGAGAGGGTCACCACCGGATCTGGGCGGGCAAGGTCGGGCGCCGGGGAAGGCCTGCAGCGTCGCCGGGGAAGGGGCCGACCGCACTGAGCTCGGGGTGCTAGGTTAACCGGTTCGGTTATGGGGCTGGCAACTGTTTTGGGCCGAATTAAATAGGCCCAAGTGTCCGATACGTGTCCTATATGTGTTCGGTATGTGTCCGATTTTAATTTTGTTTTTTTTTCACGGCTGTAATTTCCGACACACCTCGAATACGTGTCGGAGCCGTGTCCGTGTCCGACACGGTGTCCGACATTTTACACAAAGACCTTCTTGCGTGTCGCTTGCTTCCGAGATCATGTGGAGTCAATTGGAACCATAGGAAATAGAAACACCAAGGTTAGGTAGTAAGGTAGGTGTCTGACTTCGCAACTCTTCATTCACTACTACAAAAGAGTCAATATTGGATGTCTCGTCACATACGGTTACCCAGAAATCGTCAGTGCTATGATTATCACAGACGGTTTTAAAATCATCACTGTCTATGTTACTAGCGATAGGTAGAACCGCTCAGGATATCTAATTATCACGCATATTTTTAATAAAAATCGCCTCGTGATAATTCCTGGACGGTTCTTAACAAGAACCAACTATGATTATTGCATACTTCACAGACGGTTTTTAAATATAACCGTCTGTGATAATTTAATTTTGTATCACAAACGGTTTGTGATTGGAAGTGTCTGTGATATGTTTAATGCCTTTTCGCTCCCACACGATGCATCTCGGCTAGGCGCGACGTGTCTCTTTGTCTCGCCGCCCGACGCTGTCTCTTCGTCTCCTCATCAAGCAATGCTTCCATATCTATAAGTGAGTTCTTCCTGTATCCATAACGCACCTCGCGAGTCCATATCTTGCCATGGTGAGCACGCGGAGCATGACGATGAGGACCAAGGCGAGGAGGTCGGCGATCGCCGTCACTCTTCCTCACGATGTCGTCGTCCACATCGTCAGCCTCGTGGCCGTGAGCTCTCCTCAGCCCATGGCTGACCTCTGTAGCCTACGAGCTACGTACATATTTATATACCTATAAAAATACGTACTACTATTTCTGGTGGCAACCAATCCATGCATGCATATATATGTTACTAATCTGACTAGCAACAACACCCTTAATTTGGCCTTTTAATTTTCTCTTATGGAGTTGCAAGGCCATATACAAGGCGTCCAAGGAGCGTGTTGTGGGGATGCACATGGTGCTGGAGCGGGAGAAGGCGATGAAGTGGTTGGACAACGAGCTCTACCTCGCCGTCATCAACCACCTGGCCGGTGCTAACAACCCGGAGGCCTACTTCATCGTCAGCCTCGCGCTCATCTTTGTGCACCAGGACATGCAGCGTGGCCTCGTGTGCCTTGACCGAGCGGCTGTCGTCGGCCACAAGGCCATGGCCTACGTGCTCGGCCTCCTCCTCTACACAGCCGGCGAGGCGCGCGACATTGGGAAGCACTACATCAGCCAGGTCGAGGGCGAGCTGGGCAGCTACGGGTGCAAAATGTCCAAGAGGACCAACCGAGAGTGTAGGCGGTGCCGAAGGGTCGCTGTGGACGCGGTCCAGGAGGCGACATGGAAGAAGATGGGCAAGCCGCTGGGCCAGGTGTTGGCGCTGTCGGAGGATGGCCACCGATGCACGAGCACTGGCTACGGCATGACGGAAGGGTGGGACGACTACGTCGTCTTCTGCAACAACGGCTGTAGGATTAGGCATGAGTACGCCAAGTTCATTGCATAGGTGTTGAACTACTTGTCGTAAAATTAGCAGTTTTAGCAAATATTCAGATATAATTCTTTACTAATATGTGAATGTGTCATATGTTCTGAATTTGCATTTATGTATATGAGCATGTATATTATCACATATAGTTATTTATTTGAACTATCTCGTGATGTGTATTTAAGATAGACGATTCTACTTTAGAACCGCTGCAGTGATGTCGACCTTGATGAGGATCTAATAATCCTCACTTAATTATTTATCGTAATTCATATTATGGATAATAATTCCGTCATATGGTTCTTGAGTATACCCCTTAATATTCATAAGGGAGAAGCTGGAGGTCGTAAGTTCTTCTACGACTACCCCATAGTCGTAAGTCGCATAACTACCCCATAGTCATAAGTCCTTCTACGACTATGCCCTGATCGTAAGTTCTCTTACGATCAGTCTGGGGTCGTAAGTTCTTCTACAACCACTACCTAGTTGTAAGATCTTCTACGACCAGCCTCTAGTCGATAGGACTCACAGACATGTGAGCCTAGTCGATCAGGGAATCTTCTATACCATATATAAGCATATGAGCAGTCAATTACGCTGTTATTCTCTGGAATAATAGCACGATTTAACTCTCTGTCATGGTGATAACTGCCTAGCGACGTGGGAATGTTACTACTCGCTTAATAATCTCCAGTAACAGCTCCACGATCTGAAGCATTAAGGTGGCCTTTGAACTGGAGAAACAGCAGCACGCTCCAAGTATTGTATAAAAGGCAGAATTGTCAGAAGGAGAGGGAGGGCGGCAATTAGAAACACAATCAGGAGCACAAGACATTTTACCTGAGTCTAACTCTTGATTTGTAATCCAGCATACTCAATACATACGCACAGGAGTAGGGTTGTTATTCTCTCTGGAGAAGGCCCAAACTCTGTATAAAAATCTCCGTGTCGCCCTCTCTACGTGATTTGAGCCTAGGAGACCCCTAGAATCAAACAATCTTTACGTAAATTCGGTTCGAAAACACCAACAATTGGCGCCAACTGTGGGGATCTTCAAGTCATTAGGTTTCCTTTAACTCTAATGCTTTCATGGCAGGAGAGTGGAGCGAGGAGAACTGGTTCGATTTGGCCGATTACGCAGATATCGACATGGATGCTGGCTTTGACTACGAGCCGAGTGTCGCATCCTCTGACGGTGATGTTGCTTCCGGAGATCATTCTCCAGAAGACCATACCACTGATGGGATTGAGGAGGGATCCTTATCCCTCACAACAATACGTCTAAATGAGGAACCAGTTTCCTCAAAGGGGAAGGGTCCATCCGACCACAATGAGGGTTGTCCCAAGGCAGGCTCAGAGCGTGGCGAGGGTTCTCCCTCCAAATCCAAATGTTTAAGTCCATCTGAGGCAGTCCGACCTAGCACGGCAAATTCTGGAAGTCATCATTCCGGATCTCCATCAACATCTGGTGGTCCTCCCTCCGGTTAGCCCCGCCAAGGATGCGATCAAACACGCTTTTCCTGTGAGTTCGACCATCCCATCACAGGGCACACCTACAAACAGAGATGGTTTGTAATAGCCCAAAATTTCAAATTTTAGTTGAAAGTTAAAACTTAATTAATTTTGTGGTTTTTCTGAAATTTTAAAAAGCTATTCCTTAATTAATTTAAAGCCAAAATAGATTTATGTGTAAAAACTATTACCAATTTTAAGTTGGAAATATTTTATTTAAGTCCAAAATAACTCTAGGAATTTCTATGAATGTTTCTAGAATTTTTGGATTTTATTTGCTATTTTCTAAAGCCTTTTTGAATTAATCGGATTATTTAAATTAACAAATCAATTTAAATCCTAAAAAGCCTTTTGGGCTGAATTCCCACTGTTCGGACCAATCTTCTTTCCATTTCGGCCCAAGCCGGCCCGCACCGGCCCCACCCGCCAGCCACCGCCCTCTCTCCGCCATGTGGGCCCGCGCCGCTTCTTCACCATTTGCCTTCTTTCCCGCACGGCCAAAGCTACGCCGCCGCCATTATTGTGCACCGAAGCCAGAACGGCCGCCCCAACCCCCGACTTTTGCGCACGTGTGCACATGACCTCGCGCCCACCTCTGCCTCGACCCCCACCTCCTTCTCTTCTCACGGCGGATTCAATCCCAATCCCCGCCGCCACGATCTCCCACGTCTCCTTGCCGCCCTAGTGCCCCTCGGCCCCTATAAAAGGAGGCCCCGAGTGCCCCTTTCCTCACTCAACCGAACGCTGCCACCCATTCCTCCCCTCTCCTCGTGAGCTCGCCAGATTTTGAGTTTTACTCGCCGCCGGCCGCAAGCGCCCTGACGCCTCTAGCGCCGCCACCGTTGACGCCGTGACCTCGCCTCTGCCACCATTGGATTCACCACACCGTCACTGACCCGGTGCTCGCCTTCGCATCGCCAGAACCCCATGGGAGCGCCACCGCCGCTGGAGACCGAACTGCGCCGCTCTCTCCTCGCCGCCGGTCGCCTCCGTCCTCCTCTCGTCACCCAAGTGAGCGCACCATGATCCCCACACTTCCCTCTCTCTTCTCGTTCCCTCGCCGGCCGCCGCCGTGCCGCGCATCGTTGGCGACCATTGGCCCCGACGCCGCTGCCCATGCCGACGTGGCACTACCACATGCACGCCACGTAGGCGCCACCTTGTCGTCTTTGCCCGCGTGGCAGTGACGTGGATGCCACGTCATTTTCCACGTGGCCCTCCCTTTTTCTTAACAAAATTAATTGGGCCGAGAAAAGAAATCCTGAGGGCTGACGTCATCCATGCGCAATAATTTGAATTTTCTTTAGAAAAATAATTCGGTAAAATCAAGAAATTCAGATTTAGGGTTTATTTTAGGTTTAAAACTTCCAAAGCCCATATCTTGTGCATCCGAACTCCAATTTGGGTGAATCAAATTTCTAAATTTGTATAAAATCCAGATCTAGATAACTAAACTAAAATTATTTAATTTGGAGTTAGTTTGATTTATATTTTTGAAATTCATTTGAATTCGTCGTATTTTCGCGTATAGATTTCGACGACTCTGGAGAGATTGTTCCTTCAGAGGATTTAGAGTACCAAGACTTCAACGAAGGCAAGTTATACCATTGACCATGTTGATCCCAATATTTTAAAGTTATTTAAATTCTATTTTTAAATTATTATTGCATGCAAAATTTTATTCAAGCTATTTCAATTCCCTGTTTAATTCCTTAGTTATTCCAATTCCTTTGAATAAGCCAATTTTGAATATTGATTGTGATTCCCTTGTCACCCTTAGATAAAATAATATTCAAAATAATCATATTCTTAGTCAATGCTTAGATCATAACTGTGTTTTTGGGAGATTTTAGCCAAATGATTCAAATTTGTTTATAATTGAGTCTATGGTATTGTTTTACCATAGAGAGTTTATAAGGATGGTTTATTTAAAATAAAATCAAAAATGGGTTTGGACTAGGGTGAAATGGATGATTGGTGGGTGCAGGTTTATGCACGGGCTCAATCTGGTTAAGGTTGAGGCCCATGGTTTAATTTGGAAGTCACCCAAGTCAGTTAAGGACCGGTATTTGAGCGTATTTTGCTACGCCTTACCGTACCACCACATGTCTGGAATAGGACTGATTTGGCTCAATAATTTGTAATACCTTAATGTTATTCGTGTCATATTGTTGTGTGGGTGTCGGTTAGACAGTATTCCCACTTGGCGCAAGAGGGGGCTTTCGGAGGGTGGTTAGCCCAATGGAAGTGAATCCTTAGCGGACATGAATACATTAAAGTAGAGCATTGTAAAGGCCTCATGATAATTGCTTAGTCACACGCCTTCGGAAGCGTGAATTGGCCGACATTAAAAGCAAATTATCTCGTGTGGGTAAAGCTGTACAAACTCTGTAGAGTAGAAAACTTTTTGAATAGCCGCGTACGCGGTCATGGACATGCTAAGCAAAGCCACTTTAAGATAGACTGTATTTTTGGTTTTAAAAATGATTAAATGATTTTAGGATGGTAAATCCTTGTGGTAAAATTGGGCAGTTAGCTATGTGATAGGAGGGTATCCTTCACCATTCATTATTGGAGGTTATCCACTATACAACTGTCATTTTTAAATCTGATTTTAGTTATAGATTAAAAATGGCCTTAGAAATTAATATGAGTATTTAAACTGAAAATGTTGTTTTATACAAATTGAACCCTGCCAACATCACTTGCTTATTTATGCATGCATCATAAATTCTGTATTGGGTGTAACTTGCGAGCACGGAAGTTGTGCTCACTTTTGCTGAATAATCTTTATTCAGGAGAAAACTTCTATCAGGACGGTGAGGATACAGACGCTTAGGCCTACACCCCCAGACGATTGCCTGTGGCGCATCGTGTGGCCTACTACTACTTTGCTTCCGTTGTGATATTTGTTTATTTGGCCTTAGGCCCACTTTGTATTAAAACTCTGAATTATTGTTATATAATTTTCGTGATATGATTGTGATATCATGTTTGTATAACTGTGTACACTAGAAATCTTGGACTAGTGTATGAACACAGAGAATTCGGGATACTTCGTTCCTGGGTTCGACACGGTTATAACCTGGAATTCCCCTTCCTGAAGGGGCTTGCTCCAAGTCGCCAGGTGGTGTCTTCCAACTACTCCTCATGCGAGGAGGCCTCAAGCGCAAGTAGAGATCATCAACGGGAGGTCTTCGTCCTTCCCTCGGGTAGCAATAACTCTCTTAGAAGTAGGATTGAGGATGCTCCACCGACGATCACACCCTACGACTACTCGTGGCAATGACGAGGACACCTCCGGCGATGAATAGGGTCAATACTCTGATGAGCGTGTGGGAAATCCTCGAGATCATCGCACTTCACTGAGGCAAGCTTAAGGATCAGATGTGAACGATCCCGAGACAACTCGATGGAAGAGAATTGCAGCTCAGAGAGATCTGCCTGGGCGCATTTAATATTGGTCGAAAGTAGCTCAGGAACTCTAACATATCAACGACCTGCTCGAGAACCCATCTCGAGAACTTGCCCGAGCACCTGGCTACGACCTCTTTGCCAAAGAGATTGTACGAAGGCTATGAAACACAATGAGCAAGCTCGAGCGCCCTCGCCGACATTATTCCGGAAGTCGTAGCAGTACGACTCCATCAGATTCTAGTCGTTCGAATAACTCACCGCATGAAGATCGTTGCGACAACAAGTTGCATCATTCCCCAAACCGGAGAAAAGTTCCTCGAACGCCTAATGATCAACAAGCTCCCAGCAGAGGTGATCGCTCACCACTCTGACCCAGAGGTCTACAGCAAGAAACTAAATACGAGGAGTTTTACCCTCGTAGGATCGAGACTTATCATAAGTCAGATTCACCTATTGCCGGGTATCGTCGTGTACGATCACCTAGCGACATCAACCCTTCTTTCTTGCAAAGGAGGTGTTACGATGTAATTACCAAATGTAGGGCATTCTCGCCTGACCTCTGAGCAGTTCACTGGCTGTTGCGGTTTCGACCAGGGAACATGGAGAAGTTTGATGGGTCTCAGAATCCCATCGAGTTTCTCCAAATCTACACGACCGCTGTCCGAGCAGCAGGAGGAGGAGAGCGCGTCATGGAGAAATACCTTCCGACTGTTCTCGAAGGGTCCACTCGATCGTGGTTGTTAAACCAACCACTCGAGTCGATCTACTCGTGGCAACACCTTTGTAACATTCTGCTGGCTAATTTCCAAGGTACCTACAATCGCCTTGAAAAAGAGGACGACCTGCACAGGATAAGACAAAACGATCACAAGACATTACACCAATTCATCAGGCGTTTCAGTCAAGTCCGAATTCAATACCTAAGGTTTCTGACTCATATGTTATCAGAGCCTTTAGGTAGGGAGCCCGCAGCAGAAGAATTACAGAAGACATCGCTTTGAATCCTCCAGCTACTTTCGCCGAACTCTTCGAGATGGCTGATCGATACGCAACTACTGCTCAAATAGTCGAGTGGAACAAAACCTTCGATCGAGATGACAAGCATTCTCAAGAGGCTGGCGAAAGTAGGAAGAAGGACAAAAGGCCAAGAAATCCAAGAAAAGGGCATAGGGCCAAAAGCTTCAAGCCAACAGTTCTAAGGAGGTCCTGGCCGTAAGCGATAAGAAGACACGAAGTTCCAAGAAATATTCCGATCGAGGCAAAGGTAACCTTCGCAACTACCGAGTTTTCCAACGAAAACTCGAGGACTGCTACAACGGCAAAGGACCACTGTCTACTCTCAAGGAGGTAGGGCAAGCGAGTGGTCGTACGCATTCTGACGACAACGAGGAGATATCGTTTCAAGATCCTGAGCATACCATTGAGCACATCTTTAGGGGATCATCGGCATACGAGTCAAAACGACAGCTCAAGGCTATCGAACAAGAGGTAAACTCCATTGACCCTCCTCTTGTCAATAGGCTACCGAAGTGGTCGGAAGTCACCATCTCTTTCGAGAAGTGTGATTGCCCGATCCCTTCAACCCGACCAGGTCGATACCCGATTGTGGTCGAACCCACCATCAACAACTGCCAAGTAAATCGAGTATTGGTTGATGATGGTAGCTCGCTAAACATTTTGTTTATGAGTACCCTGGACGAGATGCAAGTACCCAGGACCAAGGTAAGACCGGTACGGTACTCCTTTCATGGTATTGTACCGGGGTCTTAGACCAAACCTATTGGCCAAGTTTCTCTTCCTTTAACATTTGGTTCACCAAGTAATTTCAGGACAGAGAAGATCTCCTTTGATGTGGTCAATTTCGATACGGCATATAATGCCATACTCGGACGACTAGCTTTGGCAAAATTCTTAATGGCTACTCATTATGGGTATCAATGTCTTAAGATGTCAGGTCCCAAAGGAGTAATCACAATTCAATGTGATAAGAAGATGGCGCATACGTGTGACCGTCGATCCCTCGAGATGGTTGGACAGATACCAACTCGAGAAGAAAACAAGGGGCAGCCTTTGACCAAGTAGTCGAAGTCTAAAGCTGCACCTAAGTTGAACGACCAGGTCAAAGAGGTTCCCCTGAATCCAGAGGAGCCCTCGAAGATTGTTCACATCGGGGATACTTTCGACCCCAAATAGGAAGACGCCCTCATTAGTTTCCTCTGAGCAAACGCAGATGTCTTTGCGTGGCAAGCATCCGACAAGCCTGGAGTCCCCAGGGAAGTGATCGAGCACAGGCTAGCTTTACGGCCTGACAAAGTACCCGTAAAACAAAAATTACAGAGATTTGCCCCTGATCGACGAGATGCTATAAGGTCAGAATTGTACAAGCTACTTAAAGCAGGCTTTATAAGAGAAGTCGACCACCCAGAGTGGTTGGCCAACCCTGTAATAGTTAGGAAGTCTAATGGCAAGTGGCAAATGTGTGTAGAATTCACTGATCTTAATAGTCCAAAAGATGATTTCCCTTTACCTCGTATCGATCAGTTGGTTGATTCTACTACCGGTTGTGAAACATTAAGTTTTCTATATGCATATTCTGGCTACTATCAGATTAATATGAGTCTAGTAGATGAAGAGAAGACCTCATTTATTACTTCATTTGGAATATTTTGTTATGTCAAAATACCATTTGGACTAAAAAATGCTGACGCTTCTTTTCAACACTTGATGCAATCGACTTTTTCACCTTAACTAGGCCAAAATTTGGAAGCCTATGTTGACTATCTAGTCATAAAAAGTATCAAGTGACTTAATCATGTTTCTGACTTGCAAGAAACATTCGACAACCTCAGAAAACACCGCTTGAAACTCAATCCTGAGAAGTGTGTGTTCGGAGTCTCTTCAGAAAAATTGCTTGGGTTTCTTGTCTCTGCACGAGGAATCAAAGCAAATCCCGACAAGATAAAGGCCATCATGCAAAAGCACCATCCGACCACGAAGAAGGAAGTCCAAAAACTCACAGGGTGCATGGCAGCTTTAAGCCGTTTCATCGCACGACTGGGAGAAAAAGGACTAGCTTTCTTCAAACTTCTAAGAAAGCATGAGGGTTTCGAGTGGTTGGAAGAGGCTAACGCGCCATTGAGGATGTCAAGAGGTATCTTACAAGTGCTCCTATTTTGGTTTCTGCGAAACCAGAAGAGACGCTCTTAATTTATCTAGCTGCCACGCCACAGGTAGTGAGCGCAGTACTGGTCGTAGAACGAGAAAACGTTCAATGACCAGTTTACTACGTCAGTGAAGTTTTGCACGGGCCTAAGGAGTGTTACCCTTAGGTCCAAAAGCTTCTATATGCCCTCCTGATGTCTTCGAGGGAACTGCAGCATTATTTTCCAGCACACAGGATAATTGTGCTGTCTGAGTTCCTCTTAGGAGTGATCCTCCAAAACAGGGAAGCAGCAGGACGCATGGCAAAGTGATCAGTAGAACTTGGGGAGTTCGACCTCCATTTTGTGTCCCGAACAACCATTAAATCCCAGATCTTGGCAGACTTTGTCGCCGAGTGGAAAATCATGAACCTGTTTGGGATCCCCAGTACAATACCCATGACTAGTGGACGATGTACTTTGATGGGTCGATTACTTTAAGTGGCTCGGGGGCTGGGGTGGTCCTGGAATCTCCTACCACAGAGACTTTAATGTATGCCATACAATTAAACTTTCAGGCCACTAACAACGTGGCAGAATACGAAGGTTTATTAGTTGGCATATGAACTACGAAAGCGCTCGCGATTTGACGACTACTCGTGAGAGGAGACTCTCAACTAGTCAAGAATCAAGTCAGAAAAGTGTACCAGTGCTCTAATCCAACCATGTCTTGGTACTTATCGGAGGTTCGAAAGCTTGAAAAGCATTTTTTCGGTTTCAAGGTACAATTTATCCCTCAAAAGGATAATTTCCTCGTAGACCAGCTTGCTCGAATAGCGTCTTCCCGATCACAAGTACCAAAATGAGTCTTCCTGGAGCAGCTCTAGAAGCCGTCTCTGGTGGAGACACCAGAGACAACTCCTATTGAGGCAACCTCTATAGAGTACAAAGATACCTGCATGAATCCCATCTACGAGTATCTTTAGGCGGGTTCCGTACCTGACGATGATCTCGAGGCAGATCGCTTATACCGAAAGGCCAAAATGTATACTTTAGTCGAAGGAGTCCTCTATAAATGAGGCACTCAAGGGGTACTCATGTGATGCATATCGCAGAGAAAATGACTAAAACTCCTTCACGACATACACGGGGGTATCTGTTGAACTCATGCTTTCTACAGAACGCTGGTTAGAAAGGCCTTTCGACAAGGTTTCTGCTGGCCAACAGCTCTCTACGATGCCAAAGAGCTGGTTAAGAAGTGTACAATGCCGCTTCACAAAGTAAATACACCAACCGCCAGCATTACAAAGAATTCCTCAATCTTGGCCTTTTTCGACCTAGGGTCTCGATATCCTAGGACCATTCCCAAAAGCTCCAGGTGGCTTTGAGTTCCTCTTTGTGGCTATTGATACGTTCACAAAGTCGATTGAAGACTTAACTCAGGATCGAATAACAACGAAGCAAAGAAACGGTTTATGATGAGAAGCGTGATTACTCGGTTTGGGGTCCCAAGTCGAATAATCACAGATAATGGTAAGCAATTTTTAAGCACAAAATTCCAAGAATTTTACGACGAGTTGGGTACTACACTGTGCTACGCCTCTATTGCCCATCCCCAAAGCAATGGGGCAATCGAAAGAGCGAATCGCCAAATAATACAGGGAGTCAAAACTCAAGTCTTCGACTAGCTTGTCAAGAGCTCGACGGCTTGGGTACAAGAATTACTCTCAGTATTATGGGCAGTTCGTACAACTGCTAGTCGGGCTATAAGCGAAACACCTTTTTTTCTTGTTTTCGGTGCCGAAGCCATGCTTCCACCAGAACTAAAGATCGGGTCTATAAGAGTCGAGAGTTTCAACGACTCAGTCCAAGAACAACTTCGAGCAGATGACATCAACCTACTCGAAGAGAAGAGAAATCAAGCCTTAATCCGTTCAGCAGTCTGCCAGCAAGCTTTGCACAAAACTACGATCGTAAGGTCCAACCTCGCAACCTTGCTATAGGTGACTTGGTATTGTGGAAAATTCAATCCTAGTCTAATCGAAACAAGCTTTCCCCCAAGTGGGAAGGTACTTACACAGTGGTTGAAGTAATGCGACCAGGTTCGATATGACTAGCAATGGATGACGGCCGAATTCTCTCCAATTCTTGGAACATTGACCTGTTACGCAAATTCTATGTGTAACCAACCAACCCTATAATAAAGTATCAGGTTCTTTCTATCTTTATTGTTTTACTTTGAGTAGCGCTTTGACATTTTTTCGACCATCCTCTAGTCGTAGGTCCTCCTACGACCAGTTCCTAGTCGTTAGTTTTTCCACGACTATACACTGGTCGTACGACATTCTATGACCTGTACCCAGTTTATCTTTACACTGGTCGAAAGGTTGGTAACATCACCTAGTCGAAGCCTTTCCTCTCTGCACATGGTCCCGCCTACTAGAAGGAACTTCCTAGTATCGACTTATTCCTCCCTTTTTGCTGCCAACACAAAGAGCTTGGGATAAAAACACATGGTCGAAATAATATCAAGCCGACTCTTAGTACCTTAGTTTATTTCTTCATTTGTTTTGAAAATTATTCTAAGCAGAGTACACTTTTGTAATTTGCTCAACTACATTCGGTACACTCGTTACGTTTCAACTAGTCGGAGGAAGATGCAACACCTAGTCAAAGACTTTCCTCTCTGCACGTGATTCTGCCCACTAGAAAGAACTTCCTAGCGTTGTCCTATTCTAACTCTTGCTACCAGAGCGAATCTACCGAGCACCTGTGGAATAAGTCGAACGAATTTTTAAGGTACTCTAGATATTGGTCTAACTCAAGTTGACCGTTCTTGATTTGATTAATCTGGTTGGAGATGGTAACATCACCTAGTCGAAGCTTTTCCTCTCTGCACGTGGTCCTGCCCACTAGAAGGAACTTCTTAGTGTCGACTCGTTCCTACTCTTCTCCTACTCTTTCACCAAGTGCTTGATAATGCGTGATCGAAAAACTATAAGTTAGATAAACCTCTCTTTTAACAAGAAAACTATTTAGATAAACGCACTATTTACTTAGATAATCGGCAAATAGTCGGGGGTTATCTTGAAAAACTATAATCTTATGTTAGATTTTCGGAAGAAGAAAGGATTATATATATCAACAATAAAAACTTGTCTTTATAGGATTCTAGTACATACTACTCTGACGAGGAGATCCTATTTGCATCTCCTCACTTCCTCAGATCTATTTCCTTCATCTTAGTTTATCTAAATAAACTAGGCAAATAGTCGCGATCCTACTCTTAGGGGTTAGGATAAAGTTATTAACTTGACTTCAGAATGAAACTATAAATAAACTGCAAAATAGTCTTACTTTATTCTTTTATCCATTCATTATCTTATGAGTTACTAACTACTTGACAAGACGATTTTCAAAAATAAAATCAACTTTACATTAGAAGAAGAAAGGATTATATATATCAACAATAAAAAAAAATTGTTTTCTTGTCTTTATAGGATTCTAGTACATACTACTCGACGAGGAGATCCTATTTGCATCTCCTCCGCCATGACTTCCTCTCCCTTCTCTTCCTTGCGCCATTAAATCGAGCCATGGACGATCAGAAACGTTTCGCCACACACATCAACCGCTTCCGCTCCCGCTCCGCCTCGCCTCGAGCAGCTTGAAGTCGGCTTTGATGGGTTGCGATTAAGGTCGGGTCATGAGCTTTAAGTTTTGCCAAAAGTAACTTATTCCCTCTTTCACCGCCTCCTTTATCGAGTCAGCTTGGTTCGTCTTCGAGTGGTCACCAACTCTTCTAAAGTTCTGACTTGATCACCAATGGTACTCCGAGTTGACGAGGATTAAAATCTCTATGTATTACTTTAATACATAATAAAAGACCATACGTCGTCATGGTCGTAACCCCTAAGGCTAATGGCCACACTGGTCGTGAGGATTCCAGAGGTTACATAATGGGTACCCTAGTCGGACAAGGTCCTGTGCCTAATCTCCGACTAGGTAACTGCTCGAAAAAGCTATGAACTGGTATCTAGATCTGATTCCAGGTATATTCTTTACCGTGTGATGAATAGAACACATGCTGTATACTCCAAACCACGCGATGTTACATAGTCCTAAGACACTAACAACAACCACCATATGGTTGAGTGTCTCACAGACACTTAACCGCAGAGCAGTTGACACATTATCAACTGTCGTCTCGCTCCGACTAGTCGCGATGCTTCACAAGGGATGTCTTCTCTAGGAGTAACTACCACCTCTTCGGAAGTTATTTAAAGATGAAGTGAAGATGAAAGGAACAAGTCAAGCGAATCCAGACAAGATCATCTGGCATAGCAAAACATCATACTCAGTGTAATTAGGATTAGTCCTCCACCTGGTCTAAGGCACCCCCTGTAAATCCAGTTCATATCAATAAAGAGCAGTCATATTCTCTCCCAGGAAATATCGCGTCATTTTCCTCTTTTATTTCGTAAGATCGGTGACTCGATCGTCGACACGAGTGAGCAATCATCGTGTCTTCACGAGGAGTGATCCCCTCAGCATGAAGCCCACCGAGTAAATTGTTCAGAAGAGAAATGTTGTCTTGAAGGTTGACCTTCAACAACTTCATCTCCTCCCTAATTACGAGTCGAAGCCTCACGGTGTCGTTTTATTTCGACTGCTTGCACTGAAAAGAATAAGACCAGTCAGATAAAATGACCTTGAAAGGAAAACAAAACTGACCACACGTAAATACTTGCTTACCTGCTAGTCGATAATCTAACTTCTTGACTTCGTCATGATGAGAAGCAGTGCTCGTTATATAGCACTCCTCCCACGATTGGACCTCTAGATCTTTTTCTTTAGCGCGGTGGGTAACTTCACGAAGAACCAATCCCCACTTCGACCTCTTTTTCTGAAAAGGAATAAGAGTTAGAAAAAGAAAACAAGGTCATAAGCAGTTCTAAATCCAGCACTTACCGCTTATAAGTCCCTGCAACTTTTGAATTGCAGAGTTTCCTTCCTGAACCTTATTCAGAAGGTCTTCTTTCTACTCCCTCAGCTTTTTCGTCTCGACTTCCTCGTAGTCAAGCGAATCAGCTAGGGTCCTCTCGTCACTCTTGAACCTACATAGGCGAAGAGTAGACATGAGCATAACATAAAGTGGTCATTTTATACAACCGCTCACTAGTCGTAAGTTTTTTCTACGACAATACCCTGGTCGTAAGTTCTTCTACGACCAGTACCAAGTCGTAATTTTTTCTATGACAATACACTGGTCGTAAGACCTTCTACAACCAGCACATAGTCGTAAGTTTTTCTACGGCAATACCCTAGTCGTAAGTCCTTCTACGACCAGTACATAGTCGTAAGATCTTCTACGACCATGAATGCTGTGCAAGTGGTCAAAACATAAAACAACTATGAGTAGCAGTAACTTACCATCTCTCTACTTGCTCGCAGAGTTCTGCCTTCTCTTGTCGCAGCCGCACAAGTTGGCGGTTGTACTCTACAATAGTGACGATCTGCTCTAGAGTTTTCTGCATAAAGAAAGATAGTGAGAAGCGAGAAAAGGCACACATATAAATGTTGGGTGGTAAGTACTTACATTAAGACTCGTTCGAGCAAACATGGAGAATACACTAGTGGGGTTCTTCAGCTCGTTGATCTTTTCGACCTGGTTCCACCACACCTTTTCGAGACACTCGTCGTCGAAAATATCCCCTTTGTTTGGAATATCCTTGAGGTGGGGAACTCGGTCACGAGACCTAAAAGTAGAAGTTCCCACAATGGAAGCCGGGCCGAAGAATTCAGAAAAGAAGTTATGATATTCTTGTTCGTCTGATTCAACGGCGGCAGCTTCTTCTTGGGGACCGGAAGGAACGTCTCCAGCGACTTCCTTCTCGGTGCGATGGACTAGCGATCCCTCGCCTTGGCCTGATGCCTCTGCTGCATCATGCACCATTTTCGCCTCGGCTTCTACAACCACTCCCGTGGTTGCAGTTGCTTTCGCAGCGATGACTTCTTCCATCACTTAGACGATGGACGATCCTTCGACCAACACCACTGTTATTTCTTCGACTTTTGGAGAAATAGTAGTGGATTCTCGACAGGAATGTCCTTGAGGGCTGGAGAAGCTAGGCTAAGATCACGAAAAGGAAAAACATGTCAGATGGTAAAAAGCAAAAGGTAAATACTGTTCTTACACTATTGTTTTTTACATACCTTCGTGTCCCGGATTTGATCTTGAATTTGGAAGCGACCTTCCCTAAAGAAGATTTCTTCGACTTCTTCTCTTCGACCACGTCTAGTCGAAACTCAAGTTGAGGAACCACATCAGCCACGACCACGTCTGGTTATGGGTCTTAAGCGAGCACTACCGCTCCTGGAGCCTCCTAGCTCTCCGAATGGCCGAGATCTATCTCGACAACCCCAAGGGCAGCGCTACCCTCGACCATAGACACTGCAGGTGCAGCAGTTTCCTTCACAAAAGACATAAAACTCTTCCAGTTCTCCTTTTCTTATTGCCTGATAAAGCCACGGGGGGCAGAAACTGCGAAAGTTTTATTGTCAGAGTAGAAGGGTACCTTGGTCTTAGGGGCTTTATGTTTGAGCACTTCAGCTACTCCGGCCGCCATTGCTTTCTCTGCAGCAGCCATATCCACAGCAAATTTGGCAAAGGGCCTGATCATAGAGTAGAGCTCGAACTTGTGCCTCTCTTGTCGGCGATTTTCACGAGCCGGCGCTTCTTGGTTGGAAGAGTTTGGACTTGCTCCACTGTTGCGCCGACGACCATCAATTCGACTTCTTCGTCATCTTGACGGTCTTCCATACCTACTTTCTGCAAAAAGTCAGAAAAAGGAGTTGTAAGTTTTCCTACGATAATCCCCTAGTCGAAAGTTTTTCTACGACCAGTAACTAGTCGTAAGTTTTCCTATGACAGTCCTCTGGTCGTAAGTCTTTCTACGACCAGTACCTAGTCATAAGTTTTCCTACAACAGTCCCCTGGTCGTAAGTCTTTCTACGACTAGTCGTAAGTTTTCCTACGACAATCAGGGATGGAGCATAGTGTGGGCCAAGCTGGGCCGTCGCCCCCCCTGCTTTTTGGGGGAAAATTTTGAACACGAGGTAGACACTGACTCTTGCGTTAATGACCACCTCCCTCCCTTGTGAGCTTCTAATGACCACGTACTATATTCGTTCGAAAGAGCTCATGTCTTCCAACCTCCCTCATAGTGCAGCGGCGAATGACCACAAGACATGACCACCTGCACACTAGCCCGTGCGGCGAATGACCACCTCACAGTGCAGCGGCCTGCCTAGCCCAATAGCCCATACTCCGTCATCGTCCTTGGCTGGTTGGCCCCCCTTATCATTTGGCTGAAGCTCCATCCCTGACAATAAATCCCCTAGTCGTAAGTCTTTCTACGACCAGTACCTAGTCGTAAGTTTTTCTACGACTACAAAGTCCTAAAGATGAAATCAATTACCTTTAGGCGCTCCATCTTGTCCTCTACGGACAGGACTGCTAGGATTTGAGGAGCCACCACATTGGGTGGCGGTTTCTCACAAACAAGCTTGACCCGAGAGTCAATTTCCGCTTGTGAGAGATCTGCAAGAGTAAGTAAAACTTTCAATAGCCAAGTTCGGAATCAAAAAAAAGAAGGCTAAGATTAGAAATTTACTTACCATTCTCGTAATCCTTGATCGGGTCTTTTGGACCCGAGTACCTCCACATGGGGTGAGCCCTCCTCTTTAGAAGGCTAATGCGGCGCGTGATGAAATCCTTCACCACATGCCATCCGGTAAGCCCCTCTTCCTTCAAGTTCTTGATGGCTTGGATGAAGCGGGCAATCCTGCCAAGATCCTTGGGAGTTCAATCCCAGGAAGAATTCTTCTCAGCGGCAATACCGGCGAAAGAGAGGCTATCATCACTGGTCGTCTCCCAGTAGAACTACCTCTTCTTCCATCCCGGCCATGATGACTGGGTGAACATAGCGATTACCTAGCACTATGTTCAGAAAGTGGCATGGATACGCAAGTACTCCAACTGGGAAGTGACAACATGTATCAGCAACCAACCATTCCTTGATGTCAAGTTCTGCGGTGAGGCCATCCTTACATATAAACCAGAACTCAAGTTGCTTGGTGTTCTTGTTGGCTTTAAAGATAATTACATGCTTGTATTTAATAACTTCAACTTCAGTTCTACTGCTATTACTTCTGAGGCCATGGTTTAGGAGGATTCTACAAGCACTTGGAGGATTGGCATGAAGCAAATCACACACTCCAGTGTGTTAGGTTTGATGAAGTAGGCCATGGTTCACCAACACGTTTGGGATGAACGCCCAAGGAGTGAGCTAGCTAGCTGAATTCAGGCCTCGAGTTAGCTAACTAGGGGTATCTTATAATCATTATTTTAGTATGTTCAAATAGATAAAGATGTATATGATTGTTTGATTCAGGGGGTCTCCAAGATTGATCACGCAGAGAGAATGACACAAGGATTTTATACAGGTTTAGGCCTTCTTCGAAGGGAATAACAACCCTACTCCTGTGTGGCTATATTGAGTATGCTGGTTACAGATCAAGAGAAAGACTAAAGTCTAATATCTTGTGCTGCTGATTGCGTCTCTTCTTTTGTTTCTTCTTCTGTCAACTGACTATAGCCTTTATATAGTGTACAAAGAGGTGGCCGTTTCCCCTGGCTAAGAGGCGCCTCATTATGTCATATAATGAGTACGTTGATGGCAGTTACTGTTGGAGTAGTAACCCCCCGCCCCACGTCGCCTGGCAGTTATCGTCAGAGATCGAGGAGTATTGCATGCAGTTATTCCAAAGAATAATAGTGTATGCTAACTGCTTAGATTCCCTAATCAATTGGGCCTACTTGTCTGCAAGCTCCATCGATTATAGGGTAGTCGTAGCTGACCTGGTCGTAGGACTTACAACCACATGGTGGTCGTAGAAAAGCTTATGACCATGAGGTAGTCGTAGAAGGACTTACGACTATAGGGGTGGTCATAGAAGAACTTACAACCATGAGGTAGTCGTAGAAGGACTCAGGACTATGGGGGTTGTCGTAGAAGAACTTACGACCATGAGGTAGTCGTAGAAGGACTTACGACTATGGGGGTGGTCGTAGAAGAACTTACGACCATGAGATAGTCGTAGAAGGACTTACAACTATAGGCGTGGTCGTAGAAGAACTTACGACCATTAGGTAGTCGTAGAAGGACTTACGACTCCAGCTTCTCCCTTATGAGCATTAAGGGGTATACTCAAGAACCATATGATGGTATTATTATCCATAATAAGAATTACATATAAATAATTAAATGAGGATTATTAGTGTGAGGACCCCTGGATTACCTCCGCAAGACCGAGACTAAGCATGGTCTTATGTAAATAACTTGGGCCTCAAGTAAATGGTTTCCAACTTAACTCCATCTAGGCGAGAGGCTTAACTGAAAACTAGAGCCCCGACGATCATGCGCGCTGCTCCTCTGCGAGCACTACATGATTGTCGGTTCTCTAACAAGTCAAGCACTACACTTAGTGAGTTAAATGGGAAGCCACGAACAGCGAGTATGAAATCATATTGGCTCCCAAGATCAGCGACCAATATGCTCATACCCTCATACAATGTTGATCACATCTATACAACAAACATACATTGATAGTTTAAAAGACATACATCATAATAGTTTAAGTCTACAACTATTACAAACGGCCAACCGGCCAAATTCAAATAAGAGTATTAAGTAGCAGCGGAAACAAGTAAATAAACCAAAAGACCAGCAATGGTATGCTCATATCCCATCGGCAACCGACTGGGAGTTAAATGATAGCACTACTTGTCAGCGTCGCCTAAATCGGCGCTAACGAGCTCAACGGTCTCATAACCTTCCTCACCTGAAATTGCAGCAACCGGGTTGAGTACAAAGGTACTCGCAAGTCTTACATAAATAAAAATTAGTTATGCATAAAGGTTGTTCCAAAGGATGGCTCATATTGGCTTAGTTTTTGTGGAAAGACGCAACAATTTAGCAACTTACACATACTAGTTTTCAATTGCCATTTTGTAAACAGATTTGAAGTAGAAGTAAAGCATGTGAATAATTGATAAATTGAATAACAAATGAATTCACAAAACCATAGTGGCTGCCCACAATGATAAAACAAAATGTATGAACATCTCATTCATACCGAACCAATAGTACCCACAATTTTAAATACATAGTCTAACAATAGCAACCATATAACTCAAGTGGTCGTCCATAACTGCGGACACGGCTATTCGAATAGATTTATACCCTGCAGGGGTGTACTACTTTACCCACATGACTCGATTAACCCGTAAGCCTCCAGATGCCTCCGAAAATAGCACACTTCCTTTGGTATGCCGGCCGGGGAGAATCGAGATACGGTCATTTTTAGCAAGAAAATCCCATTGAGCTAAGTCCCCCTTATAAGTGGTTCCCATACCCAGTTCAAGCGACATATAGCACTTGCCAAGTGGGCTCACAAGTTGTATTGGAAATACCGATGTAAGGAAATTGATAAAATTGGTGCTCACCCGCACATTATAGAAAATTACATCGGCTCCTACGGACAACTGCTAACCACAAATTGCTCGTACACCACTAGGAGACTTAACACAATAAAACCTTCCCCCTACTTAACCGTACAGTACCCATATCTCACGTGCGGTAGCACGAGTTTTACTTGAATCAAAGATGTTACCAAAGTTCGGTCCTTAATGGTCTGGACAAGACAAACCACAACCCAAATTGTGCACGAAGGCACCCTCCATAACCAACAATTGTCCAGACCCCAAAACTCATTTAAAATGATAAAATTTAGTTCACAAAACAGATATGAAGATTTGGAATAAAAAGAATATAAGAGTTTGAGTGTTCCCCATAATTGTCGGGTTATTCCCGACAATCAAACTACCATTCTAGACTTGCATGGCTAAGCAACACGAACAATATATAATTCACACAATCCTATCTTAAGCATGTGGCACTGGAGTAATTAGTTATTCAAGATGAACCTCAATGAATAGGATATAACTATTCTACACATCACAAAAATAGCGACATTATCAAAATAGCATGCAAGCAATTATCATTGCACCAACTTAACAAAACTGGGATCAAATATGATGCAAAAGAAAGTTTAAATGATGCTTGCCTTGCTGGTAGTATAATTGCTCTCCCACAGTAGCGTACGAGTCAATATCAATAGTTTCGGAATCTATATAAGTACAACACCGAATAAACATCGAGAAATACCTCAAAATTCAAAATACTCAAAAATACATGATTTTTCTACAGTAGTTAAGTCATGATTTTAGATGAATTTAGGTGAAAGAATTATCCTATTTGGATTTAGTATGTGAGAGTTATGAGGGTTTGAAAATAAGTTTTCAGGAAATTCCAATTTTATTCTATTCGGTTACTGTTCATTTAATTTAATTATTTGGGCAGATTTTGCAGAACAGTAGTGGGACAAAGTATTATATGGATAATTAGAGAATAATAATACAAGTTCAAAATAGTTGAGTTTGCTTCAATTGAAGTTTTCATAATTTAGTTATGAATTTCTAAAGTTACCAGCTTTTTTCTATTGTAAAAGTAATAGATTTATGGATCACTTTCCAAAATAATACTCTCTGTTACATAGAAAAATTTGAAACAAATTTTAATATAAATTTCATTAAAAATGAAAATTATCAGAAGTGGTTTCATCCATTTTGGAGTTGAGATGAATTAGTGATGCATTTTTTAAGTTATACATGTTTTACAGCGTGTAAAGAATTGGATTTCGAATTTTCTAAAGTTTTTATTACTTTTCTCACCGAACGCGGCGCTAGCCATCGACGCTGACTAGTGGGCCTGGTGAATAGTGAGTTTTCCATTTTACTTCTGATTTAAAACTCCGCTCTGACAAGTGGGTCCCGCTGTCAGCGACACAGTCCACGGGACTCGGTTCACCGACGCGTGCGCTTAGCGCACAGGGTTTAAAGACTAGGGCCCACTCGTCAGTCTCTCCCACATCTCTCTTATCCCCACGGATTTCTGTGCACGGGGCCCGCATGTAATAGACTCAATACCGCGGCTAAGACAACACTTAGTGGCTAAACAATCATTAGCCATTTAATGACCGAATCAATGTCCTAATGACCTTGCTACAGTCGTGCTAGACGTCCCGACATGCTCCCGTTTGCTTGCCCGGTGGCTCATCGGCGCTACGCGCCTTGGCGAGCCAGCCAAGGGCTGGGATAGCTGCTCAATAACCTTGCGCACAAAATGGGAGTGGTCTTAGTGCCTGTGGTGGACTATGCCGACGATGAGCCGGAGTTGAGCGACGGTGAACTAAAAGGCAAGCATGCATGCAGCAATGTGAAGCTCCGCAGTGTCATTCAAGCGGGTGCCTAGGTCCTAGGGACTAATAGGAAGCTACCTGAGCGAAGATGAGTGCTTGGGGAAGCTTGGAGCAGCTAGAGCACTGTCGGCGCCGGAGAAGAAGATGGCGGTGGCACGGCTTCGCGAGGAGAGGAGTCCCTAAGCAAAACCAAGGGGAGTGAATGATCAGGATGGCTCACAGAACATCTGAGGAAGCTATAGAAGCAAGGAATCGACGAGAGCTTTACCGGATTAAGTGGGAGATGAAGAGTTTGTGCTTCGGCCGAAAAGGGTCCAATCTTCAATCACACGAAAACCTATCGTGCATTACTCAAATTAGTTGAGGGGAAAGCTTAAGGATGTCCTAAAGCGCAAAGTGACACGCTCAGTTGACGAAGAACCTCACCGGAGACGAAAATGGCTCGGTGATGTCACTCGGGTGCGTGCTTTGGACACGGTAGAGAGCTCGAAGATGCACTGAGCTCTACAAGCAAATGCAAGAGCCGAGGTTAGCCAAAATGGGAAAGGCATTGATCATAGAGGCGAAAAGAACCAAGCGGAGGAAGCTTACCCGAGCAGAGAGTGAGAACAAGCTTCCCTCTCCTCGGTCAACAGGAGGAGAAGTGAGCACAAGAATGGCCAAGACGGGGTACTATCCCCGGGGATTGACGGAGATGAAGGCGGCGTTAGCTGGGGAAGCTCTAGGAGTAATAACGGCAATGTGGATTGATGGCGTGCCTAGCGCCTTCTACATGTGCTTGAGCGCGCGAGGCGCGTGGCGCTGTTCTCTCGCGGTCGCAATGGAGGTAGGTGAGGATGACCACGATAGCACGGGCCCACGGCGTCAGCGTCTCACCCATGCGTGCGTGAGTGGGGGTTAAGTGATTTGGTGCGGACCGTTGGATCTCGGATGGACGGCTTGGATTAAAAGGAACGTTTGAACCGTTCTAAAGAGTTGCGAGATCTGAGCCGTTGAATTCCGATCGGATGGCCCATGTGCGGTGCAGTTAGGTGGTTGGGCTGAGCCGAGTGGCTCGGTTTGGGGTTGGGTTGGAGCCAGAGGAATAGTACTAGGGTTGAGTTAGACTGAAATTTGAATTAGCTTCTCCACTTTGACCAAGGTGCTAAAAATAGAAATAAATTTCCTACAAATGTGAAATAAATCACAGGGGTTTCTGGGTAGGTCTAGTATTTATAAAAATTATTGAACCCTACTTTTCATGATATAAAGTGTATAATTTAAATTCAAACTTAGTGTAGGTCATTGAATTGTGTTTGAATTTTCTTAGGGTTTAAACCAGTCCCAAAAAATTTGGGAAAAAATATATTAATTCATTATAATTGTTCTAGTATTTGAATAAATTATTTCCAGAGGATGTGAATAAGATTTTGTTCTGGTTTTCTGTTGGAGTTAAATTTTGAAGTGTAGGTTAAATCCCTTTTTTTGAGATTTTCCAAGTGCAATATATAATGCAAATGCTTGAAAACAATGATGCATGCTCGTGAGATGCATAGTAATTCTCTTTATTAATTTGGGGATGTGACAATTAGATCCTTGTCATCTAGCCCCCCAGCTTCAAGTGAAAGTAACTTACATGAAAAAGAAGTCGTAGATGATCTTACGACCAGAAGGTGGTCATAGAACGGTGGTCCAAGGAAAGGCTTTTCAACCAGTATTTTATTTGACCAGAAATAGACTTGGTCAAAAAGATAATTTCGCTTGAGGTGTAAAGATAGACTCAGTTTTCTAGAACAAACAAATTAAAGAATCTCAATTGACTCTCATAGACCTGTCTGTTGGAGCGGTTCCCGAAGAGGTGGTAACTATTGGGCTACCACATCTTTAAGTCAAGTGTACAATTATAAAAACTTACCATGGGTGTGATTATAGGGTTCTTAATTTTTCCCCAATCACTCCAACTGTTCATTGGGCTCTTGCATTCTCTGCCGCCAACCAAATCGTACGCCCTCTAGAGATCTTTCCAAATCCAAATCTCCCTCTCTTGAGAAAGATGGCCGGAACCGCTTCCCAGTGGGTGGAATGGCAAATGGATGCGGCGAAGATAAATGCTTTGGTCACCATCGAGAAGATTTCTTCCTGAGATTTGACTCCCAAGGATCTTGGCCGGATCGCCCCCTATATTCAAGCCATCAAAGACTTGAAGGAAGAGGGGCTCACCAGATGGCACGTGGTGAAAGATTTTATCACACGCCGCATTAGCCCTTTGAAGAAACGAGTACATCCCATGTGGAGATACTCGGGGCCAAAAGACTCGACCAGAGATTATGAGAGGGGTAAGTAAAATTTTCAACTTAGCTCCCTTTTGGTTAATCTCAAGCCTATCAACTGAGTGTCTTATTTGCTTGCGTAGATCTCTTACAAACGGAGATTGACATCCGAGTCAAGCTCATTTGTGAGAAAGCTTCGCGACCCAGTTTGGTGGTTCCTCAAATCCTAGCAGTCTTGTCCATAGAAGACAAGATGGAACGCTTAAAGGTAATCAAAGACTGATTTCATCTTTAGGATCTCATAGTCTTAGAAGAGCTTACGACCAAGGGATTGTCGTAGAAAAACATATGACTAGGTACTGGTCGTAGAAGGACTTATGATCAGGGGATTGCCGTAGAAAAACTTATGACTAGGCACTGGTCATAGAAGGACTTACTACCAGGGGATTGTCGTAGAAAAACTTACGACTAGGTATTGGTCGTAGAAGGACTTACAACCAGGGGATGGTCGCAGAAAATGACCACTTAGTAATATTTATTTTTCTGACTCCTGCAGAAAATAGGCATGGAAGACCGTCAGGATGACCAAGAGGTTGGACTGATGATCATTGGCATGGAGGTTGAGCAACCTAAAGCTCCTCTAGCTAAAAAGTATCGGCTTGTGAGGGTCGTCGATAAGGCAGGCGCAGGCTCAAGCTCTGCTGCTTCGACTAGGCCTTTTGAGAAATTTGCTGCGGATATGGCTGCTGCAGGGAATGCCAAGGCGGTCGAAGCGACCAAAGGTCTCAAACACAAAGCTCCCAAGACCAAGATACCCTTCTACTATGAAAACAAGACTTTCGTAGTTTCTACCTCTCATGGCTTTATCAAGCAACTAGAAAAGGATAACTGGAAAAGCTTTATGTCTTTTGTGAAGGAAATTGCTACACTAGAGGGGCCCTTGGTCGAGGGAAGTGCTTCTCTCGGGGTGGTCGAGACAGGACTCGGCCATCCGGAGAGTCAGGAGGCTCAAGGAGCGGCAGTTCTCGCTCAAGACCCACGACTAGACGTGGTCATGGCTGACCCCATTCCTCAACTCAAATTTCGACCAAATGTGGTCGAAGAGAAGAAGTCGAAGAAATCTTCTTTAGGAAAGGTTTCTTCTGGATTCAAGATCAAGTCCACAAAACGAAGATATGTAAAAAGACAAAAGAATAAGAACAACATTTACCTTTTGCTTTCTACAATTTGACGTGTTTTCTTTTTTGTAATCTTAGCCCGACTCCTCCAGCCCTCAGGACGCTTCTAAAGAGAAGCCCGCTGCTACTTCTTCAGCGGTTGAAGGAACATTAGCAGAAGTGGTCGAAGGATCAGTTACTATCCCTGTGGTGGAAGAGTCGTTGCTACCAAAGCGACTATGACCATGGAAGTGGTCGCGGAGAGAGGAGAAAACGACGCATGATACGGCAGAGGCATCTGGCCAAGGTGGCAGATCATCCGACTACCACGCTGGAAAGGAAGTCACCATAGACGTTCCCCCTGGTCCCCAAGGAGAAGCTGCCGTCACTGAAGAAGAAGGGTCTGATTTCTTCGACCGTTCCTTTGGGTTTTTCGGCCCCGCATCCGTTGTGGGATCTCGTTCATTCAGATCTCGTGATCGGGTTCCCTACCCTAAGGACA
Source organism: Phyllostachys edulis (assembly GCA_036346405.1). Lineage (NCBI taxonomy): Eukaryota > Viridiplantae > Streptophyta > Magnoliopsida > Poales > Poaceae > Phyllostachys > Phyllostachys edulis. Next base: position 20,232,529 of record CM070555.1, on the reverse strand, counting down.
TTCCTAACAGGGGAAATATTTTCGATGACGAGCATCTCGAAAAGGTGTGGTGGAACCGAGTTCAGAAGATCGATGGGCTGAAGAATTCCGCGAGAGTATTCTTCACCTTTGCTCGAACGAGCATTAATATAAGCATCTGATGACATTCACATATGTGATTTTTTTTCTTACTTCTCACTGCCTTTCTTTTTACAGAAAACTTTGAAAGAAATTGTCACTATTTGTAAATACCATCGACAATTCGAGCTGCTATGGCAGCAGAAAGTGGAACTCTATGAGCAGGTGAAGAGATGGTAAGTCACTGCTACCTGTAGTTGTTTATCTTTCGACCACTTGCACAGTGCTCATGTCTAGTTTTAACCTCTTGTAGGTTTACGAGCGACAAAAGTCCTTGGTTGATTCGCTCGACTATGAGAAGGTCGAAATGAAAAAGCTAAGGGAAGAGAAAGAGGACCTCTTGAAGAAGCTTTAGGAGGCAAACGCTGCAACTCAAAAGTTGTAGGGACAAATAAACGGTATGTTCTAAACTTAAGACCGCTTATGATAATGACCTTCTTTTCTTTTTCTAACTCTTATTCCTTTTCAGAAAAAGAGGTCGAAATGGGCAAGCTTGAAATCAAGGACAAAGAAAAGACCTTGATTGTTCACGAGATTTCCCGTATCGCCAAAGAAAAAGATCAGGAGATAAAGTCATGGCAAAAGCGATATGCAAAGAGCACTGCTTCCCATGACGATGAAGTCAAGAAGTTAGACTCTCGACTAGTAGGTAAGTAATTCTTTACCTGCGACCAGTTTTCCAGTCCTTTAAGGGTTATTTTGTCTGACTAGTCTTACTTTTTTCAGAGCAAGCAGTTAAAATAAAACAACTCCGTGAGATTTCGACTCGTAATCAGAAGGAGATGAAGTCGATAAAGATTCACCTTCAGGATAACATTTCCCTCTTGAACAATGTACTTAGTGGGCTACGTGCCGAGGAGGTCACTCCTCGTGAAGACATAATAATTGCTCACACTAGTACCATTGGAGGACAAGTCGACTTTGCAAGAGTTGGTGACCACTCTGAAGACCATCCAAGCTAATTTGATAAAAGAGGCAGTCGAAGGCACACTAAGTTATGTTCTGGCAAAACTTAAAGCACATGACCCCAATCTTAGTCTACAGCCAATCGAAGCCGACTTCGACTGCTTTGGAGCAGAAGTGGAGCGGTTGATTGAAGAAATATAGTTGGTCAGCAAGAAGGTCACGGAGGAGATGCAAATAGGATCTCCCTCGTCATAGTAGTTTGTAATAGAAACCTGTAAAGACAAGTTTTTGTTGATGTATATAATCCTTTTTTTTTTGGCAAATTGTCTCATCGAGTAGTTAGTAACTCATAAGACAGAAAAGAAAAAGGAAATTAAGACTAAGAATTGAAGTCATATTAATAACTTTATCCTAGCCCCCGATTATTTGCTTAGTTTATTTAGATAAACTAAGTAAATAGTGTTAAAAAGAGAGGTTTGACTAACTTATAGTTTTCGATCACGATTATCATGCACTGGTCATAAGAGTAGGAATGAGTCAACACTAGGAAGTTTCTCGTAGTGGGTAGGACCACGTGCAGAAAGGAAAGGCTTCGACTAGGTGATGTTACCCTCTCCGACCAGATAAATCAAATCAAGAGCGGCAACTTGAGTTAGATAAACGTCTGGAGTACCTTAGAAATCCGTTCAACCTTTTCCAATGGACTCGGTAGGTTTGCTCTGGTATCAAGAGTTAGAAACAGGATGACGCTAGAAATTTCCTTCTAGTGGGCAGGACCACGTGCAGAGAGGAAAGACTTCGACTAGGTGTTGTGTCTTTCTCTGACCAGTTGTAACAAACCGATTTTTCCAAAAGTAGTCGAACAAATTACAAAAGTGTACTCTACTTAGAATATTTTTCAAAATGAATGAAGAAATAAACTAAGGTGAAAAGAGTTGGCATGAAAATATTTTGACCATGTTTGTTAAACCCGAGCTCTTTGTGTTGGCAGCAAAAGTGAGGAACGAGTCGACACTAGGAAGTTACTTCTAGTGGGTAAGACCACGTGTAGAGAAGAAAGACTTAGACTAGGTGATGTTAATATCCTTTCGATCAGTGTAAAGAAAGACTGGGTGTTTTAAAAATGATCGAAATATTATCAAAGTGCTACTCAAAATAAGACAATAAGATATAAAGAACCTGATACTTTATTGTAGGGATGGTTGGTCACACATAAAATTTGCGTAACTGGTCGATATTCCAAGAATTAGAGAAAACTCGGCCATCTTCCATTGCTAGTCGTACCGAACCTGGTCGCGTAACTTCGACCATTGTGTAAGGACCTTCCCACTTGGGGGAAAGTTTGTTCCGATTAAACTGGGATTGAATCTTCTTCAATACCAAGTCACCTATAGTAAGACTGCGAGGTTGGACCTTACGATCGTAGTATTTGCACAGGGCTTGTTGGTAAACTGCTGAACGGATTAAGGCTTGGTTTCTCTTCTCTTCGAGCAGGTTGATGTCATCTGCTCGAAGTTGTTCTTGGTTAGAGTCATTGAAAGTTTTGACCCTTGTTGACCTGATCTTTAGTTCTGGTGAAAGCATGGCTTTGGCATCGAAAACTAGCAAAAAGGTATTTCACCAGAGTCTGATTTGATAAATATGAACTACCCATAATACTGAGGGTAATTCTTGTACCCAAGCCCCCGAGCACTTGAAAAGCTGGTCGAAAACTTGGGTTTTGATGCTGACGAGGATATAATAATCCTCATTTAATTATTTATCTGTAATTCTTATTATGGATAATAATGCCATCATATGGTTCTTGAGTATACCCCTTAATATTCATAAGGGAGAAGCTGGAGGTCGTAAGTTCTTCTACACCACCCCATGGTCGTAAGCCCTTCCACGACCACCCCACAGTTGTAAGTCTTTCTATGACAAAGCTCATGGTCGTAAGTTATTCTACAACTATCCCTTGATCGTAAGTCCTTCTACGATCAATATGTGATCGTAAGCTTTACTATGATCACCACCTAGTTGTAAGCTCTTCTATGACCAGTCCCTAGTTGATGGGGCTTACAGACATGTGGGCCTAGTCGACAGAGAATCTTCCGCCCTATATCTGAAGATGTGGGCAGTTAATTACATTGTTATTCTCCAAGATAATGGCACGATTCAACTTTCTGTCCTAGTGATAACTGTCTAGCGACGTGGGAACATTACTACTCCCACAATAATCTCTAGTAACGGCTCCAACATCTGAAGCATTAAAGCACCCTTTGGACTGGAGAAACAATAGCCCACTTCACGCGTTGTATAAAAGGCAGGATCATCAGGAGAAGAGGGAAGGAGGGCATTTAGAAACACAATCAGGAGCACACGACACTACACTTTAGTCTACCTCATGATTTGTAATCTAGCATACTCAATATATCCACACAGAAGTAGGGTTGTTATTCTCTCCAGAGAAGGCCCGAATCTGTATAAAAATCCCTGTATCGCCCTCTCTGTGTGATTTGAGTCTTGGAGACCCCCCGAATCAAACAATCTTTACGTAAGTTTGGTTCTAAAACACTGACAGTTGGCGCCGACCGTGGGGATCTTCGAGTCATCAGGTTTCCTTCAACTCTAATGCTTCCATGGCAGGAGAGTGGAACGAGGAGAACTGGTTCGACTTGGCCGATTACGCAGATATTGATATGGATGCCAGCTTCAACTACGAGCCGAGTATCGCATCATGTGATAGTGATGTTGCCTCCAGAGATCATTCTTCAGGAGACCATACTACCGATGGAGTTGAGGAGGGATCCTTATCCCCCACAACAATACGTCCAAATGAAGAACCAGCTTCCTCAGAGGGGAAGGGTCCATCCGACCACAATGAGGGCTGTCCCAAGGCAGGCTCAGAGCATGGTGAGGGTTCCCCCTCCAAATGTTCAAGTCTATCTGAGGCAGTCCGACCTAGCACGGTAAATTCTGGAAGTCATCATTCCGGATCTCCATCAGCATCTGGTGTTCCTCCCCTTCCGGTTAGCCCCACCAAGGATGTGATCGAACATGCTTTTCCTGCGAGTTCGACCATCCCATCGCAGAGCACACCTATAGACGGAGACGGTTATAACCCGGAATTCCCCTTCTTGTGATGAGAACATGACCCCTATGGATACAACCATATTTGCTGTGCTTGCTGTTCTAAGTACAAGAGCTCGTACGCTTCACTTAAATTATCAGGTGAGCTTGTTTTTAGGAGTGTCTTTATATTATATGAACTATATGATGCTACCTAATGATGAAATATATATATGTGCAGCACCATGTCACTTTTGGTCCAAGACAAGCAAGCAGTTCGAGCTGGACCCGTTTTGGAATCCAGTTCGGCCTCCGGAATCAGCTTGACAGTACCAACTTAAAACAGGCATAACTTTCACATACGGAGTCCGTTGGAGGTCCACGAGTACTTGATGGAAATATTATTTCATCCTCTTTCCAACGGATCTAGCATCACCTCTAAATTCCTTTTGGACTAACCGCAATCATCAAAAGAAGATGTCATATCACCTATTGGGCCAAATTGGGCTTTGTAATCATACTCAACTTGGCACATATGCCGGCGGCCCACCTGGGGGCGCGGTTACTATGCACATGAACAGTGTTTAGTCCCACCCCGCTATTTGTTTTAGATTTGTGGTTCCTCATCCCCTATTTAAGGAGAACGCACCCCCTCTAGTTTCCTTGAATTTTGTTTAGTTAAAAGTTAGCCTTGTTACAACTTCGTGTATTGCCTTGTGTTGACTAGACCAACCATAATACCGCTTCAAAATCCTAATTCAATTCAATATTTCAATCTATATTTGCAATTTCAGATTGCTTTATCTTGTTCTTGCATGCTTCTTCGGTGTATGCAGGAATCGACTTTCGTGGTCAGGTCATCTGGATATTCGTACACGGTTGATAACGACTTGTCAATCAGTTCAGCGATTTCTTGGTTGCGAGCCTTGCGTGTTCATACCTAGGATCGTGAGAGTTGAGCGACACCTACCGAACTTATCGTTCTCATCGAAAGATCGGGCCAACAATCAAACCTTCGGGTTCATCAGGTGGTATCAGAGCTATAGTTCATCGGTGAGAAATTTTTTTCCTACAGTCCAAATAGCCATATAAATAAAAAAAAGGTTTAGCTCATCGTCCAAACCAAATTGTGTCTTTGCAATTTTTTTTTTTTTTAGTTGCGTTGTTGAATTGTCGTTGCATCATCGAGTCTTTTTGCTGATTTTCTGTCTAGATTGGTCAGTTTAGGGTATCTGCGAATCGTCTAGTCTGTTCTTCGAGAAAATAGAAAACAAGCGCGATGTCGCATTAGGGCTTGAAGAGATACAAAATAATTATCAGATCTATTCCGCCGCCGCCGCCACACGCAGCGCCTTCATCTCTGGTCGCAGCAGCGCATCTCCGTTTTCGCCACCTCGGCCCGTGCGTCGCTTCAGTCCGTGCGGCGAGCGATTGAAGCCACAGCAACGCAGCAAGTCCTCGTCTCTAGGTCACGCGAAGCTTCGATGCGCGCAGGATGACACGGCCACTCGGGGCGCCGCCACCGTCATCGGATTCATCCGGTAGCCGCTGCCATCTGGGCGCCAGCGCTACCATCCACCCTCATGCCACCAGCCGCCGCCAGCCGGTCGCCCGCTTCCGCCATCTCCGCTGGTCTCGCCGCCCGCAGCTCTCCACCAGCCGCGCCGCCTCCGCAGTTCCGCCACCTCGTGGCCGCGGACCGCCCATCGACGCCGCCGCTACGCCGGACAGCAGCTGCCGCCACCGCCAGCCCCTGCCGTCATTGCCGCGATCGGTGACGTCGCCCATTGCCGATCGCTTTGGATTCGCCCGCCGCCACGCACCTGCACCTTGAAGGCCGCCGTGCCACCGCCGGACGCTGCTATCTCCGCCGCCTTGGATCATGCCGCCGCTGCCGCCGCCTCCGATCGAGCCACCGCCGTGCCGCCAGAGAGCAATTGGGGGATCAAGTTTTTTTGTTTTCGGTTTCACCAGGTGGAGGAATTCCAGTAGCTTCTTGTAGTTTCGTGAGGATTAAAACAAAAGAGAGAGAGAAAAAAGGAAAGAGAAGAAGAAAAAAAAAGAAAGGAAAAGAAAAGAAAAACAGAGAAGAAAAAAAAAAGAAGAAGAACGAAAGAGAGAAAAAATTTATTATTAGAGCTGTCTCTTTGTTCAGTTTGGCATATTCATCCATTGCTCGTTGGCATTGATAGTTCTGGTGCTAGCTTTCCGTTGTTACGACTAGTCGTTCTTGCAAGTTGCTCTAGCTAGGCTTGGTTTAGACTAGGACCAGCATTTGTGACTAGTACTTTGAACTGCTTTTCAACTTTGCATACTGAATTGAACAATTGCTACTCCTTTGCTACATACTAGCCTGTCGAGCTCCACTTCCTACTAACTCAGCAGGTGCCATTCCGCGCAATCGTTGGGCTAATTGCAAGTGAGAGTATCATGAACCAGCCACCGGTTGTACCACTTCCTTGCTGCATTGGTAAGAACTTGTAAAAACTGGGTATAAGCTTGAGCGTGAGTGACTTGTGAAACTCCAGAACCTAGTAGTTCATAGGGACATATACACTGTGCTTTGTTCTTTGCTTTGATATTAACAATGACAGGTTCATGGTCACAAGGGGAGAATAGCAGGCCCAACATTGAGGAAGATGCACGCTTGAGACAAGTTTCTCCACCACAGGAAGTATATGATCGTAATAGTACATCTTGTAAAATTAAACTCACTGTGCCTTCTTTTGCTGGGAATTATGATCCTGATGTTTATCTCACATGGGAATTAGCTGTATAACAATTATTTGCATGCCATGAATTTCCTGATCATCTAAAAGTTAGGGTTGTTACCTGTGTGTTTTATGATTTTGCATCTATTTGGTGGAGTGAATACTGTCGTACTATTCAGAACATACCTAAAATTTGGGATGCTATGAAGAGAGCTATGAGAGCTAGATTTGTGCCTTCATATTATTCTCGTGAATTGCTGAATAAATTACAATGTTTACGCCAAGGTAGTAACACTGTAGAAGAGTACTATCAAGAATTGCAAACTGTCTGGTCTCGTTGTGGCTTAGAAGAAACTAAAGATGCTAAAATGACTAGATTTTTAGGAGGATTAAACGGTCATATTTAGGATAAAGTTGTTTATAAACCTCCAACTGTTACTCGCTTGTTTCGTCTTGTTTGCAATATTGAAAAGGAAGTACAGGGATGACAATCCAAGACTAGTTGTGCACTTTCATCGACAGTCACTACACCTTCACCTGTACAAGAAACAAACAAGTGCATGGTACATACCTCCGCATCAAGATCATCTTCGGTTGCTTTTTCTACTACCGCATCTACCATGATTGCCACCCCTGCTACTGTGAGCGACAGTCTGTCTCACTGCCTGGCGTCATCGGCTCGCTCATTGGCAATTGAGCTAGAGCAAGAAAAAGAAGGAAAACTTGTGACTACTCACCGTCGCCAGTACCAACATCATCTGAGTCGAGCCTACAAGACAATGCCAAAGGTACTGATTTGGTGCTACAGCAAGACATAGAGTAACCTTGTAAGTATATACCTGCTGTAGTGTAATCTTTTGATTTTCCTTATGTTGACTTGAACGAACCATGTGCTGATCTGAAATCTCATAATTTTGCACATATCGAATTAATTACACATAAGGAAGTACTTGATAGACTATCCCCTGCTGATGCTTTGTACTATATCATGCTTAATGAGCCTGTTAGTTTGGAATGTGCTATGGAGAAAGTTTCTGAACTTTCAACTCTAAACTCTCTTTCTAGCACCTACACCTACTATTTTAAATTAATTGTAGATTATGGTATAGACAATCAATTTCTGGTTTATCGAATATGCATAACTTGTGCTCACATGGATGAATTGAAACTTGCTATTTTGGATAACAATTCTTGTGTGCTGAATCTTGTTCAATATGAGAGGAAAATAAAATTTAGTGCTCATCCAATGCCTATGTGTTCATCCCTTGTTGCACCATCTCGTATTGACAATCCAAATATTGATGCTGAAGTATGGAAGAACTTACAATTCTTTTCACCATTGCTAGATGAATTTGCTATTGCTCGATTGAAATCTGATTATATGGATGAATGTTGTTTGATTCCAAAAGTTGTAGATTTGCCTATATGTGCTACCACTGCAAGTTTACAACTTCAGATATTTGAATTGCATAAACGCTTCACTTACATTTGCAAAACTAGTTGCAATAATTGTTGTGTGAGAAATTTTGTTTTGATCATTCGCATATATGATTACTCTTGGGTTAATAATGCAATGATCTTTTATGATCGCTGCTGTCTTCCAACATTAATTGTGCAACAACGAAGAATCGTTAAAACAGATGACATATATATATACCATGCATACACCTTGGCTTCTTTGTTACCCTATTTTTAGCTTATCAAAAGCCGAGGACGGCTTTGTTTTCAAGAAAGGGAGGATGATGAGGACATGACCCCTATGGATACAACCATATTTGCTATGCTTGCTGTTCCAAGTACAAGAGCTCGTACGCTTCACTTAAATTATCAGGTGAGCTTGTTTTTAGGAGTGTCTTTATATTATATGAACTATATGATGCTACCTAATGATGAATTATATATATATGTGCAGCACCATGTCACTTTTGGCCCAAGACAAGCAAGCAGTTCGAGCTGGACCCGTTTTGGAATCCAGTTCGGCCTCTGGAATCAGCCTCACAGCACCAACTTAAAAAAGGCATAACTTTCACATACGAAGTCCGTTGGAGGTCCACGACTACTTGATGGAAAGATTATTTCGTCCTCTTTCCAACAGATCTAGCCTCACCTCCAAATTCCTTCTGAAATGACCGCAATCATCAAAACAAGATGTCATATCACCTATTGGGCCAAATTGGGCTTTGTGATCGTATTCAATTTGGCCCATATGTCGGCGGCCCACCTGGGGGCGTGGCTACTGTTCACGTGAACAGTAGCCCACGAGTTTAGTCCCACCCCGTTATTTCTTTTAGATTTGTGGCTCCTTATCCCCTATTTAAGGAGGACGCACCCACTCTAATTTTCTTGGATTTTGTTTAGTTAAAAGTTAGCCCTACTGCAACTTCGTGTATTGGCTTGTGTCGACTAGATCAACCATAATACCACTTCAAAATCCCAATTCAATTCAATATTTCAATCCATATTTGCAATTTCAGATTGCTTTATCTTGTTCTTGCGTGCTTCTTCGGTGTATGCAGGAATCGACCTTCGTGGTCAGGTCATCCGGGTATTCGTGCACGGTTGATAATGACTTGTCAATCAGTTCAGTGATTGCGTGGTTGCAACCTTGCGTGTTCGTAGCTAGGATCATGAGAGTTGAGCGACGCCTACCGAACTTATCGTTCTCATCGAAAGATCGGGCCAACAATCAAACCTTAGGGTTCATCATCCTGGAGGGGCTTGCTCTAAGTCACCAGATGGTGTCTTTCAACTACTCCTCGAGCGAAGAGGCCTCAAGCACAGGTGGAGATCATCAACGGGAGGTCTTCGTCCTTCCCTCAAATAGCAATCACTCTCCTAGAGGCGGGACTAAGGACGCTCCCCGACGATCACACACTATGACCTCTTGTGGCAATGATGAGGACACCTCCGGCGATGATCAAGGTCAATACTCTGATGAGCGTGCGGGAAATCCTCGAGATCGTCGCACTTCACTGAGGCAAGCTCAAGGATCAGATGTGAATGATCCTAAGATAACCCGACGGAAAAGAATTGCAGCTCAGAGAAATCTGCCTGGACGTATTCAATATCAGTCGAAAGAAGCTCAGGAACTTCAATACATCAACGACCTGCTCGAGAACCCTTCTCGAGAACTTGCTCGAGCGCCCGACTACAACCTCTTTGTCAAGAGATTGCACGAAGGCTACGAAGCATGATGAGTAGGCTTGAGTGCCCCGGTCGACATCATTCTGGAAGTCGTAGCAGTACAACTCCATCAGCTTCCAGTCGTTCGAATAACTCACCGCATAGAGATCGCCGTGACAACAAGTTGCGTTGTTCCCCAAACCGGAGAAAAGTTCCTCGAACGCTTGATGATCAACAAGCTCCCAGGAGAGGTGATCATTCACCACTTTGACCCAGAGGTCTGCAGCAGTAGACTAAATACGAGGAGTATTACCCTCGTAGGATCAAGACTTATCATAAGTTAGATTCACCCACTATCGGGTATCGTCGTGTACGATCACCTAGCGACATCAACCATTCTTTCTTGCAAAGGAGGTGGTACGATGTGATTACTAGATGTAGGGCATTCTCACCTGACCTCCGAGCAACTCACTAATCGCCGCGGTTTCGACCAGGGAACATATAGAAGTTTGATGAGTCTCAGAATCCCATCGAGTTTCTCCAAATCTATATGATCGCTATCCGAGCAGCAGGGAGGAGAGCGTGTCATGGCGAATTACCTTCCGACTGTGTTTGAAGGGTCCGCTCGATCGTGGTTGTTAAACCAATCACTCGAGTCGATCTACTCGTGGCAACACCTATGTGACCTTCTCTTGGCTAACTTCCAGGGTACCTAAAATCGCCCTTAGAAAAGAGGACGACCTGCACAGGATAAGACAAAACGACCACAAGACCTTACGCCAATTCATCAGGTGTTTCAGTCATCTGTTATCAGAGCCTTCAAGTAGGGAGTCTGTAGCAAAAGAATTACAAAAGACATCGCTTTGAATCCTCCGGCTATTGTTGCTGAACTCTTCGAGATGGTTGATCGAAATGTGACTGTTGCTGAAGCAGCCGAGTGGAACAAAACCATCGATCGAGATGACAAGCATCCTCAAAAGACAGGCAAAAGTATCAAGAAGAAGGACAAAAAGGCCAATAAATCCAAGAACAAGGCGAAGGGCCAAAAACCTCAAACCAATAGTTCTAAGGAGGTCTTGGCCATAAGCAACAAGGAGCCACGAAGTTCCAAGCAATACTCCAATTGAGGCAAAGGTAAGCGCCCCGAGCGAAAGAACGACGAGCCTAGGTAGTGTCCTTTCCATAAAAAGGAAGGACATGACCTTCGCATTTGCTAAGTTTTCCAACGAAAACTTGAGGACTACTACAACGGCAAAGGACCACTTCATACCCTCGAGGAGGTAGGGCAAGCGAGCGGTCGTACGTAGTCAGACAACAACGAGGAGATGCCATTCCATGATCCTGAGCATACCATCTCTTTCGAGAAGAGTGATTGCCCAATCCCTTCAACCCGACCAGGTCAATATCCGATCGTGGTCGAACCCACCATCAACAACTGCCGAGTAAATCGAGTATTGGTTGATGGTGGCAGCTCGTTAAACATTTTGTTTACGAGTACCCTGGACAAGAGATGCAAGTACCTAGGACCAAGGTAAGACCGGTACGATACTCCTTTCATGGTATTGTACTAGGGTCTTCGGCTAAACCTATTGGCCAAGTTTCTCTTCCTTTAACATTTGGTTCTCCAAGTAATTCCAGGACAGAGAAGATCTCATTTGATGTGGTCGATTTTGATACGGCATAAAACGCCATACTCAGACGACCAGCTTTGGCAAAATTCTTAATGGCTACTCATTATGGGTATCAATGTCTTAAGATGCTAGGTCCTAAAGGAGTAATCACAATTCACTGTGATAAGAAGATGGCACATACGTGTGACCGTTGATCCCTCGAGCTGGTTGGTCAGATACCACCTCGAGAAGAAAACAACAGGCAGCCTTCGGCCAAGCAATCAAAGTCTAAAGCTGCACCTGAGCCAAACGACCAGGTCAAAGAGGTTCCTTTGGATCCAGAGGAACCCTCGAAGACCATTTGCATCGGGGATACTTCCGAGCTCAAATAGGAAGACGCCATCATCACTTTCCTCTGAGCAAACACAAATATCTTCGCGTGGCAAGCATCCAACATGCCCGAAGTCCCCAGGGAAGTGATCGAGCACAGGAAAGCTTTACGGCCTGACAAAGTACCCGTAAAACAAAAATTACTGAGATTTTCCCCTGATCGACAAGATGCTATAAGGTCAGAATTGGATAAGCTACTTAAAGTAGGCTTTATAAGAGAAGTCGACCACCCAGAGTGGTTGGCCAACCCTGTAATGGTTAGGAAGTCTAATGGCAAGTGGCAAATGTGTGTAGACTTCACTGATCTTAATAAAACTTGTCCAAAAGATGATTTCCCTTTACCTCATATCGATCAGTTGGTTGATTCTACTACTGGTTGTGAAACATTAAGTTTTTTAGATGCATATTCTGGCTACTATCAGATTAATATGTGTCTATAAGATGAAGAGAAGACCCCATTTATCACTCCATTTGGAATATTTTGTTATGTCAAAATATCATTTGGACTAAAAAAATGATGGCGCTTCTTTTCAAAGCTTGATGCAATCGACTTTTTCACCTCAACTAGGCTGAAATTTGGAAGCCTATGTTGACGATCTTGTCATAAAAAGCATCAAGCGACTTAATCATGTTTCCGACCTGCAAGAAACATTCGACAAACTCAGAAAACACTGCCTGAAACTCAGTCCTAAGAAGTGTGTGTTCAGAGTCTCTTCAGGAAAATTGCTTGGATTTCTTATCTCTGCACGAGGAATCAAAGCAAATCCCGAAAAGATAAAGGCCATTGTGCATATGCGCCCTCCGACCACGAAGAAAGAAGTCCAGAAACACAGGGTGCATGACAGCTTTAAGTCGTTTCATCGCACGACTAGGAGAAAAAGGATTACCTTTCTTCAAACTTCTAAGGAAGCACGAGGGTTTCGAGTGGTCGAAAGAGGCTAACGCAGCCTTTGAGGATGTCAAGAGGTATCTTACGAGTGCTCCTATTTTGGTTTCTCTAAAACCAGAAGAGATGCTCTTAATTTATCTAGTTGCCACGCCACAGGCAGTGAGCGCTGTATTGGTCGTAGAATATGCAAACGTCCAACGACCAGTTTACTACATAAGTAAAGTTTTGTACGGGCCTAAGGAGCGTTACCTCAGGTCTAAAAACTTCTATATGCCCTCCTCATGTCTTCGAGGAAACTGCGGCATTATTTTCAGGCACACAAGATAATTGTGTCGTCTGAGTTTCCCTTAGGAGTGGTCCTCCAGAACTGGGAAGCAGCGGGACGCATGGCAAAATGGCCAGTAGAACTTGGGGAGTTTGACCTCTATTTCGTGTCTTGAACGGCTATTAAATCCCAAATCTTGGCAGACTTTATCGCCGAATGGACAAATCCTGAGCCTGTTCAGGATCCCCAGTACGATACCCACAACCAGTGGATGATGTACTTTGACGGTTCACTTACTTTAAGTGGCTCGGGGGCTAGGGTGGTCCTGGAATCTCCTACTAGATAGACCATAAAGTATGTCATTCAATTAAACTTTCAGGCCACTAACAACGTGGCAAAATATGAAGATTTGTTGGCTGGCGTACGAGCTGCGAAAGCACTCGTGATTCGACGACTACTCGTGAGAGGAGACTCTCAACTAGTCATGAATCAGGTCGGAAAAGAGTACCAGTACTCTATTCCAACCATGTCTCAGTACTTATCGAAGGTTCGAAAGCTTGAAAAGCATTTTTTCGATTTCGAGGTACAATTTATCCCTCGAAAGGATAATTTCCTCGCAAACCAGCTTGCTCGAATAGCTTCTTCCCGATCACAAGTACCAAAAGGAGTCTTCCTGGAGCAACTCCAGAAGCCGTCTCTGGTCGAAACACCAGAGACAACTCCTATTGAGACAACCTCTCTAGAGTATGAAGATACCTAGATGAATCCCATCTACAAGTATCTTTAGGCGGGTACCATACCCGACGATGATCTCGAGGCAGATCACTTATCCCGAAAGGCCAAAATGTTTACTTTGGTCGACGGAGTCCTCTATAAACGAGGCACTCAAAGGGTACTCATGCGATGCATATCGCAGAGAGAAGGACTAAACCTCCTTCACGACATACACGGGGGCATCTGTGGAACTCATGCTTCTTACAGAACGCTGGTCAGAAAGGCCTTTTGACAAGGTTTCTACTGGCCAACAGCTATCTATGATGCCAAAGAGTTGGTTAAGAAATGTGTACAATGCCAGTTTCGTAGCAGGCAAATACACCAACCGGCTCAGGCATTACAAACAATTCCTCTATCTTGGTCTTTTGTGACCTGGGGTCTCGATATCCTATGACCGTTTCCAAAAGCTCCAGGTGGCTTCGAGTTCCTCTTTGTGGCTATTGATACGTTCACAAAGTGGATCAAAGCCAAACCTGTGACTGGGGTAACAACGGAAGTAGCAAAACAGTTCATGATGAGAAGCGTGATTACTCGATTTGGGGTCCCAAGTCGAATAATAACAGATAATGGTAAGCAATTTTCGAGCGCAATTCCAAGAATTTTGCGACGAGTTGGGTACCAAACTGTGCTACGCCTCTATTGCCCATCCCCAAAGCAATGGGACAGTTGAAAGAGCGAATGTCCAAATAATGCAGGGAATTAAGACTTGAGTCTTCGCCTAGCTTGTTAAGTGCTCGGGGGCTTGGGTACAAGAATTACCCTCAGTATTATGGGCAGTTCATATGACTGCTAGTCGGGCTACAGGTGAAACACCTTTTTACCTTGTTTTCGGTGCTGAAACCATGCTTCCACCAGAACTAAAGATCAGGTCTACAAGGGTCGAGAGTTTCAACGACTCAGTCCAAGAACAACTTCGAGCGGATGACATCAACCTCTTCGAAGAAAAGAGAAATCAAGCTTTAATCCGTTCAGTAGTCTACCAACAAGCCCTGCACAAATACTACGATCATAAAGTCCAACGTCGCAGCCTTGCTGTAGGTGACTTGTTATTGAGGAAAATTCAATCCCAGTCTAATCGGAACAAGCTTTCCCCCAAGTCGGAAGGTCCTTACACAGTGGTCGAAGTTATGCGATCAAGTTCGGTATGACTAGCAATGGAAGACGGCCGAATTCTCTCCAACTTTTGGAACATCGACCAGTTACGCAAATTCTACGTGTAACTGACCAACCCTATAATAAAGCATCAGGTTTTTTCTATCTTTATTGTCTTACATTGAGTACCGCTTTGACAAATTTTTTTGACCATCCCCTGGTCGTAGGTCCTCCTACGACCAGTTCCTAGTCGTAAGTTTTTCTACGACAATACACTGGTCATAAGTCATTCTACTACCAGTACCCAGTTTATCTTTACACTGGTCGAAAGGATGGTAACATCACCTAGTCGAAGCCTATCCTCTCTGCACGTGGTCCCGCGCACTAGACGGAACTTCCTAGTGTCGACTCGTTCCTCCCTTTTTGCTGCCAACACAAAGAGCTTGGGTTTAAAACACATGGTCGAAATAATATCACGCTGACTCTTAGTACCTTAGTTTATTTCTTCATTCATTTTGAAAAATACTCAAGCAGCGTATACTTTTGTAATTTGCTCGACTACTTTCGGTAAACTCATTTCATTTCAACTGGTCGGAGGAATATACAACACCTAGTCGAAGTCTTTCCTCTCTACATGTGGTCATGCCCACTAGAAGGATCTTCCTAGCGTCATCCTATTTCTAACTCTTGCTACCAGAGCGAACTTACCGAGTGCACTGGAATAAGTCGAACGAATTTTTTAGGTACTCCAGACGTTGTCTAACTCAAGTTGACCGTTCTAGATTTGATTAATCTGGTCGGAGATGGTAACATCACCTAGTTAAAGTCTTTCCTCTATGCACGTGGTCCTACCCACTAGAAGGACCTTCCTAGTGTCGACTTGTTCCTACTCTTTCAACCAATGCTTGATAATCGTGATCGAAAAACTATAAGTTAGCTAAACCTATCTCTTTTTAAAAGAAAACACATTTCACACTATTTACTTAGTTTATCTAAATAAACTAAGCAAATAGTTGGGGCTAGGATAAAGTTATTAACTTGACTTCAATTCTTAGTCTTACATTCTTTTTCCATTCATTATCTTATGAGTTACTAACTACTCAACAAGATGATTTTCAGGAAGAAGGAAGGATTATATATATCACTATGGATATCATGGGGATATGCCCATGATTTTAGGATGATGAAACAATTGGCAATGTGGCTTTTGGTTTGAAGTTTCACGTGTTTTCGACAAAGTTTGATTACATCGGTCGTGGCGATCGGCCGGCTTTTATCTTGAATGTTGATATAAGTGGTGAATTGATTTTGGGATAGGTCATATCCATATTTGTTAATGCATATGTGTTGCATATTGCATGTTTTGGCTAACGTGGGTCAAGTTGTGAAGAACTTGTTCCGGATTCGTGTTTGCTTGTCTATTCTTTGTCTTGGCTTGCGTGTCAATGACGGTCAACGGCGAGGAGGATCGGGACTAAGCTTGGAGAGCCGAGGTCGAACGATCATGGATGCTTTGGGTGAGTCAAGTGACTCAAGCATGGCGCAGAATGGACAAGGATGATCGAATCAGGCGGTTCGGTCTGTTGGTTGGATCAAGCGGCGGGAGTCGTTACAAGTGCTCGGTGGTGCGGTGGAATCCGGACGGGAGACTTGGCGACATGGGCTGTTGATCAACCTACACGTGGCGAAGCAGGCGATTGCTTCATGATCTGTGGACTCGGTCTTTGGAAAAGATCGAGAAGGGGTATTTTGGTAATTTTACCAAATACCATCTTGGTGACCTTTTGGCTAAACCACGGCGCGGGACGGCGTAAAGGAAGTGGTTCAAGTCAAGAGAATTGAAGATGGCGCTTTGAGATGCGTGCGTGTGTGTTCCGTTGATGTTGGGCCTTAACGGAAGCCCATTTGGTTTTTAGGGTTAGGGCTGCCCTATAAAAGGAACAATTGATGGGCTTTTAGGGTTGGCTGCTGAAGAAAAAAAAACAGTCGGGCGTTTTTGAGCCAAGGGTGGCGGCGCCCTGGAGGGATAGCTAAAAAATTGAGGAGCTAGGCGGCGGCCTGTAGCGCTGATAGGAAAATCTGAGTGGCCACTGAGGGTTTGGGTGCCTGGAGTTCACCTGTAGGCGTGCGCGTGTAGCTCCTGTGAAGAAACCTCTTGGTGGCAGCTGTCCCCAGGTAGAGAAAGATGAAGCTGTCGGCGAAGCATTCGCCAATTCGTGTGAATTGATTGCCTACAGGCGGCAGATGTATTGGTAGCGTTTTTTTTTTGCTTCATGCTTTTGAGAAAAGCGCTTGGCTATTTCTTTGAGTTGACTCAAGATCTGGTAGAAATGTGCTGCGGGCAAAAAGAAGAAAACGAAGCCTGGGCGGCGGCAGCCCGTTTCCCTGAAAAATCCTGTGCTCGGCAGAAAAAGTTTTTCTTTGCTTGTTGGCTCATCCTATGCTGTGCGTGTGTAGCGCTCGTGAAATCGAGCTTGTGACGGCGGCTTTGTGTTACGCAAAAAATCGGCGCCAGTATGCTTGCTAGGTTCTGCAAAAATCTAAATCTACGGCGGCAGTGTGCTTTTTCATTTAGTTTTTGCTCTGCTGCGTTTCCTTTAGCTTCAGTTTTTTGCTGGTTCTTTGCATGTGGGGCGCCGGGATGAGCTTCCGAAGAATCCAGAGATTTGGCGCTGCCCAGTCCTCCTGGAGAATAGAGCGCCCAGTAAATTAGTTGTTGTGGCGGCTATAAGATCCAGCTGTTTGCATGTCCTTTGGTTTGTAGATCACACAACTTTTGCATTAAGTGTTGATTTATTTTATTGCCTTGGCTTTCCTTCTTTGATGAGACTGAAGATCTTTTTAATTGCTACTGAGACTGAAACAGAGTTCAGTTTTGCTGTGTTGAAGGACGGCCGGCGGCCTGTGTTTTGTTTCTTGCGGCTAGATCTTTTCATTCCTTGGCTTGCCATCAATGATTCAATTTGCTGATCGGCGTTGTGCACATGCAGAAACCAGGTCCCTGGGCTGGATCCAGCCTTGACCGAATCTGTTCCCATCAGTGTTGCGACCGAGGCCTGTGTTTAATTGTCAAGGAACTTGAGATTTTTATTTGATTTGTTTACTGCTACTGTTTCCTTGTGCTGCGCCCATTAGAGTTTTTGAGCGGCGGCCTCTGGCCTATGGAGAAAAGCCGAGCGTTGTTTTTAGCTTTGACTGCTATCTCTTTATGGGTGTTTGTCGACTGGATTGGTGTGGTTAATCCTGAGCGTGGCGGCAGCTTATTGTTCATCCATTAATTGGTGTGCAACTTATGTTAAGTGGCACTAGAATGGCTTTTGAGCGTATGCATGTATCTTGATCTTTGCCGATTCTAGTTGCTACGAGTGGAAGGCTTAAGGATTTCCATCCATCATTGATGTGACTAAACTTTTGTTTATTATTCTTTGTGACCTAATCTGCTTAGTCTTTTTATTAGCTTGGGCTATCATCTTGATTGGACCGATCTCTGCTTGTTGTGGGTGTGCGTGCGGTCTTGAGATGTTTGTAGTCTTGAGCTTGGGTTTGATCGGACTCAACACAGGATCCGCTGTGCTCAGATCTGATCTTCATAGCTTTTATAGCTATTGGAGTGAAAGTAGTGTTGAGTTCGATCGAGGTGAAAAATAGAGAAAGCGTCTATTCACCCCCCCTCCCCTCTAGTCGCCTTTCCGGTCCTACAATTGGTATCAGAGCCAAGTTTGCTCTTTTGTGATCTTAACTGATCTTTGAGCATGGCGACAGATATGAGAACTTGTGAGCGCTTCCTTGCATCTTGTCGTGGTTCTTTTACCAATGGTATTGGCCGTAACAAAATATTTGAATGTATGATAAGTCTAATGGCGATGGAGGAGGAAGTCTCCTATGATATCTGTGGCAAATCTTTTTGTTTTGATTGTCCTAGTTTCAGGGATGAGTCACTTTTAGAGCCCGAGGAGAAGAAGCCCAGTGGCATATGCACAGCAGCTTTTGAGGATGAACATGATGGAGAGGATTTTGATGATGAGCCTTTTGATGATAGTGATGACTCTTATGAGGACGATCCCCTACTCAAGCTAAGCAAGGTGAGCAAAGAAAAACTCATTGATGGCTTGATTTCATATGAATACAAATTACATGCTCTTAGAAAGAAAATGGAATTGCTAAAAAGTGAAAAGAATGATTTGTCTCATGAGCTCTTTGAATTGAAAACTTCCATGAATGCTTATGATTCATTACTTATAGACATGGAGAACCTGAATAACTCTCTTGCATGCCTAAAATCTGAAAATGAATCATTAAAATTAAATGCTTCTATGCCATGTGATTCTTGTATTGCCTTACATCATGAGCTTGACAATGCTAAGTTAGAAATAGGCAATCTTAGATCTGTGGCTAGAAATGATTGTGATTCTTGTGTAGGTATGCTTGCTGAAATTGAGAAGCTTAAATTGACTAATTCCATGCATCTTGAGCAATTAGAAAATGCTAGAGCTGAGATTATTGAAATTGAAGCTAGGCCTTGTAGCATGTGCTTTGAACATGAAAAATTGCTTAAGGATGGTTTAGTCTTTTGCAAGAATTGTGCTTGTTTAGAAACTGAAATTGATGCTTTGAACTGCATGCTTAATTCGAAAGCATCATTAATTTCTTGCACATCTTGCATTTCATTGAAGAGCGAGGTTGAGTCTTTGCGCGATGATATGAGCGCCAAATCTTGTGACTCTTGTATTTGTCTTCACTCCGAAATTGATGTTCTTAAGATTTCTCTTGTTTCTTTGCATTCGGAGTTGGAGTCTTTTTGTGCTAAACGTGAGTCACTTGATGTTGGTTTTTGTGACATTGCTTTGGATAGCTCTTCTTTGGTGAGTTCGACTCTTTCGGACTCTTCTTGTGTTGTCCAACGGATTTCAAAAGACAAATGTGCTTCTTTCTCGAATGGTACTAAATCTTCAAAAGAGAAGTACCATTGCACATTTTGTAAGAAGAATGGACACACTCTTGGGTTTTGCTTTCGCCGTTTGAAACATGAGCGTCGAGTGCGTCGTCGTACCTCTAGGAACACACATAGCCTTTCTCATGGCATGTGTGGATCTAGTGTCGATATGAGGACGAGTCATGATGCTAGTTCTTCCAGGATTTCTTCTTTGAGCCATAATAGTGCTTCGTCCTCTCGGACCGTGTCTACTAGTAGACCTTTACACCATTGCTCATTTTGTGGGAAGAATGGACATCATGTGGATTTTTGTTTCCGGCGTGCAAAACAGATGCGTCGAGCTCATGCTTCTAAGTCTCCTAGTGGGCATAGTCTTTCTCATGACATGCACACTAAAGAGCCAAGCACGAAGACTCGCTTTGTTGATGGCTTCTTTGACACCTTTTCTAGTGGTGTCGGACAGCACCGTGGACATGGTTTGCATAGTTTTGGTTCTGGTCCACGAGCTGCCCCGAGGCAGGATTTCCGCCGTTGTCCAAGAGGTGGACCCCGTTTTGTTCATCGAGGTACACACCCATGGCGAGATTGTGTGAGTTCTTTTGATGCTTCTGTTGGTTCTCATATTGGTGCTTTCATGCAAGGCCATCGCCGCTTTTCTAGAGATGGACCTCGTTTTCTTCATCGAGCTGTCCACTCGCGGCGTGCCTCCAAGGATGAGATTGGATCTTCCTGCATGGACCATCATTTGCATCATGCTAACTCACATAATATTTCGACTGCCTCTGGTGGTGGTGTGTCCAAGGTTTGGGTTCCCAAGCATTTGCTCTCTAACCCTTCGGGACCCAAGACTCGGACACCTTGCCTTTCTCATGTGTAGGTACCAAGAACGCGGGTTGGAGAACATGGACTTAAAGGATTCTGATCTTTTGCTTCATTACTTGATCGAGACACTTGATGGTTCTCCACCTCAACGATGGCCTCCAAGAGGCATGTGCTTTCATGATTGGTGCTCTCACATGTCTGGTGAGCTATCTTATACCTTCATGTATTTACTTTCATGATTATTCATTCTTGGCATGTTGTGCTTGTTTTGTGCTCACCTGTACCATATTGGCATGTTTTTCTCTTATGATATCTGTCATCATGCCTTTTCCTTTACCTTGCTTGTATGTCCATGAATCTCATTGTTGTTCATTATTTCCATGGTTATGTGAGCTTTGTTTTGTCATCAAGAGGTTGTACTGATTTGATACAGTTATCATCTTGCTCTTGTTGATTTTTGTCTTATGTATCCACTTGTTCACTTAATATCCATGTTAGCATTCATTATTCATGATTTGTTCTAAAATGCTTTATGCTTACATGGTTATTGTGCTTTACTGTTAATTGTGGATGCATGAGCCTCACCATAGCTTTCACTAGCATGCTTTACTTTCGACTGTATATATGATGAGTGATATGCTATGTGCTTGTTTGCTTGCTCCTATGCCTTATTGTTGATTAAGGATAGTTTGAGCTTTGTCATGTCTTGGATAGCATGTGTTGCAATTGTCTTGTCTATCTTCATGCTCATGTCTTGAATTGTTGATTATATGCTTTTATGAGTTTTGGATCATTTGCTGCTATCCATGCTTGTCATGTGTCTTGGTACTGTTTCTTCAGATAATGTCTCACTAACCCAGTAACAAGGCATAGACTTTTTCTGTCTCTTTGGTGTAGTCTTTCAGCTGAGAAGAAGAACATGTGGTCCAACAAGTGTTATCACCTCAAGCTGTTGGTTCTTCTTCATTTGTGCCTTCAATGATGACTATCACTTCTGGAGATGAAGGAATTTGAGATGAGGATGATGGGTGGCGTAACTACCTTCTCGGAGCTTCAAGGATTGTATCTTCATCTATCATGACTACATCTCACTTTGCCAAGCGATGGGACTCGTGTTCGAGCTTCTATACCCTACATTTGTGTATGGTATCCCTAGTCTACCTTGCATTGCATCCGGTTAAGTGTCGGTGTTGGGTTTGTTGGGTTCGGGGTAGATAGGAGGCTCTGTTCTATGCGTGTCTTTTCTAGGCACTCTTCTTATCCCATGATTTGCTAGGATGCATTCTCCTCACTGACCTAGGTCGAGCTTGTCTCCCAATCACTAGTGTTAGCGAGTTTTTGAGTTGCTGTAAACTTTTTAGTGTTGGTGTTTCGCTCCCTAGCTTTTTGAGTTGCTGTCCCTAGAGATCTTGTGGTGTTTGAAGTCTTTGTGCTAGTCTTTGTGGAGTCCAAGGCTTTTTGGCAGATCTCCCCTCAAAGTTTTTTAGACCCAACAAGGTTTGCCACCTTAAGAAGCAAGTTAGGGATAATTTATCCCTATGGGTTGGTTTGAGGGGGAGTTGGTTCTTTTCGGAACTTTCTTAGTTCTTTTGTGAACCTTTTAGGCTTTTAAGTCTTTTGTGCATCTCATTGTATCATATTGCATACAAATGAAAAATCCAAAAAGATGCATTGTTATATAAGCTTTACTGCTTCTTTCTTTTAATTGATGAAGCTTTGCTTATTACCCTATTGAGCTTTAGTATTTCAATTCTTGCTCAAGATCCTGTTTAGCTCTTTGACTTGCTAGAATTATCATGCTTTCACATGTGCAGCAATGTCTTTGCTATATGGGCTAGAACTGTTAATTAACTTGAACTGAGAATTGCAATATGTGGATCTTTTAGCTAGTTGCACAATTAGTGATCCTTTTGTGACATTGGCCCTGTCAAAATTGCTTTGTTAGCTCTGGAATCTAGTATTGAACATCTTTGAGCTTTCAGTTCATTAAAGAATCTAAAACAGCCCTTGTGCAAAATGAAAAATGATCTCTTTTGTGCGAAAAAACTGATCTCACCAATTCTTTCTCATGAGACGGCTTGCCATTGTACTAGGCATGAACTCAGGGGGAGTTTTGGATGACCTAGACCACTCTTTTAAGCTTTTGTTGCTTGGGATGGTCGTAGTGAGGCTTGAGATCTAGCACATGGCTAAAAATGAATTGTCAAAATTGGTTGAAGCTTAGGAAGAGATTGTGGATGGCTCCTAGTCCAGGATCTTCTTTACTAAGATAGACCTTTTATCAACTTGAATATTCTTTGCAAATGAAAAATAGTTGAAAATTGGGCTTTTGACAAAAACTTGAGCTAAATGATTCATTTCAGAACTTTTTGTCTCTAAGATGGTCTTTGCTAGCTTCTGGATCTCACAATGACATTCTGATATGGCCATTATCACTTTAGGATAACTGTTGTTGAACTTGCTAATTTTGATGCATTGCTTAATTTAATCCAACAACTTGTGATATATTGAGCTCATTAGCCTAGCTTTGCTATATATGTCTTAACATGATCTTGCTAGTTTTGTCAGGCTTGTTGTATCTTGAGTAATGGTAGAAATGCTAGCCTATTCAATTGAGTAATCTCCAAAGCTTCTTTTACCTAAAAATTGAAAAATCAAAACAAAAATGAAGCCACCCCATTGCATTTCATGCATGCTCTTTCTTTTGCTTCTTCCTTGTTTGTGCATTTGTCATCTCTGGATGAGAGAAAGTGATGATTCCTTGATGAATCGATTGTCAAAGGGGGAGAAGATATAGCGAAAATGTAATGTTAATAAAAAGCTTTTTGGTTATGGGGGAGAAGTTTTGTAAGGAGGAGAAATAGAGAAATTGAAAATGATGATCATAGTGAGGGGGAGCATTCATATTGCATTCTTTTGGACTTGAATTGCAATTCTTGAAGACTCACAATGATCTAAGGTCAAATAGAACAATTGTTCTTTCACATGGACCTTAAGTGAGATTTTTGTCGATTCTCTGGAATTGGAAGCTTTCTTGCTTTCTTTTGTTGTATCTCACTTGCCCGTGCTATTCTGGAGCCAGCTTGGTCATTTCCTTTGCTTTTTCTTGCATTTGGACCAAGTTGTGCCTTTGTGTGAAAACTGTGAGTATTTTACTTTTCAAACCACAAACTTACATTTTCTGAGAGATTGCCAATGTGTTCATCAAGGGGGAGATTGTGGATATCATGGGGATATGCCCATGATTTTAGGATGATGAAACAATTGGCAATGTGGCTTTTGGTTTGAAATTTCACGCGTTTTCAACAAAGTTTCAATTCTGTCGGTCGTGACGGTCGGCCAAGCTTTTTGTCTTGAATGTTGATATAAGTGGTGAATTGATTTTGGGATAGGTCATATCCATATTTGTTAATGCATATGTGTTGCATATAGCATGTTTTGGCTAACGTGGGTCAAGTTGTGAAGAACTTGTTCCGGATTCGTGTTTGCTTGTCTATTCTTTGTCGCGGTGGCTTGCGAGTCAATGACGGTCAGCGGCGAGGAGGATCGGGACTAAGCTTGGAGAGCCGAGGTCGGAAACGATCATGGATGCCGGGTGAGGTCAAGTGACTCAAGCATGGCGCAGAATGGACAAGGATGACCGAACGGGCGGTTCGGTGCGACTGGTTGGATCAAGCGGCGTGGGAGTCGTTGCAAGTGCTCAGTGGTGCCGGTGGAATCCGGACGGGAGAGACTTGACGACATGGAGCCGTTGATCAACCTACACGTGGCGAAGCAGGCGATTGCTTCATGATCTGTGGACTCGGTCTTTGGAAAAGATCGAGAAGGGGTATTTTGGTAATTTTACCAAATACCATCTTGGTGACCTTTTGGCTAAACCACGGCGCGGGACGGCGTAAAGGAAGTGGTTCAAGTCAAGAGAATTGAAGACGGTGCTTTGAGATGCGTGCGTGTGTGTTCCGTTGATGTTGGGCCTTAACGGAAGCCCATTTGGTTTTTAGGGTTAGGGCAGCCCTATAAAAGGAACAATTGATGGGCTTTTAGGGTTAGGCTGCTGAAGAAGAAAAAAAACAGCCGGGCGTTTTTGAGCCAAGGGTGGCGGCGCCCTAGAGGGATAGCTAAAAAATTGAGGAGCTAGGCGGCGGCCTGTAGTGCTGATAGGAAAATCTGAGTGGCCGCTGAGGGTTTGGGTGCCTGGAGTTCACCTGTAGGCGTGTGCGTGTAGCTCCTGTGAAGAAACCTCTTGGCGGCAGCTGTCCCCAGGTAGAGAAAGATGAAGCTGTCGGCGGAGCATTCGCCAGTTCGTGTGAATTGATTGCCCTTGGGCAGCAGATGTATTGGTAGCGTTTTTTTTTTGCTTCATGCTTTTGAGAAAAGCGCTTGGCTATTTCTTTGAGTTGACTCAAGATCTGGTAGAAATGTGCTGCGGGCAAAAAGAAGAAAACGAAGCCTGGGCGGCGGCAGCCCGTTTTCCCTGAAAAATCCTGTGCTCGGCAGAAAAAGTTTTTCTTTGCTTGTTGGCTCATCCTGTGCTGTGCGTGTGTAGCGCTCGTGAAATCGAGCTTGTGACGGCGGCCTGTGTTCTGCAAAAACCGGCGCCCAGGGCGGCTTGCTAGGTTCTGCAAAAATCTAAATCTACGGCGGCAGTGTGCTTTTTCATTTAGTTTTTGCTCTACTGCGTTTCCTTTAGCTTCAGTTTTTTGCTGGTTCTTTGCATGTGGGGCGCCGGGATGAGCTTACGAAGAATCCAGAGATTTGGCGCCTTGATCCTCTGGAGAATAGAGCGCCCAGTAAATTAGTTGTTGTGGCGGCTATAAGATCCAGCTGTTTGCATGTCCTTTGGTTTGTAGATCACACAACTTTTGCATTAAGTGTTGATTTATTTTATTGCCTTGGCTTTCCTTCTTTGATGAGACTGAAGATCTTTTAATTGCTCTTGAGACCAAAAGCGAGTTCGCTTTTGTTTGTGTTGAAGGGCGGCGGCGGCTTTGTGTTTTGTTTCTTGCGGCTAGATCTTTTCATTCCTTGGCTTGCCATCAATGATTCAATTTGCTGATCGGCGCTGTGCACACGCAGAAACCAGGTCCCTGGGCTGGATCCAGCCTTGACCGAATTTGTTCCCATCAGTGTTGCGACCGAGGCCTGTGTTTAATTGTCAAGGAACTTGAGATTTTTATTTGATTTGTTTATCGCTCTCGCTTTCCTTGTCTTTGCGCCCATTAGAGTTTTTGAGCGCGCCTCGGCTGTGGAGAAAAGCCGGCGTTGTTTTTAGCTTTGATTCTTTGTCTCTTTATGGGTGTTTGTCATTCGGATTGGTGTTGTTAATCTGGCGTGGCGGCAGACTTATTGTTCATCCATTAATTGGTGTGCAACTTATGTTAAGTGGCACTAGAATGGCTTTTGAGCGTAGTGCATGTATCTTGATCTTTGCGATTCTAGTTGCTACGAGGAAGGCTTAAGGATTTCCATCCATCATTGATGTGACTAAACTTTTGTTTATTATTCTTGTGATCGAATCTGTTTAGTCTTTTTATTAGCTTGGGCTATCATCTTGATTGGACTGAATCTCTGTTTGCTGTGGGTGTGCGTGCGGTCTTGAGATGTCTGTAGTCTTGAGCTTCGGGGTTTGATCAGACTCAACACAGGATCCGTTGTGCATGTATACAGATCTTCATAGCTTTTATAGCTATTGGAGTGAAAGTAGTGTTGAGTTCGATCGAGGTGAAAAATAGAGAAAGCGTCTATTCACCCCCCTCTAGTCGCCTTTCCGGTCCTACAATCACTAACAAAAATTTGTCTTTACAGGTTTCAACTATAAACTATTCTGCTGAAGGAGACCCTATTTGCATCTCCTCCATGACTTCCTTGCTGATCGACTACATATCTTCTATCAACCGCTTCGCTTCTGCTTCAGAGCAATGGAAGTCGGTTCTGACATGTTGCGGATTAAGATTGGGATCTTGTAACATCTCAAAGTTCTGTTACCAAAATAAAAATAAATAAAGTTATTATTTTGTTGGATTTTCTTAAATTTGAAGGAGTTTTATTGCTTTATTTGAATTTCTGAAGTTTTAAAAGTCAAAAATAAAATTTATTAAAGTTTTTGAAGTTTTATTTGAGTTAAAGTTGAAAAATAAAGATTTAATTAATTTTTGGAATTTTCGAGAATTTTAAAAGCTTTTCCCTAATTGTTTTAAAGACAAAACAAATTTATTTGCAAAAACTATTACCAAA
Source organism: Phyllostachys edulis (assembly GCA_036346405.1). Lineage (NCBI taxonomy): Eukaryota > Viridiplantae > Streptophyta > Magnoliopsida > Poales > Poaceae > Phyllostachys > Phyllostachys edulis. The sequence continues at coordinate 20,205,612 of CM070555.1, read as the reverse complement.
GTTAAGTTGGAATTATTTTATTTAAGTCCAAAATGTCATAGAGAATTTCTGTGAATTTTCTCATGATTTTTTGATTTTATTTGCTATTTTCTAAAGCCAAAATGATTTAGTTGAATTATTTTAATTGGTAAATCAATTTAAATTCGGAGGGCCGAATTTCAGCCCATCTCTCCTTTACCACGCATTCGGCCCATTTGGCCCGCCTCAACCCCGCGCCCCTCTTCCTATCCTCTCTGTCGCCGACTTGCGGGGCCCGCATGTTAGCCCCTCTCCCCGCTCACCGCGCCCTCTGTTTCTCTACCATATGGGGCTCGCAACGCCACATCACCCTTCGTTCTCCCCCTTTCTTCTCCGCGCGTTAGCGCCATTTCTTCCGCCATTAGTGCATGCGGGAAGTTCCTTCGCCGCCACGATTTCCACCTCCCTTCCACGCGTGAATGCGCGCATTCAAACCCACGGTCGCCGACTCCCCCAATTCTGGCTTTCACCCCCCACTTTAGTGCGCGAAATCACCGGGCATCGCCACCGCCATTGCCGTCGAGCTCACCACACACTCGATCTCCGCCCTCACCCCTCCCCGGACCCTATAAAAGGGAGCACCGTGCGCCTCCTCCTCCTCATTCCGCGCCCATCATCCACTTCTCCCCTCCCCCTTCGTGCTCGCCGGATTTTGGAGTTGAACCGCAAAGCCCGAAGCTCCCTCCGCCGCCGAATTCCTCGCCGTAGACGCGTTTCGGCCGTCCCGACCACCCTATCATCTTCGCCACATCGCCGCCTAGGCCGTGTGCACCTCGCCGTCGCCGGTGACTCGCCAGATCGCCATCCATGCAGCAGCGCTCGCCGCCGCCGCCTTAAACCACCTCGCCGCGGCCACCGCGTCAAGCCCCAGCGCCACCGTGGTGAGCATCGTAATCCCCGCGCTCTTCTCTCTCCGTTGTGCCCCTCACCAGAGCTCGCTGCGGTGCGTAGCGTCGGCGAGCTCACGGCCGAGCTGCCGCCGGTTGTAGCTAACGTGGCACCGCCACGTGGCTGCCACGTCATCACCACCTCAGCCCTAAGCTGATGTGTCCGCCCACGTGTAGCTGAGGTGGCAATTATTTCGGCCGGAGAAATCAAATTCAACCGCTAATGTCAGCCAACGTCATAAAGCGAATTTTCTTTAGAAAATTAAATCCAGAAATTCCTTTTTAGGGTTTTCTTTAGGGTTTTAAACTTCCCGGGGTTCGTTCTCCTTCATACGAACTCTGATTTCATCGTTTCAAATTTTTGAATTCATATAAATTCAAGATCTAGCTAACTAAACTAAAATTATTTAATTTGGAGTTCATTTGAATCTTCATTTGAATTTTATTTGAATTTGGCTTATTTTCACAGATAGAATTGATTTACTTTGAGAGTCAAATTCGGCGCGTTTGAGAGAAACTAATCAAGCAAGGCAAGTTATACCTTTGATCATATTTGAGCCTATTATTTAAATTCATTTTTAAATTATTACTGCATGCTTATTTATATTCAGTAATTTAAATTTCTATTTTAAATTTATAGTTATGCCTAAAATCCTTTGTATGGCCAATATTGATATTGAACCAAACATATTGTCACCCTAGATAAAACCTAATTGATACGATAGTATGAACTAAGATCATTTGGAAAAATTATGCTTAGCGATGTTTAGACCCAAAAATGTTTGATTTGGAGAAATTCAGCCAAAAATCAAATGTTGTTTAAATTATATCCATGGCATTGGTGTGTTATGGAAGTTTATAAATGACTTTGAAAAATAAAATAAAATGATGGTTTATACTTGGGGCGAAATGGCTATTTGGATGGTGCATGTTGATGCACGGGCTCAACCTGGTCAAGGTTGAGGTCCAGGGGTTGTTTTGGAAGTCACCTAAGTTAGTTATGGACCCGCATCTGAGCGTTCCTTTGCTAAGCCACATCGTACTACCACATGTCCTAAAAATGGGGGAGGGGACCTGGCCAACTAATTTGCAATGTTCCACCGTGGTCGTTCCCTTCAGATGTGGTGGGTAGTCATGTTATGACCTACATTAGTCCCACCTGGCGCAAGAGGGGGCTCTATGAACCCAGCAGATTTCTATCCAAAGGGGGATGCGAAACCTTAGTGAGGAGAGACTGCGGTGGAATGGTGTTTTGTAAAGGCCTTGACACGTGCTCTAGACTGCTTACCTAAGGTTGTGAGTGGTGGTATCGACGGATGCCAAACAAACTAGAGAATTCATGTCATGTGGGTAAAGCTGTACAACCTCTGCAGAGTGTAAAACTATTTGAATAGCCGTGTCCACGGTCATGGACATGCTAGCAAAGCTACTCAAAGTTATACTTTGATTTTGTTTTCAAAAAACTGTGTCAAATGATTTTGGATTTCTATCCAAATGAGAATTGGACAGGAAGCCATGTGATAGGAGGGTATCCTTCACCATTCTGGTGTGAATGTTATCTGACTATAAAACTTGAGAATTTATCAAATGAATTTTAGTTATATAATAACTGCTTTGGAACTTAGTACAAGTATTTAAAGACAACATTGCTTTATGCAAATTTAACCAATAAGCCATCCTTTGTTACATCCATTCATGCATTAACTCTGTTATTGGGTGTAACTTGCGAGTACGGAAGTTGTGCTCATCCTTGCTTTATGCAAATAAATTTCAAAGAAGGACTTTACTACGGGTGTGGATCTCGACGACTAGGCCGCTACCCTAGTTGATTGCCTGTGGCAGATCAGCTAGACTCCACTACTTCTTCGTCTTCCACTGTGTTCTTTATTGTTGGCTTGTAAGCGTCTTTTGTAATAAACTCTGTTGATTATTATTAATATTGTGCGATTTATGGATGTTACCATATCTGTTTACTGTGTGAACTAGCTACTGATCATGAGACTAGTTCAGAAATACATAGAGGATTTGGGATGTTAATCCCGAGTCCGACAGAAGTGGTATCAGAGCCATATCAACTGTAGGTCGTGACCTAGTTAGAATGGCTGTTAAGTTGGAAAACTTCAAAACTTATGTTATAAACAAGAAAAGTAATTTGTTCTCTCCTCATCTTGGTCATCTATCCATAGCTTCTTCATAGCAATACTTTCTTACCTAATTATTTCTTCACCATTTTATAATGATAAATGGATCCTGACGAGGATCTAATAATCCTCATTTTATCTTTTATCTATAATTCTTATTATAAGTAAATATGATGTCATATGGTCCCTGGGTATTCCCCTTAATTTTATAAGGGAGAAGCCTACTAGGTGGTCGTAAGTTTTTCTATGACCACCCTCATAGTCGTAAGTCTTGCTACGACTACCTTATAGTCGTAAGTCTTGCTACGACTACCTTATAGTCGTAAGTTATTCTACGATCAGGTCAGCTACGACCACCTTATGATCAATAAAACCTACAGGCAAGTGAGTCCAATTGATTAAGGAATCCAAACAGTCAATATGCGCTGTTATAACACATAAGAGCCCATTATCTCTGACTAGTAACTGCCATGCGGCGTAAAGGAGTCACCAGCCCGATGATTACTACAAGCGTGCACCCGTTACTGGATTTGATGAGGCGTCTCTTCAGCAGGGGAAAACGGCTATTCCTTCACGACTATATAAAACCTTGATCGAGAAAGGCGAGGACCGCGATCAAGAGCTATCAGGGAGACATGCAGGATCATCTGTAATAGTCTTAGTTTTTCTTTTGATTGTTCAGAATACACTCAATACCATACACACATAGGAGTAGGGTTGTTATTCTCTCCGAGTTGGAACAAACCAGTACGGATACGATTCGTCAAACGTGTTTAGATAGGATCCGTCACGAGCACTATATAAGGAGATGCATGAGGCTATTGGGAGGCACGGGTGAACATAACAGATGAGACACACGAAAGTCGTGAGTTGAGTTGCTCTGCCGAAACCCTAGCCGCCATCTTCCTGAGAGCTCTACCGTGCGACTTGGTGCTAGCACACCGGCGTACGGTTGTTCCTTCCCTGGACGTGTGGATACTGTAGAGGCGCTACTGCGATTGCTATTGCGCTTGAGGATGATCCGCGATCTTCATAAGGAACTACAAAGGTCGATGGAGGAGACGATCGACCACGACCACCGCATCGACGTGCTTGACGTTGGACGAACGACTACGACCACTACATCGATGCGCTCTTCGTTGGACCAGGCTACTCCAACTCTTCTTCCGCTACTCTGCGCGTCTGGTAGTAACGATCTGTGATCATCTACTTGCTTGGCTTCCTAGTTACGTGGTAGAAAATTTTAATTTGTTGCTATCGTAGCCTACCCGTACCCCAACAAGTACATCGTCCACTGGTCGTGGGTATCGTACTAGGGATCCTGAACAGGTTCAGGATTTATCCATTCGGCAACAAAGTCAGCCAAGATCTGGGATTTAATGGTCATTCGGGACACGAAATGGAGATCGAACTCTCCAAGTTCTACTGACCATTTAGCCATGCGTCCCGCTGCTTCCCTGTTATGGAGGATCACTCATAAGGGAAACTCAGACAGCACAGTTATCTTGTGCAACTGAAAGTAACGTCGTAGTTTCCTTGAAGACGTGAAGAGAGCATAGAGAAGTTTTTGAACCTAAGGGTAACACTCCTTAGGTCCGTGTAAAACTTTACTTACGTAGTAAACTGGTCGTTGAACGTTTTCACGTTACGTGACTAATCTTCGCTCATTTGCTTGTGGCGTGGCGCACTAGATATATTCTGCGTCTCGTCTAGCTTCGGGGAAACCAAAATAGAAGCACTTGTAAGATACCTCTTGACATCCTCAAAAGGCAGCGTTTGCCTCTTTTGACCACTCGAAACCCTCGTGCTTCCTTAAAAGTGTGAAGAAAGACAATCCTTTTTCTCCCAGTCGTGCGATGAAATGACTTAAAGCCGTCATGAACCCCGTGAGTTTTTGGACTTCTTTCTTTGTGGTCGGAGCGCACATTTGTACAATGGCCTTTATCTTTCCGAGATTTGCCTCGATTCCTCGTGTAGGGACAAGGAATCCAAGCAATTTTCCTGAAGATACTCCAAACACACAGTTCTCAGGATTGAGTTTCAGGCGATGTTTTTTGAGATTGTCAAATGTTTCTTGCAAGTCGGAAACATGATTAAGTCGCTTGATGCTTTTTACAACTAGATCGTCAACATAGGCTTCTAAATTACAGCCTAGTTGATGTGAAAAAGTCGATTACATCAAGCATTGAAAAGAAGCGCCAGTATTTTTTAGACCAAATGGCATTTTGACATCGCAAAATATTCCAAATGGTTTAATAAATACGGTCTTTTCTTCATCTTCTCGACACATACTAATCTGATGGTAACCAGAATATGCATCTAGAAAACTTAATGTTTTACAACCGGTAGTAAAATCAACCAACTGATCGATACGAGGTAAAGGAAAATCATCTTTTGGACAAACTTTATTGAGATCAGTGAAGTCTACACACATACGCCACTTGCCATTAGACTTCCTAACCATTACAGGGTTGCCCAACCACTCTAGGTGGTTGACTTCTCTTATAAAGCCTGCTTTAAGTAGCTTATCCAATTCTGATCTGATAGCATCTCGTCGATCAGGTCTAAATCTCCGTAATTTTTTGTTTTACGGGCTTATTGTCAGGCCGTAAAGCTAGCCTGTGCTCGATCACCTCCTTGGGGACTCCGAGCATATCAGATGCTTGCCATGCGAAGGCATCTGCGTTAGAACAGATGAAAGTGATGATGACGTCTTTCTATTTGAGGTCAGAAGTATCCCTGATGCGAACAGTCTTCGAGGGCTCCTCTGGATCCAGAGGAACCTCTTTGACTTGCTCGTTCGGCTTTGGTGTAGGTTTAGGCTTCGACTGCTTGGTCGAAGACTGCTCCTTGTTTTCTTCTCGAGTTGGTATCTAGCCAACCATCTCGAGGGATCGACGGCCACACGTATATACCATCTTTTTATCACTACTACAGGAAGCCACATCACAGACGGTTCGGAACCGTCATCACGAACATTTTTCGAACCGTCTATGTTTGTTGATGCGTGATAACAGGATATTATCACGACGGTAAAAACCGTCGTGATACGAAATATCACGAACATATTTTACTAAAAACCAAATGCAGGAAGGCTAGTATCACGAGCGGTTTGAACTAAAACCGTGCGTGATCCGAGAATATCACGAGCGGTTCTAAATAAAAACCGTGCATGATTTGTGAATATCACAGGCGGCTTTTGTTTAGAACCGCTCGTGATATTCTCGGATCACTGATGATTTTTTGATAACCGTCAGTGATATTCTCGTATCCTGAGCGGTTTCGGACAAACCATCTGTGATACTTGCCTTCACGAGCGGTTTTAACAAAAAACCGTCTGTGATAGCTCATACCCTTGACCACAATTTTGCTGTTTTCCTGACTAGCCTCAGGAATTGCTAGCCATGCCCTCTGAAAACAAGCATGCACAAAAACAAATTCAAGCATGCACAAAAACATATTCATTAGAGATAATCAATTGTTGACAACTCAAAGTGATCATTACTCAAAATAAATTACAAAAGATCGCATTTGTTCAAGTATTGTCGCTATAGTTACAACCGGATTACAATTGTTTACGTTGAGAGGTGTCGGCGGGGTGATGCTCTCGGTTGGCGGCAGTGAAACTCTCCATTATCGTTAATGATTTACGTGTTGATAAAGGTCGCGAGCTTCCTCGAATGTCCTTGATCTCTCCGCAATAAGTGAATCACATTGTAAATCCAAGACCTATAAGCTACCAATTAAGAGTAAAGTGGTAAGCTATATATATTTAAATTTATAATTAGGAAATAATTATTTGAGATTGACAAACCTCGGGATCCTTCTTCCTAGCTCTAAGGATTAGCGCATATGATAGCGGGCGTAGATTGCACATAACTCATCATCTTTTTCTTTGGCGGCCTTTGCAAAAATAGAATTACATATATAGGTATAGTCAATTCGAGACGCGTTATTATGAAGTATGATATAGGATTATCGTGTTGTAGCGCGTCTTAGGAAAATCCATCATGTGTGTTAGTTAGGCGCTCTTTCCATTGTATATTCCTTTGTTGGCAACATAATTGATGAGCGACCTACATGATTGAAAAAGTTATCCTCGGCCATTTCAAGCGAATGAAGACTACAATAGAGTTATGTAAGGAGGAAATGAGCATACCTCTCGAGTATTCCTCTTAGAATCTTTGAAGTCGTGCTTGTTGCGGTTTAGGGAATCAAGGTATATCACATGGTTCCTCTTGGGTATAATAACTAAAAGGATCGATGGTACCTACTCATGTATGTCGCTATAGTCATTAAACCTAAGTTAGTCTTTGCGTATAAAGTACAAATGAAATTTGTATAGCAAGCGATGACACTTACCCACGGTTGTAGGGCACCACTATGTACTTCATGTTAAATCTGACGAAGCAATGACCTCGTTATGTATTTCTTGACGAAGGATGAGTCTTGTTGGATGGTTTGCAGCGATACCACATGTGGGTCGAGAAACCCACCGGTTCTTTCCATTCCGGACATTTTTCAAAGATGTATCTATACATAAGCAATGAGTTGTGATATTTATCGGTATTACATGAATGTAGAACTTGATTATGCGCGCTTACGATTGTCAACATCGTAGAAAGCGAGGCGTCGAGGCCAGCGAGGTTGAATAGTTCAAATAAGTCATTGAAGCCCACGACGAAGTACCTCGTCCGTTGAAGAAATGCTTGTCCTCGTATCGATGGTGATTCGATGTCGCACCCTTCTTTTGGGTCTTCTCCAAGTACCGGGCATACAAAGCGACAAGCATATCAACGTGCATCATCTTTGCGTCGGAGCACAATGGTTTTCGATGATGTAGTTCCGGGTATCGCGGACTTCCGGACTTAGGAGGCGCTATAACGTTCGTCGATTTGATTTGGCCTTAGCGATTGGCGGCGTCTTCTTGTGAGGCGACTCGGGAACCGTCTGACGGCACGCTTTTGCTGTTCCTTGGCGTCTTCTCCACGGGAATCGAAGAGGTGGCCTTCGAGGTGAAACATGAGGTGGAGTCATCGAGGTCCGTTGGAGAGGAATGGTCGTGTCGGATCACGGCCTTCTTTGGGTCGAGGCGATGTCCTTCTTGGGCCTTTGGATAAAGAGAGGACGGCATCCCCTAGTGTTGTGATCTCTTCATTGGGCAAATCTTCAGCGGACGGCTCGGAAATTGACATGTACCATATCCACGGACCTGGCGTAACCGTTAGCCACCGGGCACCGTCTTTGCACTACCCCTTCCTCGTATGGATACACCATCCCTGCGCATCCTCAATACAAAGGATCCATCCATCCTCACTTGGAGCTTCTGAGCGTCGGCTCCTACAAAGCGATACACAATTAGCTAAGGCGTCCTATAGGTCTATCTTTGGTGCATTCCATAGATGTACGTTACCTTGATGTAAATCTATCGGTGTCGGACGTCGTCATGTTCTAATTATGCTTGGACGCGACGCCTTCTCGGCGTCGAGGAGGCGCCTCCCGAATTAGCGGGGCGGCTTGCGACCGCCGCTCATGAGTATATCCATTTGACTCTGCAATCTTGCCATCTGTACTTGAAATTGGTTAGTAATCATCTGTACCAACTGGTTGTCGTGCTCGGCCTTGGATCTCTTCCTTGTCCTATACGTGTAGTAGTCGTCCAGCGAATCCATGACTCCAAGGTACATTAACCCCAAGGCCTCGCGTGCGACCAGGGTGCTCCTTGTTTCCCAAGGCCGTAGATAGTATATCCTTCTCCCTGTCTGCATGGAAGGAGCCTTGGGAAGCTTGGGCAATCAAGTCACGCTGCAAGAGGTCATCACGTTATTATAGGCACTATGAAGTTATGGACTTATTAACAACTTAGTAGTTCGACATATTTACCATACGTTGGGACACTTCACAGTCTGCGGGTTTGTGAAGGAGATCTTTGCCGAAGACGAGACTTTTCCCACGCTTTTAACCAGACTTAGGGAACAGCGGTCTGCGTGACATCGAAGCGGGTTCTCCTTCTCCGCCGCCCATTCCTCGTATTTACCAGCGTACCCGGTGGTGCGAACTGTCTTGGGTGAGTGTTTCGTGTCTGGAGAGCTTTGTGCGCCGCACTTTGCTCCTTAAATTCGGTTTGTCGTTTTCATAGCCACAAAGGTGTCCCATGCTTCCGCATTAAGAATTTGTCTTGCTTGAAGGCGTCGACCCGTGTTCACGTGCCGTGACAAGAATGCTCTTGAAGGTCCTCCACGATTTACCCATCGTGAGCATCGCCGTCCGTCACACGCGTGCCACATGTGCTTCTGGAATAGTGAAATTCTCTGAAAGTTCTGTCCACAGCGCGCCTTTCACTTCTTTCATCAGGTCCTTCCACGTTGGCGTGGTGATGAGGACCCGTTCCCTTGCAAGTATCCCACAGATGGTCCGAATCTCGCCGATCTCTTGGGACTCAGAGGATCCCAAAGTCACCGACCTCGTGATGACCAATCGGCCTAAAGGCATTTTCGATTGTCCTCTGCCATCTCGCTTAGTGTCATTATAAATCGGCGGTGTGGCGGCCTCGTCGGCGCCTCTTCCATCTGCGAGGCTCGGTGTTGGCGGCCTCATCGGCGCCTCTTCCATCTGCGGCGTCGGTGGCAATGAAGACAGTGCCTCTGCCATCTCACTTACTTGCTCTCGGGAAGAAATCTGAGAGGTTGACTATAGAGATCAAGATGGCAAATGAAAAGTTGAATGAGCTCATCTGGACTACTAACATTCCAAATAAATATGAAACAATTAATCTCGGGAAGAAATACGAGAGGTTGACTATAGAGATCAAGATGGCAAATGAAAAGTTGAATGAGCTCATCAGATTACTAACATTCCTAACACTCCTTAATCCATGAGCTTCTATTCTAACACTCCTAACACCCTTAATCCACCAGCTTCTCTTGTGATCTTTGTATAGATAGAAACTAGTGATACAAATCTTTGCTCGAGCCTACTTCATCGAGCTCGACACCTTTGGAGTGTACCATTTGCTTTGTCTTGGTGGAGGATTGGCACGAAGCAAAGGTACACTCAAGTGTGTCGAGATCGACGAAGAAAATGCTAAGCAAAGGTTTAATGCTCTAGGGCTCACCGCCTCCCTGCTCCTATTCTAACACTCCTTAATCCACCAGCTTCTCTTGTGATCTTTGTATAGATAGAAACTAGTGATACAAATCTTTTGCCCGAGCCTATCTTTGCAGAGCCTACTTCATCGAGCAGACACACTAGAGTGTACCATTTGCTTCATGCCGTGGAGGATTGGCATGAAGCAAAGGTACACTCAAGTGTGTCGAGATCGACGAAGAAAATGCTAAACAAAGGTTTAATGCTCTAGGGCTCACCGCCTCCCTGCTCCTATTCTAACACTCCTTAATCCACCAGCTTCTCTTGTGATCTTTGTATAGATAGAAACTAGTGATACAAATCTTTTGCCCGAGCCTATCTTTGCCCAAGCCTACTTCATCGAGCCCGACACCTTTGGGTGTACCATTTGCCTCATGCTTGTGGAGGATTGGCATGAAGCAAAGGTACACTCAAGTGTGTCGGGGATCGACGAAGAAAATGCTAAGCAAAGGTTTAATGCTCTAGGGCTCACCGTCTCCCCGCTCCTATTCTAACACTCCTTAATCTACCAACTTCTCTTGTGATCTTTGTATAGATAGGAACTAGTGATACAAATCTTTTGCCCGAGCCTATCTTTGCAGAGCCTACTTCATCGAGGCTCGACACCTTTGGAGTGTACCATTTGCTTCATCTTTGTGGAGGATTAGCATGAAGCAAAGGTACACTCAAGTGTGTCGAGATCGGCGAAGAAAATGCTAAGCAAAGGTTTAATGCTTCATGTACGTAAGACTAGCCTTTAATAAAGACATAGAAACAAAATAGAATCAAGTAAAACTTTCTTTTTTGATTGTTGTAAAAAATACAGATTTTAGCAAAATTTCAGAATTAATCCCAACAAAATTAATTAGCATTAAAGCATAATTCCTAAAGAATTTAACACTCCTTAATCCACCAGCTTCTCTAAGAAATGCAAAGGAATCACAGACGGTTCTTAATAAGAACCGTCTGCGGATTAAACTCTCGACCAATAAAAGGTCTAGAGATTAACGATTGCACGACACTATTCCAACATATTGATTGATGATATTATGTGCTCTCGGAAGGAGAGTAGCTAAAGAACAAGTCTTTACCATCTCCATCCTATTGTCTATACTCTTCATTAAATGAATATGATAATATAAATTCAAACTATGAGCTCTAAACAATACTTTGCTTAAGCATCAAAGCGATCTCAGCTGTTAACAAAAAGCAGATTAAACTTCGATCAAGCAGAGGTTGACTATAGAGATCAAGATGGCAAATGAAAAGTTGAATGAGCTCATCTGACTACTAGAAGAATCACAAACTAGTCAATACAATGATGAATTTGCAATAGAACTATGAGCTCAGCGAAAGTAACCAATTAACGGTACATCATATTGACGATAGCAAGTAATACAATAGAGCTCAAGTATGAACTAACTATCACATTCAATCTCAAGATAAGGCAGAGTTCATCACGAGCATGTCAACAAAGCCCAGATCAATTTGCAATATCTTGATATTAGATTAATCGAAATCTAATACAGATCAAGGTATCAACTAGCATCAAAATATATATATATATATATATATATATATATATATATATATATATATATATATATATATATATATATATATATATATATATATATATATATATATATATATATATATATATATCAAAGATCAACCGAATTGCCACGGAGGAGCAATACTCTCGGAGAGGATGCCGCACAAGAACTCACGGTGCAGACACTATTCCAACATATTGATTGATGATATTATGTGCTCTCGGAAGGAGAGTAGCTAAAGAACAAGTCTTTGCCATCTCAACCTATTGTCTATACTCTTCATTAAATGAATATGATAATATAAATTCAAACTATGAGCTCTAAACAATACTTTGTAAGCTGTCAAATGATCTCAATCGCTAATTAGCAAACAGATTAAACTTCCAATCAAGCAGAGGTTGACTATAGAGATCAAGATGGCAAATGAAAAGTTGAATGAGCTCATATGGACTACTAGAAGAATCACAAACTAGTCATTAGATTACCAACGAAAACTGAATACTCTCAATAGAACTGAACATGAAGAATTAGAATAACTAGCTTTCAACCGAAAGTAACTAATTAACAGTACATCATATTGACAGTTGCAAGTAATACAATAGAGCTCAAGTATGAACTAACTATCACATTCAATCTCAATATAAGGCGAGTTCATCACGAGCATGTCAACAAAGCCCAGATCAATTTGCAGCGAGCGATGAGCTCAACGAAAGTAACCAATTAATAGTAGATCATATTGACAAGTAGCAAGTAATACAATAGAGCTCAAGTATGAACTAACTATCACATTCAATCTCGATTATAAGACAGAGTTCATCACGAGCATGTCAACAAAGCCCATTGATCAATTTACAGCAGAGCGATGAGCTCAACCGAAAGTAACCAATTAATAGTAGATCATATTGACAATAGCAAGTAATACAATAGAGCTCAAGTATGAACTAACTATCACATTCAATCTCGATATAAGAGCGAGTTCATCACGAGCATGTCAACAAAGCCCACCGATCAATTTACAGCGAGCGATGAGCTCAACCGAAAGTAACCAATTAACATTAGATCATATTGACGGTAGCAAGTAATACAATAGAGCTCAAGTATGAACTAACTATCATATTCAATCTTAGTATAAGATGAGTTCATCACGAGCATGTCAACAAAGCCCAGCGATCAACAAAGCCGAACTACCACGGAGGAGCAATACTCACAGAGAGGATGCCGCACAAGAACTCACGGTGCAAGGAGGAGGCCGACACGGGAGGAGGACGGCGAGGAGAAGGCAGTCTGAGGGAGGAGGATGGCGCGGGAGGCGGTCTGAGAGGAGGAGGCCGACAGGGAGGAGGACGCCAGCGTCGAGGTCGGGCGGCGGCGTCGGGGCTTCTGACCGGGAGGTGAGCAGGGCATCGAGGTCGGGGGCGGCACCGAGGTCGGCGCCCGAGGTCGGGGCGCCAGACCGAGGTTGAAGGCGCCGAGGTCGGAGGTGCCGAGGTCGGGCGGCGACCGAGGTCGGGGTGGCGGGTCGTGGTCGAGGTCGACGGTGAACTATGGGCGAGCCCTAAACCCTAGAGGAGGCGAACGAGCGCGCGAGAGCCTAAGGGGCGCGGGAGAGGAAGTGACAAGTGAGAGCAAAACCCTAGCGTTTCCCGCCTTATAAAAAGTATATCACAGACGGTTTCTGATGAGAACCGTCTGTGATAATAATATCACAGACGGTTCTATAATAGAACCGTCTGTGATATGGAACGTATCACAGACGGTTTTTAAATAGAACCGTCTGTGATTCCTTTTCACAGACGGTTCTACTATGGAACCGTCTGTGATAACTCTCTTCATTTTCCTACGTGTCTCTTCGTCTTCATTTTCCGCATGTGTCTCTTCGTCTCACGATCACACGCGGCTTCATCTCTTCATTTTCCAGCGTCGCTTCTGACTCCCCAAATATCTCTTAGTCTCCGTTCCGACTTTAGAACTTGTTCTATATATAGATGTGTCCCTTCTACAATGTATTTCACACAACCTCCTTGATCCCTTTCTCCACAAAAGCAAAAATGGCTGCCTCCTCTTACAGACATGCGACCGCATACACGCACCTCTCTCATTTGTCGTTGAATCGTCTTTGGAAGAACACTATTTCAACAATGTCTTCCTCCTCTATCAGAAATTTGCCGGAGCGGGTGACAGCCACCTTCCGCCGTCTTGACATCCTCCTCTGCCGTGTCTTCCGGGTGATCTCCCACTTTCGGCGAGTTTACCGCGTCGTCGACGTGGTCCTCCAAAACAACGTTGCAAGTCTCCAGGAGGCTTGCCGTCATTTGGACTGCTTAATCGAGGCGTGACGTCGAGTCGACAGTGTGAGACCCTCAAGCAAGAGAAGAGAGCCTATGGGCTCAATTCTTCTTAGTTCAACGATCCGAGGGTCTTGGGAAACACTTTCGAGCAGCGGCGTCGTGAGTGGGCGCATTTCGAGCCGTTCGATCATGAACCGTCCGCCCGACGCCGCCTCTGAAGTATTCAAGATGGAGATAGCGACCTACCTCCGCCACTAGATAGGTTTCTAGTTTTTAATCTTTTTATGTTAATCGCCACGTTGTTTGGCTATATATATGAAAATTCCAAAATGAAAAAAAAAAGTTTGGAGGTGAAGTTACTATATCTATTTGCCCATAGTAGGAGCTCCTCATCCCATGATCTTGAAGTGTGGCGCCTAGGGAGGCGGCGGGTATGTTGGAGCAGATCTAAGTGGAGCCAGCGGCAGGGGGCCGGGTTGCTCCAAAGTGGCGATGCAGAGGCGGCGGCGGTCTTGGCCTTGATGAACCAGCGTAGTAGTTGGCCTTGATGAACCACAAAGGCGATCTGGCGAGAGATGTGTCGGGCTCAATTTATTTGGAGCTAGGATATCACAGACGGTTCTTAATAGCAACCGTCTGTGATAACTAACTATCACAGACGGTTCTACATAAGAACCGTCTGTGATAGTACACAGACGATTGTAACCTAAAACCGTTTGTGATTAGGGGGATTATCACAGACGGTTTGTTAATAGAACCGTCTGTGATAATTCACAGACGGTTCTATTTATCAACCGTCTATGATAGATGACTATCACAGACGGTTCTAAAAAATACCGTCTGTGATAGTCGGCCCGCGCCACCCGCATGTCCGGACTGACCCAACATAGACGGTTCCAAAGGAACCGTCTATGATGGGGCATCTACTATAGCCTGTTTTGTAGTAGTGTATCATAGTGAATTGTGATTACTCCTTTGGGACCTAGCATCTTAAGACATTGATACTCATAATGAGCAGCCATTAAGAATTTTGCCAAAGTTGGTCGTCCAAGTATGACCTTATATGCCGTATCAAAATCGACCACATCAAAAGAGATTTTCTCTGTCCTAAAATTGCTTGGAGAACCAAATATTAAAGGAAGAGAAACTTGGCCAATAGGTTTGGCCGAAGACCCCGGTACAATCCCATGAAAAGAGTATTGTACCAGTCTTACCTTGGTCCTGGGTACTTGCATCTCATTTAGGGCACTCGTAAACAAGATGTTTAACGAGTTGCCACTATCAACTAACACTCGATTTACTCGACAGTTGTTGATGGTGAGCTTGACCACAATCGAAAACCGACCTGGTCGAGTAGAAGGGATTGGGCAGTCATCCTTCTCGAAAGAGATAGTGACTTCCGACCACTTCGGTAATTTATTGACAAGAGGAGGGTCAATGGAGTTTGTCTCACGTTCGACAGCCTTAAGCTATCGTTTTAACTCGTATGTCGATGATCCCCCACAGGTATGCTCGATGGTATGCTCTGAATCTCGGAACAGCATCTCCTCGTCATCGTTTGATTGCTTTTGACCACTCACTCGGCCTACCTCCTCGAGAGTAGGGAGAGGTCCTTTGCTAGTGTAATAGTCCTCGAGTTTTCATTGGAAAACCCGGCAATTGCGAAGGTCATGTCCTTCCTTTTTATGGAAAGGACACCACCTAGGCTTGTCATTCTTCCACAAGGGGTGCTTACCTTTGTCTCGGTCGGGATATATCTTGGAACTTTGTGGCTTCTTATCGCTTAGAGCCAAGACCTCCTTAGAATTGTTGGCTTAAGGTTTTTGGCCCTTCACCTTGCTCTTGGATTTCTTGGACTTTTTGTCATTCTCCTTGTTGCTTTCGCCTACTTCCTGAGGATTCTTGTCGTCTCAATCGATGGTTTGTTCCACTCGACTATTTCAGCAACAGTTAGCATATCGATCGGCCATCTCGAAGAGTTCAGCAGCAGTAGCCGGAGGATTCAAAGTGATGTTTTCTGTAATCCTTCTGCTGCGAACTCCCTGTTTAAAGGCTCTGATAACAGATGAGTCAGAAACCTCTGAAATTGAATTTTGAACCTGACTGAAACGCCTGATGAATTGGCGTAAGTTCTCATGGTCGTTTTGTCTTATCCTGTGCAGGTTGTCCTCTTTTCTAGGGCGATTATAGGTGCCCTAGAAGTTGGCTAGCAGAAGGTCACAAAGGTGTTGTCACGAATAGATCGACTCGAGTGGTTGATTTAGCAACCATGATCGAGCGGACCCTTTGAGTATAGTCGGAAGGTAATTTGCCATGACGCGCCCTCCTCCTCCTGTTGCTCGGACAGCGGTCATGTAGATTTGAAGGAATTTGAAGGGATTTTGAGACCCATCGAACTTCTCCATGTTCACTGGTTGAAACCGCGGTGGCCAGTGAACTGCTCAGAGATCAGGCGAGAATGTCCTACATCCGGTAATCACATCGTAATACCTCCTTTGCAGGAAAGAAGGGTTGATGTCGCTAGGTGATCGTACATGATGATACTCGGCTGTGGGTGAACCCGACTTATGATAAGTCTTGGTCCTACGAGGGTAATACTCCTCGTATTTCATCTATTGCTGCAGGTTTCTAGGTTGGAGTGGTGAACAATCACCTCTCCTAGGAGCTTGTTGATCATCAAGCGTTCGAAGAACTCTTCTTCGACTGGAGTTAAAGTTAGGGGAACGACGTAACCTGTTGTCACGCCAATCTCCATGTGGTGAGTTGTTCAAACGACTGGTAGCTGATGGAGTCATATCGCTACGACTTCCGGAATAATGCCGGCGAGGATGCTCGAGTCTGGTCATTGTGCTTCAAAGCTTTCATGCGATCTCTTCGGCGAAGAGGTCGTAGCCAGGCGTTCGGGCGAGTTCTTGAGTTGGGTTCTTGAGCATATCCTTGATGTGTTGGAGTTCCTGAGCTTCCTCCGATTGATACTGAACGCACTCAGGAAGATTTCTCTAAGCCGCAATTCTTCTCCGTCGGGTTGTCTCAGGATTGTCCATATTCGATCCTCGAGTTTGCCTCAATAGAGTACGGTCATTTCGAGGATTTCCCCCACGCTCATCAGAGTGTTGACCCCATTTATCACCGGAGGTGTCCTCGCCATTGCCACGAGGGGTCGTAGAGTGTGATCGGCGGAGAGCATCCTCAGCCCTGTCTCTAAGAGAGTGATCATTATCCGAGGGAAGTACGAAGACCTCCCGTTGATGATCTCCACACGTGCTTGAGACCTCCTCGCTTGATGAGCCCTGCGACTTGGTGCAAGCCCCTCCAGGAAGGGGAATTCCGGGTTATAACCATCTCCATCTGCAGGTGAGCCCTGCGAGGGTATGGTCGAACTCGTAGGAAAAGCATGCTTGACCCCATCCTCTGTGGGGCTAACTGGAGAGAGATGACCACCAGATGCTAATGAAGCTCCGAGATGATGGCTTGCAGAACTTGCCTCACCAGGTCAGACTGTCTCAAGCGGATTTGAACATTTGGAGGCAGAGCCTTTTGTCATGGTGTGAGCCTACCTTGGTATAGTCCTAATCATGGTCAGATAGACCCTTACCCTCTAAGGAAACTAGCCCCTCAATTGGACGTACTATTGTGGGGGATAAGGATCCCTCCTCAACTCCATTGGTGGTATGGTCTCCTGGATCTGGCGAATGATCTCTAGGCGATATTACCATCGAATAAAGTGATACTCGGTTCGTTGTCAAAGCCAGCATCCATGTTGATATCTGCGTAATCGGCCAAGTCGAACCAGTTCTCCTCGTTCTACTCTCCTGCCATGAAAGCATTAGAGTTGAGAAAAATGAAGAAAACCTGTTGACGAGAAATCACCAGACGAAGTACCCACGGTCGGCGCCAACTGTCGGTATTTTAGAACCGATCTTACGTATGATTGTTTGATTCGGGGGGTCTTCAAGATTGATCACGTAGAGAGAACGACATATGAATTTTATCTGAGTTCGAGCCTTCTCGGAGAGAATAACAACCCTACTACGTGTGGCTATATTGAGTATGTTGGTTCTGAGATCAAGAAAAGACTAAAGTCTAATGTCTTGTGCTCTGATTATGTCTCTTCTTTTTTTTTTTCTTTTACATCAGTCGATCGTAGCCTTTATATAGTGTACGAAGAGGTGGCCATTTCTCCAAGCTAAGAGGCGTCTCATTATTTCATATAATGAGTACGTTGATGGTAGTTACTGTTGGAGTAGTAACCCTCCACGTCACCTAGTAGTTATTGTCAGAGACAAAGGAGTATTGCGTGCAGTTATTCCAAAGAATAATAGTGTATGCTAACTGCTTAGATTCCCTAATCGGTTGGGCCTATTTGTCTGCAAGCTCCATCGATTATAGGGTAGTCGTAGCTGACCTGGTCGTAGAAGGACTTACGACCACATAGTGGTCGTAGAAAAGCTTATGACTATGAGGTAGTCGTAGAAGGACTTACGACTATAGGGGTGGTCGTAGAAAAACTTACGACCATGAGGTAGTCATAGAAGGACTTACGACTATGGAGGTGGTCGTAGAAGAACTTACGACCATGAGGTAGTCGTAGAAGGACTTACGACTATGGGAGTAGTCGTAGAAGAACTTACGACTCCAGCTTCTCCCTTACGAACATTAAGGGGTATACTCAAGAACCATATGATGGTATTATTATCCATAATAAGAATTACAGATAAATAATTAAATGAGGATTATTAGATCCTCATCAATATATATGAAGTCGGTTTTAAAGGCACAAGCAACCACTGCTTTGAGATTTTGTAGAGAGGAGATCATCAGCTATCACAGATGGTTTCATCAACAAACCGTCTGTGATAGTCAATTATCACAAACGGTTTTGAGTTAATGACCATCTGTGATAGTTTGCATCGCAGACGGTTCAAAACCGTCTGTGATAACCTCATGTCATTACTAACCCATAAACTCAGACTGCTCACAAAACCGTCTGTGATGACGTTTTTGAACCGTCTGTGAACGACCTTTAATATTTTGGTGAATTATTCCCGAGAGATTATGCTCGAAATAATTCTCTCATTTAATATTTTTACTTTGTTTTATATAATTTCTTTTGAGTTCATGTTTGCTTGCATTTCATGTATTGCTTTTAATAACAAGTCAATTTCAAACATGGGTACATTTGCATATGCAACATATTCTTAAAATTCAGATTTTGGATGATACAACAACATTATTTTGCTGCTCTTCTCCATCGTGGATCTCGTTCCCAATCTGTGGTCAACGAAAGCTGCACTGTGAGGAGCGCTGCAGCAAATGGTCTCGCTTTCTGAGTTCCGACTGAAGGGCAAGTGCGAGCAGTCGTACCTTCAGTGTTTATGGAGTAGTTGAGCCCTAACTTGTTCTTTACCTCCTGATCCTGTTTTGCCACTTCGTTTATTATATTTTCATGTGATTCATTCTGCATGGGTATTTGTGCAGATCTTGCTGGTTTTATCTTCCCCAGGAACCCCCTGATGCAAGATTCGTTCACTTCTTATTAATTCCGTACGACGAATTTTCTAACAGAGCTCACATGCGCTGGAGGTACGGACACGCATCTTTGGAATTTAATTGTCACGCAGATCTTGCTTGTTTACTAGGCGCTTTATTCATCATGTTTTTGGTGATCAGGTTATCTACACCAACTCCTTTTGTATATAATAAAGGGCGCTTTCCCAGAGTGTGGCTGTCAGACAATTGAACGTGCGCCACGTCGGGTGCCACATTTTATAATATCTCCTCACGTATATAAGCCCTCCATGCTATCGCAACAATCATCTCAAGGCAATTAAGGTCGACCAAATTAAGCCTACACACGTGGACATGGCTCCTGGGGCGAGAGAGCAAGCCGGCCACAACAACGGCGCGGAATGGAGGGTGACGGTGCTGGCCGGAGCGGCAGAGGCGGACGTCGAGCACGAGAACGTCAAAGGCGGCGGCCGGCGTGCGTGCTTCGCGCCGGCGTGTCTGTTCTCGTGGATGGCCGCACCGAGGGACAGGGTGGTCGGCTTCGCCAAGATGGTGTGGAAGATTGGGGCAGACGATCCCAGGAAGGTGGTGCATGGGCTCAAGGTGGCCCTCGCGCTCACCCTGTGCTCCGTCTTCTACTACGTCCGGCCACTGTATGTCTTCACCGGCGAGACTGCCATGTGGGCCGTCTTGACAGTCGTCGTGGTCTTCGAGTACACTGTTGGTAAGTATGACTGACATTGTGCGCAAGTCTACGTACTCCTACGAGGCTATAGTATGTGTTAGACCTTATTAATTTACAACCTGATATTGTATAGGTGGTTGCTTGTACAAAGGGCTCAACAGAGCCATGGCGACGGTGACCGGCGGCGCGCTCGCCCTCGGCGTTCACTGGATCGCCAGCAAGTCCGGCAAGGAGTTCGAGCCTTTCATCCTCAGTGGCTCTCTATTTATTATGGGTGCGTTCATCATATCCAATGCTGTACTACCGAGTAACTACTCCACATTCCTATTTAAGAACTCTGCTTAATCTAACACTGCGGCGCGCATGCATGCTTGTAGCCGCGGCGGCCACCTTCTCCCGGTTCATCCCGACGCTCAAGGTGCGGTTCGACTACGGCGTCACCATCTTCATCCTCACCTACAGCCTCGTCGCCGTGTCGGGGTACCGCGTCGACGCATTGGTGCCCATGGCGCGGCAGCGGCTGACCACCATCGCCATCGGGGTATTCATCTGCTTCGCCGTCTGCGCGCTCATCTTCCCGGTCTGGGCGGGGCACGAGCTCCACGTCCTCGTCGCGCGCAACATGGACAAACTCGCCGCCGCCGTCGAGGGCTGCGTCGAGGACTACTTCTCGGAAGCCAACGTCGACGCCGCAATCGGGGACAAGCCGGCGAGGCGGCCGCTCTCGGAGAAGTCGCAGGGGTACAGGTTCGTGCTGAACGCCAAGGCGTCGGAGGACTCGTTGGCCAACCTGGCGAGGTGGGAGCCCGGCCACGGCAAGTTCGGCTTCCGGCACCCGTACGGCCAGTACCAGAAGATCGGCGCCGCCCTGCGCTGCTGCGCCTACTGCGTCGACGCTCTTGCCGCCTGCGTCTGCTCCGAGTCCCAGACGCCGGCGCACGTCAAGAAGCACCTCGCCGGCACCTGCGCCGCCCTGAGCCGGCACTGCGCCGCCCTGCTGCGCGAGGCGGCGGGCTCCATCACCTCAATGACGCGGTCAGGCCGCCTAGCACTCGTCGTAGGGGACATGAACGCCGCCGCCCAGGAGCTGAGGGACGAGTTGAGGTGCCTCGCGACGACACTGGAAGAAGAAGAGGAATCGTCAGAGACAGAGCACGAGCAGAACATCACAACGCTGCCGCCACCATCAACAGCACCGGCGCCTCCGCTCATCGAGGCGCTGCCGCTCTTCACCGCCGCTTCCCTCCTGCTGGAGGTATGCGCGAGGGCGGAGGGGGTCGTCAATGCCGTCGACGCTCTGGCCACAACGGCGAGGTTCAAGAAAGCTGACCACGACGAGAAGACGACGCTTGACGTCGAGGCGTCCTTGTCCATCTCCATGAGCAACCCGCTCAGCGCAGACGCATCGCAAGAAACACACGCTAAGGCCGTCCGCGATCAGGAGAAGACGGAGATGGCCGACCACGCGAACGCGAGCTCAAGCCATGAGCCACGGGACCAGGTCGGGGAGCTCTTCAAGGTGCTCATGCGGAGGCGGAGCACCAAGAAGTGGGCGCGGGGGGAGACCAAGGTGAGCACCAAGCCGCCACTGGACTTCGCTGTCCACGCGCCCAGCCCGAGGAACCGGTCCACGGAGTTCGCGGGCCACGCGCAGGTGGCGCCCAGCCCCAGGAACCGCGCGGTGGAGTTCGCGGGCCACGCGCCGGTGGCGCCCAGCCCCAGGAACCGCGCGGTGGAGTTCGCGGGCCACGCGCCCGTCCTGCCTAGTCCCAGGAACCGGTCCATGGACCTCGCCAACCATGGACCGGTCGTGCCCAGCCCAAGGAACCGATCCATACTTGGAATGGCCTGAATCAAGGCACAGCATGTTCGTCAGTCCACGCTAGTGAAATACTGAAATGTTGTGATGCATCATAATGCAAAACTCTCCTCGAGACATCTCTAATAGTGTCTTTATTGTTGTTTCTTAGTTATGCTACGTCAATAAAATCCGACGTGAAGGAGCGAGAGAGAGGAGAGAGAGCACAGGTCATCTCTTCCTGTAGAGATTGTCGTGTATACGAAACAAGATATGATACATTAATCTACTCTAGTTGACATGTAAGCCCGTTTCAAAGCAAAATTATAAAATATAAATGTTGGAGAGTATGTTAGAGACTATCTATTAGAGATAGGGGTGCAAATGGAGCGGATAATTCCCGACCGACTAACCGAACAAATAAATGTGGGCAAAATTCGGAGTATTTTTCCGGATATCCGGTTTTTTTCCCGGATTCGGATATTTTATGCCGAATTCGGATACGGATTCAAATAACCCATATCTGGCCATTCTTCATCCCGCCGCCGCTGCCGCCGTCTCCTTTGCACCCATGACACCACAGCTCCTCTTTCCCTCCCGCGCGCTCCCAAATCCTTAGCAGCAGGCTCAGCGAAGCAAACCATTACCAACCCATTGCCTAATGCCTATGCCTGCGGCTTGCGCGGCGGGGAAGAAACCAAAGAGAATTCTTGCAGGTTAGTCCCTACAAAATCTTGGGAGTAACAGAGAACCCCTAACCGCGTCTAGATCCAGGGGGTGAGGGGTGAGTCGCCATGGGGATGGCGACGGCGGTGGGCGCGGCCATGGTGCTCTACTTCGTGCTGAGCCGGCGGCTGACCTCGTGATGTGAGGACCCTAGAATATTGAAGTTTATGCCGAATTAAAAATCACACTAAAAGCATAATTTTTTATTAAGACCAATTCGGTTCTTAATTAAAAATCATACTAGAAGCATAACTCACTACTACAAAAAGGCTATCTTGGGCGCCTCATCACGCATTTATTGACCAAAACCGCTCAGATACATTCAATCACGAGCGGTTTTGGTTTAGAGACCGCTCAGGCATCGGGTCGCGCTAAAACCGCTCAGTGAAGAGGTAATATCACGAGCGGTTCATGTTGAAAACCGTCAGAAGTATCACGCAGCGGTTACTCAACAAGAACCGTCTGTGATATTTATTAGTATCACAGACGGTTTTAAAACACAACCGTCTGTGAAGTAGCATAGACGGTTCTGAACAAGAACCATCTGTGATATTAATTAGTATCATAGACGGTTCTTAATAATAACCGTCTGTGATAATATCGCTACAGCTCCACGGTGAGTTTGTTCATCGCCGATGCGTCTGATCGTCGCCATCCGCTTCAGCTCCCCGATGCGTCTCTTCATCGCATTGATCCGCTTCGGCTCCCCGATGCGTCTCTTCATCGCATCGATCCGCTTCGGCTCCCCGATGCGTCTCTTCGTCTCACGCTCCGAATTTATTCCTTGTTTTATAAAAGGATCATCCGCCATCCAAGATGATCATCCCCACATACTTATAAAAAATGTAAATGGTGCCTCTTCCTTGTCGCCGGCATTGATGGCCTTCTGGCCGCCTTGTCGAGCACCTCTCTCGGTGTAAGTTGAACCGTCTTCTTGCGGAAGAACACCGTTTGATCAACAAGGTCTTCACTCCTCTGCGGCGGAGAATTTGCCGAGCGGTGGCGCCACCTTCCGCCGCCTTGACATCCTCCTCCGCCGTGTCTTCCGGTGATCTCCCACTTTCGGCGAAGTTTATCAGCGTCATCGACGTAGTCCTCCAAAACGACGTTGCATCGTCTCGTGAGGCTTGCCGTCACTTGGACTGTGTAATCGAGGCGGCAGCAACCGAAGTCGACGGTGCCGAGACCCTCAAGCAAGGAAGAGAGCCTATGGGCTCAATTCTTCTTGGTTCAATAGTCCGAGGGTCTTCGAGACACTTTCGAGCGAGCGTCAGCGGGTGGACGCATTTGAGTTTCGTTCACGATGATCGAGAACCGTCCGATCACGGACACTGCCGCTTATGAAGTATTGCAGATGGAGATAGCAAATTACCTCCGCCACTAGAAAAACCTTGTTTAATTATAGGTTTCTTCTTTTTTAATATAAACATGTAATTTCTTCATGTCATGTAAGTGTATATACAAGATAAATATACTTGAGAAAAACCATTTCACGCATGGTTCCATTATGGAACCGTCGTGATATAGATATATCATGGACGGTTCCATAATGGAACCGTCGTGATATGTCCCATATCACGACGGTTCTATTATGGAACCGTCTATGATAATTATCACCGACGGTTCCATAATAGAACCGTCTGTGATAAGTCTCTTTATAAGTAAGAGCCCGGCCGGCCGCTAGGGTTTGCGCTCTAACTCATCACTCCCCAGCGGCCTTACTCTCGTCCGTTCCTCCCGTCGCTGCCGGCGCGCCATTCTTCCGTCGCCGACGGTTGTAGCATCTGGTGGCCGCAAAAGACACTTTCGTGATGATAAGAGTGTCTTTTGCGGCACCGTTGTGCCACAACTACGGTGATGCCCTAACTCTCGTCACTCCCCAGCTCCGCTAGGGTTTGCGCCCACCCTAACTCTGTTCCCCTCCCCACCTCGACGCCGCCGACCTCGTCGCCGTCACCGCCCGACCCGTTAGCCCTCGCTAGGGCCCCGGCCGGGCTTTGCTTTCCCATCCTCCTCTATTCTCCTCTAGATCTGTTAGCTTAATGTCTTTTGTTGAGTTTGATTTTTATGCATGAGCCTTAAGTTGTGTCCTAATGTTTTGTGTGATTTATGCAAGGTAAAGGAAATGGATGATGGTTGTGCTGGTGGTGGGGTCGCCACCGTGGTTCTTGCACTAAGGTCGACTCTGCCTCTACCCCTTGCTCTGTGATGAAAATGGCTAGCTAGTGCTCTGCGATGGATGCTGAAATTGAATTGATAATTAGTTCATATTAATAGTCCCTTCGCTCTGTGATGTAATGGTGTCAATAGTCTTATGCTGAAATTGAATTGATAATTAGTTCATATTAATAGTCCCTTGTTCATGTCTTATGGAAATCAAGTTCTCCTACCTCTTCATGCGTGTTCACCTCTGCACGTCCTACCATTCCATTCATAATCTCTTCTCTATAAAGTCTCCAGCGGTGGTACGCTTGTGCCATTAAAACGGCATCATATATATATTATTATAGTAGTATTAAGTAGTCCCGACCACTTTAGGGGGTCATCCACCATTGACATGAGAAGGATGAGGCGGTATCCACGGGCAACCTCATTGAGCCTGTAAGTTTAAAAGTATGGATGCAAGGAGGCGTCGGGACATCCAATTACAGGATTGGGCGTCGCTACGTTCGAAAGTGGCGTTGATCACAACTACTCCGTTGGGAAGTGGCATCATCTATCGCAACCAACAATTCTTGAGCATGTAATTGTCTTTAAAGCCAACAAGAACACCCAAAGAACAAGTTGAGAATTCTTTTGAAATATGAGAATGGTTGCTTGGTGTTCTTGTTGGGTTTAAAGACGATTACATGCTCAAGAATGGTTAGTTTGTTAATACATGGTGCCACTTCCTAGTGGAGTACTTCGCAAGATCAACGATACTTTCTAAACATAACGACATCCAATCCAGTAATTGGATGTCCCGACGCCTCTTTGCATCCATACTTTTTAAACTTGCAGGGCTCAATGAGGTTGCCCGTGGCTACCGCCTCATCCTTCTCATGTCAAGGGGACAATCCCCAAAGTGGTCGAGAGACTACTTAACAATATATATATAATATATATATGATGCCGATTTAATGGTACAAGCAACCAACGCTAGGGCTTTATAGAGAAGTCATCACAGACGGTTTGACCACAAACCGCTCATGATAAGTACATATCACGCATGGTTTCATCCACAAACCGTCTATGCTATATACTTATCACAAGCGGTTTGTGGTGAAACCGTCTGTGATATGTACTTATCACAGACGGTTTGTGGCTGAAACCATCTGTGATATTACTTATCACAGACGGTTTGAACCACAAACCGTCTGTGAAAGTGTACATCATAGACGGTTCAAAACCGTCTATGATGACCTCATGTCATCATTGACTCAGACGGCTCACGAAACCGTCTGTGATGACGTTTTTGAACCGTCTGTGAAAGCTTTTTCTGTAGTAGTGACTTTTAACAAGGTACAAATCCAATATTCAGATTTCCGGATATATGTATCACAATAGTTCCCAGGTTCAAAGACTATTGCACATATATCCTTTAGACAACATTGCATCATACATACAAGGTAAATTTTTACATAATTATACACAGGAGGTTATAATTCGGTTTGGTTATATAATACCAAGTGACTTTGGTCACAACAAAAGTTAACAACGGAAACGAAACTAAATAACAAAAACCACCAATGGCCCCCATCACCCTCAGGCTATTGAGTGGAAGTTAGAACTAGCTTCACTCGTTAGCATCACCCTGATCGGCGCTAACGGGCATCTCGTACAAATAACCATCCTCACCTACAACAAGAGATTATAGCACCTGAGTACAGAAGGTACTCGCAAGACTTACACAAACTATTAAAAGAAAGTGTTTAATAGAACCTATCCAAAGGATTAGAATTCATACATGCTTAAGGTTAACAACAGGAAGGCTACACTGGGGTTAATTTTGCATAATGCAATACATCTTAGTCCTACACTTGCTAATTTTTGACAAGGCAAGTTTATAAATCAATTTGGACCAAAACATTACACCAAAGAAAATGTAATCATGAATAATAACAAAGTTTAAGTGACAATCAGCCACACCAAAACATTACATGAACACTTATCATGCCGAAACAGTACCATAACAAAAGTGTAGTCCAAAATCTATACAAAGATCTATTCAACTCAAGCGTTGTCCATAACCGTGGACACGGCTATTCGAATAGTTTTAACCCTACAGGGTGCACATCTTTACCCACATGACTTAGTTAGCCCGTAAGCCTCCGAATAATAGCACACTTCCTTTGGTATGCCGGCCGGGTAAACTAAGATTTGGTATTTTTCGGCAAGTTGACACTATTGAGCTGGACTACCCATGTGCGACTGATCTCGCTCAGTTCAAGTTACTAATAGAACCTGCCAACCGGGGGCCCACATGTTGTGCCAGGAATGCCGACCTGATCGACAAAAATTAAATAACAGAAAGTAGAGCATGCTATTTGCACATATTAGATCGCAATCGAGCCCTTAAGGTGCGTACATGTGATGGAGCGCATATACGCCCTCACCCTTTTAAGAACATATGATATAGATATGAGATCAAACACATATGTCCTTACCCCCTGTTTTCCAACTCAATAGCATCAAGTTCTTACTTAACCAAATAGCGCCCATACATTGCGTGTGGAAGTACGTTGGGGCTTGAATCGTCTAGTCAAAGTTCAATCCTTAATCGATCAAGACAAGATAACCACATTTCCCAATCTCGTGCACTAAGGCACCATCACTAGCTTCCACTTGTCCAGATCTAGAATCAGTTTTTGTCAAACAAAATTTAAATTCATTTCTGATTTAAATAGACTGAACAAAGAACCAATATAAATGAAATTCATACAGTGTTCCCAAGTTTGACAAGATGAGCTTACCAAACACTAACGTTCTACAGACTGCATGGCAAAGCAATTTCTAAAATAAATATTTTAGTATAGGAGCACTACCTTAAGTTTGAGTGTATGATCAGATTAAAGGTTAGCCTCAAGTGTTAGGTTGTAACTAACTATTAACAGATCACAAATACTTTTTAGAAAATTAGCATGCAATCAACATTGATCACTTAAGTATTTTGGAAATCTCTACTTCAATAACATCCTCCAATAGGATGAAAATTCTAGGATCAACATGGTGCAAAGAGGATGCTTGCCTTGATAATAGTAAACCTCTTGTTCCGTTGGAGGTTCTTGTTGCTCAATAATAGATTCAACCACTTTTAGGCCAAATTGGGCTAAGAACCCCATATGGGCTCCCTCCTTGGGCCGCATAAAACTGTTCACACAAAAATCCAATGAACAACAAGAAATGGCACGAGAGCGTTGAATATAGAAAAGAATGCATGATCAATAGCTTAATGTATAATTAGCAACATGCTTAAGCTACATCTAATCTAAACAAGAACAATAGTCTGCTTGCCTTGATAATAGTAAACCTCTTGTTCAGTTAGCTCCTACTAATACTAGTATTATAGTCACAAATTAGAGTTTAGTCTAGAACTACAGTTTCAGATTTGGAAAACTGAAAACAGGACAAAAAGAAAAGTTGGTTGTTTTATGCATTATGAGTAAAATATTATTTTTGGTTTAAGTTACAGCTAAATTAGTAAAGCTAAAAGCTTAGTTTAATACTTACAAACCTACTGACCAGGTTTTGAGAATTGAGATGTTGGTTCAGTTATTATCAGTTTGACCGACAGTAATAGTAGAGAAGGGGATTTGCCAATTTAGCTGATTTAGAAGCATCATGAGCACATAAGTTTTTGCTTATGATACTAGGGTTTAGTAAGAGGCTACCTAATCTGGGAGGTTGAATTAGAAAGGCTAAAAGTCCAAAAACGATATGAAAGACCGAAAAGTTATAAAAAGAACATTTCGGTCATAACAAGATTTGAGCATCACAAGCACAAGTGAGTGATTCAAGTGAGCTACTGAGGTCCTTAGGAAGACTAAGATAGAAAGAATTAAGGACATAGCTCACCAGAGCAAAGTTGGGGAAGAAGAGTTGCAGTTTTCGACCGAAAACAGTGAAAGATCAAAATCCACTTCACCTGTTTTGACCAAAAACGAAAACAATGGAGGGCTTTAGCTATTAGAATTACCGGACATGACATGGCATGCAAGGATTTTCATGAAACTCACCAAAGCAAGGAATCACCAAGATGGTGCTCCAGCCGGCTCGAGCAACAGGGAGCCACTCCCTTGCTCAACCTACAATTGTTGCCACAATTCACATTACAAGGTGAATTAAGCATGCAAGCATGTAGGGATAACAGGGAGTGAAGGCAAGAGATGCTTCACTGGACAAGAAAATGGATGAAGAGAGCTCCTCGGTCAACAACGGCAGTGGGAAAAAAAGCTAGGGTTCTTATAGAGTTTGAACCTCTAGAGAAACTGAGAGAATTCTAGAGTCGATGCGGTGGCAATTTGGTGCTAGGTGTTAAGGAAGCATTTGCCAATTCACTATTGTAACACCCTGGCCCAAAATCCGCTCAATGCCTGACCGTCAAGCGGACTCACAAGACACATAGCACCCCACTTACACTTTCGCCCTCGCTTCGTGTAAAAGGGTTAACCCGGAGGTGCTATGTTTGGACCCAACAGCATTATATACTAGTACAACTCACTTTAGACAAGCAATGTGGGACTAATCCCACCACACAACTCCTCATGGGCCACATGGGCGCATCTGATACGAGTAGGCCGAGGTATTACATTCACCCCTTTAAGGGCGCCCTCGGCAAAAGACACCGCATGTTGGGATACGGGTAGGCTACAATAGCGACAAATCAAAATTCTACCACGTAAACCAGAAGCCAAGCAAGAAGATGATCACAGATCGTTACCACTAGACGCCAGCAGAGTGGAAGAAGTGTCGGAGCGGCTGGTCCGACGAAAGCGTCACATGTAATCGGGTCGTAGTCGATCGTCCAAATGTCCTCGTGAGTTGATCGCTCTCCAAAGACTCTCTGACTCCTTGTGAAGATCGCAGATCGCCCTTAAGCGCAACAACGAGAAGCGCCTCTATGGTATCCACACGCCCAGGGAAGGAACAACCGTGACGCCCGGTGCTAGCACCAAATCGCACGGGGAGGCTCTCAAGAAGATGGCAGCTAGGGTTTCAGTAGGGCAACTCGTGTCCTCTCTCTCCTCCCAACAGCCTCATGCATCTCCTTATATAGTGCCTCGTGACGGATCCTATCAAACACGCTCACGAATCAGATTCGCATCGGTTTGTTCCAACCTGCTAAGTGTGTGACCCGTTAGGTTCATGTGTAGTTCGGTTGTGACTCAAAAACCCTTTCCGCCACGAGTCGAAGCGGTTCCTAGCGGACATAACGATTCCTAATACACACAAATTATATGGGATAAACCTTAATGCAATATGATCTACGATCGGTCCTCATCACTTACGACCAAGTCCTATCTCTATATGACCGGTTAGATTCGATCACGACCAACTCGTAACTCCTCACGACTTGGTTTCACCACTCTGTGATTACGCTCGACCAGCCTACGACTTGCTTGTATCTCCATACGACCAAATTCAGTAGTCGGGTCGAACTAAGCTTACCTACTCATGTATTCTCCCTTTGCCTCACGATATCCGGTTGAACTCCTGTGAGATGTTGTGTCATCCATGGACTATTCAATGCTTTCTCGATCGAGTATCGGATAACCTTATGTGGTCGAACTCTTCGACCATCGATGGCATGGCCATGCACTTTCTTTATCCGACCACTTGAGGGGCCCAGAGATATCTCTCTGTTATGTTAGGAGGGCAAATCCCATATCCGACCAAATCATCCTCTCGCATGTTTCATAGCATACCCAAAGCTACCTTTATAACCACCCGATTCTGAGTAGCGTTTGGCAACCCCTAAGAGTGCTATTACACATGTAGGAAACCATGCCGATCTCAGTCTAAGGATTATACATCATCATTGCTTGAGACCAACTAACGACACATAGAATCATAACAATCTCAATAGTGTCTCAAGGTGGGTCTTATCCAACACCATGTTCTCTAACACGTGTCCACATTATTGATTCGATATCCCTATATCCATGACCGTGAAACATGGTCATCAATCAATACATGTGTCGATAGTAGAGTCACTAGTGTTCACCAAAGGACTTTCGACCGTGGATACTTTTAGAACGACATCATCATAAGTTAAAAAGAGTTTCACCAACAAGTCACATACTCGTTAATCTTCATGACCGATGATTCATTCAAGGAACAAGATAACATATTATCAAATATTGTGAACATAATGAAATATAATCATCTCTATGATTGCCTCTAGAGCATATTTCCAACAGCCTCCCACTTGCACTAGAGTCAATCATTTAAGTATCTAATACCGATAGCTCTTGTGTGCGCCTCATGCTTTGGTCAGGAGAGGCT
This sequence comes from Phyllostachys edulis, assembly GCA_036346405.1. Taxonomy (NCBI): domain Eukaryota; kingdom Viridiplantae; phylum Streptophyta; class Magnoliopsida; order Poales; family Poaceae; genus Phyllostachys; species Phyllostachys edulis. The sequence goes on along the minus strand of CM070555.1, from coordinate 20,174,396 downwards.
TTGTCAACGGATCGAGAACATTTAAATCCGTATGAATTTTGCATATCTTAACATCTCCTCTATCCACCAATTCGCGAATGAGATGATAACGCTGAGTATGTGCTTGGACTTCGATGGGATCTAGGCTCCTTAGCTCGCAAGAATGGCTCCATTATTGTCACAATAGAGATCCATTGGGCTAGAGGCACTCGAACCACACCCAACTCAAAGAATAAAATTCCTTATCCAAACACCTTCTTTTGCGGCTTCCGGTCAGCAATGTACTCTACCTCTGCTAGGAATCACCACCGCCTCTTGCTTGGAACTTTTCCACTCACCGCACCTCCATTCAAAATGAATACAAAACCAGATTATGAACGATAATCATCTTTGTCGGTTTGAAGCTTGCATCGGTGTAACCATTTACAACCAGCTCTTCATCACCGCCATAAACTAGAACGCATCCTTAGTCCTTCTCAAGTATTTAAGAATGTTTTTCACAAATTGTCCAAAGGACCTTCACCGGATCACTTGGTATCTACTGTAACACTTAGAGCATATGATACATCCGGTCGAGTACATATCATGGCGCATATGATAGATCCAATAGTCAAGCATATGGAATACCATTCATGCGGTCTCGCCATCGAGAGTCGAAGGACACCGACTCTTGCTAAGACTTATGCCATGTGACATAGGCAAGAACCCTTTCTTGGCATTTTGCATGTTGAACCTAATCAACACCTTGTCAATATAAGTACTTTGGCTTAATCCAATTAGCCTTCTCGATCTATCTCTATAGATCTTTATTCCCAAGATATATGTCCGCCTCTCCTAGGTCTTTCATAGAAAAACTATTTTTCAATGATGCCTTAACAGATTCCAAAGATAGGAATGTCATTCCCAATCAATAATATGTCATCCACATATAAGATTAGAATTACAAGTGCGCCCCACTAACCTTCATGTAAACACAAGGTTCTTCTTTGTTTTGACAAAACCAAACCTTTTGATCTCCTCATCAAAACGTATATTCCAACTCCGAGATGCTTGCTTCAATCCATAAATGGACTTCAAGTTTGCACACTTTACTAGCATTATTTGGATCAACAAAACCTTCAAAGTTGTGTCATGTACACATCCTCACTTAGGTTTCCATTAAGGAAAGCCGCTTTTGACGCCCATTTGCCATATCTCATAGTTGAAATATGCAAAGAATAGCTAGAATGATCCGTATAGATTTAAGCATCGCTACGGTGAGAATGTCTCATCGTAGTCAACTCCTTGAACTTGTCGAAAACCTTTTGCGACTAGTCGAGCTTTATGAATGTGAACATTTCCATCCATATCAATCTTTTTCTTATAGATCCATTTGCACTCAATGGTTTTAACGCCATCAAGTGGATCGACCAGGTTTGTCTCTCATGGAGTCTATCTCGGATTTCATGGCTCCAAGCCATTTCTCGAGTCCGGGTCCATCATCGCTTCCTTATAAGTGTTAGGCTCATCATTATTCAATAATAATACGTCATGCCCATACCTTATAGGCATTTGACGTGGCCTTTTAGATCTACGTGGGGCTGATGCCTCATCTACAGGTTCAACAATATTTTGTTCATCCTGTAGAGGTTCAATAGGAGTTGAAACACTTTCGATGTTTCCTAATTTCTTCGAAGTTGCACCTTTCTCCCATCGCTGTTTTGGAAAGAAACTCTTTTTCCAAAAAGACACCATTTCGCAACAAACACTTTGCTCTCCTCTTGGTTGTAGAAATAATATCCTTTGGTTTCCTAGGATATCCTATAAAGAAGCATTTTTCCGACTTAGGTGTGAGTTTATCGACGTCAAACGCTTAACATAGACATCACATCCCCAAATCTTTAGAAAAGACAAGCTAGGACTCTTCCTACCCATATCTCATATGGTGTCTTATCTATCGATTTAGATGGTACCCTATTTAAAGTGAAAGCGGCGGCTTTCTAGAGCGTAACCCCAAAAATACAATGGCGGATCGATTGGCTCATCATCGATCGAACCATGTCCAACAAGGTCCTATTACGCGCCGGACACCCCATTCCATTGTGGAGTACCCGGTATGTAAGTCAGGAACAATTCCACATTGTTTCAAATGATTGCCAAATTCTCGCTCAAATATTCACCTCCACGATCGATCGCAAAGATTTGATTGTCTTGCCAAGTTGATTCTCAGACTCATTCGAACTCTTTGAACTTTTCAAAGGATTCCGACTTGTGCCTCATTAAATAGATATATCCATATCTACTATAGTCATCGGTGAAAGTAATGAAGCATCGAAACCACCTCTAGTCGTCGTGCTCATTGGTCCACACACATCAAGATGTATGAGTGCCAACAAGCTCTGACGCCTCTCATTCCGACTAGTGAAAGGTGTCTTGGTCATTTTCCGAGTAGGCAAGACTCAGACGCTTCAAATGATTCCAAATCAAATGAGTTTAGAATTCCATCATCATGGAGCTTCTTCATGCTTTCACTTATGTGACCCAAACGACAATGCCGATAAAAGTGGAATTCATATTATTAGGACGAAGCCTCTTTGCATTAATATTAAAGATGGTGCATCATCAAGATTTAAAATAAACAACCTGCTCAAAACAGAGCATAGCCATAAAACATATCATTCAAAAATATAGAACAACCATTGTCCTCAATAATGAATTTATAACCTCTCGCCATCAAACATGAGGTCGAGATAATGTTTCTACTCATGGTCGAACGTAATAACAATTATTCAATTCCATAATAAATCCAAGGCAAAACCAATGGTAAAGTCCCGACGGATAATGCAAAGAACTTTGCTTTATTCCCGACGCGAAGATCCATCTCCCTCTTGCAACTCTCCTATTCTTTGTTAGACTCAGATCGAATTGCAAATATGAGCAACCGACCCAGATCAAATACCCATGAGTTAACGTAAGAATCAGATCTATAACATTAATACATGAAGTGGAAGGTTTAGTCCCACCATTCTTTTTCAGATCACCTGTATTTCTTGCGCCCTCTTCCAATGGCCTAGCTCTTTGCAAGTAAAAGCATTCATTCTCTTGAGTCGGGCGGACTTAGTCTTGGGTTTAGGTTTGTTGGTTTGGATCTCATCCAAACTTTAGCCTTGCCCTTTTCTTGACCCAAGTCTTAGCCTTCTTCTTGAAGCTTGTACTCTTTTGCACCATCATCACATGATTGTTGCTTTTCTTAATGTCATCCTCTCGCAGCCTTAAGCATCATATGTAGTTCGTGAGATTCTTGTCTAAGCCATTCATATGGAAGTTCGTAATGAACTGACCATAGCTTGCGTGAAGCGAAGCAAGAATCAAATCAGAGCTAACTCTGACTCAAAGGAAAACCAAGTTTTTCCAAGCTCTGTGTGTAACCAACCATTTTGATTACATGTGGGCTCACCGGACTACCCTCAGCTAGCTTACATCCAAACAAGTTCTTTGAGATCTCAAATCTCTCAGTTCTTGCTTGTGTCTCAAACATGCCTTTAAGCGCTACGATCATATCGTAGGCCTCTATGTTCTCAAACTGTTTTTGAAGGTCTGAGTTCATAGCAGCAAGCATGAGACAGCTAACATCAAGGGATTCATCACATGCCTTTTTATAGGCGGATTTAAGAGCAGCAGCAGCATTATCAGCAGGCACATCTGGAATTGGTTCTTCTAGAACATGTTCCTTTTTATCTTGCCTAAGAACAATTCTTAGGTTGCGGTACCAATCCGCAAAATTTGTTCCATTCAGTTTTTCCTTTTCAAGTATCGAACGTAAAGCAAAACTGGATGTTGGTACAGCGATTGGTGCCATGATCTACAACATAAAATACGCAAAACTAAGACATATGTTCAAGAAAAGTAACTTCTATTAAACAATTTAATAAAGATACTCCCACTAAATACCATATCCCTCTTATGACATTTAGTGATTCAAGATCCACAATCGTAATCTACTAGTGAGCTTTGGCATCATCGCTAGAAGATTAGTGAATTCGTAAGCAACCCTTTGCTAATCATATCTCTATATGACTCTTGTTGTTGGGCAGATCTCTATGCTTCGCACCCAACCCTATGCCCCAAGGTCCATAACCGTTATGATGACCTTGTCAAGTTAAACCAATGCAATGCGTAAGTGTCCGACACAAACCCATCTAGTCAAGGAAAGTTAATGGCATTCCGCTTTAGCAAGACCTACCATTAAAATACAAGACTTTTGATGGTGCAGCTTATTGGAGGGGCATCATTTTAACTTAACATTATGTGAGGGAATTTTAATTTTATCATGTTAAAAGCATCTAATGAAAAACATGACTTAATATCATGACAGGAATAAACACAAACATTCACAGATAATCATATCACTGTGAAATAGTATGGCCCTTAACATGACGATCTCCATCAGCATGCTTCCTGTCCTCCGACCACCATGCTTGAAGCCTCCAACCGCATTCATCTACTAAGCAATTACTCCTAAGAGCTAGTAATGAATTACATAGGATAATATCAAGCATCACATGTCAGACGCAGATCAGTTATACAATAATATGTAGCTCGATGGTTATCTCACAACATGACACGTGGGTCATGAAAATCCATACATGCATCACATACACAATGGGCCATACTATTCACATCAATCCTCGCAAAAACAAGTTACGATAGAATCCAATTCTATCGGACGACATGAACACATATTACCTATAACGCCATGATACGATTAGCCCAAAGACGGCGGTCCCTATTCCGAGCCAATCTGATTACTGCCTTGATATGACCACATAATGCGACATACTCCGATGGCGGAATTCCGACCGGTAGGAGTATCATGCAAGGTAGTTGAAAAACAAGTCGAGTGAATCATCTGGTGCTCTTAACTTGTACCTCCTCGTATACCCATCTACTACCACCAAAAACTGATCGATCTAATCGACCAGGGCCTAGGTTTCCAGACACGACCAGTAATAGATCCAATCTACTACTACCACATATCAAGTATATGCGACCGATCCAGATCAAAAACTACGCAGGATGGCTCTGATACCACTGTTGGGATACGGGTAGGCTACAATAGCGACAAATCAAAAATTCTACCACGTAAACCAGGAAGCCAAGCAAGAAGATGATCACAGATCGTTACCACTAGACGCGCAGAGCAGCGGAAGAAGTGTCGGAGCAGCCTGGTCCGACGAAAAGCGTCGATGTACTGGTCGTAGTCGATCGTCCAAATTCCTCGTGAGTTGATCGCCTCTCCAAAGACTCTCAGCCTCCTTGCGAAGATCGCGGATCGCCCTAAGCGCAACAACGAGAAGCGCCTCTATGGTATCCACACGTCCTGGGAAGGAACAACTGACACGGGTGTGCTAGCACCAAATCGCGCGGGAGGCTCTCAAGAAGATGGCGGCTAGGGTTTCATAGGGCAACTGGTGTCCTCTCTCTCCCAACAAATGACCTCATGCATCTCCTTATATAGTGCCTCGTGATTGATCCTATCCAAACACGCTCACGAATCATATTCGATTGGTTTGTTCCAACTCGCTAAGTGTGTGACCCGTTAGGTTCATGTGTAGTTCGGTTGTGACTCGAAACCTTTTTCCGCCACGAGTCGAGCGGTTCCTAGCAGACATAACGATTCCCTAATACACACAAATTATATGGGACTAACCTTAATGCAATATGATCTACGATCAGTCCTCATCACTTACGACTGTGTCCTATCTCTATAATGACCAGTTCAGATTCGATCACGACCAACTCGTAACTCCTTACGACTTGGTTTCACCACTCTGTGATTACGCTCGACTAGTCTACGACTTGCTTGTATCTCCATACGACCAATCCAGAGTCGGTCGAACTAAGTGACCTACTCATGTATTCTCCCTTTGCCTCACGATATCCGGTTGAACTCCGGTGAGATGTTGTGTCATCCATGGACTATTCAATGCTTTCTCGATCGAGTATCGGATAACCTTATGTGGTCGAACTCTTCGACCATCAAAGGCATGGCCATGCACTTTCTTTATCCGACCACTTGAGGGGCCCGAGATATCTCTCTGTTATGTTAGGAGGGCAAATCCTATATCCCACAAATACATCCTCTCTGCATGTTTCATAGCATACCCAAAAGCTACCTTTATAACCACCCGCCATTCTGAGTAGCGTTTGGCAACCCCTAAGAGTGCTATTACACATGTAGGAAACCATGTCGATCTCGTGTCTAAGGATTATACATCATCATTGCTTGAGACCAACTAACGACACATAGAATCATAACAATCTCAATAGTGTCTCAAGGTGGGTCTTATCCAACACCATGTTCTCTAACACGTGTCCACATTATTGATTCGATATCCCTATATCCATGACCGTGAAACATGGTCATCAATCAATACATGTGTCGATAGTAGAGTCACTAGTGTTCCACCAAAGGACTTTCGACCGTGGATACTTTTAGAACGACATCATCATAAGTTAAAAAGAGTTTCACCAACAAGTCACATACTCGTTAATCTTTATGACCGATGATTCATTCAAGGAACAAGATAACATATTATCAAATATTGTGAACATAATGAAATATAATCATCTCTATGATTGCCTCTAGAGCATATTTCCAACACCGCATACTCGGCAAATGCCTGTAACCACCCCTCGGACACGTCCAGGCGTCCAAAGTCTTAAGACATATGCTATGCCGCAGTGTGTCACTCCGGGACCACACGCCAGCTTATGCGCCATATGCCCGCGCCCTCTGTCCCCAGCACGCATCCGTAGCGAAGGTTGATGCTCGATACCATCTGTAACACCTCGCCCAAAATCCGCTCAATGCCCAAAATTACCCCACCGTCATGGACTACAAGACACATAGCACCCCACTTACACTTTCGGTCCTCGCTTCGTGTAAAAGGGTTAACCCGAGGTGCTATGTTTGGACCCAACATGCATTATATACTAGTACAACTCACTTTAGACAAGCAATGTGGGACTAATCCCACCACACAACTCCTCATGGGCCACATGGGCCGCATACGAGTAGGCCGAGGTATTACAACTATGTAATGCCACCGCTCCGGCGATGAAGTCAGCGACGGTGCACAGGCGAGAGGAAGAAGAGAGAGGCATCGCTGACAGGTGGGCTCCGTTGTCAGTCGTAGCAACACATGCCCCCGAATGCTCAAAAGAAGATCAACCGTCCGATTAGAAATGGGCGGTTGGGATTGATCGGGACGTTGGGAGTTCTAACCGTTACTTTGTATATGGGCCGTGCGATTTTAATCTGACGGCCACACAAAGATCTGGCTCTAGGCGCACACGAGTTAAAACAACACCGCACGATCGAAATCCAACGGCTAACAATAAGTGCGCTGTTTGGAGTTGAAACCCAAAAGGATGGCGCGGTTGGATCAGAGATCAACGGTGGAGATTGGTGTGGGGTTGGACGGTCCGAACGTCACACTGATCTGGGCGGTTCGTTGAGGATCCGACGATGGAGATCGCCTGAGACCTTCGAATGGTCTGAAAGTTACAATGGATCCAGCCCGTTCGTTTAAAATCCAACGGCCGCAAGTTCTGAGGCGCGTTTTGGTTTCGAAGCCAAAACTGGGCGCGGTTGGATGAGGATCCTACGATGGAGATTGCCTCTCGTGCGTTGATGACCCGCACGGCTTCGCGAATCTCGACCGATCACTAGGAAATCAACGGCTCACGATCAACTGGAGTTGAGGCGGAGCGCAACATGACTAAGCTCGACCAAATTGCATGGGGTTGGACCCAGCTGATTAGGCTCGGTCGCTACAGTGCAAAGGTTTAGGGTTAGGCTGACCAGTTTGACTAACTCATTTCAAAACTTCAAAAGTTTGACCGGGGCTTTAGAAATAGCAAATAAATTTGTAAAAATATGAAATGTTGCAAGGATGCTACTGGGATGATATATACCCCAAATAAATTTTGAAAACCACTGTTTCTCAGTTTAAAATACATAATTAATTCATTTAAACCGAATAGGTTTATTTAAAGACAAATATTCTTCTCAAGGTCAAAATAGTCTTTAAAAATTTAACAAAAAATATTTTTGATCGAGATAGTTCATCTAGTTTTTAATAAAAATATTTCCCGGTCTTAATACCAAGATTGACTGTATTTTCTTTTGAAGCTTCAAACAAGTTTTGGATTTTGACTAGAAAAGGAAGGTTTTAGTTTGTAGCAAAATGTCCAAGTTTCAAAAATGAGCAGTAATGCTATGAAAAGCATTTTATTACTGTTCATTAAAACTGGGGCTATTACACGTGAGGACGCTACCGGGGGAGGTGGAGGGGCGAAGCGACGAAGGGGGAGAGCGGCGTGGCGGCCGACGTAGCCGCCGGCGACGTGGATTGAGGCGGTGGGCACGGTCGTGGAGACGCTGCGGTTCACCTACTCGGAGACACTCGGGAAGTGGCCCATCGGGGACCTCGCCGGATCAAGTACCTCATGCACCGCCAGTGAGAGGGCTCTCTTGTGGTTACTTCTGATCCGAGAGAAATGCCACTTCATTTCGATGCATTTCGCGAAATGTGTTTTGGATCTGAAATGGGGCTTTTTTGTTCAATTACGTCTCTGTCGCTGCGTCGCGTTGTCGGTTTAGGGTAGACGCGTTTAGCGATTGATCGGAAGTAGAGTCGCGTGCTAAGAATTAGGTGAATTGGGTGTCAAGTTGGTCTCTATACCAAATAAAAATCGCAAATTTGGAGGTTTGGAGTCATGGTTTTGTGCAGTGCTCAAGGACTATTCTCGGTGTTACACAAAGATAGCAAAGAAGGGTCGATATGTTAAGGTTGAAGTGGTTTTTGTTTTGCTAGTGAATATTTGTCTCATGGTGAATCCACGGCTAGGAGCATTATACTTGTGCTCTACCTATCAAGTCGCCATCAATAGATGAATGCACAAGATTGAAATATGAACATATCTTTTTATACCGCTCATTTGAGGGATGCCGAATGATTAACTATTCACAAGAAGGAAATCGAGCTTATGTACTATTCCTTTTCGTGTATACGTGGCAACTATCGATTCTTGAATGCAACTTTACTAGTATCTTAGTAGATCATAAAAGCATTCTTGTGTTTGTAATTAATCATTCATTGTAATCTTGGTGTTACTTTTCGTGGCAATTTACATGTTGCCGCAGTATATGCCGGAAGCAATTGCATTGAACCGAAAGGACTCAAATCATGGAAGAGATGATTGTTCTCATGATGTTTGATCGACATGCGCTTTCTTTTCTCTAAAAACCATTTCATGTGTTCCTAGAATTGGCGGATTTTCCCAAGAGGATGTTCTCATTAAGGAACCTAAGGCGGGATGAGTAAGTATTGGTAGCAATTTATGTTTTCTTCATTTATTAAGGTATGATTAGTTTCTAGTGGTTATAGAAATATAACATTATAATCTGCCTCGTATTTTCTCAATTCCTATATCGCATTGTACTCTTCTGATTTTGAATCCTCGCCCATACAATTCTGCGTGATGAATGCACCAAATCCTTTCTTGTTTTGATTCGAGGGACTCATAGCATGAAAGACACACCGATCGCTGTCAGCCGGTGTCAGAGTACCATTTCACCACTCACTATTAGATGAAGGTGGTGTCAAGAAATTAGTGTACGATATCAAGATCGTGGGATGGTCGCGCATCCACCTCTGCTTCCCTCCTCCCTCATCACCGCCGCCACCTCCCTCCTCCGGTCCTCCATCAGTTGCTCCTCTAATCTCTAGTTTGGATTTAACCATCATCCGAAAAAATAATGGATCGACATTCAACTTAGGGTATGCTTGCCATAACTTAGCTTGCTTGTTACATGAACAGTGCAGTGCTCAGGCATCATTGATTGACTATTTCAAATTTCATAATCTTGATTCACATGGGTTCCTTATATTTGGCCATTTCCATTCCTCTGCAGACTCCAAGATGTGGCTGGATATGGAGTGGCCTTGGCAGTAAGGGATATATATGCAGCTGCCCTTGGAACACGGAATTTTGATTCTAATCTAGTGGATTTGATGGTAAAGAATGGGCGCCAGGGTATGCTTCTTAAACTGCTTTTGCTCTTGCAATGTTATGGGTTATAGTTTTATAGGATGGGATGAGACAATAACAATAATCAAATGCACCTTTTCAGTATATATCATTGTTAACAAGTGAAATTTCCCTGTTATTTTATAGGAAAGAGCAATGGGAAAGGTTATTACATTTATGAGCAGGTGGGAAGCCAAAGCCCGATCCTAGTGTTCAACATGTGATTGACGAGTGAGAAAATGTGCAAAGACAATGCCCGTGGAAAGGTTTCTCCCTCTCTTGTCCGAGACATGGATTATGCATTTACCGATAATTGACATTCTATCTGCTTTGTTAATGGAAGATTTTGCCGATATGGATACATTATCTTGCTTGCAGCCTGTTACTTTATCCGATCAAGACATATTGGAAATGATTTTCTTCCCATTTGTTAATGAGGCATGCAGGGTCATGGATGAAAATGTTGTGATCTGGGCTTCTGATCTTGATATTGCATCTATTCTTGGGATGGGCTTTCCCATGTGCAGTAGACAACCGATGCTTATCTCTAATTGTATCCTATGTAACTAGCCAAATGACATTTTGCATTAACTAAAAATATGATTTAGATACATACCGAGATTGCACAATTGGTTGTATGCACTAATACAACTTATGAACCTAATTTAATCCTTATGTAGGCTACCATTGTATGGCATATCAAAATGGATTAGAACACTTGGATTAATTTTGGTTTAGCACTTAAGGCATAGTGAATTATGGATCTATGCCTAATTATTGAATTGTCCCAGATACTAAACTTCGCATATTTTTGCCGAGAGCTCTAATGATGCTCAAGCAATTTTTAGCCTTAGATTTATGCAAATATCTATAACCCTATAGTTTTGTCAATCTAAGATGTTGCCTCTGTTACGAGGTGTAGTCCTCTTTGTACACCTCGTAAGGTGGTGTTGTGGCTACTCTGAGGATTTCTTTTAATCTGGAATCTTTTTTAATGAAGGGGTGGCCTTATCTTCTTCTAGGCTGACACTATTGGAGCATCTTATATACATTCCAAGCTTAGCAAGTCGGCTAGAATTTATGGTGCCTTGTTCAAACCATCATCATATTTGGAAGAAAGAGCTAAAAGCGGCTTATAACTGGTACTCTCTCTCTCTCAAGAATGTTTTTCTTTCCAACTGTCAACCATGTGCAGGTGGAAATGCTAGTTTCCATAGCTTCCCTGGTTTTTCCTTTCCAATAACTTTTTGTATTGTCAATCTTAATTTGTCGTGGTTGTATTTGTGGTGCCTTTGTTGCTCACTTGTTTGTTTCCCTTAGTTAATTAATGACTATATTGCTAAATTCTGAATTACAAACTAGATACTTGTTTGTTCAACTATCAAGTATTTATACGTTGACTACTTTACCTGTTAAGTCAATAGATTGAGCAAGTATTTGATAGCTAATAGTTGATATGCTTGCATGTTGATGCTTATCATTATGATTCCTTTTACTTGTGGTTAAACATTAGATACTGAATACGGTCCATCTTATAATTTGGCTTGCATTTTCACTCTCCCTCTATACCAAAGAAAAAGATATGGAAAGTTCATTATTAAATTTTGATTTTATGTGCACAAAAACTATTTCTACACTCTAGCATATTGTCTTGGGTCTAATTCCCTATACCTTTGTCATCCGTTCTATGACAAAAAGAGTGATCATGTTGTTCAGAGATTACACTTAAAGATAAACCAATAGGTGGATATTCTATATATTACAGTGTTGCATTAGTCAAACATTCCCTAATATCATTAGATATTGCTACATAGCATGACATTGATTGCGCTGAAGTAAAGTGATTTTAGTTTTTTTTTGGGGAGGGGGTGGTTCCAGGGAACTAAACAATTTTTCATGTTGGATTAACACTGCCAATTGTTGGAAGATACCAAGTTGAGCTCCACCTTTTTCATTTCTCTGATGTTAAGTTTAATCCCACCACATCAATAGATATAACATTTTCAGATCTTTCACCTTTCTTTATTTCGTGGAAAATTGTAGATGTCAAAAGCAGTCAAAATTGTGTCATTTGCAAGACTGGATTAATGCATGTTTTGTCATATGCATGACTTAATTAGCTGTGTGTTTCCGTATGAAAGTTGCCTACGAAGAATGCAGATCAAGGCAGTCCAATATAGGCAAATGGATTTGACCATGCTTCTATTACAAATCAATGGGCTATAGGTAAATACAATGTGCTTTTATAGAGCTTTATCTTTTCTTTTTTAAAAAAGAAGGGCTTAATCAAGTTACTAATACTTAGTTAAATATAATCTCTTTGATATGAGCTATAGGTAAATACAATGTGCTTTTATAGGGCTTAATCAAGTCACTAATACTTAGTTAAATATAATCTCTTTGTGAACTTGTGACTTGCTAGTTAGTAGTTACACTTGTTTACTTAGCCCCTGTCATGTACTTGCTACTTGCTAGTTAGTAGTTACTACTACTTGCTTAAATAGCCTATGTTATTATGTGATATATTTAAATTTGTTTGTTAAACTACTAATCTAGTTGCATTTTGGACATGTATTATTGTTGATTGATCTTTATTTGTGCGATATATATGGTTTATATTTTCACGCAATACCCGAATAAGTATTCATAACCGAGACAATCCGTATTCGGCTTGGCATGTATTCGCTCTGTATTCGTGACCTAGACTATCCGCATTCGTATTCGTATTTGACACCGTCCGTTTTCGATTCCGAATCCGAGAAAAAAAATATGTAAAAGGATACGGGATGAGCGATATCCGTCCATATCCGCTCCATTTGCACCCCTAATTGGAGATGTTGTCTCTAAAGATAATATAGCATATGTTAGAGACAAGATTATCTCTAACTATTGGAGATGCCCTTATATATCATATATGAATATAGGGGCGACTATAACACACTCGTTTGATTTGTTTTTAAACCAGTCACTTTTCAACGGACTCCATCGTTCCAAGATTCGAGCAAACTACCTTAATCCTCACCCCTCAGCTCCCTCACTCCCGCACTCGCACCCCCCGCCACCTCCGGCTACCTCTCCAGTGCCACCTCCGTCACCGGCGAGCCACGCCGACGAGCACCTCCTGTGCCGCCCTCCTCCTCCTCCTCCTCCGCCCAGCCTCTCCAGCCCTCACCGCCGCTTCTTCCCCCTCTACGGTGAAATGTCAGAGGATCGAAAGGCGACTAGAGGGGGTGAATAGACGCCGCTTATTTTTCACCTTGATTAGATTCAACATCTATATCACTCCATTAGCTATGGAAGCTATGAAGATCAATATACAAGCATCAGAGAGGACTTGTGTTGAACCCACAACAAAACCTCAAAGCAAAAACCAAAACCAAAATTTTAATCAAAAGGCGGACCGACCTCGGAGTAAATGGGCGGTCAGACCTCTCAGCCGGACTGACCTCGAGATACGGGCGGTCAGACCTCAGCCGGATCGACCACGCAGCATACTGGTGGTCGACTCGTGGTCGATGAACAAGACAATCACCGAAAACCAAAACTAAAATTGGTCTAACTTTTGATCCGTAAGGCCAAACTCCACGAAATTTGAGACACACCTTCTCTAAGATATTAGGAACCTATTCCAATCAAAGATCACAGAGATCCATGCCAAAGTTTCTATCTTTTTCAGTTTTACCGAAGGAGGGTTCAAAACCGAGCAAAACACGAAAACTTGATCCAACACTTGCTCGTGGGAGATTGATGATCTAGATGATCTTAGATATGTTCCCACATGTCCCAGCAAGGAGTAGGAGGACACGAAATCAACCAAAAACCACAGGATCAAGGAAGCACTCAAAATCATCAAAGTAAGGTGCAAGAACAAGAAAAGAACGAAGAGAGCTCATCTCATAGAACTTGCAAGGATTGATTGATGATTGATGATTCGTGGTTACAGCCACTCCCTCAAGGAGGACAAGAGCTCAATCTATGAGCACACACACAATCCATCTCTCTAGAGCCTAAGCCTCTCTTTTCTTCCCTAAACCCTAACACCAAACTAGGGTTTACAAAAGGAGTGCTTGGGGGCTGTGTTACAGCAGCCACCCCTATTTATATGGAGGCTTAGACCTTCTAAAGAGTTAACCCTAATGGGCTCCCGTTAAGGCCCAACAACAACGGGTCACACACGCACGCATTTTAAAGCGCCGTCTTCACTTCTCTTGACCTAAACCGCTTCCCTTGCGCCGTCCCGCGCCGCGGTTTAGCCAAAAGGTCACAAAGGCGGTATTTGGTAAAATTACCAAAATACCCCTTCTCGATCCTTCTCCATAGACCGAGTCCAATCTCGTCGAAGCAATTGCCCGCTTCTCACACGTAGGTTGATCAACGGCTCTCATCATGCTCGGCAAGTCTCTCCCGTCCGAATCCCATCGAACCACCAAGGCACTTGTACCGACTCCCCACACCGCTTGATCCAACCAAAGATCGAATCGCCCATTCGATCAACTCGTCCATTCTCGCCATGCTTGAGTCACTTGACTCACCCGCATCCATGATCGTTCGGACCTCACTCTCCAAGCTTAGTCTCGATCCTCCTCGCCGCTGACCGTCGTTGACTCCGCAAGCCACTTGCACAAACAATAGACAAAGAAATCGTCTCCAGGAACAAGTTTTTCACAACTTGACCCACGTTAGCTCAAAACTTGCAATAACACTTACACAACAATAAACATGGATATGACTTACCCCAAAATCAATTTGCCAATTATCTCAACATTCAGCACAAACTCGGTCTAACTGCTAGATTCATTTGGCCAGTCCAGATCACGCCAGCCTGATCGACCACCCACATAATCGCGGCCCGACCAATATGACCTGTCACTTTTCTAAGTTTGCCGGAAACGCGTGAAACTTCAAACCATCAAAGCCATTGCCAATTGTTTCATCATCCTAAGATCATGAGCATATCCCCATAATATCCACAATTTCCCCTTGATGAACACATTGGCAATTTCTCAAAAATGTAGTTTTGGAGTTTGAAAAGTAAAATACTCATAGCTAGCAAGAAAGGCACAACTTGGTCCAAATGCAAGAAAAAGCAAAGGAAATGACCAAGCTGGCTTCAGAATAGCATAAGCAAGTGAGATAAGGCAAAAGAAAGCACAAAAGCTTCAATTTCCAAAGAATAGCCAAAAATCTCACTTAGGTCCATATGGAAGAGCAATTGTTCTATTTGACCTTTGATCATTGTGAGTCCTCAAGAATTGCAAATCAAATTCAGAAAAGGCAAATAAGACCAAAAGAATGCAATTGAGATGTTCCCACTCACTATGATCACCAAATTTCCAGAAAAACCAATTTCTCCCTAAGACTCCAAAAAGCTCTAAAAACAATATTTTTGACCAATCTTTCTCCCCCTTTGACAATGGATTCATCAAGGTGCATGGAAGAAGATAGAGCATGAATGTAATGGAATGGCTGCAATTTTGTAATTTTTCATTTTTTTTGTTTTGTTTTTAACTTGAGCAAAAGGAGCCATGAAGATTATCCATGAAGACTATACAAGTATTACACTAAGCCATATGATGTGAAGAAGCTATGTTCAATCATGGCAACACATGTACAACAAAGCTAAAGCCAAAATAGCAATAATATGAGATTAAATGAATTGATAGCATGACATGGTGCTCAAGATCATAGTTTAACTAAAGGTATCCAAAAATGAGTTAGGCCATGTCTATAAGCTAAATGGAGCCCAGAAACAGCAAATGAGTCAATTTTGAGCATTATGAGTGCAATTTTGAATCAATTTGTTCAAGCATTTAGAATTTATCACTTTGAGCACTTTGCTGAAAATGATTGGTTTTATCTTAGTAAAGCAAGTCCTGAACTAGGAGCCATCCACAACTGCCTCCTAAGCTTTAACCAATTGCCAATTTGTTTTCTTAGCATTGTGCTAGATCTCAAGCCTCACTACGACCATCCCAAGCAACAAAAGCTTAAGAGAGTGGTCTAGGTCATCCAAAACTCCCCGAGTTCATGCCTAGTGCAACGGCAAGTCGCCTCATGAGAAAGAATTGGTGAGATCAGTTTTTTCGCACAGAAAAGCTCATTTTTCATTTGCTTAACTTAAGAATTATCATAGCTCAGTTTGCAACTCAGAATAAGTTTGACGAGGATATAATAATCCTCATTTTACCTTTTATCTATAATTTTTATTATAGGTAAATATGACGTCATGTGAACCCTGAGTGTACCCCTTAATGTTATGAAGGAAGAACCAAATGGATGGTCGTAAGTTCTTCCACGACCATCCCCATAGTCGTAAGTTATGCTACGACTATTCCATAGTCGTAAGTCTTGCTACGACTAGCTCATAGTCGTAGATTCCTCTACGACTAGGTCAGCCACGACCACCTTATAATCAAATGAACCTGCAGACGAGTGGGTCTTATTGATTAAGGTATTCAAACAGTCATCATACGCTGTTATTCTACAGAATAATGACACGTAATACCCCATTATCTCTGGTATATAACTGTTGAGCCACGTGGAGGAATTAATACACCGGTAATTACTATCAACATGCGCCCGTCACAGGAGGTGATGAGGCGCCGCTTTACCTGGAGTAACTGCCGCTCCTTCACGTACTATAAAAGGCGGCAACTAGAAAGGGAAAAAGGATGGAGCGATCAGGGATACAAGCACTATCTGTAATAGTCTTAGTTTTCCCCCTGATTGTTCAGTATACACTCAATACCATACACACACGGAGTAGGGTTGTTATTCTCTCCTGAGAAGGCCCAACTCATATAAAAATTCCCGTGTCAATCTCTCTGCATGATTCTATTCTAGGAGACCCCCCGAATCAAACAATCTTTACGTAAGTTCGGTTCTAAAACACCGACAGTTGCCGCCGACCGTGGGGATCTTCCGGTAATTTCTTGTCAAACATTCTCTCTGTTTTCCAAATCTCATGCACTCATGGCAGGAGAATGGAACGAGGAGAACTGTTCGACTTGGCAGACACGCAGACGTCCGACATGGATGTCGGATTCGATTCTGAACCGAGTGATGACTCCTATGGCATTGTCGCCTCAGGGATCTTCCCACGCATCCAGAGACAATGTCACCGGTGGAGTTGAGGAGGATCCTTATCCCCACAACAAGACGCCCAAGAGAGGAATCTACCTCTCAAGGGGCAAGGGTCAATCGACCAGACCACACCCGGTGGACTCACGACACGACGAGAGTTTTTCCTCGAAGTGTCAAGTTCCCTAAGGCGGTCCGACTTGGTGAGGCAAGCTCTAGAAGCCACAATTCTGGGACTTCACCGGCATATGGTGATTCTCTCTCTCTGGATAACGCCAGAGAGAGCGGGATCAAGCATGCTTTTCCTGCAAATTCGACCATCTCTCCGCAGTCACACTGCCGACGGAGACTAGTTATAACCTGGACTTCCCCTACTTGGAGGGGATTACTCCAAGTCGCCAGATGGTGTCTCTCGACGACTCCTCAAGCGGAGAGGCCTCGAGCGCAAGTGAGAATCATCAACGGGAGGTCTTCGTCCTTCCTCGAGATCAAGATCACTCTCTAGAGACCGAGATGGAGACCCTTCCCAAGGTCACACATGCGCCCTCGTGGCAATGGCCAGACACCACCATCAAGCGGACACGACCAACACCTTCATGAACGCCAGGAAATCCTCGACATTCTCGCTTCATTGAGGCAATCTCAAGAGTCTAACATGGAAAATCTTGAGGCAATTCAAAGGAAGAAGATTGAAGCTCGGAAGAATTTGCTCGGGCGATTCAATATCAATCGAGGAAGCTCGAGAGCTCCAAAGACATCAATGATTTGCTCGAGAATCCAACTCAAGAGCTAGCCCGAACGCTAGAGCTCGACCTCTTAATGAAGAGATCGCACAAAGGCTTCGAGTACAATGAAAAAGCCGGAAACTCCTCGTCGACATCATTCAAGTAGTCGTACCCATACGACTTCTTCTGCTACCGATCAATCCAATATATCACCACAGTAGAAATCGGTATAACAAAGAAGTCGTGTCGATCTCCTACTCAAGAAATGTCTTCCAAATGACCGATGATCAAAAAGCTCCTCGGAAGGTGATCGCTCACCACTCCGACATGGAAATCAGCAGCGGCGAGATAAACTACGAGGAGTATTCCCTCGTGGGACCGAGACCTATTACAGTCGGGTCAACTCACATCTTGGGTATCGCCGAGTACGACCACCGATGATATCAACCCTTCTTTTACGCAAAGGAGGCGCTAAGAAGTCATTCTTCGATGTCGGGCATTCTCGCCGATCTCCGAGCTGCTATTGCCACCTCGCTTTCGACCAAAGAACATGGAGAAGTTTGATGGTTCCCAAAATCCCATCGAATTCCTTCAAATTTACACAACAAATTGCTCGAAAGCGCAGCAGGAGGAGAGCATGTGATGGCAAATTACCTTCCAACGTGCTCAAGGATCGCCGATCGTGGTTACTAAACCAACCACTCGAGTCGATCTATTCTGGCAACATCTCTGCGATCTTCTCTCGCAAATTTCAAGGCACATACAATCGCATACGAAAGGAGGACGACTTGCACCGATGAGACAGAACGACAACGAGACATTGCGCCACCATCAAGCGCTTGATCAGTTCAGTAACTCAATTCCGAAGTTTCGATTCATCCGCATCGGGCTTTCAGCCAGGAGTCCGTAGTAGAAGGATAACGAGGATATTGCTTTAAATCCTCCTACTGCAGCCAACTCTTCAAATGGCCGATCGATATGCTCTTCCTCCGAGGCGGTCGAGTGGAACAACACAATTGATCGTGAAGACAATCCATCTCGAGAGCCAAAGCGGTTGGTAAGAAGAAGGATAAGAAAGCAAAAAGTCCAAGAATAAGATGAAGGGTCAAAACCCGCGCGGTTCCAAGGAGGTATTGGTCTGTGAATGATAAAGAGCCACGCACATCAAGCCACACTCCGGCAGAGGCAAAGGTAAGCGCCGATCGGAAAAATGATAAGCCTAGGTGGTGTCCTTTCCATAAAAAGGAAGGGCATGACCTTCAGAATCGCCGGTCTTCCAACGAAAGCTTGAAGACTACTATACAGCGAAGGACCACTTCCCACCCTCGAGCGGTAGGTCAAACAAGTGGTCATAAATCTTCGATGACGAAGAGGAGATGCGTTCGGGATCCGCAACACACCATTGAACACATCTACGGGATCATCGGCATATGAATCAAAGCGACTCAAATTGCTGTCACGAGCGAGGTAAACTCCATAGATCCTCCTCTCGTCAATAAATTACGAAGTGGTCAAGTCACCATTTCTTTCGAGAAGAGTGATCGCCGATCCTTCGACTCGACAGTCGATACTAATCGTGGTCGAACCCACCATCAACAATTGTCGGGTCAATCGAGTTTTGGTTGATGGTGGAAGCTCGTTAAATATTTTATTTACGAGTGCCCTGGATGACATGCAAGTACCGGGACCAAAGTAAGACCGATGCGATACTCTTTCCATGGATTGTACCGATCTTCGCCAAACCAATTGGTCAAGTTTCTCTTCCTTTAACATTTGGTTCACCAAGTAATTTCGTGACGAGAAAATTTCCTTTGATGTGGTCGATTTCGACATCTGAGATATAACGCCATACTCGGACGACCAACTTTGGCAAAATTCCTAATGGCTACTCATTATGGATATCAATGTATTAAGATGCTAGGTCCCAAAGGAGTAATTACAATCCATTGTGACAAGAAGATGGCGATACCGCGACTGCCGATCCCTTGAGATGGTAGGACAAATACCAACTCGAGAAGAAAGTCACCTTCGACTAGCAAGTCGAAGCCTAAAAGCTGCACCAAAGCCGAACGACAAAGTCAAAGAGGTTCCTCACGACGCAGGGAGCCTCAAGATCGCTCAGATCGGGATACTTCCGACCCCAAATAGGAAGACGCCTCATCACCTTCCTCCAAGCTAACGCAGATGTATTCGCGTGGCAAGCATCCGACATGCCCGAGTCCCGGGGAGGTGATCGAGCCAAAGCTAGCCTTACGGCCCGACAAAGTACCCAGAAAACAAAAATTGCGGAGATTTGCCCCGATCGACGAGATGCTATTAAATCGAATTGATAAGCTACTTAAAGCGTGCTTTATAAGAGAGGTCAACCATCCGTAATGGTTGGCTAACCTCAGAATGGTTAGAAAGTCAAACGGCAAATGGCGATAAATGCGAGACTTTATTGATCTTAATAAAGCTTGTCCAAAAGACGATTTTCCTTTACCTCGTGACGATCGGTTGGTTGACTCTCTGCGCAGTTGTGAAATGTTAAGTTTTTAGATGCATATTCGGATATCACCAGATTAATATGTGTCTAGACGATGAAGAAAAGACCGCATTTATTACACCATTTGGTATATTTTGCTATGTCAAAATGCCATTTGGTCTAAAAATGCCGCCGCTTCTTTTCAACGCTTGATGCAGGTAACTTTTTCATCTCAATTAGGCCGAAATCTAGAAGCCTATGTTGATGACTTAGTTGTCAAAAGCATCAAGAAACTTAATCATATTACCGACCTACAAGAAACATTCGACAATCTCAGAAAACATCGCTTAAAACTTAATCCTGAGAAGTGTGTGTTTGGAATCTCTTCAGGGAAATTGCTTGGATTCCTAGTATCTATACGAGGAATTGAAGCGAATCCCGAAAAGATAAAAGCCATTTTACAAATGCGCCCTCCAACTACACGGAAAGAAGTCCAGAAACTCACTGGGTGCATGGCGCTCTAAGTCGCTTTCATCGCACGACTGGGAGAAAAGGGACTACCTTTCTTTAAACTTCTAAGGAGACACGAAAGTTTTGAGTGGTCGAATGAGGCAAACGCTGCCTTTGAGGATGTCAAGAGGTACCTTACGAGTGCTCCTATTCTGGTCTCTCCGAGGCCAGAAGAAACGCTCTTGGTTTACCTAGCTGCCACGCCACAGCAACAACAAGAAAGATCGGGTTGTAGAACGTGAAAATGTACAGCGACCGGTTTACTACGTAAGTGAAGTTTTACACGACCTAAGGAGCGTTACCCTCAGTCCAAAAGCTTCAGATGCCCTCCTCATGTCTTCGAGGAAATGCGGCATTATTTTCAGCAAGACAAACTAGTCAGGCTGCCCGAGTTTCCTTGGGAGCGATCCTCCGTATTAGGGAAACAATGGGGCGCATGGCAAAATGGTCGACGAACTTGGGGAGTTCGACATCCATTTCGTGTCCCGAACGGCCGTTAAATCCCAGATCTTGGCGGACTTTGTCGCCGAATGGACAAATCTGAACTGCTCAGATCCCCAAGACGATTCCCACCACCAAAGGATCGATGTACTTTGACGGTCGCCACTTTAAGTGGCTCGAAAGTCGGGTGGTCTGGTATCTCTCTACCGGAGAGACCTTAAAGTATGCCATACAATTAAACTTTCGGGCCACTAATAATGTGGCGTATCTGAAGGTTTGCTAGTCGGGTATACGACGCAATGAAAGCGCTCTCGATTCGCCGACTACTCGTGAGAGGAGACTCTCAACTAGTCGTGAATCAAGTCGGTAAAGAGTACCAGTGCTCTAACCCGACAATGTCTCGATACTTATCGGAAGTACGTAAGCTAGAAAAGCATTTTTTAGGTTTCGAGGCACAATTCATCCTCGAAGGATAATTTCTCGCATGAACCCTTGCTCAAATAGCTTCTTCCAGATCTGAAGTACCAAAAGGAGTCTTCTTGGAACAACTCGAAGCCTTCTTTGGTCGAAGAGCCGAGACACCTCCTATTGAGACAAATTCTCTAGAATACGAGGATACATGGATGGCGCCCATCTATGATTATCTTGTAAGGGTTACTCAGACCAAGACGATCTCGAGGCAGATCGCTTATCCCGAAAAGCCAAAATGTATACTTTGGTCGAAGGAGTTCTCTATAAACGAGGTACTCAAGGGGTGCTCATGCGATGCATTCCGCAGAGCGAAGGATTAACACTCCTTCACGACATACATGGTGGCATTTGTGGAAATCATGCTTCCTCTGTAACGCTGGTCGGCAAGGCTTTTCGACAAGGTTTTACCGCCAACACCCTATACGATGCTAAAGAGTTGGTTAAAAAGTGTGTCCATGCGAGTTCATAGCGAGCAAATACACCAACCAAATTTCGGGCATTACAAACAATACCTCTATCTTGGCCTTTTGCAACTTTGGGGTCTTGATATCCTCGGGACCGCTTCCTAAAGCTCCAGGAGGTTTCGAGTTCCTTTTGTGGCTATTGATACGTTCACAAAATGGATTGAAGCCAACTCGTGGATCGATAACAACGAAGCAAAGAAAATGGTTTATGATGAGATGCGTAATTACTCGATTTGGAGTACCAAGTCGAATAATTACGATAATGGTAAGCAATTTTCGAGTGCAAAATTTCGTGAATTTTATGCGACGAGTTGGGTACCAAGTTATGTTATGCTTCGCGGCCCATCCCGAGTAATGGGGCAATCGACGTCAAACGGCCAAATAATGAGAGGAATTAAAACTCGAGTCTTCGACCAATTTCATCAAACGCCGGGGCTTGGGTACAAGAATTACCCTCAGATATGGGCGATTCGACAACTACCATCAGACTCTGGAGAAACACCTTTCTTTTTAGTCTTGGTCTTTGAAGCTATGCTTCCTCCTAACTAAAGATACGGTCAACACGAGTGAAACATTCACGGACTCCAACCAGAACAAATTCGAGCAGATGATATTAATCTACTTGAAGAAAGGAGAAACCAGCCCTAATTAGCTCGGCAATCTACCAACAAGCCTGCGAAGATACTACGATCGTAAGGTTCAACCTCGCAGCCTTGCTGTAGGTGACTTGGTATTGAGGCTTTGCCAATCCAAGTCTAATTGGAACAAACTTTCTCCCAAGTGGGAAGGTCCTTACGCAGTGGTCGAAGTTACTCGTCTAGGGTCGGTACGATTGGCAATGGAAGACGGCCAGGTTCTCTCGAATTCTTGGAACATTGACCAGTTACGCAAGTTCTATGTGTAACCAGCCATTCGGACAATAAAGAATCATGTTTTTTCTATCTCTATTGTCTTACTTTTGAGTAGTGCTTTCATTATTTTTTCGACTATGTTTTAAACACCCGCTTTTTACATCGGTCGGAAGGCGATAACATCACCTAGTCGAAGCCTCTCCTCTCTGCATGTGGTCACCGCCCACTAGAAGGAGTTTCCTAGTGTCGACTTGTTACTCGCTTTTATGGCCAACACAAAGAACTCGGGTTTTATTTAGTCGAAATATTTTTGAAGGCCAACTCTTTTCACCTTAGTTTATTTCTTCGCTTAATTTGAAAAATACTCTAAGAAGAGCGACTTTCTCGATTTGCTTAACCATCTTGGGTGTACTTGTTTCATCTCAACTGGTGGGAGGAAGAGACACATCTAGTCAAAGCCTCTCCTCTCGCACGTGCGTGGTCACCTTGCGGAAGGAGCTTCCTAGCTTTGTTCGCTTTCCTACTCTTGCTACCGGGGCAGACTTATCGAGTCCACCGAGAAGGACGAGTAAATATTTTAAAGTCCTCTAGACGTTTGCTTAACTCAAGTTGCCGTTCTCGATTTGATTAAACTAGTCGGAGATGTTAACATTACCTAGTCGAAGCCTCTCCTCTCTCGCACGTGGTCACGCCCACTAGAAGGAACTTCCTAGTGTCAACTCGCTACCACCCTTTCGACCAATGCATGACAATTGAGACCCAAAACTACAAGTTAAACAAACCTCTCTGTTTTGAAACCCTTTCTCTGAGACTATTTACTTAGTTTGTCTAAACAAACTCAAAGAAATAGTCGAGGGCTAGAATAATTTGATTTCAATTCTTAGTCTTTATTTACGTTAATTATCTTTTGAGTTACTAACTACTCGACAAGATGATTTGCAGGAGACAAAACTATTTACTTAGTTTTCACAAACTAAGCAAATAGTCGGGGGCTAGGATAAAGTCATTACATTTGACTTCATTTCTTAGTCTTTAAATTCGTTAATTATCTTTTGAGTTACTAACTACTCGACAAGATGATTTGCAGGGAACAAGATGGATTACATCAACAAAAGATTGTTTTTCACAAGTTCATTCAGACTACTCAAGAGGAGAGCCCAACCGCATCTCCTCTGAAACTTTCCTACTAACCGATTGCATCTCCTCCATCGACGCGTCTTCCTACCTTCGCTTCAGAGCAGTTGAAGTCGGCTTCGAGTGGTTGCACATTAAGGTTGGGGTCATGAGCTTTA
The DNA here is from genome assembly GCA_036346405.1 of Phyllostachys edulis. NCBI lineage: Eukaryota > Viridiplantae > Streptophyta > Magnoliopsida > Poales > Poaceae > Phyllostachys > Phyllostachys edulis. The sequence goes on along the minus strand of CM070555.1, from coordinate 20,150,042 downwards.
AGTTTTGCTAATGCATAACTTACTGCAGTTTCGACCGCCTCCTTTATCGATTCAGCTTGGTTGGCCTTCAGAGTGGTCACCAGATCTTGCAAAATCCCGACTTGATCCCCAATGGTACTTGTGTGAGCAGCTATTGTATCATCTTGAGGAGTCTTTCCCTCACTATGTAGCTCACCAAGCACATTGTTCAGGAGCGTGATGTTTCCTTGAAGTTTAATCTTCATTGCTTCCATCTCCTGTTGGGTACAAGTCGAAGCCTCATGAGCTTTTTTTTTCGACCACTTGCTCTGAAGAAATAAGATTGGTCAAACAAAAATAAACTCCTAGAGGAAAAAGAAAACAAAAATAATCACGGGTAAAAGAATTTCTTACCCACTAGTTGAGAATCCAACTTCTTGACCTCTTCATTATGGGAAGCAACGGTCTCAGCATACTTTTTCTCCCATGATACAATATCCTCTACATTCTTCTTTGCAATAAGGACGGTGCGTTATAAATCACGGCTTTATCCGCGATTTCGATCTCAAGTTCTCTCAATTTAACGTCCATTGCTAGAAAGGAAGTGGAAGTGAGAAAAGAGAAATAACTCGTAAAGGATCGCAGTAAAGAATTACTTACTTGATATTCGAGTTCTCGGCGTCTCAAGGTTTTGATCTTTATTTTTGGACATACGAGTAAGCTCGTGAATAATCAAGTTTTCTCTAACTTCATTCTCGAGCTTTTTCGTCTCGTCTTCTTTTTTCTCAAAAGAAGCAAGAGTTAGGTAAAGATCAAAGATATAAGCGCCTTAAGTTCAAGACTTCTTTTTAATTTTTCCTGCGACTTCATGGTTGCGAGTTAGCTTTTTAAGCTTTTTCCCGAGGTCTAATACCTCTTCCTAAACTTTTTCGACTCCTCTTTTTCATAATCGAGCGAGTCGGCTAAGATCTTAGCGCCACTTGCTTAACCCGCAAAGGATAACAAAGGACATGAGCATGGGTCAATCGATTGTAAGTTCTTCTACAACCATTGACCTAGTCGTAAGTTCTTCTCGACAAAGCCACCGGTCATAAGTCTTTTACGACCATTACCTAGTCGTGAGTTTTTCCATGACAAATCCGTAAGCACTATATAAGTAGTCAAATCCAAGGTGACTATGAATAGCGATGACTTACCACCTCTCTGCTGTTTGCGAGTTCCTCTTTTCTGTCGCAGCTCTAGAAGTTGTCGATGATATTCACCGACAAAGAAATTTGCTCTATGGCTTTCTCGCAAGATGAAAAGACAAAGAGAAACAAGAGAAGATTATACTGTATATATATAAGTACGATTAAGTACTTACATTCATGGTTGATCGAGCAAACATCGAGTAAACCGACTCCGGATCTTCACTTTTCTACCCTCGTGACTTGGTCCCACCAAACCTTCTCAAGACGCTCATTATCAAAGGTATCCCTCTATTGGGAATATCGTTGGGATGGGGACTCGATCGCGAGATCCGAAAGCGAAGACCCTACGATGGAAGCGAGCCCCAAAGAAGTCGTATGAAGTTGAAATACTCTTCTTCTTGATTACGTAACCAGAATTTCTCTTTTGGGTACCGGAGGAACGCTCGCAATGATCTCCTTTCCCAAGCGCGGTGGGCGTAATCCGCCACCATCTTGACCAGAGGCTTGCAGTTGCCTCTGTTCTATCCACGACCATCTCAAGGGTCGAGGCGACCACCTCAAGAGTCGCACTGTTGTTTGGAGCTTTCACGACCATCTTAGTGGTCGAGCGATCGCTCAAGAGTCGCAATGTTCTTCCGAGTCTCCACGACCATCTCTGTGGTCACCGCCATTTCAGAGGTTGTAGCCGCTACCTTCTCGGGTACAACAGTACCTCATTGGTTGTCGTAACCACTTCAGCGCCACGACTTCCTTCTACCACCGGGCCGAGGATGATCCTCGACCACTTCCTTGTTGTCTCTCCAGTAATGGAGAGGTAGCAATAGGCTTCTCAACTAAGCATTCTCGAAATTCAAGGAGTCGGGCTAAAAACAAAGAAAAGGAAAGCAATTCAGGTTGTGAAAAGGAAAAGGTAAATTCTGTTCTTACACTTTAGTATATTTCACATACCTCTGCACCTTGGACCTAAACAGAATTTGGGAGTCACTTTCCCAACGGAAGATTTCTTCTTCTCTCGACCACTTCGGTCGAAGTTCGAGTTGAAGAATGGGCTTAGCCACGACCACGCCCGTCGTGGATTTTGAACAGGACCATCTCTCGGTCTCCTCGACTTTCGATGGCCGAGATCGGTCTCGACCACTCCAAGAGCAAGATTGCCATCACCATAGGCTCTCATCGAGCGGTATTATCCTTCACAAAGACATAAAATCCTTCCAGCCTCCTTTTCCAAGTGCTTAACAAAACCAGAGTGGCGTAAACTGCGAAAGATTTTTGTCATAATAGAAGGGTACCTTGGCCTTGCGAGGTTTGCGCTTTAGAGGTTCACCTACTTGACCTCCTCCACTTCACTATTTTTAGCCTCGGCTTCGCTATGCTATGTACGCCACAAGCTTTGCAGAGGATCCGGTCAAGGACTAGAACTCAAGCTCGCCCTCCTTTGTCGTCACCCTTAAAAGTCGACGTCTCTTGGACGAAGGAGCTGAGCCTTTGTCCTTTGTCAACCCTGCACCGATGGTTATCAAGATGCCTTCTTCATCATCCCGACGATTTTCCATGCCTACTTTCACGTAAGCAAAAGCGAAAGAGAAGAATTACTAATCGGTCGTAAGATTTTCTCGACCGATATCAAGTCGTAAGTTTTTCTCGACCTTTCCTCGATCAGTAAGATTTCCTACGGTCACGACTAAGTTGTAAGTTTTTCTACAACATTTCTCTAGTCGTAAGTTCTTTCTACGACTATAAAGTCTTAAAATCAACTATCGATTACCTTTAGGCGAACCATCCTTTCCTCTGCGGATACGATCAAGAAGGATTTAGGAACCGCCACACTAAGTGGCGGAGACTTTCACAAACGAGTTTGACTCTAACGTCAATCTCATTTGGTGAAAGATCTGCTCAAACAGATAAAGGCATCTTTTAAACAACTTTGCGAGAAAGACCAAACCGAGAGCTAAGTCGAAAATTCACTTACCCTCGTTGTAGTCCCTGGTTGGAGTCATAGCCCCAGTATCTCCACATAGGGATGCTCGTTTCTTCAAAGGACTAATTCAGCGTGTGATGAAATCTTTCACCACATGCCATCCGTCGACCCTTCCTTCTTCAAGTCCTTGATAGCTTGAACATAAGGGCAATCCGCCGATATCTTCAGAGTCGAATCCATGAAGATTTCTTTTCAGACCTTTTCCCACGAAAGAGAGGTCTCTTCCGAGGTGACTTTCGAAGAAACCACCTCTTCCTCCATCCCGCCACGAAGACCGGTGAAACTCTGAATATACTCCCTCGACTTCCGTCGTGGAGTTTTAGACCACAACTTCCGGCAATCCCGCTTGCCGAGACATTCCATAGAAATATTGGAAAAGCTCAAGGTCCGCCGAATTCCCGAACGCCTCGCACAAATATATGGCAAACGCCAAGATGGTGATGGAGTTAGGACCAAGGTTCACTAACTCCACCCCAAAATGCTCGAGCACAACGGTGAGAAAGGGGTGAGCAGCAAGGCCACACTCACAATAAGCCCGAAGGCGGAATTTGCCCATTCTCCTGACGGCCAATCTTCGCCCAAATGCCTAAGCCATTTCACAAGAGTCTTCTCTGGAATCTTCCGGCGACAACTAGGGCTTGAATCTTCGCGCATCCATCTCCGACTCTTCCCACTCGAAACTTTCTGGCCATCTCTCTCGGAAGCAGAAATTTTGGGTCGAAAAAGAGGGCACAATTGGAGTGGCAATGAGAAGGCAAGAACGACTTCGGCAAGAGAAGGCAAGAGGTTGAAGAACAAAGAGAGCAATTTGGGGAAAAGTAAGATCTTAGGTTTTACCCTCGTGAGTATATATAACCAGCGTACCTTGAGCCGAGGCGTGACATTCCAAGGGTCGCCACCGCCTCGAAACCGCTTCAACAGACAAAGCTAGCGAGCGCCGCTTGAGATTCCCAAAGGTGTCCGCTCGAGAAATTCAGGTTTATGCTACATCTCAAGCGAAATTACTTCCTTGGTTAGATCTTTTCAACCAAAGGAAATGATAATCGGAAAGTTCCTTCTTCCGATCACTATACTACGACCACCTTGTGATCGTAGAAATGCTTTTACGACCACTTGATAGTCGTAAGCAATTTTCTTGACCAAGCACATTTCTGGTCAAAGTAGTATACAATCGAAGAGTTTTTCCTTCGATTATTTTCTCGATCCTCTCATGATCGTAAGACCATCTAGAACCCTTTACCAAGTAAGTTGCTTTCACTTGAAGTCAGGGGCTAGATGACGAGGATATAATAATCCTCATTTTACCTTTTATCTATAATTTTTATTATAGGTAAATATGACGTCATGTGAACCCCGAGTGTACCCTTAATGTTATGAAGGAAGAACCAAATGGATGGTCGTAAGTTCTTCTCGACCACCCCCATAGTCGTAAGTTATGCTACGACTATCCCATAGTCGTAAGTCTTGCTACGACTACCTCATAGTCGTAGATTCCTCTACGACTAGGTCAACCACGACCACCTTATAATCAAATGAACTCGCAGACAAGTGGGTCTTATTGATTAAGGGATTCAAACGAATATCATACCGTTATTCTACTGAGAATAATGGCACGTAATACCCCATTATCTCTCGGTATATAGTCATTGAGCGACGTGGAGGAATTAATACACGGTAATTACTACCAACATGCGCCTGCCACAGAGGTGATGAGGCGCCGCTTACTCGAGTAACCGCCGCTCCTTCACGTACTATAAAAGGCGGCAACTAGAAAGGGAAAAAGGATGGAGCCATCAGGGATACAAGCACTATCTGTAATAGTCTTAGTTTTCCCCTGATTGTTCAAGATACACTCAATACCATACACACACAGGAGTAGGGTTGTTATTCTCTCAGAGAGGGCCCAACTCAGATAAAAATTCCGTGTCAATCTCTCCGCATGATTCTATTCTAGGAGACCCCCCGAATCAAACAATCTTTACGTAAGTTCGGTTCTAAAACACCGACAAAGTTCAAGACTCAATGAAGCCTATATAACATGGCATGAATCATGAGAGGATCACTACAGCAAAACTAGTCACAAGATCCAACAAGTCATGTTTTGATTCAATTTTCTCACAGATAATAAAGCTAGCATGGCAAAAGCTAAGCTATACAAGAAAAGCCATAAAAGAATTCTAGCAAACTAGCACAAGACATGGCAGAGTATAAAGCATGAATTCAAGTCATACAAGGATAATAATCAAAGCTCCACAAGTTTATATTACAATGCAAGTTGTTGAATTTTAAAATGCATTATGATACAAATGAATGCAAAAAGAGCAAACTCCCCCTCAAAACAGGCCAAGAGAACTAATAACCCCCAACTCTCCCCGCAAAGAAGCAAAACGAGAAGAATCAAGAGCTTTAGTGAAAATATCCGCAACCTGCTGCTCGGACTCTACAAAGTGAAGCACAACATCACCCTTCTCAACATGGTCTCTAAGGAAATGATATCTAACGTCAATGTGCTTAGTCCCGAATGTTTGCAGACCGGTTTTTGGCAATGTTAATGGCGAAGTGTTGTCACAGAAAAGAGGAACACTACCCAAAGACAACCCATAGTCCCGCAGAGTAGACAAGATCCAGAGAACACGAGAGCAACCATCGGCAGAAGTTACATACTCGGCCTCGGCGAAGGATCGTGCAACAAAGGACTGCTTCCTAGATGACCAAGAGATAAGAGATGTGCCTAAGAAATGACAAGTGCCGAAGTACTCTTCCTATCCACTCTACACCCGCAAAATCAGCATCGAAAAAGCCCAATAGAGAGAGCGAGAAGAAGAAGAATACCAAAGTCCAAAGTCAAGAGTGTCCTAGAGGTACTGAATATGCGACGACCGCTTGACGATGAGAAGCACAAGGAAGCTTGAATCGAGCGCATGCACACACAACAAATCAGATGTCCGCCTCGACGCCGTGAGGTAGAGGAGGAGCCGATCATGTTGCGGTACTCTTATGGTCCACGGGCTCTCCATCCTCATCGTGGTCCAAAGACGGTGGTCGTGGCAATGGGAGTAGACATTGGCCTATCGCTTCCCATGTCGGGCGCCAAGAAGGTCCTTTGTATACTTACTTTGATGAATGAAGGTGCCTTCTTTCGCTTGCTTGACTTGAAGACCAAGGAAGAAGGTCAATTCGCCCATCATGCTCATCTCGAACTCCCCGCTCATAGAATCAAAATCTAGACACCAAAGCATGAGAAGAACCACCAATATAATGTCATCCACATAAATCAACCATCAAAAAGTCACTACCATGCCTGAGAGTGAACAAGGTTTTATCAACCATTCCCATTTTAAAATCATTTTTGAGCAAGAAACTCTTAAGCCTATCATACCAAGCTCTAGGGGCTTGCTTCAATCCATACAAGGCTTTGGAGAGTTTAAAAACATGGTTTGGGAACTTAGGATTATCAAAACCAGGTGGTTGCTTGACATAGACCTCTTCTTCTATGAAGCCATTTAGAAAAGCACTTTTGACATCCATTTGAAATAGCTTGAAGCCCTTGGATGCCGCAAATGCTAGCAAAATACGAATGACTTCCAATCTAGCTACAGGAGCAAAGGTCTCCTCAAAGTCTAAGCCCTCTACTTGGGAATACCCTTGTGCTACAAGTCTAGCCTTATTGCGAACTACCAACCCATCTTCACTTTGCTTATTTTTGAAAACCCATTTTGTTCCAATTACATTATGATTAGGTGGAGGTTCAACTAAGGTCCAGACTTTGTTTCTTTCAAAATTTTCAAGTTCTTCATGCATGGCATTGACCCAAGAGGCATCAGAAAGAGCATGGGTGACATCTCGGGGTTCAAAAGAAGCAACAAAAGCAGAATGTGCATGAGAATCAAGAGAAATGAACCTGGAGCGAGTGACTCGCTCATGAAGATCCCCAATCATCTGCTCAGGTGGATGCTATCGCTGAATGCGAAGAGGAGCTCTTGGTGCTGAAGTGGCCTCTACCTCATGGGCTATGGAGGTAGGAGCAGAGCCACTCTGATCGTCGGTGAAGGTAGGATGAGGCTGCTCATCTGAAGCTGGTGTAGTAGAAGCAGGCTCTCCAACCATGTCAGAAGAGACTTGAGGATGGATTGGGTCCTCATCCTCAGAGTCATCATCGATGAAGATGCTCTCAGAAACCTATGTACCTACATCATCGGGTCTAGTACCAGGACTAGCCTCATCAAAAGTGACTTCGCAAGTCTCAACAACTTTGTTAGTGTCAAAATTAAATACACGATAGCCACGAGAATGAGCAGGATATCCAAGAAATATGCCATCAGAACATCTAGATTCAAATTTATCAAGGTTGCCATGTTTAAGAATGAAGCACTTGCAACCAAAAATCTTGAAATGAGAAACTTTGGGCTTATGATCAAATCTGAGCTCATAAGAAGTCTTACCAATTACAGATCTCAAGAAAACCCTATTAGAGATATAGCAAGCAGTAGAGATCGCCTCAGCCCAAAACCTCCTAGGTGTGGAATGCTCATCTAGCATGGTCCTGGCCATCTCTACAAGGGTCCTGTTCTTCCTCTCTACCACTCCATTCTGCTGGGGAACTCTAGGTGATGAAAACTGGTGCTCAATACCCCTATCAGTGCAAAAGGTGGCAAAGGAAGAATTCTTGAATTCTGTCCCATTGTCACTCCTAATGGCTCTCAAAGCTCCAGGAAGCTCAACAGCAAGTCTAAGGACTAACTCTCTAAAGAAGCCAAATGCCTCGTCCTTAGAAACCAGAAAATAAACCCATGAATACCTGGAGTAATCATCCACAATCACAAGCACATACCATTTCCCACCCACGATCAACTCTAGAAGGACCAACAAAGTGTCTAAGTGCAAGAGTCGACCAGTGTCCATCGACATCACTAGAGTAGGAGGTGGATGAGAAGCAGAAACCATCTTACCATGTCTACAGGGTGTGCACACAAGGTCTCTAATAGCCTTTAGCCTAGGCAAACCTCTAATCAAATCCTTGCTACTAACTCTAGTCAAGTGATCGAAGCCTATGTGTCCAAGCCTCACGATGCCGCAACACTAGATCATGAGAGTCGGCTACAAGACACCTAGGGCTAGAAGCAAAAGAGATACCGAAATCAAGACAAAAGATCCTCTCAAACCTAGAGATCTCAAAGACAAGCTCACCAGAGGAATCTATAACCTCAAGACTCACCACTCTTAAATCTCACCTCTAGACCTCATCAAGCGGTGAGAAATAGAAAGCGATTATACCTCACCACTTACCAAAGCGACGCCTTGAGCATGAACTTGTTGTTGATGCGCACTATGCCCTTGGCTGTCACAGTCCCAGTAGAAGCATCCCCAAATGTGATCAATTCATTGACGAATGCACGTGTGAGGGAGGAGAACCATCTAGAATCTCCAGTCATGTGTCGAGAACAGCCGGAGACAACAAGCCATATGTCCTCCTTCCTCACACGACGGACCTCATCGGGATCGCTGAAAAGGTCATCATCGTTGGAGGAGTCGACATCATGGCTGTCTCTAGCCATGAAGCACATGCCGGTGAAGTCTTGGGCCTTCTTCTTGCCATGAGAGTCATCATCATCATCCTCCGTCTCCGAGTCCACATCGCTCATGTTCACACTCTCAAGAGCGGCAAGGACTTGGCTGACGAACTTGCGATAGTTGGGCTTCTTGCCTTTCTTGTCTTTGGCTTGATGACGCCTCCGAGAGTCCTTCTCCTCCTTGCCCTTTAGCTTGGGGCACTTGGAGTGAATGTAGTTCGGCTCACCACACTCAAAACAAGTGACAAAGCCACCTCTCCTCCTGTTCCTCACTTTGTTGTAAATTCTTGAGAATTTGGTGGATAGGAGGGCTAAATCATCCTCAGGTAGTTTCTCTAGCTGCTCATCGCTCAAAGAATGTAAAGCTAACAAAGAAAAGCCAGATGAGCCAAAATCAAAGGAATCAGTCAAGCTACCCTTAGATGGGTCGACCACCAAAGCCATCGACTCTGTCTTGGGGAGACGCGAGATAAAGTCAATCTCATGCGTCTTCAACCTCGAGTAGAGCTTATCCATGGTAAGCTCACTCATGATAGTGTTGTCATTGATGGATGTGATCTTCATCCCCCAGACCTTCACATCAAGAGCACCCAAAAGTCGGGCGCATTCTCGCACTCAAGGAAAACAAGATCAATAGCGCCAAGATCATGAAGAATCTTGGAGAACCTCCCCACAAATTTCATCTAAAGACTCACCAGGCCTTTGCTCAATCTTTGAGTATTCTTTCTTGAGCTGGTTCTGTCTCACTTCCTTGATCGCGGTAGAACCCTCGTGGTAATCACAGAGAGTCCTCCAGATCTCGTGAGCAGACCTCAAATGAGCCACGCGCTCAAACTCAAATCGACTAAGACCTTGGATCAGAAAGTTCCGAGCCTTGCTATTAGCCTCAACATCTGGAGTGATCACATCGTCATTGGTTGGCACGACATATCGATTTTTTACCTTAAGCCAAATAGCGTGCCCTTAAGCCTCCATGTAGGCATGCATGCGTGCCTTCTAGTAAGCAAAATCAACTCCATCGAAGACACGTGGTTTGGTTGAATACTTGTCAGTCGTCATGGCTCCAAAGACCGGTTAAGATCTATGAGAAGAGCTAACCGGGCTCTGATACCAAATGTAGGACCGGAAAGGAGACTAGAGGGGGGGGGGTGAATAGACGCTTTCGCTATTTTTCACCTTGATTAGATTCAACATCTATATCACTCCATTAGCTATGGAAGCTATGAAGATCAATATACAAGTATTGTAGAGGACTTGTGTTGAACCCACAACAAAACCCCAAAGCAAAAAACCAAAAACCAAAATTTTAATCAAAAGGCCGGACTGACCTCAGGCAAATGGGCGGTTAGACCTCTCAGGCCGAACTGACCTCAGTATATGGGCGGTCAGACCTCGAGCCGATCGACCTCAAGCATACGCAAGGTCGACCTTAGGGTCGATGAACAATACAATCACTCGAAACCAAAACTAAAATTGGTCTAACTTTTGATCCGTAGGGACAAACTCCACGAAATTTGAGACACACCTTCTCTAAGATATTAGGAACCTATTCCAATCAAAGATCACAGAGATCCATGCCAAAGTTTCTATCTTTTTCAGTTTTACCGAAGGAGGGTTCAAAACCGAGCAAAACACGAAAACTTGATCCAACACTTGCTTGTGGGAGATTGATGATCTAGATGATCTTAGATATGTTCCCACATGTCCCAGCAAGGAGTAGGAGGACACGAAATCAACCAAAAACCACAGGATCAAGGAAGCACTCAAAATCATCAAAGTAAGGTGCAAGAACAAGAAAAGAACGAAGAGAGCTCATCTCATAGAACTTGCAAGGATTGATTGATGATTGATGATTCGTGGTTACAGCCACTCCCTCAAGGAGGATAAGAGCTCAATCCATGAGCACACACACAATCCATCTCTCTAGAGCCTAAGCCTCTCTTTTCTTCCCTAAACCCTAACACCAAACTAGGGTTTACAAAAGGAGTGCTTGGGGGTCAGGTTACAAGAGCCACCCCTATTTATATGGAGGCTTAGACCTTCTAAAGAGTTAACCCTAATGGGATCCCGTTAAGGCCCAACAACAACGGGTCACACACGCATGCATTTTAAAGCGCCGTCTTCACTTCTCTTGACCTAAACCGCTTCCCTTGCGCCGTCCCGTGCTGCGGTTTAGCCAAAAGGTCACAAAGGCGGTATTTGGTAAAATTACCAAAATACCCTTCTCGATCCTTCTCCATGGACCGAGTCCAATCTGTCAAGCAATTGCCTGCTCGCCACGTAGGTTGATCAACGGCTCTCATCATGTCGGCAAGTCTCTCCGTCCGAATCCCATCGAACCACCAAGGCACTTGTACCGACCCCCACGCCGCTTGATCCAACCAGCTGCATCGAACTGCCCGTTTGATCAACCTCGTCCATTCTGCGCCATGCTTGAGTCACTTGACCTCACCCGGCATCCATGATCGTTCTGGACCTCAGCTCTCCAAGCTTAGTCCCGATCCTCCTCGCCGTTGACCGTCGTTGACCTACAAGCCACCTGCACAGCAATAGACAAAGAAATCGTCTCCGGGAATAAGTTCTTCACAACTTGACCCACGTTAGCTCAAAACATGCAATATGCAACACTTACACAGTAATAAACATGGATATGGCTTACCCCAAAATCAATTTGCCAATTATCTCAACATTCAACACAAACTCGGTCGATGGCACATCATCGGCGGTCGATCACACAGCTTGGCCTCGACCACCCACATAATCATGGGTCTCGACCAATATGACTGTCAGCTTTTCTAAGTTCGCCGAAAATGCGTGAAACTTCAAACCATCAAAGCCATTGCCAATTGTTTCATCATCCTAAGATCATGAGCATATCCCCATGATATCCACAAATGCCCCACCGCCTCCTAACCACTTTGGTCTTGTCATCCCTGCCGCCCTCCACCGCCCACCGCCATCCTCCTCCTCTGCGTCTGGTGGCGCCGTCGCCGCCTCGAGGCACCGCCACACACCACCCACCGCCGGTCTCATCACCCTCAGCCTCTAAGCCCTAGGGGCATCGGTGAACCCTAGCTCTGACTCGACACCGCCGCCACCGCCGGCTGGAGAAGAAGAGGACCTCGAGCATGGATCTCCACATGTGTCGGGACCCAAAATTACAATTCTGGACCCTCTGTGTTTAATGCACTAGCCCAGGATCATGCTAGTGCACACAGTGTCAACAAAGATGAATATCGATCCACACAAGCGAATAGTAACATAAACGAATAGTTTGATTAATAAATAAAGGTTTGACCTTATGGTCGAGTTTACAATTATTAAGCCACGCAGGGCTAACAGAGAAATAAAGTAGCGGAAAGTAAACGGCGCAAGATCTCATCGATTCACCACAGGCAACCGACAGGGATCAAGACCTCACGATCAGGCACCTTCGATAAACTCCTCCTCGAATGCTGGTGAAGACTCCTCCTCTTCTGCTTGATTTATTTTAAAGCAAGCGTGAGTACACACCGTACTCGCAAGTCACACCATAGAAATGCAGTTATACATGCAGGCTTATTACAAGGGAATGGCATTTTGTGGTTCTTTTGCAGAAATGCAACATTTGAAGTTGAATACAAATAATAGATTGAAAGCGAGTAAAACAAATAGACAATAATAATTTAACAATTTGATTTCACAAAGACACACAGAGCCTAAACAGATTATTCACATAGCCATATGATTTAGATCACACAGCTCCCTTCCCACACAGTTTTTAAAGATCTACCCCTCGTGTGAAATCCCCGAGCATTGTCCATGACCACGGACGTGGCTATTTGAATAGATTGTTTACACTCTACAGAGTATGTACACTTTACCCACAAGATACAACCAGTGTTGCAAGCACTAATCGTAACAAAGCATTTTAGAAACTTCATCTTAACATAGATGCTCCCGATGTGCTTACGTCATACCAAACCATACACAGTGTATGGTACAACACACAACGTTGGACAGGGAAGCGGCGAACCGTTCCGTGATGCGACTACATGGTAGCACACACCTCCACCCTATTCACATAGCCTAACCTACTGCCTAAGCAACCAATGCCAATAATTCGTATCTTACTATGCTAGGCCCGTCCCATAACAGGCATGTGGTCGTACAGGAGGGCTCAGTTCAATGGCGCATAAAGTTTAGTCCTTAAGTGACCGAGGCAAGACTTCCATTGTTCTAATTAAGGCACACAGATAAATATGACACACAGATTCACAAGCCCATATCACATAGCCACCATGTCACACAGTTCCCTCCACTTGCCTTAGTCTAAACCTTTTTCCCACCCAGTTGATCCAAGTGCAACACATGCCACAAAGACACATAGTACACACAGATTATTACAAGGTTACATAGTCACTTAGTCAAGTTAATAATTGCACTTTACATGAATAGGTGATTCGTGGCATGGCTAAGCAATCTAATCGCACTAACCAACCCACGTTGGTGCTATAATATTACCAACTAATTATCAACTAGGGTGACAAAGGATCAAGGCATAGCAATTATACAAGGAAGGCATAACAGATTGGATTTAATAGCTAATCTCAAGAGCATTTAAATAATTACTTGAAATAAAATGCAATACTTGAATTAAAATAACATTTAGAAAACTGGGATTCAATCATGGTCAAAGCATGACTTGCCTTGGAACAGGTCTAGGAATTGATCTTGGTCTTGATGTGTTCCTTCTTCTTCAAATCTTCCCGAAGTGTCGAATTCTACTCGCAAACGAAGCAAACAAACAAAATAAATAAATAACAGAGGCAAAACAACTCTAAAAAAAATAAATAAAAATCTCCATTAAATAGATCTTGAATTTATAGGAATTTAGAAATTTGAATGGACTGATTTGGAGTTAGGATGCAAAAGTTATGGGCTTTGGAAGTTTGAATCTAAAGAAAAACCTATTTTTGGAATATCCCGAATTATTCTTTAAAAGAAAACCCGGATTATTGCGCAATGTCAAGGCCAAAAGGAATTTTGGAAAAGATAAATAAAAAGAAAAAAAAACCTGACGTGTGGGACCCACACGTCAGTGACATGGCTCACGGTGGACCAAGTCCACCGTGCCGGTTAGATTTGGTCGGGGCTGGCGTGGCGGCACCTACGTGGCTGACACGCACGCGCCACGGAGGCGGGAGCGTTGAGGTGGAGGGTGACGTGGACGGCGGCGAGCGGTGGCGCACGGGAACCAATGGTTCCGGCGAACGGCGGCGAGTCGCTGGCGGCGGGTGGTACAGGGAGGTAGAGGAGGATGCGGGGATCACAACGAGGTGCTCACAAGTGCTCAAGGACGATCAAGGTGGTCGGCGGCGTGGTAGAAGCGGCGGCGGGCTTTGGGCTTGACGGCGACGGTGCTGGAGAGCTCCTCCGACGAAACGAGGTGACTCCGAGGTTCCTCTCACTCTCTCGATGCCGACGGTGTAGGCGTTGAAGCTCCGGTGGCTTCGGGTGCGACGGGATCGCTCGTCGGAGTTGCGGCGGCGAGATTGGGTCTTCGAGCTCCTGTGGCGGCTCAAGGGCTCGGGAGGTGAAATTGGGTGAGGGGTCCTAGAAAGGGGGCTACGGCGATCTTCGGGGACCCATTTATAGGCGTAGGGTGGCCTCGAGGTGACGTGCCGGCGGCAGAGATTAAAACCGCCCGAGAAGTGCTCGCGGAGGAGACAAGATAGGGACGGATTTGAATTCAAATTCGTTTGAACGAGTCCGGGGAAGATAGGGCTTCTAGAAGGGCTCATCCGCCAAGAATAGGGCCGCTTGCGTGTTTATCGGACGAAGCTTTGAAGCGGCAATGGCGGACGCGAAGCGCCACAGGAAGAGAACGACTCGGAGACGATGGCACTGTAGCGGTCCACCAGTCAGCGAGACGGGAAAACGGGCCCACGCGACAGAGGGTGAGGGCGAGGCGCGCGCGTGGGCGAAGATCTGGGCATCCAACCCAGATCGGACGGCTCAAAAACAAGGTGACATTCGGATCGGCTGAACGGCATAACGCCATCGGACCGTCCAAACTTGATCGAACGGTGGAGGATGAGCAGAGCGCGTGGAGAGAGAGAGAGAGGATCGATCGTTGGGGCCACTGTCAGTGGAGCGGGCGACGCGCTGCCTCTGGGCTGCACGTGCTAGGCCGGACGGGAGAAGGAATGGGTTTAGCCCAAGGACTGCTTTTGAGAATTAAAATACCTTTTCTATTTTAGAAAATAATTGAGAATTCAAATAAGCAATAGAAATTAGCAAATGAACTTGGAAAAATTCTAGAAAATATATCCAAGCACATAGATTCCAAATAAAATAGTTTTGACCATTGTTCATGTTGACTTTAGTCAAATTAAATTGTTTTGTTACTCCAAGTCCAATATTAAGCTTTTGAATTAATTCAAATAAATCCAAATGGTGAATTTTCTCTCTACCAACTATTCAAAGGATTTTTAAAGCTCAGAAAATTGGGATGTTACAAACCTCCCCCCCCTTAAAGGAATCTCGACCCGAGATTCAAAGCTAGCCGGAGAAAAGGTCAGAATTCGCTCTCAACTCTTCTTCATGCTCCCACGTGGCTTCACCTTCCGAGTGGTTGCTCCATTGCACTTTGCAAAATCAAACTGTCTTGCTTCTAGTCCGACGTTCTGCGACATCCAGAATTTTGACCGTTTGTTCTTTATAGGTGAGGTCTTCTTTCAGTTCAATTGATTCCAACAGGGCTTGTTCTTCTAGCACACGAAGACACTTCTTCAACTGAGAGACGTGAAAGACATCGTGTACTCCTGCTAGCGACTGTGGCAGCTCCAATTGATAAGCCACTTCTCCACGACGATTCAAAATCTTGAACGGATCAACATATCGAGGGGCAAGCTTTCCTTTGGCATGAAACCTTTTCACACCTCTGAGGGGCGTAACTCGAAGATAAACAAAATCCTCTGGCTCAAAACTGAGATCACGACGGCGATTATCCGCATAACTCTTGTGCCTTGACTGAGCTATCTTTAATCTCTCTCTGATCATGGACACTTGTTCTTCTGCTTCTTGAATAATATCTGGTCCAAAGACTGTACGTTTAGCAGTTTCTGACCAATTCAACGGGGTTTTGCAGGCACGACCATACAAAGCTTCAAACGGTGACATTTGCAGACTGGCTTGATAACTATTGTTGTACGAGAATTCTGTGTATGGCAAACTCTTATCCCAACGGGTAGCATTAGCTAGAGCACAGGCTCTCAACATATCCTCCAATATCTGATTGACCCTTTCGGTCTGCCCATCTGTTTGGGGGTGATATGCAGTACTGAAATTCAGATGAGTCCCTAAGGCTTCATGCAAACTCTGCCAAAAACGGAGGTGAACTGAGATCCTCGATCTGACACTATCTTCTTGGGCACCCCATGCAAACTGACAATCCTTGACATATACAGCTCTGCCAGACAATCTCCTGAGTACGTGGTTTTGACTGGCAAGAAATGGGCAACTTTAGTCAGACGGTGCACTCTTACCCAAATCGAATCATAACCCGATTGAGTCTTGGGTAATCCGATAATGAAATCCATTCCGATTTCTTCCCACTTCCACTCTGGAATCTTCAAAGGTTGCAACAGACCTGCTGGTCTTTGATGTTCCACTTTGACTTTCTGACACACGTCGCACAAGGCAACGAACTCTGCGATGTCTCGTTTCAGGTTTGGCCACCAAAACTTATTCTTAACATCCTGATACATCTTAGTACTACCAGGGTGAATCGAATACTTTGAGTCATGAGCCTCCTTCAAAATTAGTTGTCTCAAACCATCAGCATCTGGCATGCAAATTCGTCCATTGATCCACAGTATGTCCTGATCATCTACGGTGAAGTCTTTGAACTTCCCTTCTGCCATCTTCTTCTTGATGTCTAAAAACTCTGAATCTTTTGGCTGAGCCTCGCGGATCTGCTTCTCCAAAGTAGACTGCACTTCCAAACTAGCCACGAATCCTTCAGATACTACTTCTAGTTTCAGCTTCTGAAATTCCTCTTGAAGTTCTGAACAAACCTCTTATACTTCCATCGCATTGCAGTGGCTCTTGCGGCTCAAGGCATCTGCAACTACATTGGCTTTACTAGGATGGTAATGGATTCCAAGATTATAATCCTTTATCAATTCTAGCCATCTTCTCTGTCTTATATTCAGATCTGACTGGGTGAAAATATATTTCAAACTTTTATGATCCGTATAAATCTCGCAACGATTACCGATGAGGTAATGACGCTAAATCTTCAAGGCATGCACTACTGCAGCTAATTCCAGATCATGGGTAGGGTAATTCTCTTCATGCGGTCTTAACTGCCTTGACGCATAAGCAACAGCTCTTCCTTCTTGCATCAGGACACATCCTAATCCTTGACGCGAAGCCTCACAATAGATATCAAAATCCTTGCGAATATCTGGTAAAATCAGCACTGGGGCTGAAGTCAAACGCTTTTTCAGCTCTTGGAAACTTTCTTCACAAGCTGGGGTCCAGGTAAACTTCTTCTCTTTCTTCAACAATTGCGTAAGAGGTTTAGCAATTGATGAGAATCCTTCAATGAAACGACGATAATATCTCGCTAATCCCAAGAAACTGCGAATCTGAGTGACAGTCTTGGGCTATTCCCAATGTAATACTGCTTTAACTTTACTAGGGTCAACTGCTACTCCTGCAGCTGTAATCACATGACCAAGGAAATCAACTTCCTTTTTCCAAAAATCACACTTGCTAAACTTGGCATACAACTGATGCTCTCTGAGCTTCTCTAGGACTAACCTCAAATGCTCAGCATGTTCTTCTTCTGACTTGGAGTAAACTAGGATATCATCGATGAATACAACTACGAACTTGTCCAAATATTCCATGAATACCTTATTCATCATGTTCATGAAATAGGCAGGGGCATTAGTCAGACCAAAGGACATGACTAAGAACTCATAATGTCCGTACCGTGTTGAGAAAGCGGTCTTAGGTACATCCTTAGGACAAATCTTCAACTGATGGTAACCTGATCGCAGATCGATCTTCGAGAACACTCCGGCTCCTTTCATCTGATCAAACAGATCATCAATTCGGGGCAATGGGTACTTATTCTTGATAGTGACTTCATTGAGAGATCGGTAGTCGATGCACATTCTCATGCTTCCATCCTTCTTTTTGACGAACAAGATGGCGCTCCCCATGGCGCATTTAACTAGGCCTCACAAAGCCTTTCTCCAAAAGTTCTTCGATCCGCTTCTTCATCTCTGCTAGCTCATCAGCTGGCATCCGATAAGGTCTCTTCGAGATTGGTGTTGTTCTTGGCACTAGATCGATGACAAACTCGTTGTCACGATCCGGTAGCATCCCTAGTAACTCTTCCAGAAACACATCTGGATACTCTCGGACAATGGGCATGTCTTCCAAAGCAACGGTCTTTAGGCTATTGACTAGCAGATGTCCATTACGCACTGAGGTAGCTAGGAATTCTATCTTGTTTCCTTTGGTATCCTCGACTGTAATGGCTCTTCGGCCACAATCTAGCATGGCTTTGTGCTTGGTTAACCAATCCATGCCAAGAATGACATCTATGGTTTGGGTGTCAAGAACAATTAGGTTAGCTAGAAACTCAACTCCAGCTATGAGTAACTTAGCTCCTAAACAACCCATTTTAGAACTTAGCTCTGCTCTAGGCGACTGGACTAGCAAAGTATGCTTAAGGTGCATAACGTCCAATTTATTCTTAGTTATAAAAACTCCAGAAACAAACGAATGTGAAGCTCCGTAATCAAAATGTAATCGATGCAGTATCAATTTACTAGGAACTTACCTAGTACGACGTCTCGTGCTTCCTGGGCTCCTTCTAGAGTGATGTGGTTAGCACGACCCCTGACAACTGACTGAGGCATTCCTCCTGGTTGACTGGTTCCCTGAGAAACTCCTTGCTTGCTTTGCACTGGGGTCTTGGCAGGTGTTGCTCCAAAGTTGAAGCGGACTGGAGTGATTGTTCCCTTCTGGGGGCACTAATTGGCGAAGTGGCCTGGTTGACGGCAATTGTAGCACACTCTTGGTTCATTCTGCCTATTGCTCCCTGGGGTAGGGTTGACTGGTGTAGGGTTGCATGAATTCTGAACAAAAGGACAAGGTGCTAAAGGCGGTGTAGGCGTCCTGAAAGAACTCTGCGGTTGGAAGCGATTGATCTGCTGTGGCACTATTCTTGCTCTCTCTTTGTTGTGGTGGTGGCTTCCCTCATCGAGCCATCCTACGCTATGTGGTCCTCCAGCTTCTTTGCGTTTGTCCTCCATGACCAACGCCTTGTTAATCAACTCCGGAAATCTAGAAAGGTGTGGGCAAGCGATTGACTCAGAGTCCCGAAGTTCAATCCTTCAAGAAACGACTCTAACGAGCCTTGTCAGTAGCGACATCCTCTAGAGCATAGCGAGCTAGCTGAGTAAACTTATTCAGGTAATCGGTTACTGACATAGCGCCTTGCTTAAGAGCACGGAACTCATCTTTCTTTAAATCCATGATCCTTCAGTACATGATATCGGGCGAAAAGTCATGGAGAATTCTTCCCAAGTGATATTCTGCGGTGCCTCATGCGCCGTGCAAAAATTCTCCTACCACTCAGCAGCTACGACCTCCATCTGATGAGTGGCATACAAAACTTTCTTGTGATCGCTGCATTGGGTGATCAGCAGCTTCCTCTCAATTACGCGAAGCCAATCATCAACTTCTATTGGTGTGACATGTCTAGAGAAAGTTGGCGGACGGGTCCTCATGAATTCGGCCAACTTGGATGGTCCCTGATGACCATGAGCGACTAGGGCTCCTCCCTGATGACTGTTGTTGTTGTTGTTGTTGTTGTTGTTCATAGCCTGCATCTAGTTCATCATAGCATACATCATCTATGTTTGTGCTGCCATAAAGGCTCCAAAGTTCTGCAAGTCAAGAGGTGGTGCTTGAGGTGGCACTGCCCTTGCGGGGATTTGATCATTTTCTTCGGATGCTGGGGTGCCGGACCCACTTGCAGCGGTGTGACGAGTTTGAACCATCTGGTGAAGCTCCATAGGTTAGATAAGATAGCAAGCACAAGATGAGTTAAGAACTAAACAGGGGGATAGATTAAACCCAACAAACACAGCTCAAGAAACTCAAATGAAATAACTTTATTATTAGGGTTTTAGCATGGCTGCAACAAATGCCTAAGGGCTTTTGCAGCTCACACTTGCACACAAGGAAATAAGACGAACCTAAGCACACAAGCTACCGCCTAAAGGGCGACTCTGGAAAGGGAAAACTGGCTAAGCCCGACTGAACTGGAACTTAAACGAACTACTCGAGAAAGCCTCCACAACCACGGCGGCGCTCCTGCCTGCTGTAGACTCGGAAGTGAGCTGGCATCCTCGCGAACTGGTTCTGATGCCCTGGGATTGGTGCAGAGGAAGCAGGCGTGCTGGGTGCAGGTGCAACTGGCTCCTCCGGCTCTGCAGCTTCTGCTGGCTCTTCTGGCTCTGCAGCTTCTGCTGGATCCTCTAGAATCTCCTCTGGATCTTCTCCCGGATTCTCCTCCTGATCTTCTTCTGGATTCCCCTCCTGATCTTCTTCTGGATCATCTTCGAGCTCATGCTGGCCGTAGAGAGCTTGCTCTAAGACAGCGACTCTGTTCTCGGCTCTTTCCCATGCTTCATAGGCACACTCCAGCTTTGTGGCGACCAACGCCAACTCCTCTCCTTAGCAAATGTGAATCGAGCAAGGTGCACTCATCGTGGCATTGCCTTCCCATTTGTAGATGGAAAGCACGCAGCTAGCTCTTCTGAAGGGGATCTGGGATGGTAGCGGAAAATAGTGTTCTGCAGCTCTTATGCGTAGACACTGTAGACTCGGAGGATGGCCAGGCGTGATGACTCCTGGATTCCAAGCCCGAAGGTAGTCCTCCTGACTGAGATGTCCAAAGGCTGGCTGCCTCTAGTGTTCCTCCTGGCGAGACTGCCGACGACAGATCACACCACGATCTAGCCTGTTGACTGGTACTACCGCCGCGGTACATTGGGCGATCGAAGCCTCCAAGTGTCTCGGCAGAGCTTCCATGACTCAAGGCAAGTCCTCCGCTGCAATCTCCAAAGGTCTCAAGGTAAGGCATCCGTCAAGATAGACAAGAGGCAGGAACCAAGTTAAAACAGCGGGGAGAGGAAAAATTTTAGCAATAGATGAGTCAAGAGAGATATGAGAGGAGTTAAGCAATTCATTTAGTCCTGTAAGTAAAATTTTCTTTAGAAAATAATTTGGACACTCGAGCGGCCGATCTAACTAAGGTCTAGACCTACAGTCAGTATGACTCTGATACCACCTCTGTCGGGACACAAAATTACAATTCTGGACCCTCTGTGTTTAATGCACTAGCCCAGGATCATGCTAGTGCACACAGTGTCAACAAAGATGAATATCGATCCACACAAGCGAATAGTAACATAAACGAATAGTTTGATTAATAAATAATGGTTTCACCTTATGGTCGAGTTTACAATTATTAAGCCACGCAGGGCTAACAGAGAAAAAAAGCAGCAGAAACATAAGAGGCAGCGGCATCCCATCGATTCACCACAGGCAACCGACTGGGATCAAGACCTCACGATCAAGCACCTTCGATAAACTCCTCCTCGAATGCTGGTGAAGACTCCTCCTCTTCTGCTTGATTTATTTTAAAGCAAGCATGAGTACACACCGTACTCGCAAGTCACACCACAGAAATGCAGTTATACATGCAGGCTTATTACAAGGGAATGGCATTTTGTGGTTCTTTTGCAGAAATGCAACATTTGCAGTTGAATACAAATAATAGATTGAAAGCGAGTAAAACAAATAGACAATAATAATTTAACAATTTGATTTCACAAAGACACACACATCCTAAACAGATTATTCACATGGCCATATGATTTAAATCACACAGCTCCCTTCCCACACAGTTTTTAAAGATCTACCCCTCGTGTGAAATCCCCGAGCATTGTCCATGATCATGACGCGCTATTCAATAGATTGTTTACACTCGCTTAGTTTGTACACTTTACCCACAAGATACAACCAGTGTTGCAAGCACTAATCGTAACAAAGCATTTCGTAAACTTCATCTTAACATAGATGCTCCCGATGTGCTTACGCCATACCAAACCATACACAAGGTATGGTACAACACACACCGCTTGACAGGAAGCGGCGAACCGTCCATGATGCGACTACATGGTAGCACACACCTCCACCCTATTCACATAGCCTAATCTACCGCCGAGCAACCAATGCCAAGAATTCAGATTCTTACTATGCTAGGCCCATCCCATAATAGGCATGTGGTCGTACAGGAGGGCTCAGTTCAATGGCACACAAAGTTCAATCCTTAAGTGACCGAGGCAACACTTCCATTGTTCTAATTAAGGCATACAGATAAATATGACTCACAGATTCACAAGCACATATCACATAGCCACCATGTCACGCAGTTCCCTCCACTTGCCTCAGTCTAAACCTTTTGCCCACCCAGTTGATCCAAGTGCAACACATGCCACAAAGACACATAGTACACACATATTATTACAAGGTTACATAGTCACTTAGTCAAGTTATTAATTGCACTTTACATGAATAGGTGATTCGTGGCATGGCTAAGCAATCTAATCACACTAACCAACCCACGTTGGTGCTATAATATTACCAACTAATTATCAACTAGGGTGACAAAGGATCAAGGCATAGCAATTATACAAGGAAGGCATAACAGATTGGATTTAATAGCTAATCCCAAGAGCATTTAAATAATTACTTGAAATAAAATGCAATACTTGAATTAAAATAACATTTAGAAAACTGGGATTCAATCATGGTCAAAGCATGACTTGCCTTGGAACAGGTCTAGGAATTGATCTTGGTCTTGATGTGTTCTTCTTCTTCAAATCTTCCCAAGTGTCGAATTCTACTCGTAAACGAAGCAAACAAACAAAATAAATAAATAATAGAGGCAAAAAACTCCAAAAAATAAATAAAAATCTCCATTAAATAGATCTTGAATTTATAGGAATTTAGAAATTTGAATGGACTGATTTGGAGTTAGGATGCAAAAGTTATGGGCTTTAGAAGTTTGAATCTAAAGAAAAACCTATTTTTGGAATATCCCGAATTATTCTTTAAAAGAAAACCCGGATTATTGCGCAATGCTAGCGTCAGCGAAGGAATTTCTGGAAAAGATAAATAAAAAGAAAAAAAACCTGACGTGTGGGACCCACACGTCAGTGACATGGCTCACGGTGGACCAAGTCCACCGTGCCGGTTTGATCTGGTCGGAGCTGGCGTGGCGCACCCGCACGTGTGGCACTGACGCGGCACCTACGTGGCTGACACGCACGCGCCACGGAGGTGGGAGCGTTGAGGTAGAGGGTGACGTGGATGGCGGCGAGGGCGGCGACGCACGGGAACCAATGATTCCGGCGAACGGCGGCGAGTCGCCGGCGGCGGGTGGTACAGGGATGTAGAGGAGGATGCAGGGATCACAACGAGGTGCTCACGGGTGCTCAAGGACGATCGAGGCGGTCGACAGCGTGGTAGAAGCAGCGGTGGGCTTCGAGCTTGACGGCGACGGTGCTAGAGAGCTCCTCCGACGAAACGAAGGTGACTCCGAGGTTCCTCTCGCTCTCGCGATGCCGACGGTGTAAGCGTTGAAGCTCTCCGGCCAAAGCGACGGATCGCTTGTCGGAGTTGCGGCGGCGAGATTCGGTCTTCGAGCTCCTGCGGCGGCTCAAGGGCTCGGGAGGGGAAATTGAGTGAGGGGTCTTGGAAAGGGGGCTACAGCGATCTTCGGGGACCCATTTATAGGTGCAGGGTGGCCTCGAGGTGACATACCGGCTGCGGAGATTAAAACCACCCGAGAAGTGCCCGCGGAGGAGACGGGATAGGGACGGATTTGAATTCAAATTCGCTTGAACGAGTCCGGGAAGATAGGGCTTTAAAAGGGGCTCATCCGCCAAGAATCAGGGCCGCTTATGTGTTTATCGGACGAAGCTTCAAGCGCAATGGTGGGCGTGGGCGCTACGAGGAAGAGAACAACTCAAGACGATGGCATCAGAAGCGGTCCACCAGCAGTGAGACGGAAAACGGGCCCACGCGCAGAGGGTGAGGGCGATAGGCTACGGGCGAAGATCTCAAGGCCCAACCTCGACAGACGGCTCAAAAACAAGGTTATGTTCGACGGCCGAACGGCACACGCCATCGGACCGCCCAAACTTGATCGAATCGGTGGAGGATGAGCAGAGCGCGGAGAGAGAGAGATCGATCATTGTTGGGGCCACTGT
This sequence comes from Phyllostachys edulis, assembly GCA_036346405.1. Taxonomy (NCBI): domain Eukaryota; kingdom Viridiplantae; phylum Streptophyta; class Magnoliopsida; order Poales; family Poaceae; genus Phyllostachys; species Phyllostachys edulis. The sequence goes on along the minus strand of CM070555.1, from coordinate 20,125,993 downwards.
TAGGCGGAGCGGAGACGCGCTGCTCTGGCCGCACTGCAGTGCTAGGCCGGGATGGGAGAAGGAATGGGTTTAGGCCCAAGGATTGTTTTGAGAATTAAAATACCTTTTCTATTTTAGAAAATACTGAGAATTCAAATAAGCAATAGAAATTAGCAAATGAACTTGGAAAAATTCTAGAAAATTCCAGAAAATATATCCAAGCACATAGAATCCAAATAAAATAGTTTTGACCATTGTTCATGTTGACTTTAGTCAAATTAAATTGTTTTGTTACTCCAAGTCCAATATTAAGCTTTTGAATTAATTCAAATAAATCCAAATAGTGAATTTTCTCTCTACCAACTATTCAAAGGATTTTTAAAGCTCCAAAAATTGGGATGTTACAACATGCGATCCAAAGGTGAGTAAATCAACTGAAACTTCTTTGATTTCCAAGCGACCGTGGACTAGAAAAACTGATGAATATATCTACAATAGTAAGCGTGCACATTATATAGAAACTAATGCTTTTCAGACCAGTTCCAATACAATAAGGATTTCAGGATGGTTTGCTCCATGATTATGCTGAACTAGGGTGAACCATGTAAGGAGTAATGTCCAAGAAAAAAAACATCTACTACTACAGAAAAGGTCATCATAGATGGTTCAAAAATATCATCACAGACGGTTTTGTGAGCCGTCTGACTTTATGGGTCAGTAATGATATGAGGTCATCACAGACAGTTTTTGAACCGTCTGTGATGCAGACTATCACAGACGGTTATTAACGCAGAACCATTTGTGATAATTGACTATCACAGACGGTTTGTAGATGAAACTGACTATGATAGCTAATGTATCACAGATGGTTTATAGATGAAACCATCTGTGATAGCTGATGTATCATAGACGGTTTGTCCTAAGGAACCGTCTATGATAGTTACTTCTCTATAAAATCTCTAAGAAGTGGCTGCTTGTGCCTTTTAAAACCCATGCCTTTAAAACCGACTTTATATATATATATATATATATATATATATATATATATATATATATATATATATATATATATATATATATATATATATATATATATATATATATATATATATATATATATATATATATATATATATATATATATATATAGTTTGTAGTCCCTTGTTAGCTAACTCGAGCTCGTAATCGATGAATATATCTACACTAGTAAGCGTGCATGTTAGACAAAAACTAATGCTTTTCAGACCAGTTCCAACACAATAAGGATTTTGGGATGGTTTGCTCCATGATTATGCCGAACTAGGGTGAGCCATGTAAGGAGTAATGTCCAAGAAAAAACATCCACGACTATAGAAAATGTCATCACATACGGTTTAAAAATGTCATCACAGACGGTTTTGTGAGCCATCTGACTTTATGGGTCAGTAATGACATGAGGTCATCACAGACAGTTTTCGAACCGTCTGTGATGCAGACTATCACAGACGGTTATTAACGTAGAACCATCTATGATAATTGACTATCACAAATGGTTATTAACGCAGAACCGTCTATGATAATTGACTATCACAAACGGTTTGTAGATGAAACTGTCTGTGATAGCCGATGTATCACAGACTATTTATAGATGAAACCATCTATGATAGCTGATGTATCACAGACGATTTGTCCTAAGGAACCGCCTATGATAGTTACTTCTCTATAAAATATTCAAGAAGTGGCTGCTTGTGCCTTTAAAACAGCCACTACTTGGAGATTTTATAGATAAGAGATCATGAATGAAATGGTAGGACCTAAGGACGTAAGGGAGGAGGTGGACTCGGGGAGGAGGCGCACCAGGCTCGAGGGAGGAGGGGCGCCGGGCTCGAGGAAATAATTGACTAAGATAGTATATAAACATGTAATTTCTGTAAGTCAATTAACCAGGATAAAATGCTCGAAAGATAATATAAGAAACCATATGAAAACAACATATTGCTTAGTTTTGAATGTTTATGATTGCTTTCAGATATAGAGTTGTACAAGATGTAATCTTGGCCTTCTCGATAATTGCCAATATGCTCTATCAATTAAATATGATAATAATAAATTAGACTTTTGAACTCAAATAATGCTTCACTGGAATGTCAAGAAATAACTTCTAAAACAGCAATTTTATAGTTTCAGTCATCAGAAGGTCATTCAACTAATAGTGTGTAGAAATGCTCTATTATCAGATTAACCAATTAGTAACTAGTTAAATGAAAACAGAACAAAATCACTAATCTCAAATACTTGACAGAATCACTAATCTCAATAAAATAGCCAATCTGCTATCAGTAAACTAGCAAAAGTACCGAACACAAATTCTATCTAGTTTGAACTGAAAACAAAAAATATCAGAACTAGCTAGCTGCTTAGTACAAATTGACAATGAGAAGCAATCCAAATAGCCCATCAAGCGATTAACCTCATCAAGCAATTACTAGAGCCCAACACAATACCAAGTCTCCTACTACTAGTCAAGACAGATTGAAATACAACTAGCACAACACACTTACTAAAGTAAATCAATTCTGAAAAATAGAAACAACTCACGAAGGGATGGCAAGAACCACCAAGGATGCACTGGTCGAGTGCACCTCGGAAGCAAGAGAGGAGGCACATCGGGCTCGAGGAGGAGACGACGTGTGCTCGGGGAGGGGGAGCATACACTGCCCTCTGCTGCTCGGCCAACTTGGTCGGGACCCAAAAATACAAGTTAGGAATCCTCTGTGTGTTCTGAAATAGTCTTAGATCAGTAGCTAGCTCACACAGGAAACATCGATGAAATACCATCAATTTATTCGATTTAACTAAAAAGATCTCAAATTAACAAATAGTAACAATAACGAGTCCTTATGGTCAAAGTTTACCTAACTTACCACGTAGGGCTAAAGAAACAAAAAAAACTCTTGCAGCAAAACAAAAAACTTGGAAATGCCAATCAACATGCCCACAAGCAATCAAGTGGAGAATGCATCCTAATCCGTAGAGTCTTCATGGTACTCCTTCTCAAAGAACTTTTGAGCAGCTTGATATTCTTCAACTGAGCAGCAAAAATTGGAGTCGTGAGCACATAAAGTACTCAGCAAGTCGTAGGAAAATAGTATGCAAATAATATTCATGCAAGGCTAGAACAAAGGTTAGCTGTATGGTTCTTTTACAGAAAGCAGCATTGATGATAAATACAATAAATAGATTGAAATGCTTAATTGAAAAGAATAGAAAATAAATAAACAATTGTTTTGAAACAACTAGTGAATTCCCCACTCACTTCCCAAGACAAACCACCAAGTGAATTACCCATTCACCAAACGAACATTATATTTATCAAGTGAACTTCCCATTCACACTTCGACATATTTTATGAAGAAACTCTACCTCTCATGGGAAATCCCCGGACATGTCCATAACCGAGGACGCGGCTATTCGAATAGATTAATTAACACTCTGTAGAGGTTGTACACTTTACACACAAGACATAACCAGTGTAGCGATCACCAATCATAACGAAACCTTTTAGAAATTTTATCTCGAGAATTGACTCTCCTGTTGTGCATACTGCCACCCCAATCTCACCGTTGGTTTGACACACACTGTTGGATCTGGAAGCAGCGAACCGACCATCGATGTGACCTTAGAAAGGTTACACACCACCACCCATATACTACCTGAGTAGTCAAATGCCAAAATTCAATAACTTACTAAGTTAGGCTCGTCTCATTCCAAGCACATGGTTGTACAATAAGGTCCAGTTCAATGGCACACAAGATTAAGTCCTTGACGAGTTACTCTAGCGAGTCTACCACAAACCCACAATGTGTTATATCTACACCCTCACTGCACAACCGCTCGCCCGAATCAAAATCATTTTGTTCAACCATGACCAATGATATACACTGTCATGGTACACAAATTTTAACAACAGTGGCTAATCACCACAATCCCATATTTCATTAAGTCAAATTCAATATTATTTGTACATCTGATAATGAACACATCGTAGCGAAGCTTGACTAAGCATCTGTATGATACCCATATTGGCGATACAAATATGTCCAACTAAAATTATCCATGCTAGGGTGACAAGTGATTCATGACATTCAAATACTCAATGGAGGCATCATGACAATAGGTTATAGCAAATCCCAAAACAATTTATATAAAGATAGTATGCACTTGATATAAAACAATATACTTTTGAAATCATAGGTTCAATATGATAAAAGGACTATGACTTGCCCGAGAATAGATCTTGGTACTAGTCTTGGTCTTGGTGCACTCGCTCAAAATTCCCTGAAGTATCAATGTCTACTCGCAAACGAAGTAAATAAACAAAATAAATACAAAACAGAGAGAAAACAAACTCCGAAAATTAAATAAAAATCTCAGAAAAATAGAGCTCAAATTTAGATGAATTTAGAGATTTGAATCGGCTCAATCGGAGTTCGTATGAGGAAGAACGATCTTTTGGAAGATCTAAACCTAAAGAAAATACCAAAACTGAATTTCTGGATTTTCCCAAATTAATTTTCTATTGAAAATCCTGAATTAATATGTCAGCATGACATCAACACTTAAATTCAGAATTAAAGAAAATCTAGAAAAAACCTCACAGTGGCTGATAGGTGGGACCAAGATCCATGGACCAAGTGCACGTGATCGGCTCACAAGTCTATGGGTTCATGGGTTCATGGAATAGTGATTTGACAAGCGGAGACCACATGCCAGAGGCACGGCTCACAATGGAACGAATCTACCAAAATTGAATCTAGGGTTTGGGGCTCTAGTGTGCGATGCGTGCGCGCACGTGGCGCTAACAAGGCCAAGACTCAGTGGACATGTTGGCTCTAAGGCTGATGTGGCTGGAGACATAGCACGCCACGGTGGCTAAACGGCGGTGAGGTTCGGGGACCAGGCAATTCTGGCGAATGGAGGTTCTTTGACGGCAGTGAAGTGGTAGGTCTGGACAAGTGCGACTCGGGGATTGTAATGACGCGGTCAATTGGCACCGGAGATGACCACTAGCGGTGATGGTGGTTTGAGCGGCGGAGCCACTCGATTGAATAGCGGCGAGGCTCTACGGTGAGTCCCTGGAGACAAGGAGATGCGCACCAAAAAGAACACGAGGCGGCGATTCTGTCTCTGATGACGAGGGAGGCGATGGCTCACTAGTGGTGACAGAATCCAACGAGGAAGGCTTCGACAGTGTGATCCCGAGAAGCGAGCTAGGGTTTTGGAAAAGGGAGGCGATGCAGAGATTATGACTCGGGCGCAAGCCTTTAAATAGGGCTGGAGAAGGAAGAGTTCATGTCGAAGCCGAAGGCAGCGTGCACGAAGAACTCAGAAGAGATGAGTCCGCGCTGAAGATGACGCTGACGTGGCGGCTCTGGATTGACAAGGTGGACCCACTCGGCAGCAAGAGGAAGAGAGCTAAAGGCGAGCGGGCTGTGCGGTAAGGAAAAAGGCCATATTGGATGGGCCGAGAAACTAATAGGAATGGGCCAAGGAATAGGGTTTTGGCCCAAAGCATTTTTTGAGATTTTAATTAGCTTTTCCAATTAGAAAATACAATAAATTCAAATAGCAGATGAGCTCGAAAAAATTCTAGAAAAATATAGAAAATATATCCAAGCACATAGAACCCAAAAAAAATAGTTTTGACATTAATTGATGTTGAGAGTGATCATATTAAATTGTTTTGGTATTGAAAATCCATATTAAGCTTTATTAAAATTCAAATAAAACTTTAGTGAATTTTTCCACAGAGCTAAGATACTCAAAAAGATTTTTTTAAAACTTCAGAAAATTGGGATGTTACAAATCTACCCCCTTAAAAGGAATCTCATCCCCGAGATTTGGGTTGACTAAAGAATAGGTTCAAACCATACCTTGCTCACTCTTCCAAAAGATTCCTCTTATGAGTGAAACAAAGCTGCAATTGACGCGGGGCTAACTTAAAGACTTACCAGAAATGACGTTCTGAATTGGTTGAACTTCTTCTATAGTGACGTGATTCAGTCGTCCTCTTGCTGAAGTTGATGGAGTCCCTGACGTGATTCAGTCGTCCTCTTGCTGAAGTTGATGGAGTCCTGGCAGCTTGACTTGGAGTCTGAGGCATTCCTCTTCCTACTCCTACCAATAAAGTATTGGCTGGTGTAGCTCTCAGGTTGAAAGGAATTGATGCCGGTCCTTGATTCTGTGGACACTTGTTGGCATAATGACCTGTCTCATGGCAGTTGAAACAAGTAACTCCTGTAGCTGGATTGTTGGTCCTTTGAGGTTGATGATTGTTGCTGTTATTGACATTGGGAATTCCTGAGTTCACCGAATGAGATATTGGTGCAGGGGTTCTAAATGCGGTAGATGAATTATTGTAACAAATAGGCTACTGAGAATTGGTTATGGCTCTCTGTAGATGATTCTGATGAACTCCATGTTGTATCATTTTTTTTTGCGATATTCGTCCAACCCACGACGAGAATCTTCTATGAGTACGACTTTATCTACCATATGCTGAAAATTCACATAATCATTTTCGATAACTTGCAATTTCAGATTGGGGTTAAATCCACGCTTGAATCACTTCTGACGTGCATTATCTATAGCAACATCTTCTAGAGCATAACGAGAAAGTTGAATGAACTTGTTGAGATAATCACTCAAAGACATGTTTCCTTGCTGTAGATCACGAAATTCGTTCTTTTTTATTTCCACTATACCATCTGGAACATGCGCTTGATGAAAAGCTATTGAAAATCCCTCCCAAGTAATAGCTTGTGAATTCTCATAAGCTGCGGTGTAGTTCTCCCACCATTCTGCGGCTGTACCTTTCAACTAATGTGAAGCATAAAGAACTTTCTCAAGATCATTGCATTGGGCGATGGCGAGCGTTTTCTCAACAGAGTTGTCAGACCCCTGGGAGTGGAATACCAGAAGATCTTATGTGTGTATACCGTACTAGTCTCATGATCAGTGGCTAGTATACACATTCACAACCATACATTCACATATACAAGGTAAAGCAAAATGGTACTGTGCTTAAGCGATTACAGTATTTACATTACAAAGGCTGACCAGCCAAATGAGACTTAAGTACCGGAAGTAACAGAGTAATAGAAATAACAGCAAAAGTAAAAATGGTGAAAGTAAACAAATTCCAGTGGTGTGCCCATCCATACCCAAAGGCAACCAACAAGAAACAAATTCTAGATAGACCCGTCACTGTACCCTCGGTTCTAGGTGCGAAGATAGCATAGTCCAGCGTAGGTTCATCTTCATACTCTAAACAACAACATAAGCAAGATTGAGTACTTGTGTACTCAGCAAGACTTGTAGTGTATTGCAAGTTTATATAGATGCAAAACTATCAAAGGATGAGGCTCTACCCTACAAGTTGTTTGGCTTAAAGCCATTTTTATTTGCAATATTCATAAGTAGTAATTTGCAACGGAAGTTTAAAAGAGCAGTTTAAATAGGTAAAGGACTGTAGTAAGTAATTGAAAGAATCCTCAATAATAACTACAACACGCAACCCTCTTCGGCCACGAGTAACATTTCTTGTTCAGTCATAACTTGACAGTTAACTCAATAAAACCATGAACCATTTCCCATGTTTTTCCGATAAGACAGTTTTTGTGAAAACCAACACTAAACCCATACCGTCCGCACTAAGCACGCTCAAGACAGTGAGCACGGCTATTTAAATAGATTTACACTCTGCAGAGGTGTACAACTTTACCCACACAACATGACTTCTCTAGTTTGTGTCGAACCCACACGATTTTATTAATAATTATTCGAGTTTATTACAATCGGCCTGAGGCCAAATAAAGTGAAACACAAATGCGAAATAAAATAGTAGTAGTAGACCCAACGATTACCGCCACAGTAATCGCCCGGGAGCGTGGCCTAAGCATCGATGTCCTCACCGCCTTGATAGAAGTCTTCTCTGAATAAAGATTATTCAGCAAGAGTAAGCACTACCACTGTGCTTGCAAGTTACACCCGTAAAGTAACAGATTGAATGCATGCATAAAGTGAGCAAAGGGTAATGGCAGGGTTTATTTGCATAAGACAGCATTTTCAGTTTAAATACTCTTAGTAATTTCCAAGGCCATTTTTAGAATTTAAGAAGATCAAAATCATATTTCAATTTCTCAATGTCAAGTGTAGGATGAACCTCCATACACAAATGGTGAAGGACTACCTGCCTTACATCAGGCTTCTGCCCAATCCCATTTTCATAAACCAGGTGACAAAGTCTTTTCAAACAAAACCAGAGACTAACTTTGAGTGGCTTCTGTTAAGCATGTCCATGACCGTGGACACGGCTATTCGAATAGATTAATACTCTGCAGAGTTGGTACAGCTTTACCCACAAGAGATAGTTTGCTTATTATGTCGGCCAATACACGCTTCCGTAGGCGTGCGACTAAGCAGCTATCACGAGGCCTTTACCCTACATTACTTCAACATAATTATGCCCGCTAAGGTTTCGTAATCGAAGGCTTCGCACCAAACGACTACCCCCTCTTGTGCCATGTGGGTATCATCAATAAGTCTTCACGACTCCCACATCTTTCCAAGACATAACCTGGTGAGATAATATAGCTTATTTGGCCAAGTCCCCCATTCCGGACTTGTGGTGGTACTGAGTTTGGCTTAACATCCGACCATGAGACCGGTCCTTACATGATTGGGCGACTTCAAAACAAACCACAGGTCTCAACCATTCGCTGTATTGAGCCCGTGCATGAACTTGCACCCACCAACAATCCAATTCACCCAAGTCTAAACCAATTTCATTTATTTTTCTTTGGTAAACATTTTCCAAACATCTATGGTAAAAGCAATACCATAGATTCATTTTCAAAACAACTTTGTATTTTGGCAAAATTCCCCAAATCATCTTTTGGTCTAAGCAATGACTAAGCATAAATATCTTAATTATTTTACTAAGGTGACAAGGGCATGGCATTCCAAACATCAATATTGGCTATACAAAGGAATTGGCATAGCTAAGAATTAAAACAGGAATTTAAAATACTTGGATAAAAATATGCATGCAATAATATCTTCAAAAAAAACAGAATTAATTAACTTTGAAATACTGGGATCAAGATGGTCAAGAATGTAACTTGCCTTCGTTGAAGTCTTGAGATTCTAAACCCTCTGAAAGATCTACCTCTCCGGAATCGTCAAAGTCTATACGCGAAAGTACGACAAATTCAAATGAAATTCAAATAAATCCAAAAATACAGATCAAACTAACTCCAAATGAAATAATTTTATTTTATTTAGCTAGATAATAATTTTCTAAGATTTTAGCAATTTGAATCACTCAATTTGAAGTTGTGGTTCAAAAGATATGAATTTTACAAGTTTTAGTCTAAATTTGATATTAAAAGAATTTCTAAATTTAAATACAGATTCAAAATAGCTTCAAATTAAATAATTTTGGTTTAGTTGGCTAGATAATGATTTTATATGAATTTAGAAATTTGAAACACCTAATGTGGAGATTGGATGCAAAAGTTATGAATTTTAGAAGTTTAAACCTAAATCTGAAATTTAAATGAAATTCCTGGTTTATTTTTCTAAAGGAAAATCCATTTATTGCGCAAGCTGGCGTCAGCCTGGGGAATTTCAGGATTTTAAGGAATTAAAATAATTCCCTGACATGCGGGCCCCGTGTCATAGACCACATCCATGTGAATCGAGTCCACGGACTTCGGCTCAAGGGTTTGTGCTGAGGTGGTGGGGTGAGGTGATGTGGCGCTGGGTAGGCGCCACGTGGTCCCGGATGGCTTTGGCGTGGCGTATGATTTGGCGCCGGTGTGGCTGGCCACATCCGGCCAAACAAAGGCGCGAGATTCGGCGAAGCTTCGCTTGGCGTTCCACGCCACATGTAGTCGCGTGGATGATACCAACGAGAGAGGATGAGATGGGGATTCTGCAAGTTACCTTGGGGTGGTGGAACGGGACGTTTTGGTCGCTTACGGCGAGGTTAGGCGGCGGCGCTGCGGTCGTTAGCGAGGAGGTGCTCCGGGATTCTTCGCACCGTGAGAGCGCGAATGGCTTCACGACGAGATGGTGATCTTTGTCAGATGTGGACGCCGAGGCTGGCGGAGACGAGGGCGCCGGTTTGGCGAAATCGAAGGTTCACCGCCGTGAAGAACCTTGAAATCGGGCACTACGGGAGAGAGGAGAGCAATGGGTGGTGGTGTTGTGGTGTGGAAGGAAGGCGCTCCTGGGCTCCCTTTATAGGGCCGGAGGCGAGCTTAGTAGGGCACAAGAAGGCCCGTGCGTGCACATGCGAGGATTAAGGATTCGGGGCACGTGAATGGAAAGAAAAGGCCGTGTCGAGGCGGAGGAGATCCAGGGTTTAAATGCGCGTCAATTGGGGAATGCGCGATTGAACGCATATGGAAGCTTTTTGAAATCGCGTCAATGGCGGGACGCAGGCGAGAAAGGGAAGGAACAGCTGGGAAGAAAGAAGGCTCGGGACGATGCATCAGAATGGCGGGCCCACTCGTCAATGTCGGCGGAGAAAGGAAAGGAGAGGTGCACCTCGGCCACCCGATCGTGATCTGACAGTGAGAGGATAAAGGGGGAGGTATGGCGGTATGGAAATGTCAGGCGTTGTAAAGAATGGGCTTACCAAAAATCGCCCATTTATCACGAGGATTTCTTTTGATTTTCTAATTGTTTTAATTCAGATAATTCCAATAAGCCTTTAGAAAATGGCAAATAAATTCAAAAAATTCTAGAAAATTCACGAAATTCCTAGTATCATTTTGGACTTAAATAAAATAATTTCAACTTAAACTTGGTAATAGTTTTTGTAATTAAATTTGTTTTAGCTTTAAGGTTATTATGAAAGCTTTAAGAAAATTTCAGAAAATCCATAAAATAAATAAGTTTATATTTTCTCTCAAATTGAAATTTTGGGTCATATTCTATTTTTCCGCCATATATCTATGCCACCGCTCACTTACTTAGCTAAGTAGTCTACAGCATGTGTCGAAGCATTTACATCATCTAACCCTACCCTTGCAGTAGCCCAGCTGAATGGATACCCTTCACTACCCGGATTGCTCCCATTGAGTGAGGCATTCACAGTTGTGCCATCAAACTTTGTTCCCAACACCTCGGTGAGGGAGCCCCTTCGGACATGCTGGTCCTTTGGCCCTGTCTGCACTCTACGGCCTACCTACGTGTAAGGCTAGTTTTTCGATGACTTAATTAGCTAAGGCCACCCTCATAATAGCATGTGGTTGTACGTAAGTCTTAGATCTGGATTTGCTGGCGTCTGGTCCTTAACTGACCCGGGCGAGAATCTCCCCCTATCTACTAGTGAGACTCCTTTCCCACTTTTTAGAATATAATATAACTCGCCCGTATCCAAAACTAGGTTTTGCATTTTGTTTTTATTCAAAATAACAGAGGCACATCCTTTTGGACATTTTCATAAATCTCCCAAATTAACATTTATCATATTGTCCTTTTACATATCTTTCCGGAAAAACTATCGTTCTAGTAAGCATTTGTGCGATAGCTCACACTCAAAATTCCCAAATGACATTATATATTGTCTAACCCATATCCTAATGTTAACAGAGTAGGGATATCAACATGTCAAAAGAAATCATGCAACAAATAGGATTTACAGCAACCAACATCCCAAACATAGAAATTTGATATCAAACATACACACATGCAGTAATAGGTTTGCAAAACAAGGTACAATAAGTAAAATACTGAGATCAGTATGATCAAAGGGGGTGCTTGTGTTGCTCAGGTTGTTCTAAATATGAGATCGGTTGGTCGTCGAAGATTTCGTTCACACAATCAACGTCTAATGCAAAAAAGCCGAAAATCAATTAAATAATACAAATAAATTTAAACAGTATCCAAATCAAAATATTTTTGCATATTCAGGTAGATTATGATTTTATATGAATTTAGAGATAGAAATAAACTTATTTGGAGTTTCCTAGCAAAAGTTATTATGGTTTGATTTTGGTTCGGTTTGATAAATCCAGTTTCGAGTACTGTTCATAGTTTCGAGCACTGTTCAACGTTTCGAGCACTGTTCAAAGTTTCGACTACACCTGGTCAGAAGGAAGTTTTGACTACATGTGGTTAGAAGGAGGTTTCGACTATCTGGTCAGAAGGAGGACCAACTACCTGGTCGGATGGAGGTTTGACTACGCGTGGTCAGAAGGAGGTTCGACTACACGTGGTCGGAAGGAGGTTTCACTGTGCACTTAAGCCATGGGGCCCGCATGTCAGTGAATCATTAGGGCTAATCCGACAACTAAACATTGATTTTTTCTTAATGACCATAGTTAAGATGCTAATGACGAACCACAGTGCTCGTCCGGCGTAAGGCCGCGCGGTGGCGCTCTCGCCCACGCGTCTTGCCGGTGGCATGATATTCGTAGGGGTTGGAGAGTGCCCAAAACAGAATCTCCATACCCTTTCACACCCGCCGGCACCGACGATGAGGCCGGAGAAGGTCTAACACGGTGGCGCGCTGGCGTTGAGCGGCGGAACCGCTACGACAATGAGCAGGAGCTCGATTGAGCTACACCCTTGTCAAACTATTGCACGCATGAGCTTCTATGGGCTACTAGGAGCATATTAGAAGCAAGAAGGAGGTCAGAGGTGGTCGGAGTCGACGGGTGGATGGTGAGCCGAGGCGGTGAGGCTGGTCGTACGCGGAGAGGAAGCTCAAGTGATGCTGGTCCTCGTATTGTGGTCGTGGAAGCTTCCTAGTGCTCAGGTGATGCTTGAGATGCGAGGAATTGGTCGGAGATGCCTTGTAGCTCCAGGGATGCTCATGGCGGTGGTTCTGGTCGGAGGCGAGGAAGAAGGGGCAAATCGGTTGATCCTATGAATCGAGTAGGAAATCAAGTGAGGGGATAGCATCAGTGGTCACTGGAACGCGGTAAGGGTGATACAAAACCCTTCACGGCATCGAGGACGAAGGCGACGGCACGTGGTTGAAACTAGGGTTGCGCTCCTCGAGCTCTAGAGCTTGATTGAGTGGAAGAGGAAGAAGGAGATGGTGCACACTGAGTTGGAAAGGCTGAGATGCAGCTCGGGGTGGCCTTTATATAGGCGGAGGGGCGAAGATCAATGAGGAAGAGCTTGGGCATGTCAGCGGAGCTCTCGGGATTTTTGGTGGTCGTATGGGTAGGAGCAAGGTACGACCAGGGTAGGGATGAGCGCGACAAGTGGCAAAACCGGGGGCGGTAAGGGAAAACCACGGGCGCGATAGAGCTCTCACGAGCGTGCACTAGCGCTGCTGCACCGAGGTGGAGGAAGAACCCTATGGACGGGGCCCACAGGTCAGAGAGGTGAGGGATGAGTTAGGTTTAGGATTTTTCCAATTTCGGCTGATTTATTGTTCGATTTTAAAAACTAGTCGTATGAAGTCCAAAATTAATGAAAGTATTTGTGTAGGCTTCTAACCTAATGTAGTTTCTCCTGTAAAATTGTTAGGGTTTAGACCTCCTATGAATTTCTATAAAATTCGCAGAAATTTCTGTTTTGTGCTTTTGTAATTATTTTCCTAAACAAGATTTCACATAAAATCTTTGGTGAATTATTCCTAGGATAATATGCCCAAAATAATTCTCTCATCAAATATTTTTACTTTGTTTTATCTATTTCCTTTTTAGTACCCTTTTTAATTGTAATTCAAGTTCTGCTTTTAATTTCAAAAATCAAATTCAACATGGCAAAATTCATATGCAATTGATCAAAGTGATTTTCCTAATGCATATATATTACATAATCCCAAAATTTGGATTTTGGGATGTTACAAGAGCGAAGCCAATTTTCTGCTTCCAAAGGTTCTGATGAATGAGAAAACATAGGTGGACGAGTCCTCATATACTCTGATAACTTGGAATGTTGATGAACTGGTGGTGGAGTAGCTGCTGCTTGATTATTCTGGTTATTCTGATTCAACAAGTTGACTATTACCGCAGCGGTCTGTTGATGAACTAGTGGTGGAGTAGCTACTGCTTGATTATACTAATTATTCTGATTCAACAAGTTGACTATTGCCACAGCGGTCTGATTCTGCTAAGTCATCATACTGTTCATGTTTTGCATCATTATGTTTGTGAGTTGAGTCTGAGCTGCTAGAAATTGTCCCATGTTTGGATTTGCGGCTCTAGGTACTGGTGTGTAACAGCCCGAAATTAGGCTTATTTTCAAAAATATAAAAATGTGAACTTTTTAAAACTTTTGATGGATTTTATTTACAATTGCTTTTCTAGATTTTGTTTGCAAGGCTTTTTGTCTGAATAAAGAATTTGAGAATCAAATTCTAGCATTACAAAATTCATTAAGGATCAAAATAAGTTGAAACAAAATAGGATAAACAAAAAAAAATCCAAACTTGGTACAATGATTCTGTAAACAAAGTGGGAATTGTTTAAAACATGTTTTTTACAAACATTTCTTAAATAGAATGATAACAATACATACAAATAGGAGAAGATTAACATAATTTTAGAGAATTATCCAGTGGACATAAAATTTTGAAACAAATATTAAAAAATCTACATCATGTTAGAAGGCTACCCTAAAATTTTCATAATTTTTTGAGCTGTATGCATATGTCAAATAAATTCCCAAAGCTCTCAGCATTTCTGAAATTTATGGAAATCAAAAACCCCACTCCTTCCTTGACCGGCTAGGCCCACTCCAAGGCTTCTTCTTCCACGAAGCCAAGCCAGCGCTTGCTCTGCCCAGCTCACGCCATGGCCACGTGGCGTGGCGCATCGCGCTAGCGCACCTTGCCACCCCCGGTTTCGGACCGCTTGCCCCTGGGTTTGCCCTAGCCCATGTCGCGCCCTCACCTGCCCGACCATAGCATGCTTCACCCGGTCGCCACGCACTGCCCCGGTCCTATCTGCCGCCACGATGTCCATGCGAGTTCTCTCGCAAATGCTCCGCCCCTTGCCTATATAAGTCGAGCACGGGATGCCTCTCATCCTCTTTTCCATCTTCCCCAACTTCCTCCCCCCATTTCCACCACTCCCCGAGCTCCAAACCAAGCGATGCCCTGAATGCCATTTTAGTCGGTCATACCTCCCAAGCCGTCCGCCATTCCGCGATCTTCGCCATCGCTGTCATGTCACGGCAAGATCACACCACCCCAGGAACCTAACCCTCAAGCAATTCCGGAATTCATCCACCGAGGAGCCGTGCATGAGCTTTCTTCCCCAGTTCCGGCCAAAGTCTCCTCCACCACCGCCACTTCCTCTCCGGCGATCCCCGGCTCAATTCCTCCCTCTGTGAGCATCACTAGACATCCTCCTACCCTACCCCATCACTCACCCGCTCTCTCTTCCTATCCAGGTCTTCGGCATCGTTGGTCGCCCCGCACCGACCGTGGTCCGCGTTGCCAGGTCACCTCCGGTCTTCTCCAACTCCACCACCCATGCTGACGTGCTCCAGGTACCCCATGGCTGCCTATGCTCCCCCTAGTTCTTCCCCTACAACTCCCGAGTGTCGCCTCACCATGTTGCCTCCACGGCCGGCCGCCGCCTGTTGTCACCGCGGCGCTCTATTGCGTCTCCAGCCAGGCCAAGAACCCCCTAGCCTCCTTAACACTCGGGCTTTCCATTTTGCCTAACCCCGCAGCCTTGCCATCGCTCCACTGCCGGTGATGACCACCGCCTTGAGCCGCCCGAGCCATTCCCTGTTCAACTCTATTCGGCCCAAGTTGCCTTTCTCTCTATGAGGCACTGATCGGTGGGACCCCCTACAAGGCAAGATAATTAGTGCTAACAAGTCCTATGATTGTCATTTAATCCACTCAAATGCATTAACGAAAATTGAAGCTAGGATTTGAACAAAGTTACATGTAGAACTTCAGTTTAGAGTGATTCCCTGTTGTAGGTTTTATGAACAGAAATGTGGTAGATAGAAATATGAAATTTCAATTGGCTAATAAACCTTTGTAATGGTTGTTAAATCACCCAAAGTGCTTAACAAATGAATGTTGGGACTTAGTAAGAAGTCTAGTTAACAACCACACATAATTTCTCAAATTAAATTGTATGAATAGAGAAGATGTTAGATGAAAACCTGAAATGGCAATAGACTAGTGACCTTGCTAATACCTTTAGTCAGAAAGGTTACTAATTCTTTTAGCTATTAGAGGTTTAGCTAATAGTAGCCAAAACAAGTTGAAATCAAATAGTGACATGAATGTTCAAAACACACAATGAGCAACCAAGTGATTAAAGATTGTGAAGTGAGCTAATTAATCAAGGAATGATTTGATTAGGCAAGGAATTAATAGGATAAGAAAAATCTGAGAACAGCAAGTAAACTACTTATGGAAGCTTCAAAATTTGCAAATCACATGGTAATGGTTAAGACTAGTAGTCAAGAATGTTTGACAGTCTCCTGTAGTAATTATCAGTCTTTTGAACAGAGAAGAGTAGGAAAGAAATGAATTGTCAGTAGAACCCCTCTTGTTAATCAATTCATCTAATGCTAACAAGACTTGTGGCTGACCAATAGTTCACTCAAATGTATTAACAATTTTGGAGTTTAATTAACTAGCCGCACTCCAATACAGAAAGGTTTCCTTTTTGCAAGTATATGTACAGAGCAGACCAACTAACAAATATTAGAGATGACAGTAGGCAAATGACCTGGGTAAATGCAAGTAGTTGAAAATCTCATTAATCCAAATGGCCATGTAATCATTATCTAACAGTAGCCCTCCAAATCTGAAAGTTCTGTTGTGAGTTATATGGACAAAGAAGGTGACTAAATAAAAAATTGAAGTAATAGTAAACTAATGGCATGGCTGATGGTAGTACTTAGAAAGGTTATCATTTCATTTGGCCAATTCGAAAGAGATTCAATTAGTAAGGAGTCTAGTTAGACAATACTTCAATTAGAAAATTTCCTTTTAGAAGAAAGTATGAACAGGGAAGGTAGTTAGATGAAATCTGGAGATGACAATAAGGCCAGCTAGGTTAAATAACCAATTGGAACTTGTTAGTTGGCAATTTAGCCAGTAAGTGTTCCAATAACAAATAGCTTGCCTGAATAAGGTTAATCAAGGAAATAAGTTCAGTGATTAGGAGATTGATAGAAATGGATAGTGTTTAGTAAAGTAAGAGGTTATGTTAAAACAACAGTAGGCTTCATACTCTAGCATTGATATTGTCCATAGTAACAATAGGATATGAGATGGTAAGCCAATTAGAGATTAAAAAAATCATTAGTTTATATTTCAGTTGGAAGATAACCCAGTAATAGTTGCACCTTAGCATAAAGCAAGCTTAGTCATATAATGACTATAAAAGGACACACTTAAATCATGGAATTTCCTTGATAAATATGAAATAATAACAAAAATAATCTTTAACATGAGCTGGACCTTCTATGTAAGTCATGTTAAGAAACTCTCAATAAACCGGTATGAAGTCAGTTAATGATTAACTAAAATAATCATGAGAGCATACAAGAGGATTGATTTTGACTATATGATCATCGTGGTTGTATACACAGAATGCTTGGAGAGAGTGTTTGTGAGTACTAGGTGACCTGTTAAGGAAAACAACATCACTTAGGCTCTAGGTGTCGTCCGTTGTCATCCGTTCCCAGTGATTGAACGATTCGTGATCCGAAAGTAGATCTAAAGGGTATTACCTAACCAGGTAATCCCTCCCACCTAGGTAGCCAGTGAGGAATGTTCCTGCGAACATTCTCTCTCCGTGGGATTTATCTACTTTTGTCTGCAGTATTTCCTTCATCAGTTTCTTTGGTTATACTTTGCTCTGAAGTATTTCCTTTATCAACCCCTCTGATATACTTTGTCTATAGTTTTTCCTTCATCTGCTCTAGATGAGTATGTATTGATCTCATCTGAATTACTCCCTTCTTTCAAGATGGCGATAAATATGTTTAGTCTTATTTGAAGTGTTTCATTTGGTTTGAATATGTTTTTATTGGATTTAATCGTAATATACATAGTTAAACTCGCCGTTGTGATGGGATAACACTCCCGACAGGATCGAGACTAACAGAACACTAAAACATGATCAAGGTTATCTGAACAACATAAGAAAGAGCAAGGCAAGCACCCCCTTTGATCATGTTGATCCCAGTATTTTAATTATTGTACTTTGTTTTGCAAATCCTATTATGCATGCATGTATTTCTTGTATGAAAATGCTATTATCGGGAAAATTGGTAGTCGTAAATCTTACTTGCTGCATATG
This sequence comes from Phyllostachys edulis, assembly GCA_036346405.1. Lineage (NCBI taxonomy): Eukaryota > Viridiplantae > Streptophyta > Magnoliopsida > Poales > Poaceae > Phyllostachys > Phyllostachys edulis. Next base: position 20,107,721 of record CM070555.1, on the reverse strand, counting down.
TCTCCTTGAAATATTGATCCCTTACTATTGTAACCTTTAGAATATGGGCTAGACAATAGATAATGTCAAATGGGAATTTTTTAGTACGATTGTCATACAAAAATGCAACTAGAGCAATAGAATTTCTAAAAATTGACTAAAGGACAATATGTTAATTTGTGAGTTTGGGATTATTTTGAAAAATGTCCAGAGGAGTTACCTCTGTTATTTTACATGAAAATGACATGAAAACTTTAGTCTTTAAGACATGGGCGAGTTATATTGTATTCTGAAAGATTGAGGATTGTGACTCATTAGTAGATAGGGTGGAGATCTTGCCCATAGTCGATTAAGGACTGAAGCCAGCAAATCCGAGACTAAGACCTAATCGTACAACCATATGTGCTAGTACGGGATAGCCGTTGCTAACTAAGTTATCAAAATCTTAGCCTTGCATGACAGTAGGCAGAAGTAGTGCGCGCATTGCTGAAGGACTAGCATGCCGACACAACTGTGAATGGCTCACTCTGTCGGGTTTCTATCCGAATGAAGTGAAAGACTCACCTAACGGGTTTCTATCCGTCAAGTGAGGGACTTGCTCAATGGGTTTCTATCCATTAGTGAGGACTTCTCATACTTCGGGTTTCTATCCAAGTAATTGGGGATAATCATTCGCAGGGCTAGTGCAAGGTTAGGACTAGATAATGTAAAGTCTGCATCGCGAACTCTAGATTGCTTACCTTCGGTAGTGAGCAGTGGCATTGACGGATGCCGAACAAACTAGAGACATTCTAGGCAACTGGAGTACTACTATGGGTAAAGTTGTACACTTTTGCAAAGTGATAAACTATTCGAATAGCCACGCTTGCGTTCATGAGCATGCTTAGTGCGGTTGGTATGGCTGTAGTTTTTGTTTTCCAAAATTGTTTTGTCACAAAAGATTGGGGTAATGACATAGGATTTTTCATTTGTTGAGTTAACTACCATTTCTATGGCTTTGTTGCTACGTCTATAGCGGAACTATCATTTCTATGACTGATTTGCTATTTCTATAGCAGGATTGCCATTTCTATGGTTGAACATGAATTTGTTAGTGCCATTTCTATGGCAAAACCTGATTATATTTTTGCTTACAACCGAGTAGGGTTGTGAGTGTTTTGTTCAGTTACTTTACTTACTGTCATGTACTTACTTTTTCTTAAACTGCTCTTTCAAATTCTGTTGCAAATTATTACTTATGGTTATTGCAAATAAAATTGGCTTTGAGTAAAAGAACTTGTAGAATAGAGCCATACATTTGACAGCCTTGCATCTAATAAAACATTTGTGATACACTACAAGTCTTGCTGAGTACACAAGTACTCAATCTTGCTATTGTTGTTGGTTTAGAATTTACAGATGAGTTGACGTCTGACAACGAGTTCCTTGCACCTAGCACCAAGGGGTTCGGTGATTGGTCTACTTAGGTCTTGTTTCCTTGTCGGTTGCCTGCGGGATTGGATGGGCATGCCGCTGGACTGTTGCTACTACTACTATGTCTTCCGCTGCTATTCATTTCCTTTGATAAATGCTTTTATTTGGCCGATTGGTCGTTGTTGTAATAACTATTGTAATAGCTTAAGTAGATTACATCCTTTTGCTTTACTTTAGTATGTGATTGTATGGAAATGATGCCAAACGATGTGAATGTGTGTGCTAGCTTTTAATCCTAGGACTAGCACACTATACACATAAGATCCACAGGTATTCCACGCCCGGGGGTCTGACATGGTGACTGTCCACTAGCGTTAACATTGGCATCATCCGACTGAGTACGGCTTGAGGTTTTGCGAGTGTCAACCATTTGCGACGATTCTCCACAGGTTTAGTAGGTAAGATAGAAAAGCAATATAGACGAGAGGAAAAAGCACAATAGATAAGATAGAATAGGATAGAAAAGATAGAAACAACTTAATTAGGGGAAAATAGATTATACCCAAGGACAAAAGACAAAGAAAACATAGCTGAAATGCTATGAAAGACAGATAAACTCTTCAAATTAAAGCCTTAGTGTGACTGCAACATAATTCTTGATAGCAAAACTACAGCTCCCACTTATACACAACACAAATAAAACCCTATGCAACAATGATCTAAAAACGCTACTAAAGACTCTAATAGGACGGCTCTCATTCTGACTAGAGAACGAAGACTCTTTAAACTCTTGCTCCGAATCGTTGTAGAACACCCATGAGTTGCGAACTGCTGGTGGAGACTCTGGACGAAAAGCTGGAACAAAGCGACAAAGATACTCTAGACGATTGCCGGTGATTCGACGCCTTTCTCCTAGACTGGGTGGAGTAGGTGATGGCAATGGAACTGGCGATGGAACTGAGAATTCTCCCAACTCTTCTTCTTACTCAGGAACAGCTAGCACTAACGCTACTTGCATCACATACTTCTGAATCAACTTGGACAAACTGATCCGGTGCAACCTACAAACCCTTCAAACAGCTTTACAAGCAACTCTGATTGCTGACATGACCTCAGACTTGTTATTGCACTTCAAACCATGGTGACGGATGGGGCTCCCAATCCTCACGATGAAATGCACACTTGTCTCGAATCCAATTCTGTGCGCCTTCACTTTCTCTACCTTAGTGAAGTAAGTTGCACCTCTTCTTGTCCCCAAACTCTGCAGCAAGCACTGAAGCACTCCAGGCCAATCTCCTCTATTGATCACGATACACTTGAGCCATCTAAAGAAATTAACAGGGCAAGACGGCCAAATTAAAATTACAAATCAAAGTTCTGAAAAGACAAGAGACAAGATCTCTAGAACAAGATGAGAAAGAATAGGATATGATAAGAATAGAATAGAATGAGAGGAGAAAAGAATAGAATAGATGAGAAGAGACGAGAATAACTACTCAAGTCAAATTAAGTTGATTTGATTTAGAAAATAAGTTTTGAAGCTTTTGGCTAAAACGATCAAGCTAACTAAGGTTGCGTTCTACAGACGACATGGCTCTGATACCACCTCTGTCGGGACCCAAAAATATAATTCAGAAAGCCTCTATGTATTCTGAACTAGTCCCAGATCAGTAGCTAGCTCACATAGGAAACAACGATAAAATATCATCAATTTATTTGATTTAACTAAAAAGATCTCAAATTAACAAATAGTAACAATAACTGGACCTTATGGTCAAAGTTTACTTAACTTGCCACGTAGCGCTAAAGAAACAAATAAACTTTTGTAGCAGAACAGAAAACTTGGAAAGGCTAATCAACATGCCCACATGCAATCGAGTGGAGAACGCATCCTAATCCGCAAAGTCTTCATGGCACTCCTTCTCAATGAACTCTTGATCAGCTTGATATTCTTCAACTGAGTAGTAAGCACATAAAGTACTCAAGAAGTCGTAGGGAAATAGTATGCAAATAATATTCATGCAAGGCTAGAACAAAGGTTAGTTGTATGGTTCTTTTGTGGAAAGCAGCATTGACGATAAATACAATAAATAGATTGAAATGCTTAATTGAAAAGAATAGTAAATAAATAAACAATTGCTTTGAAACAGCCAGTGAATTCCCCACTCACTTCCCAAGACAAAACCACCACGTGAAATACCTATTCACCAAATGAACATTATATTCATCAAGTGAACTTCCCATTCACACTCCAACACATTTTATGAAGAAACTCTACCTCACGTGTGAAATCCTCGGACATATCCATAACCGAGGACGCGGCTATTTGAATAGATTAATTAACACTCTACAGAGGTTCTATACTTTACCCACAAGATATAACCAGTGTAGCGATCACCATTCATAACAAAACCTTTTTATAAATTTTATCTCGACAATTGACTCTCCCATTGTGCATGTTGTCACCCCAACCTCACTGTTGGTTTTACACACACCGTTGGATCTGGAAATGATAAACCGACCATCGATGTGACCTTAGAAAGGGTACACACTCCACCCATATATTACCTGAGTAGTCAAATGCCAAAATTCCATATCTTACTAAGTTAGGCCCGTCCCATTCCAGGCATATGGTTGTACGATAAGGCTTAGTTCAATGGCGCACAAGATTAAGTCCTTGACGAGTTAATTGATGTTGAGATTAATCATATTAAATTGTTTTTCTATTGAAAGTCCATGTTAAGCTTTATTAAAATTCAAATAAAACTTTGGTAAATTTTTCCACGAGCTAAGCTACTCAAAAAGATTTTTTTAAAACTTTAGAAAATTGGGATGTTACAATGTGCTTCCACGTCGCCTCCCGGACCACGTCCACAGCGAGCCTCCAGCACTGCATGCACTCCCAGTTGGTCCTCTTGGCCGTCTCGCACCCGCCGCCAGTTGGCTCACCCTCGACCTGGCTGATGTAGTGCTTCCCAACGTCGGGTGCCTCACCGGCCATGTAGAGGAGGAGGTCGAGCACGTAGGCTGCAGCCTTGTGGCCGGTGATGGCCACCCGGTCGAGGCACACGAGGTCGCGCTGCATGTCCTGTGCGTGAAGACGAGAGTGAGGCCGATGATGAAGCAGGCCTCTGGGTTGTCGGCGTCGGCCAGGTTGTTGACGACAGTGAGGTAGCGCTTGTTGTATAGCCACTTTATCGCCTCCTCCCGCTCTAGTGCCACGCGCCTCCCCGGTGTGCTCCTTGGAAGCCTTGTACATGGCCTTGCAACCCTAATATATATATACGTACACAATTCAAGACATTAGAATAATCTTAATACAACAATTACTCCATAAGAGAAAATTAAAAGGCCAAATACGTATGTGGCTCGTAGGCTACAGAGGTCAGCCATGGGCTGAGAGCTCGCGGCCACGCAGCTGACCGTGTCAACAACGACTTCGTGAGGAAGAGTGATAGCGATCGCCGACCACCTCACCTTGGTCCTCGCCGTCATGCTCCGCATGCTCACCATGGCGCGCGATCGATGGTACTATAGCTAGCTGTGTACGTATTGATCAATATCGTGCGTCTTCATCATGGCGCGCGATAATCATTCTTATAAAATAAGGAGTAACGCCAGTGCACGAGATGAAGAGAAGCATGGTAATGTCGGCGCGCAAGATAAAGAGACGCATGGTAACGTCAGCGCGAGACGAAGAGGCACATCGTAATATCTGCGCGTGAGACGAAGAGACGCATCACGCGGGAGTCGAAACATTGAATTATCACAGATGATTATATTTAAAAACCGTCTATAACGTTTGTAATCATAGATGGTTCTTGTTGAAAACTGTCTGTGATGAGGCATCCAGCTTCAGTTGTAAAGATAGGAAAAGGAGCGTCAACCGTATTTATGAAAAATAATTCCCGAAAAGACGGTGATGCTTTGGTTACCAACGATTTATTAGGAGCAGATTCTAATAAATCCTATTCGTCGGACTTCCGTCTTTATTCATTTAATCTTGCCACAAGTTGTTGGCCTATATAAATAACCATCAGAAGGGTAGAACTAAGAAAAAAATCACTCACAAACTTTCCATCTTTTCTTACTTCCATTTCTTCTTGAAGTTCTCATCTCCATACCCTTCTAGTAAGACAAAATTAACAGAACAAATTAACTTTTCGACCACTGTGGAAAGAACAAAATCCATGGATGACTTCAATTAAGGTGGTCGAAGTCGCTTTGGTCTATGGATTTGAAGTCTTCAAGAAATTGGTAGAAGAATACCCCTACGATCAAGTGAGCACTTCACTGTCTATGATATGTAATTTCTGATCAAGTAAAGTACTTCTGCTTTCTTCTATTGATCGGAAGTTACACATCAAAGTCAGTGAAGTTACACAAATGGAACAAGGTGCCTACCGGATTACATATCTTCTTCTTTCTTCTATTGGAGATTAACTTCGACCACTTTAAAAGATCAATCCCGAGGAACTGGTCTGAATCGACTAACCACCATTTCTCATTACAAACGGTTCCAATAATAACCATTTAGAATTTAGTAATATCACGACGGTTCTTCAACATGAGCCGTCTATGATACTTCACAGACGGTCTTCAACATGAATGGCCTGTGATATTACCTCTTCACAGATGGTTTTTAGCGCAGCCAGTAACACAGACGGTCGCTAAACCAAAACCTACCGTCTGTAATTGTATTTAATACTGACGGTTCTGGTAAACCGTCTATGTTAAGACGTCCAATATTAGTCTTTTTGTAGTAATGATCCCTGCACATGATCTCAATCTAGTAAGGATTTTGTCTTGCTCCGTGAATTTTCCCATTTAACCCTGTACGACACCTCCCTAGAAGTACTTCATACTGTAGTTTGTGGTGTAGCTCTTGTACATCCTACACACAGAAAAAATGCAAGCTGCGTTTAGAGCAGATGACTTTGCAATGAAAAAAAAAGGTGAAAATAGTCCTAAGTTGCTTGTCAATATATAATAGATTGCCACTGCCACTAAGGTGCTTTTGAAAATAATTAACGACTCGGTGTCAGCAGGAGAAAAATTTGCACAAAAAAGTGAAAAAAAAAAACAACAAATGCTACAAAGTTTCCTTGTTTGTGGTAAAAAAAACATAAAACATGAATGGCAACCTAAGTATCTGTATTTGCTTTGTCATATTGAATATGTTTTAAGAAACATGTTAATATAGCATAGATTGCTTGTCAGCATGATATAGATTGCTTGTTTATACTAAATTGAATATCTAGTTTATACTAAATTGAATTGCTAGTGACATTCGAGCCATGGAAATAGGAAGCCATGGAAATAGGATACTCTATTTACATAGAAATCTGTCGGACCCCAAATTTGGAGCTTGGGATCCACTGTGTATAAGGTGTGATTCCCTGGATCAGTAGCTGACACACACAGTTACATTGTTGGCTCAAAATACATATCCCGAAATTGTTCAATTATTACAAAATAATGAACAAAGCACAAATATACCTTACGGCTTTTGATTTCATGGAATGGCCAAACAGCCAAATACTCTTAGAGAGTTGATAATGAAGAAGTGCTAGAGCACAACGTGTGGAGTTCTCACGATACGCCCACCGCAATCAACCTGTGGGCTTGCACCTAGTTCTTGGCCTTCTTGATCTTTAGTCTTGATCAACACTCATAACTATCCATGTAGCCTTCTTGTTCCTTAGTCATAATCAAAACTCATAATCAACCCTTAATCGGGCCTATGACTAGGTAATGGTCGGCTTATGGCCGTGTCGCAGGGGACACCGGTTAAGTTTACAACCACACCGGGTCGAGAGGAGGTCCCGGGTGGTCCCAAGAGGTTCTAGGAGGTCTTGGGGTGGTCCCGAGAAGTCCTCAAGAAGTCCCGAGGGGTCCTAGAGTTGTCCCATGGAGATCTTGGGAGGTCTCGCAGAGGTCCCACTGGAAGTCCTCAGAGTGGTCTCGTGGAGATCCTGGAGTGGTCCTATAGAGGTCAAGGGAGGTCTTGAGAAGGTCCGGGGAAATAGATCCTGAGGATGTCCTTGGGTGATCTTAAAGAGGTCCTGGAGTCGTACTTCTGCCGGTCACTGTTCCCTTCGAGTACTGGTCCTTGAGTGGTCCTAGGAAGAATCTGAGAGTTCCAAGGAGGTCCTGAGGAGTCAAGGGAGGTCCTGAGGAGGTCCTAAGGAGTCAAGGAAGGTCCTGTAGTTCATGAGGAGGACCTGGGAGATCTTAGGAAGTCTTGGAGATCCTATGGAGGTCCTTGAAGATCTGGAAGAGGTCCTGTAGTTCATGAGGAGATCCGGGTAGATCCTAGACCCACTAGATCTGGTTACAAAAGCTTTAAGGATGGCCATGAGTCATCTAGTAGTGGTCCTAGTTTGACTAATGGGGGTCGTGGGTCATTCTAGAGAGGTCCTCGACCACTAAGGGTTGTCCTAAATCACCTAGTACTTGGTTTTAGAACATCTAGGGTGGTCAGAAGACATCTGCTTAGTGGTTGTGAACAAATTGATCATAAACCTCGCCCATTGTGAATAGTCCCGAGACGTTTTGGAGGAGGTCCCACTTTGAGGTCTTGGGGGAAAAGTCTTGGAGAGGTCTCAACGAGGTCCAAGAAGAGGTCTTGAGATGTCTTAGAGGAAGTCTAAGGGGAGGTCCTAGAGATATCTTAGAGAAGGTCCGAGAGGAGGTTCTGGGGAGGTCTCGGAGGAGGTCCTGGAGACCACACCCGGTCACAGGAGGTATGACTACACACAATGTAGACCATGCTTGGTATGAATAGTGCTTGTAGGATAGTGTAGACCCGCAACATAATATAAACATACATACATGCATATATAACAGCCACACGGCCAATTGTTTTAGAAAAGAGCCATGAAGGCGGAAATCTTACAAAAGCCAGAGTACAGAAATGAAGATGAGCGTGGAAGTGCAACAAGTCGAAGTGGATCCATTCACTCAACACGTGCAAGCGATCGGGGTCCCGCCTAAGCTCCTTCATCTTTAACACCATCCTGCTTCACCTCGGTGGTAGTGGTCATAGGGTCTTGATCATATGGGTCTGAAAAGATTAAAATGGCAGAGCCTGAGTACACAACCGTACTCGCGAGCCAACACACAATGCAGTTGTATAGATGCAGGGCTAGTCAAGGAAGCTTTAGAGTTCTTTTATTTGCACAAAGCCAAGTTTGAAATAGATGAGTAGTAGGAAATCCTGAGACTTAGCATTTTTAACAAATACGTTTTCATAAATGAGTTTTCATTTGTAAAGTACTAGCGGAGGTTCCACCTCATATACCATTGAGTGGCCCCATCCACTCAATGCTGGGGTATTCCCGTAATTACCACTAGTCCCCGACCAGGCCTTTCTCAAATCCCTAGGGTCCCACCCTAGCCTTCCCTTTTCAACACAAATGGTTTTGTAAAAATAAAACTATATCAAGTAAGTTCTCAAAGACCGCTCTTGACCATGAGCACGGCTATCATGATAGTTTTCTTACTCTGCAGAGTTCGTGACACTTTACCAACCAGAGGTAATCGCTTTGATATATTCACATGTTTCCTTGGACATGCGAATCAAGGAGATTACCACAAGGCCTTTACAATGTTCATTCCTCGACGCAACCCCACTGCTAAGGTTTCCACCGCCCGTGCCAAGCACTTCTAGGAGGCCCTCTTGCGCAGGTGGTTTTTGTCATGGCTTCTTTCCCTTTATCCACGCTACATTCCCTAATGGGAGGCCACACCGAGGCGAGCAAATTAGTTGGCTAGGTCGCACTCCATTATAGACTTGTGGTTGCACTGCTTTTTGCATGAGAGGTCATCACAAGATTTGGTCCCAATTGACCAGTATGCATCCACATACCACTCTCTCGTGCCCTCAAAGACCAACCAAACTTTCCAAATTACCAATGAAAAAAGTTTTTTCAGGTTTTATTGTTTTGAAAATATCACTTGCTCAACATACCAGCCAGGCTCCCAGCCTCACTGCCCCAAATCATTTTCCAAAGTTTTTAATGGTTGTGGTCGGGCAAATTAATGCCCGCATGATATTGTATCTAAGCAAGGCTAAGCATGACACCTAGATACAGACTTATTAACTAACAGGTAATCCATTAAGTCTAGGGTGACAAAGGATAATGTCCAAGATCAAGGGTTGAAAGTTTATACACAATTATTGTTAAGGCATTAACTATGAGCTAGACCAATTTAGCTTGATAAAACATAGCAATGCAATTTCTTAATTTGAAACAACATAATTTGCGAAAAGTAGGTGCAATATGGTCAAAGTGTTGACTCGCCTTGGCCAATGTTTTGATAAAGCTCTATATCCTGATATTCGACCTTCTCGATATCCTGGTAATAATTTCGCTCAATATGTTGATAATCATCCTGTACAATACTCTGACAATCTTGTCCTTGTTGGGGTTGCAGATGCTAATTACACATAATACGATCGAACTCACGAGCGACCGAAAATAACCAAAGGAACTCCAATAAATCCAAATGCATTCAAACGAACAAGAACACTTCGAATGAGAGCAAACATATTTAACGACGGCTCATCGGGATGACCAAACCATATCTTTAAATATGGCGTGGGAGACTCTCTCGATCGCCTAGATCTACACGCCCAGAAGCCCCATCGACTCAGAGACCGGTCGAGAAGGGCTTATGACCAAAAGATGTCAGTAGAAAGGTTTAAGACCACGTACTGGTCGTGAGGAATCTTACGACCAGGTGGTGGTGGTAGCAGAGCTTATGGCCACAAACGGATCGTGAGAGGTCTTACGATCTAGGAGATAGCCGTGGAAAAGCTTACATCTAGGGACGGGTCGTAGTAGCTACGGTGGTCGAAGCTATGGAAGTCGTATAGGCTATAGGGGTCGTAGAAGGATAAAACTGGGAGGTCGTGGGAACGCTACGACCTGAAGAGGTCGTGGGAGTACTGTATCCAGGGGAGGTCCTGAAATCACTGTAGTCAGGGGAGATCCTGAGAGTGCAACGACCAAAGGAGGTCGTGACAGCGTTACGACCCGAGGAGATCGTGGAGATGCTAAGACCTAGAAGGTCATGGAAAACGCTATGACCTGGGGAGGTCGTAGAAGTGTTATGACCAAGAGGGTGGTCTTTGCAAAAGACCAAGAAGGTGGTCTTTGCAAAATGGGAGGTCATGCGATAGAGGGTGGTCTTTGTAAAAAGGGAGGTCGCAACACAGAGGTGTCTTCAAAAAAAGGCCAAGAGGGTGGTCTTTGCAAAAAGACCACGAGGGCGGTCTTGAGAAAGAGGTCCTGAGGTTAAGGAGGTAAGGCGCAGCGAAGTAGGGCCGTCCAATCTGATCGGATAGTCCACAAGAGGTGAGGGCGCGACTAGATGGATGGTCTTGATCATGAGGGTGGTCTAACGAGGGGGAGGTCTAGACCCTCAGATCCAAATGAAGAGAGGTCTGGACCGTTAGATCCAAGCGAGGGGAGATCTGAAACCTTAGATCTAAACAAAGAGAGATCTGGACCATTAGATCTAAACGAAAAAAGGTCTGAACCCTCAGATCCAAACGGAAGAAGGTCTGGACCCTCAGATCCAAATGAAGGGAGGTCTAGATTGTTAGATCCAAGCGACGCGAGCTCTAGAACCTTAGATCTAAACGAAGAGAGATCTGAACCATTAGATCTAAACGAAAAGTGGTCTGGAACCTTGGATCCTAACGAAAGAAGGTTTGGATCCTTAGATCCAAACGAAAGGTGGTCTGGTCCCTTAGATCTAAACAAATAGAGGTCTGGACTGTTAGATCTAAACAAAGAGAGATCTGGACCCTTGGATCTAAACGAAGAAAGGTCTGGACCGTTAGATCTAAACGAAGAGAGGTCTGGACCCTCAGATCTAAATGAAAGAAGGTCTCGACGGTCAAGATGAACGCAAAGGAGGTCCTGACGGTCAAGATGAACGCAAAGGAGGTCCCGACGGTCAAGGGGAACGCAAAGGAGGTCCCGACGGTCAAGGTGAATGCAAAGGAGGTCCCGACGGTCAAGGTGAACGAAAAGGAGGTCCCGACGGTCAAGGTGAACACAAAGGAGGTCCTGACGGTCAAGATGAACGCAAAGGAGGTCCCGACGGTCAAGATGAACGCAAAGGTGGTCCCGACAATCAAGATGAACGCAAAGGAGGTCCTAGAGATACCAGGACTAGGGGAGGTCATGAGAGTGTTGCGACTAGGGGAGGTCGTGGAGGCACCATGACCTGGGGAGGTGTTTGCAGAAAAGCCAAAGGAAGAGCCAAAGGAAAATCCAAGAGAGAACAAGGCGGCTCGAACTAGGAAGAGCATCCGGCCACTAGGAACTTGCCGGTACGGGCTGGGAAATGAGCTAGTCAGAGCTGAATGGCGACGTGGGTCACGACTATGGGAGAAGCTCTGTGCTGCAATAGCTTGAAGCAGAAGGGTGGTCTTCGGTCTTCATGGTTGCTCCACGGGCAGGTAGCTGGTCCTCTAGGGAGGTCTTGAAGTATCCTAGTCGGAGAATAAGAACAGCATCCAAGGCAGTTCCTGTGAGTTGAGGGGTAAAGTTAATTGAGGAGAAATGCCACTTTGGGCATGGGTGTGAGCGAATGAACACGACGTGGGAGTAGCCTCACCGATGGGTGTGGCGATGGTGGTGATGCAGCAGCGCTCGGCCAAGGCAAACACTTGAGACCAACTGGAGCTCAAGCTCACTTGAAGGAGGATGAAAGTGAGGCTAGAACTGGAATGGCAACGGAAAGCACTACGGGGCTTGGAGAAGCATATGTACATGCACATTGGCACAACCGACGAGGAGGAGTGGTTGGTGCAGTGGATGGTATGGGCAGCATAGGGTAGTTGAATGACATCCGGGATGATTGCTATTAATGACTTGTCGAACCACACCGTGCTAGAGCTTTCTCTTGCTACATGTAGTGTAACATCCTGGTTTTTTGAGCTTTTTGAAAATTTTCAAAATAAAAAGAACCATTTAGTTTTGTTGAAGTCCTAAAGCTTAACTTGAGATTTTCGGAATTCAAGTGTTTAAAATGACTAAATCAAACTTCAACTAATCCAAAGCTTGGTTTATTTGGAGTTTGTCTGAGATCTGGTGTTGTCTCTCCTGCTCTCTCGCTCATTCTCGCTCTTCCCTCGGTCCCCGCTCTTTCTTTCTAGACCTCTTTGGTTTAGACCTCCTTGTTGTTTGGGCATTTCGTATGCTCGCATTCTCCTCTTGTTTGGACTCTCCTTGAGTCCAGATCTCCTTGTGTCTAGAACTCTCCGTGTGTGTCTAGACTACCCTTGTGTCGAGACCTCCTTTGAGCTTAGACCTCTTTTTGTTTAAACCACCTCTTTGGTTTGGACCTCCCTTGTGTCTGCACCATCCCTTCTGTTTTGACCTCCTCTTGGGTCACAACCACCCTAGAGACGCTCCTGTGCTCGGGTTTGTGTTTCAAACATTCTGATTCCTGAAATTCAACTTCTGTTGAATTTCTCCCTTCTAAAACTCTCCTGCTCAACCTTCTTTCTCTCTCTTGTTCATTTGAACCTCCTCTTGTTCATTTGGACTCCCATGTCCATTTGAATATCCTCTTGTTCATTTGGACCTCCCGTGTCCAATTGAACCTCCCTTGATTTTATTTTGACCGTCAGATCTCTTTCGAGTTCATCCCGCCGTCAGACCTCCTTGATTTCTTCTTGACCGTCAGACCTCCTCGAAGTTCATCCTCGACCGGCCAAGAGCTCACTTTGATCCCATCTTGACCGTTAGGACCTCCTCGAGTTCATCATGGCCGCCAAGACCTCCGCTGAGTTCATCTTGACCGCTGAGACCTCCTTGATCTCATCTTAACCGCCAAGACCTCCCTTGTTCCATCTTAACTGTTGATACCTCCCTTTCGCTTTGGTCTCCTTTTCCTCGCGTGGTCCGATCCAGCACTCGGCTTTTCCTCTCGAGGAGCATCCGATTGAGTTTGATGGTTCGATTGAGAGGAAGCGTCGGACGGCTCAACGCTCTCGCCGCTTTAGCCCACCCGATCAAAATCGACGGCTCTACTTCATCGCACCTTTTTCCTTTTCTTTGACCTCCTCCTCCTCTTAACCTTTGGTCTTTTTGCAAAGACCACCTGTCTTGGTCTTTTTGCAAAGATCACCTTTGCGGTCAAGACCACCCTTGATGGTCACGACCTCCTTCCTTGGTCACGACCTCCCCATTGGTCGCGATCACCCCCTTTGACTGAACTGTTTCCCGAGTTTGATTGGCTCCACTTGTCAGTCGTGCTCAACTTTATCTTTCTCCGCCACATAAGTCCCTTGTGCACTTAATGCCGGTTGTGTCACATTAAATGTGGTCACTTATGTGGTCACTTGTGTGGCACCTTGTTCTCCCTCCTTGTTCGGTCGTGACACTTGCCCTGTCTCCTACCTACCTTTGACTCATCCATCTATGAGTTTTTCGGTGACTCTCTTTCTCCTCCTTCTCAGGCTATAAATAGCTTGAGTGGCTCTCTATCATCACCTTTTTCCACACTTATCTCTTTTAGCTCTTGCCCAGCTTGCACTCTGCGTTGAAGCTTCATCGCCGAGAAGATCGCCGGCTCAAGCCGCAACCTTGCCACCGAAGAACTCCTGGGCGCCTGCAAGCCGCCTTTCAACTGTCCGCCGCTGTCCACCAACCTCCCTCCTCTAGTCTCCTCGCCTTGGTGAGTCTCTCTCAGGCCCCAATCTTCTCCCTTGTCCCTACGATCACTGGTGTGATCAGATTCCTTGTACGACCATGTTGTGTAGTCGTAGCCTTTGTTGACCTTTCCTCCTTTGGATCTCCTCAAGGCCTCCCTTTGCAAAGACGATCCTCTTGGTCTTTTGCAAAGACGACCCGCTGGGCCCTCCTCAGACATCCTCCTCAAGACATCCCTTGACCTCCTCAGACCTCCCTTTGTAAAGACCACCTTCTTGGTCTTCGCCATCCCCTTTGGTCTTTTGCAAAGACCACCTCTTAGTTGGACCTCCCTAACCCGCTTGGACGCCTCCCGACTGTGTCAGCTGACCTCCTCCCAACCCGCTGGACCTCCTCCCGAGGGTCCGATCCTAGTTGTCTATTCTGTTGTTTGTCGCTTATTTCCAGCCTCGATTTGTTTGGAGTTCATTTGGATCTTATTTGGACTTTATTTGCTTTGCTTCGCTCTCGTAGGTTATGTCATGCCTTCGGGAGCCCAAGCTCAGAGAGGAGTAGATCCTGCTTTTGAGCAAGGCAAGTTACACCTTGACCATATTGAACCCAAAGATCTCAAATTATCTAAGTTGTGTTTCAAACTATTATCGTGATGCTTATTTCAATTTAAGTAATTTAAATCCTGTTTTAACTTCATAGTTATTCCTAGTTCCTTTGTACACCTGAATTTGATTATTGATCCGATCACCCTTGTCCCCGTAGTAAAAAAGCTAGTTGGTACATTAGTATGAACTAGCATGTTGCAAAACTCATGGCTTAGTCAAGCTTCGACTAAAAATCTTGTTTTGGGAATTTTACCGCCAAAAGACCAATGTTGTCTAAATATTTTAACCATGACATTGGGTTGTCATAGAGGTTTTTGCAAATGATTTGGTAAAACAAAGAAATGTGAAAAAATTGATTTGGACTTGGGCTAATTGGTTATCTGGTTGGTGCACGCTGATGCACGGATCGTTATTTCTATGGTCGATGCCCATGGGTTGGTGGAAGTCGCCTGTTAGTTGAGGACCGATATGTGAGCCGCATCTTGCTAGCCACATCGCGGCAACCACATGTCCTCAGATGGGCAGGACTCGCCAACTAATTTGCAAAGTTCCATCGCGCTGATCTTGTTGATGCAAAGGTAGTCGCTTGAATGACTCACACTACCGGGCGCAAGAGGAGGCCCTTGATCTCTTCGGTTTCTATCCGCAGGTGGGGCGAAACCTTAGCGAGGGTGGACTGCAGTGGAATGATGCAATCAGAAGGCCTTGTCACGTGTTCTAGACCACTTACCTACGGTAGTGAGTGGTGGCACCGACGGATACCAAACAAACAAGAGAACTCGTGGTCGTGGGGTAAAGTTGTACACATCTACAGAGTGTAAAACTATTCGAATAGTCGTGCCCATGGTCATGGACATGCTAGCAAAGCCACTCAAAGTTAGATGTTGGTTTTGGTTTCAAAAGGACTTTGTTAAACTATGTTGGATCTCTATCCAATGGGTTTTGGGTGGGGAGCCTTGTGATAGGAGGGCATCCTTCATCACTTGTTGATGAATGTTATCCAAACTGTAAAACTAGTTTTGGAAAATGAATTTTAGTTATTGTATAACCGCTGGAACTTAGTATTTGTATTTGAAAGAAACTTGGCTTTATGCAAATCAACCATATTAAGCCTTCCTTTTAGATATCCATGTATGCATGTCATTCTCGTTATTTGACGGTGTAACTTGCGTAACATAGCTTGTTGTGCTCACTCTTGCTTGATTCATAATTGAGCAGTGAGGATGTCTTCAAGAAGCTTGTGGTCCAGACGCCTAGGTCATGACCTCCACCGATTGCTTGTGGTGAATCGTGGACCATTGCTTTTGTCTTCGTTGTATTTTATTTTTGTGGGCTCTTAAGTCGCCTTTGTAATCAACTATGTTGCTATTAATAAAGTTCACGCTTGATGTTTGTTACCACTGCTTGTATGCAGTGTGAGCTAGCCACCGATCCTTGGGACTAGTTCGGTTTGCACAAAGGACTTGAGTCATTCCAAGTCTCACGACCTTCTCAGTTTGGTCTCGACCACCTCGGGACGGGTCGTGGCACATGGGGTCACCTCCTGTCCCACGCCCACCTCCCGACCTCCGGTGGTCTTGGGGATCTTTGGTGGTCCCGAGGACCTCCTGTGTCCAATCGTGGATCGGGTCCCTTGCAACTGCACTTGAGACCTCTGGTTCGGCCATGACAGACCTCCTGGTGTCAAGGGCTAGGTCTCGAGACCTCCTGGTCGGGCGTTACATGCAAGGCACGGTGAGAGGGCACGCCCGCTTGGTCTCCACTAGGAGGTTTGGTCAAGGGGTTTGGACCAGTGCCGGCCTGAGGAGCAAGAGAGGAAAAGCATGGGAGTAGGAAGAGTCGACTCGTGCACTAGGCCGACCAAAGATTTAGCCATAGGGGAAATAGGGAGAAGAGAGGAAGCAAGGAAGAAGTGGATGAGGCGTAATAACAGATTGTAGAGTTGCTAAAACTCGATATTCACTTAGTGAAATCCTAACACGATGGTAGATAAAATCACAAGGGCGTATGATGAAAAATGTCTTCAAATAACTCTTATGGATGCAAGCA
Organism: Phyllostachys edulis; assembly: GCA_036346405.1. NCBI lineage: Eukaryota > Viridiplantae > Streptophyta > Magnoliopsida > Poales > Poaceae > Phyllostachys > Phyllostachys edulis. The sequence continues at coordinate 20,091,004 of CM070555.1, read as the reverse complement.
AACAGACGACAACATACATTATACAAAAAGTTTAAAAATCCTCATTTTTGCCTTTATGGATTTTTGGGTCATACAAAATCCCACGCCCTTACATTCTATTTAGGATTAGGAATAGGTGTAATTAGACCTGCTTTTGACATATCTATCCTATCCTTATTTGGGTACCACATGCACCTCTTTGGGCTTCTATTGAATCGAGAAATTGGATTGTACATCTTTTTTATTTTGATATCGATTTTGATACATATAAGATGTTCTACGATAATGCAAATCGAAGCTATTTGATGTCCGAGTCACCCTATATGATTGATCGATCAAAATACTCCAAGATTCCACCTTTGTCATATATAGAATATATCACATTAGATAGATATCATATTCATGGAATACGATTCACTTTCAAGATGCCATGATGGTGAAATGGTAAACACGTGAGACTCAAAATCTCGTGGTAAAGAGCGGAGGTTCGAGTCCTCTTCAAGGCATAATATGGAGAATGCTCATTGAATGAGCATTCCTCGTAGAAGTATTTCAAAAATGCCCGATGCTCTCCCTATCTTCTCGAGGTCCTTAACCATCTCCCCGAGAAAAGTAGACAAGAAAAGCCAAAATAGGCTAAATATATCCCTAATAATCATAAAAATCCCTGGAAGGAGATAATAAAGAACCCAAAGTAGACGGTATCCTACTGCGAGTGTAACATCCCAAAAATCCCACTTGTGGTAAAGTGTAATGAAAATAAGTGGGAGAATGATTTTGAGCATGTGTTTGTTTGGAAAACTATTTTAGCATGATTCGTGAAATTTTGTATAAATCAAATAGTGAAATTACAAGCAAACAACAACTTGTAAGAATTTTTGATAAAATCACGTAAAAGATAAAATCCTAAAAATTTAAACAAAAAATTACACAAAGGTTATAAGCCCCCACAAAATTATCATAAATTTTGGACCCCATTTGGTAAGTACAAAAATTGACAATCATTCAAATTAGTTTTGGAAAATTCAAAAGCCATTTTTAATTTCTCTCGTCAAATGTTGGGCCATAATCGCCACCCAAATTTCACTCATCCGCTTAGCCCGCATGACAAATTTCCATTTCTCTCTCTGTCGACATGTCGGGCCTGCATGTTAGATTGCTTCGCCCACCTCGCCTCCGTCTCAAGGCGGCTAGCTGCCGGCCGCACTTTGGCCGCCCGCCTGCTAGTTTCAACCACCACCCACCATTTTGTGACTTCACCCATCGCCATTGCCTCTCACTGTTTTGCCCATGCTATCCACCCCATTGATGGTGCCCTTTTTCCCTGTGGGGATGGAGAGACTCGAGAGCTTTTATGAGAATCTTATGTGAATCAGAGGCGCCTCACCGATTTTCTCACGTGAATGTCCTAGCTACTTAAGCAATGGAGTGCGACATTTCTACTCAGCTCACCACTATTCCATTTCGCGACAAACCAAAGCTCGATCGCCCTTTGTTTCATGGAACATTAGCGCCATCTCCGACGAGGTGAGCGTGTCTCCGCAACTCGCCGCTTTGCTGGTGAGCTTCTCACCCACGATACTCACGCCATTTTGATCCTTACCCATCACTCACTCTTTTCCTTTACTCAATGTAGCTCCGGAGTCTTGTTGCACGATCGCGCTCACCCACGCGTTCGATTCCAACGCACCAAACCTTTGCCCAAGCGCCCCCATCGCTCCAAAGGAGTTCGAGCTCAACCCGAGCGCATCACAACGTGTTTCGACCCCATTGATGCTATTCCTCACTCAATGTAGGAAAACTCATCGCTAACTGAGCTTCATCGCTATCTTTCTCTCTCATTATCGCCACGCCATTTTCGTTCTAATTCAAGCCTCGCGAGCCTCGGATCGATTCCTTGCATTTACACCATCTCTAGCACCAGAGTAACCTAACGTGACACCCCCTGTAGCTTCTCTGTCTGGTGAGTGAGTTGTCACGAACCTCCTTCACGCTAGTAATGCTTGTCGTCGATAAGCCGCCTCAACCCTTCCCGCCTCATCTTCTTCACCTTCGTGGTCGTGGTGAGTCACTTGTCCTCATGCGCAAGATCATGTGGCCATGGGCAAGTCCCTAGCGCCCATTCCTCCTTAGCCACCCATGGCGCCGCCACAATTGCATGCTGTCGACTCGCCTCTAGTGACCTTAGGTCCCCATGCCTGGTCCATTAGCATCGCTTGGACTCGCTGAGTTTAGTGCGGCACTCCTTTAGCTCGGGGATACCTCCCACGCTGAAGTACATCGCAGACCAAGCGTTCGCCGCCTCGCTGCCATAATGCCGCCCGACCATCTTCGCTGCCGCCACCACCACCCATTACTCCGGATTGCTTCTTTCCATCCCGCCACTCAACGCCGCCACCCATCGTGCCGTCATTGCCGATGAGCTCTCCAAGCCTTCAATCGCGAGTAGCTCGCTCTCTTCCCCCTCTCTCTCGACCGGGGACCCACTCACATTTAGGATTTAGTTAACACTACATAACAAAGGGTTAAGCTTAATAAGTATATAACAAAGTGGTTCCGCCAAAATGATTAATGGAAATCTAATTTCAAATGTTTTAGTAATGTGTCATCGACATGTGGGACCACGACTATTCTTGGTTTTCAAATACGCTTAAAACCGAGAAACTAACATGTTGACCCCAAATGTTAGATAATTAAAATAAAAATAGGTTTAATCATTTAGTTAAAAAATAATGATTCTACGACATGTGGGACCACCTCTATTTTATAAATAAAAATCCGTAAAATAAAGCTATGACAAACCGACAAGTAGGCCCCACATGTAAGTTAATAAAATTCGAAACGAGAAAAGTCACTTTCACTCAAAGGAAAATACGCTTTCGCTGGAAAGCGAAACCTTGGTAGAACTTGGAGGAAAATACGCTTTTGTTGGAAAATGTAAACCTCACATAATACGCCGACATCACCCTTTATTAATTTCTCGAATTTCAAAACCAAAGCAAATTGAAATGCTAATAACTTTCGTGATATGAACTCCAAATCAAATGAATCTTTTTTCTAAATTCATCTAAAATAATGCTCATTCTAATATGCAAAAATATTAGACTTTTGTTGTCATTGAAATTATTTTTCTATATTTAATTTGCTATCGACTTTTTGAATAGAGGTTGATACTCGAACTAAATTTACAACGATCCTTCATCCTCTTATTCAGAGCAACAAGAGCAAGGCAAGCACCTCCTTTGACCATGTTGATCCAACTATTTAAATTATGGTACTTCTTTTTGCAAAATCTATTATGCATGCGTATGTTTGTTTAAAATTGCTACATTTGGGGTGACGGTAGTTATATTCATATTCAATGCATGACCCTCCTTGAAATATTGGTATCCCTACTGTTATAGCCAATAGGTTATGGTTTAGTAAATAGATGATGTCTATTTGGGTATTTCGAGTGTGAATATCGCACAAATGCTTAGCCGAGCTCTAAATTTACTAAAAGTGGAAACGGACAAAATGTTGAACATTAATTTGGAAGATTTTGAAATGATGATCCAGAGGGTTTACTCTGTTATTTTGTATAACAAAATAAAAATGAAAAACTAAGTTTCGATGCAAGCGAAGTTATATTATATTATGAGAAGTATGAGAGTTGTATCTCACAAGTTGAAAGGGGAAATCCTTGTCCGGTCAATTATGACCAAACACCGTGCCACCAATCTAAGCTTAAGTGTACAACCACATGCTAATTAAGTCATCAAAACTAGCCTAGTTGTAGGACTGAATTTCTAAATCCGAACTTTTTCGGTATTTCGCACTACCCCATGATTAATAGCTAGTGCACACAATAGAAACATCGTTGATAACAAGTTCAATCATGAAATTACATTAATAAACAAGTGATTACCAACCTTATAGCCACTTATTACAAAAGATATCAAAAGACCTTGAATCTTACAACATGGAAACAACAAATGATAAACTCCAAGTGGTGGCTCCATCAAATTGCCCACCGGCATTCAACCCGACAATGCAACCTAGTACTTTGATGCCCTTCATCAAAGCCTTGCAAAGTAGTCATAGTCATCCTCAGCACCATTAAAGGCTTTTGAGATTTATTTTGAGTGTAGCATGAGTACATAAAGTACTTCATGAAGTCTTAGGAAAAATGCATATGCATAGATTTAATAAATGAGGCTTATATGGTTCTTTTGCACAAAGCGATATTTTAGTTTCAACAATTTTCATAAAGCACATTTGATGAAAGTAGTTTCAATAAATAAATTAATTGTATCACTAGTGGAGGTTCTAGCTACCAACCACTAGCATCAAGGGTCTAGCCACCAAGGTTCAGAGGATAGAGCTCTAGCTGCCGTAAAACTACCCGAGAGTCTCCATCGCTCCTGCTCCCAAAGTTTACTCTTTTGGAATCAAAACCAAAATCTACCATGTGAAAACACACTTATGCGTGTCTTTGACCGTGGACAAGGCTATTCAATAGTTTTATACTCGCAGAGGTTGTACAAATTTACCCACACGCTTATAATCAACTTATAATGTCCATCCGACATACTTCGAAGGTGTGCGACTAAGTGATTATCACAAAGCCTTTAGAATACCACGCCTACCACCAACTCGCCGATGAGCTTAACCTCAAGTCATGGACGCCAATTACCATCGACCCAGAGCTCACCGCTAGGGGGAAAACTGCCCTGATATGGACATCTGTTACCATCGTCCAAGCAAGCCCGATAGACATGTACGCCAATTACCATCGCTTACACAATCCCAAAAGGAACACCTAACAACTACAAATTGCAAGTATAATGCTAGAATATGGTAAATTAGTTGGTCGTCCTTCCTATTTAGGACATGTGATTGTACTGAGATTGCTCACTTTGATAGTCACAATCGCCCAACCTTAATATGAGTTAGGTGGAACTTTACACAATACAAGTTCTCGTGGTCTAGTCAGCACTCGCTTGAACTTACCACCTGCTTAAGTCTAAATAAATTTTCATCATTATATTTTATGTAATATCCTCAAATTAATCTTAAGGGCCTACGGTAATTAGACGAAAGGATACGTGAAAACAGATTTTTTAGAGTTTTTAAGAAGAGATTGGTTCAGACGATAAAAAGATCGTAAGCGTAGATATCCTACAACCCTAGTTTGTTTTGTTCTTTCCGCGCCGCCATCCTCATCTTTTTTTTTTTCACGGCGTGGAGGCCTCGCCTCGGCCGCCAATCTCCAGGTCTCAAGCAGAGGAGAGAAAATCACGCCGCCACTACTGCAGGAAGCGCTGGTGGCGCGTGAACCGTCTCGACGTGAGGTTCAACCAGATTGTCGCTGCTGGATGTAGTTTGGCCGCCTCGCCGGGTTGACGCCAGCCGCGGCGCATGAATCATCTCTCCTGCCGTGTGGTTTTTACCGCCTAGATGCATATTAAGGCTCTCTTTGTTTAGGCTTAGCCTTTTTTGGCTTAATCAGCTTATAAGCCTCTAAGCTTTTAAGCCAAACTTTGTTGTTTTGTAATTTGACTTTTTGTAGGATGTTGGCTTATTGAGTTGTGTGTGAAGGATAAAAAGTCTGAATTGCCCTTAAAGGTTTAAAGAACATTTTTAAGTATCTATTTAAACTTATTTTTACATGAGATTTGAAATATGATGATACATACAAGTTTACATATGAAATAAAATAGATTTTGCTTGTACGAGCATATGTGTGTCTACCATAGCCTATCCAAATAAATTGCAAACTCGAAGCTTTTCCTTCTGATTCCTGAAATTTAGAGACAAGCATTGCATTCCTTCCATTTTGTGTGGCATCATCAAAGTAAACCCAATACCCATGCAACTGATGCGGTACTAATGAAACTGATACATCTCAAGTGAAAAACAAGGGTCGATTATCCAATCTAGTGTGAGGTTGACTTCAAGAACAAAATTTTCAACATCAATATTCCCATACAAAAGCTCATTGCATACAACGACAAAGTTTTGTACTACGTATAAGTTCGACATTTTCCACAAGAATGCACGAGCTACATAACCAACCAATGAGTGATCACCCTCGTTGTTACCAGATAGCACAAGAGTGCTACTATATTCCTTTGATGATCTCTCGGATAACTCCTCGATAAGTTCAATTAACTTCGTGACTACCTTCTCCATCTTGTACTAATGAAGTTGGTTACTTGTTCCAAGGAGACCATCAACTGAACCAGCTCTTTCCTCGATAATTCCTTGCCTCTCTTTGAATCATATGATTCCGTAGGTTTATCATCTACCAATGCAAACTAGTTCTTCTCACTCTTGCTTCCTTCATGTCCGTAGGGTGCCCTTCATAAAAAAAATTGCAATTCAAGAGTATTCATCCGCATCAACAAGTACCAATTAGTTGATCTCTCACGACCAAGAACTACTATTACTCACATGAACAAGTAATCAAATTTTGCTAGTTGTTATGTCAGGAAAAAGCATGGAGTAACACAATATGCGTGTTCATCTACTCACAACAAAAATTAGCACCACCTAGGCATGGAGTAGCACAAAATTAGCATGTAGTACAAAGAAACCAAAGAAATTACTCAAAGTCGAATCTAGGCATCGGTTTATTCTAGATCTAACAAAAAACCATTACATATTCATCACCATCAGAGGAGAAGGAATGCAAGAGGATGGGGGTGAGGCCTAGGAGGATGTGGCGGCGCGAACTTTTAGGGTTTTGGGGCGGAATGTAGGGTGGTGGCGGATTTGAAGGGAGGAGAGCGGCGGGCTGGGGAGGGAGGCGGCGGCGGCTGCGGGGAGGGGAGGAGACGGCAAGGCTGGGAGGGGAGGGCGGCAGGCTGGGGAGGGGAGGCGGGCAAGGCAGACGGGAGGGAGGGAGACGGCGGGAGCGCAACAAGGCTTGGGAGGAGGGGAGGCGGCGCTGTTGGGAAGTGAGCAATGAGGGGAGGAGGCGAACCTAATGGAAAGGGGTGAGGGAGGAAGGAAGTTAGAAAAACGAAACAATTTCTTATATACAATGGCATTTCGTGGGTAATTTTATTGAACTTCAATGGCACATAGATAATCTATTCCGTAAAAGCCAAAAAAGCACCTCATCCTGTGCTTATGGCTTTTAGGCTTAAATTGGCTTAACTTATTTTAAGCCGACAAAAAAGCACCTCTTTGTTTAGGCTTAGACTTTTTTGCTTTTAAGCCGAGAAAAGCCTAAACAAAGAGGGCCTAAGGCATGTACTAATGGCTTGTCCATCTAAGATCATTGCCTTGCATGCACACGCTATTAGCCATGGGATTATCTAGTCATGCAAGGTGATTAGTATGCATGCATCGCATGAGTGCTACTAGCAATATTACCGTAGGCTGATTTGGTGTTGTGACTAGTGATGCATGCAAGCTGTACCGCTAATGATAGAATTTATCTAATAGTTGATTAATTAATGGTGTACTACTTTGAATAGTTAATGGTGCACTGCTAGGATTATTTTAATGGGATGCATGCCTCGATTGGCATTAGGCTGCTTCCAGTGCTTCACCCTGGCTGGTATCTTAAGCCTGCCATATAGACAAAATGATGATGTGGTACCATAGTTAATGAAGAGAGAGGGTACTCTAGTATCTAACTGGATATCGGTTAGGTCCGAAATCCAACGCATAAAATTTATTGTGATCGATCCTGTATTTACGCTTGTGTGTGTCAACAAACATGTATTGCTTTAGTACATACCACAAATAGGTCACAATACTCAAATATTAGTAAAGATCATGCATGTAATTAAATGAAACAGCCTAAGATACTACACCATAAAAACCATGCATTAGGAAGATAGTATACTAACACTCCTCATGCACTAAAGAAACCGCACCAAGATACTGTCCATTGGGAGCAGCCTTAGTAGTTAGCTATTTTGGCACGTAGCTATGTATGTCTGCAGCAACTAGTGCTAGCAATTAATCTAGATAGTGCTGCATGAAAGCATGTGTTGGCATTAGTAATTAACAATAGTGCTGCATCCCTTTTCATGCATTTGTTGGCATTAGCATTAATTAGTAGTGCAAGATCTTTTGTATACATGCATTTTGTTGGAACAGTAAGGGAAAATATTAGGATGTTTCTAGTCGAGGAGAAATCGAACAGTAGATTGATTTAGTCTGTTGTTTTGTTGTACAATTTATTCGAGTATCTTAATGGAGAATTTTGGTAATGTCATCTACTAGTTAATTGTAGATAATTTTAGTACCTTTCCATAGAATATTTAATCATGTAGAGCGGACGAGTAATTTTCAAGTTATGAATTTAGTAAGGCTCGTTGTCCGTAAGATGATAGATCGGTCTTCTTAGATAAAAACAAGGGGTTAGATGATTTAATTAGAAGTCATGATAATCTAAGAAAATGTGAGAAATTTTGTGTAGATTCCATAATGGGGTGGTTTGCTATGATCGGATTTGTGAGTCAAAAGTTACGCCTTTTTAGTACCAAGACAAAGAAATGGTGACTGCTCGTATAGATAAGGAAGCATGTGGATTTGGGGACGGTAGGAGCGATGTAAATTAATTGTTGTTCTTGTGATTCTATAACATGTATTGAAATTTGAGTGTTTAATGTAGGAGAGACGTCGTGCTTGTTGCCATCTTCTAGCCAAACCGTATGCCGCAACTAGTAAAGGCAAGTGCATGCTAGACAAATGATCAATGATTGATCATCAGATTTTTTATCATTTGTTACCATTATTGTTGTGCTTTTATTTTTATTTAATTGTAAGCAATGGAATGGTATAACTATATTTTGTTGATGAACATGAAGAAAATTGATATGATGGGCATGATGAAATTATGCATTTTGCATTCATAAGCATCTTTGCATATGAGCAGTGATCATGATTGATCACAACTCCACGGAGTGGAGGAGGTCCCCGATCCTTGAGCAGACGGGCTTGAGAGTGAACATTGTCGTGAGTGTTCACTCACGATACCCCAGATATCGTGAAAGAAGTGCATGTGGACATGTAGAGTAAAGTTGCATTGAGATATGAGATGAATGTGTGTCAAAACAAAGAGAAGAGAATGGCATGAGAATATTAATAGAAGGACATACGATGATAATGAAGTTATTGAATACTGTTGTTTTATCGTTGTTTGTTGTTTATTGATGTATTTGCTGAGTCGTGGACTCACCCTTGCTTCTTTATTGTTTTTAGGGGATCATTGATGGCGCTACGATTGAGAGGGACTAGTGCACATGGGATAGTTTCATACTTCGTATATATGATTATTTGCCAAGAGAACTATTTGATTCATTATTGATGGACTACTTTTAGGACATGTTAGAAATTGAATAAACTTATATGAATGTTTTGGACTAGTCTACTTTGTTCCGAGGTTTTGGATTCACTAGTTTGGTGTTGTTTTAGACCTATCATCTTGCTATATTTCTCTCGCTTATTTATTCATGCTTGACAAGTTTGTATTCATGTTCTAATGTGACCCGTGGTTGGGTTTTATTAATGCTTTAGTTGCTGAAATTTTATAGTGTGTTGATGTATATTAGTTGGAAGGGTAGTTTAGTGACATTCCAGGCTCAGTGTTGGACTAGGGTGTTACATTTTATTTTCAAAACCAACGGCAATGCCTATTGCCATACATTTCTCAAACTGATTTGCACAACTGGTAATAATAATTCCCACCCATAGGATAAACATGACCGATAAAGCTTGCCTAAGCAGTTCTACCGTTTTATACTAATCCATCAATAATATATTTTTATAATCCAACAATAAAGTATCTCCATAATCCCATAATAATATATTCCTCGTAATCCAACAATGATATATATATAATCCAAACATGATATAATCCTATTATTCAACAATGATGTAATCCGATAATGATGTATTCCAATAATCCAACAATGATATATTTCTAATAATCCGATCATGATATAATCCTATGATTCCACGATGATGTAATCCGATAATGATGTATTCCAACAGTCCAACAATGATATATTTCTAATAATCCAATCAGGTATAATTGGTTCCACCAAGTTAACTTTATATTCGCTCTCAACAATCTATATATAATCCACAAAGATGTCCTTCATCATTCATCAAATTCGTAATATTGTATTCCCATTATCGCACAATATTGTATTAATTACGAGGATTTTATGTACTAGGACGACAAAGGATCATAGATAATCAACATCAAATGATGACAATATCAAGTTAGAATTAACTAACAACCTAGGATTTGAACTTATCATGTTAAATAAAATAGCAATGCGTAATACTTTAAAACTGAAAACAATATTTAAAAATTATGGGTACAGAATGATGAAATGAGACTCGCCTTCGATGAAGGTTGAGGTCACTACGTCCGGTTGGTCCAAACTGACTTCGACGACGCCGGATCAGATACGCATGTAAACGAAACAATTAAATAACAAGAATAAAATAAAATCTAGAAATTATAAAATAAATACTGGAAGAAATATATTGAATTTAGATGAATTTATGAATAAGAATAGACGAAATCAGAGTTCGTATGGAGGAGAATGAACGTCCAGAAGTTTGCGATCACATGAAATGATAGAAAATTCAGAAATTTGTTGTATTGGAATCATCGTTTGGATGATTTACAGAGAAGAACTAGCATTGAGAGCAAATGACATGAATGGTCCATTTGCAAGTGAGAGGTAGAATGAAAGGAAGGAGAATGTGAGCATGACACAAGGGACCCACATGGAAGTGGCACAAAGGAATGGAAGAAGAAGAACAGAGGAGACAACAGACAAACGCAGTTCACAGAGGCCAGAGCACGTGGAGCCATTGGCGACGCCGGCGAGGGAAAGGAAGGGGCGGCTAGCGAACTAGCAAAATGGAACCCCGACGAGGTCCTCTATCCAATGGTGGTGGCGCTGGCGCTGGAGACGGAGTGAGGCGACGGCAGCGGCGTAGGGTGGCATGGTGCTCTGGCGAACCGACAGCATTCCGAGGAAAATAGAGGGAGCACGGGTGTGCCTCGGCAAGGGCAACGCGATAGTGAAGTCGGTTCAGCCGGGGAAGGTTCGAGGAGGTGCAGCCATAGTGGCCATTGTCGACAACGAGGAGCTCGCGATGGCGATATACTCCGTGATGGAAAAACGAAATCGAGGTGGGGATGGGAAGAGGATTACGGAACACGACGTGACGCCGCTGATTTGGTCGGGATCACCAGAGAAGAAGATCAAAGCGTTGCATCGCTGCCGGACTTTGGGAAGGAGGTGGATGGCGCCGCGTCCCGCAAACGGAGGGGAGTTAGGGGTGGGGTTTGAGGCGAATCAAGAGGAGAGACGGAACATGTGGTGCTCTTTATCCCTGTGAAGGCGGTACTTAATCGACGGGAACGCCAAGAAGAAAAACAAGACAATTTGGTCGGCATTGAACGATGACGAGGAAATGGAAAAATTGATTGCAAGCTATTAGGGAAAACGAAATTGATGGAGGCATGATGTGGGTGACGGTTGTAGGGTCAAAATGCTTCAAACAAAATTGATTTTAGTGGGTCATGCGCAAAGAAGTGGGAGTGAGCGCGAGGCGGCCATGGCGGGTCGTGAGCTCAGCGACTTTGTTGCCAGCGCAAGACCGACGAGAGGGTGCAAGGGGGAGCGACAATCGGGCCGAGGTAGCACAACGAGGGCGATCGGCGGTTGGTGGCGCTTGGCGGCGGGTCACAGCCATGGTGCCACGGCGAAAATAGGAACAGAGAACTACGCTTCAAGAAGAAGATGAAGGAGAGAGAGAGAAAGAAAAGAAAAGAAAAAATCCAAAAAAAAAAATCAAAATATAAAATAAATTTTAGAAAAATTCAAGAAAATTCTAAAAAAATCCTTGAACCTAATATATTGAATAAAATAATTTTGAATTTAATTAAAGTTTATTTTAATCATTTAAAACATTTTTTCATTTTATGATATTTCAAATTAAGCTTTAAATTAATCCAATAAATTGCAAATTGTTCCTTTTGTTTTTAAAGCTTCAAAAATGCTCCAAAAATTGGGATGTTACAAACCTACCCCCTTAAAGGGAATCTCGACTCCGAGATTCAGACTGGCTAGAGAATAGGTTCGGGAACTTGGACTTTGCTCACTCTGCCAAATGACTTTCTCTCCTGAGCAAGACAAAATGGCAACAGACGCAAAACTTACTAAGGACTTACCGAAACGGCATTCTGAGCTGATTGGGCTTGCTCCACGGTGATATGATTTACATCGCCTCCCAAAAGCTCGAGTCCCGACTACGCACGATTTGGAGTTTCAAGTGCTCTATGTCCCGCTCCCGCATGGGGGTTCTGGCCGGTTTAGCTCCCAAGTTGAATGGAATCATGCTGGGGTCCATGGGTTCACTTGATTTCGAAGTTGCGTGTTTGAACCATTTGCAACAATTCTTCACAGTTTGATAGATGAGAGGAAGAAAGCACAATAGGTGAGAGGGAAAAGCACAATAGACGAGAGAGAACAAGGGAGAAAGACAAAAACAAACTATTTGGGGAAAGTCAAGTAAACCCAAAGAATAAATAGTCAGAAAGCTATTAAGAAGCATCAAAACTCAAGAAAAAAAGATCTTATCACTTGGACTAAATGATACTAAAACTGAGAAGAACAAGTTTGGTACGACACTACTAATCTAACTTATATGGACGATCGACTTGAAACAAACGACAAATCATAAAACTTTCAAACCATCCATCGCTTTGATCACGGAAACTCGATTCGGCTATAGAGATTACTGAGGTGAGAAAGTCAATTTAAATACTAAAACAAAGTTTCAGAAAAGATAAGAGATAAGAACCTAAGAATGATATGAGAAAAGAATAGAATAAGACGAGAGAAGAATAACTATTCATGTCCATTGGTTGGTTTGACTTATAAAATAAATTTTGAAATTTTTGACTAAACGACCATGCTAACTATGGTTACATCCTACCGATTCAACTCTAATACCAACTCAGAGGAACCAGATTGAATTTGAACCCTCAGGTATTTTTGCACTAGTCCCATGATCAAGAGCTAGTGCACACAATAGAAACATCATTAATAACAAGTTCGAATCGCAAAATAACATTAATAAACAATCGAGTACCGCCTTATGACCACTTATTACAAAACAGGTCAAAAGATCTTGAGTCTTACAGAAGTGAAAACAACAAATGATAAACTCCAAGTGGTGGCTCATCAAATTGCCCACAGCATTTGACCCGGAGTGCAACCTAGCACTCCTGATGCCTCCATCAAAGCCATAGGCTAAGTAGTCACATAGTCGCCCTCAGCATCATTGAAGGCTTTTGAGATTTATTTTGAGTAGCATGTGAGTACATAAAGTACTCATGAGTCTTGGTAAAAGGGATATGCATAGCTTTAACAAATGAGACTTATATTATTCTTTTGCACAAAGCAATATTTTAGTTTCAACAGCTTTTCATAAAGCACATTTGACAAAAGCAGCCAATAAATAAATTAATTGTATCACTAGTGAAAGTTCTTGTTACCACCACCAAGCAACAAGGGTCTAGCCGCCAAGGTTCAGATGATAGGGCTCTAGTCATTCCAACTAGCTCTAGCTACCGTAAAACTACTCGAGAGTCTCCACCGCCTCCTGCTCCCAAAGTTTACTCTTTTGAAATCAAAACCAAAATCTACCATGTGAAAATGTACCTTGCCCGCCTTGACTGTAAGGCACGATTATTCAATAGTTTTACACTCTACGTGTTGTACAATTTTGACCCAAACGAGATAATCAACTTATAATATCCGCCCGACATACTCGAAGGTGTGTGACTAAGGATTATCGCAAAGCCTTTACAATACCACGCCTAACACCAACTCGCACGATAAGCTTAACCTCAAGTCATTGACATCAACTACCATCGACCTAGAGCCCACCGCTGGGGGATAACTCGCCGGACATGGACGCTTGTTACCATCGCTCAAAGCAAGCCCCGACTGCATATGGATGTCAATTATCATTGTCTCCGCACAATCCTAAAAGGAACACCTAACAACTACAACTCCGCGAGCATAATGCTAGAACATGGTAAATTGGTTGGTCAGTCCTTCCCATTTAGGACATGTGGTTGTACGGTGTTGCTCACTTGGATAGTCACAAGCGCCATCCTTAATATGACTTGGGCAGGGTAACTTTATACAAAGATAAGTTCTCATGCTCTAGCCGACTCTCACCAACTTACCACCCTCCCAAGTCTAAACAGATTTTCACCATTTTATTTTATTTTATTTTGAAAACCAACGGCAATACCTATTGCCATGCATTTCTCAAATTGATCTACACAAATGGTAATAATAATTCCCACCCATAGGATAAACATGACAGATAAAGCTTGTCTAAGCATTCTAATGCTTTTATACTAATCCATCAATAATGTATTTTTATAATCCAACAATAAAGTATCTCCATAATCCCATAATAATATATTCATGTAATACAATAATTATATAATCCTATAATCCAAGAAAGATATATTCCTATAATCTAACAATGCTATATTCCTATTACCCAACAATGGTGTAATTCGATAACGATGTATTCCAATAATCCAACAATGATATATTGCATAATCCAACAATGATATATATATATATATATATATATATATATATATATCTATAATCCAAACATGATATAATCATATGATTCAACAATGATGTGATCCGATCATGATGTATTCCAATAATCCAACAATGATATATTTGTAATAATCCGATCATGATATAATCCCATGATTCAACAATGGTGTAATCCAATAATGATGTATTCCAATAGTCCAACAATGACATATTTCTAATAATCCAATCATGGTATAATTGGTTCCACCAAGTTAACTTTATATTCGCTCTCAACAATCTATATATAATCTACAAAGATGTCCTTCAACAGATTCATCAAATTCCGTAATATTGTATTCCCATTATCCGACAATAATGTATTCATTATCGAGGATTTTATGTACTAGGGTGACAAAGGATCATAGATAATCAACATCAAGTGATGACAATATCAAGTTAGGATTAACTAACAACCTAGGATTTGAACTTATCATTTTAAATGAAATAGCAATGTAATACTTTAAAACTGAAAACAATATTTAAAAATTATGGGTACAAAATGTTCAAAGGAGACTCATTGATGAAGGTTGAGGTCAACACATCCGTTGGTCCAAACCGACTTCTATGACATCGGACTCTATGCGTGAAACAAAACAATTAAATAATAGAAAATAAAATAAAATCTAAAAATTATAAAATAAATACTAGAAGAAAGATATTGAATTTAGATGAATTTAGGAACAAGAATGGATGAAATCGAAGTCTATATGAAGCGTAAAGAATGTCCGAAAGTTTGCGATCACATGAAATGCTAGAAAATTTAGAAATTTACTATACTGGAATCACTGTTTCGGATGATTTACAGAGAAGAGCTAAAGCATTAAGAGCAAATGACATGAATGGTGCACTTGCAAGTGAGAGG
This sequence comes from Phyllostachys edulis, assembly GCA_036346405.1. Classification (NCBI taxonomy): domain Eukaryota; kingdom Viridiplantae; phylum Streptophyta; class Magnoliopsida; order Poales; family Poaceae; genus Phyllostachys; species Phyllostachys edulis. Next base: position 20,075,497 of record CM070555.1, on the reverse strand, counting down.
AAGAATAAAAGAAAGGAGAATGTGAGCATGACACAAGGGACCCACATGGAAGTGGCACAAAGGAATGGAAGAAGAAGAACAGAGGCGACGCTAGCAAGAGAAAGGAAGGGGCGGGCGGGGAACTAGCAAAACGGAACCCCGGTGAGGTCCTCTATCCAATGTTGGTGGCGGCGGTGCCAGAGACGGAGCGAGACGGTGGCGCCGGCGTTCGAGGCGCACGGTGGCGACGGGTGGCGCGGTGCTCAAATGAACCGACGCTGCTCGGGAAAATAGAGGAGCACGGGTGTGCCTCGGCGAGTGGAATGTGATGGCGGTCGCCTCGGCCGTGGAAGGTCCGAGGAGGTGCAGCCACCACGGCCATTGTTTGGCGACGAGGAGCTCGCGATGGCGACATACTCCAAAGGATGGGAAAAATGAAATCGAGTTGGGGGATGGTAAGAGGATTACCGGGAACACAACGTGATGCGCTTGGTTTGATCGGAGGATCACCGAAGAAGAAGATCAAAGATGTTGCATCGCCGCCGACCGGAAGGAGGTGGATGGTGTCGGCGCTCGGGCAAACGGGGGGGGAGTTAGGGGTGGGTTTGAGGCGTAATTAAAGAGGAGAGACAGGACACGTGGTGTTTTTTATATCGCGAAGGCGGTAGTGGAATCGACGGGGAACACCGTGAGAAAATAGGACAGCTGGTCGGCATTGAACGATGACGAGGAAATAGCAAAATTGATTGCGTTGTTGGGGAAAATGTAAAATTGATGGAGGCATGATGTGGGCGGATATTTCCATGGATTTCATCAAGGACTTCTCATATTCATGGCAAAATAGTGATTCTCACTATGGTATATCGCTTCTAAATCGCACATTTTATTCCGCTGGCTCATCCATACACGCCTTATTCCGTGGCTCAATTGTTCTTTAGTGAGATCGCTCGCCTTCATGGTATTCGACATCTTTTGTCAAGGATCAGAATCCGCTTTTACCAATAATTTTTGGTCAAAACTTTTAGATTGGCAGGAGTTAAGCTACATCTCGCCCGCTTTTCACCCTCAATCCGATGGTCAATCAAATGGTTAATAAGATTATTGTCATGTATCTTCGTTGTCTTATTGGGGATCATACTAAACAATGGCTTCATGGTTACCCTAGGCCTAATATTGTTATAATACTTCATTCCGCATATCACTTCATACGTCACCTTTTAAGGTGGTTTGTGGACGGAACCCCAACTTTTCGTTTTGTGATCACAGAGTACACGACTTCCACTTGTGGATAGACCGCCAGATTGAGACAATTTTTTGCTAGAGATTCATGATCGCCTATTGTTAGCACAACAAACTTATAAGCGCCAAGATGACAAAAATCTTGAGGTGAAATTTTCTAAAGGTTAGTGGGTTTGGCTTCATGACATCAACGCCCAACCACATCATTGTCGCTATCCAAGAAGAGGGAAATTGGGGCCACGTTATTTTGGGCCTTATCAAATTCTTCGTAAAATCGAGTTGTTGGCTTATTGTTTGCAATTACCCCTCGTGCAAGGATTCATGATGTGTTTTATGTTAGTTTGTTGAAGCCGCTTGTTGGTCCTTCTCCACAAGTGCCGCCACCATTGCCTACTATTTTGAATGGTAGGGTTGGTCGGTTGGTCCTCAACCCGCTAAAGTGCTTAAGGCTTGTTGGGCTTGTGATCGCCTACAAATTTTGGTTCAATGGGAAAATGCACTGCATAAATTCACTTTTTTATATAAAAAATCTAAAACCGATTTCAAGTCCTAATCACTTTCTTTAGGCATCAAATCCCAATTAGTTCCTTTGCCTGCTTATGCTTTAATGAAGATAATCACAAGCCTATGAGTAATCACAAGCAAGAGTAATAATCCACATCAAGGACCATGATTGATGGTCACGAAAGAAAGAGCATTCATTCATATTGTCTAATTGCTCAAAGAATTATAGCTAATGTCATGTCACATGAAAAAATTCCACATGAACAAGTATTGTCATGGCATAAGGAGCACCACAGAGCACTCAGTGAATTGGACAAAGTGAAAATTATATTTGACGTTGTTGTAAACAAAGTAATTTACAAAGGCAGTCTACCATTACCAAATCAAAGCCTACCAACCATATCGAAGTATCTGAACCATCTACGCATCTCAGATGTCATATTCACCTAAAACATGGAGAAGCACACATATGCTTACTCATTTAGCTAATATAAATTGTAAGTGAAAGGAGAAGCACACATATGCTATATGAATCATTCATTCATCTGTGAGAGCAAGAATATCATAACCAACTCAATCAAACATTCCTTATCTATGCATTCTAGTGAAATTAGCATCGAATCTTATACGTGTTTCATCTACTAGCTTCATTCAAGCATCATTTATTGCCTCAGATCTGAAACTTTCAGACGAAACTACCACTAAAAAAATGCCTAAAGGGGGCACCGAGAGGAAGGGCGATCGGCGAGAGGACAGAGGCCAAGTAGGAGGGTGGCCTGCTAGCTCTTACCTTGATAAGAGTCGACGATGAAGGGAGCAGCAAGTAGCCGAGGAGGACAGAGGCCAAGGGGGAGGGCGGGCGGCGAGCTCTTAGCTTGACAAGAGTCGGCGATGAAGGGGACCAGCAGGTCACCGAGGGGGAAACGCAGGTCGCCAGTAGTCGTGGACAAGGTCGCCGAGGGGCAAATGCATGTCACCGGTGGTCACAACAGCCTCGAGGTCTGGGCCAACGGTGAGGTGATCCCAAGCCGATAGCGCCAAGGGTTTCCAAGTCTCCACACAAGGCGAGAGAGACACGAGGGGAGAGTGAGCGGTCGATTCGAGGAACGAGGGGAGGAAGGGAGGGCCGAATGGGACGAGGGGTAACGGTGTTTTGTTTGGTGGGTAAATTCTTTTTAACTTTATGGGAATTTTGGTAAGTAGGAGGCTAGCTCCATGTGGGAAGTGATCTCGGGGTCGCTCTACGAATTACGCTACCGGGTTGCTCCGCTCCCATCGATCCAGATTTTAAAAAATGAGGAGCTAATGCTTTCCAGCTCTAACCGCTTCCTGCTTGAGAATCCGGCTAGAGCCCTACCAAATAGGCTCTTGGTTAGCCAAGATTTGTTAAGACCGCCTATTAAGAGGACTCCGTATACCATCAAGAAATAAATCAATATATTCTCTCATCTCCTCTTGTTTACTCACCTCCTACTTGTGGCGCATTGATCCTATCGGACCTCATGCTGAATACTTGAAATCCTCGTGTGTGTATATCTGACTAGTCCGATGATCGGGGCTCATACACGATCTACAACATCGGCATACACATCCATACACAATTACAAACAACATGAAACAAATATGGTACAATTACATTATTTACAATACACTACCAATCAGACCAAATAAAAGACAAGTATCAAAAGTAACAAGTTAAACAACGAAACATGATAAATAAAACCCAAAGTCCAGCGTGTGCCCATCATACCCTCAGCAACCGACAGGACAAGTTCTAGCAAGACCCATCACCGAACCCTCCCAGATCGGGTGCAAAGAACGCGTCGTTTAGGATGGACTCAATACTGTGATGAACAATTTAACCAGATTGAGTATATTTTGTGCTCAAGAAGACTTGTAGTATATCACAACATAATTATAGATGCAAGGCTAACAAAGGATGATGCTCTACTCTATAAGTTATGTTCAAGATTAAGCAAGTTTTATTTTCAATATGCATGTGTAAGAGTTTGCAAAGAAATTTTAAAGGGCAATTGATGATAATGAAATAACAAGTATGTAACTCAATAATAACCAAATCACAACCCTCCTCAATCGTGATCAACATTTCATTCTCAATCATAGACATTGCACTCACACAAACCAACCATCCCATCATTTTACCAACAAATCGCTTTTGTGAAAAATAAGACTATACCACCACAATACTACACTTAGCACGCCATCACCACGAGCAAGGCTATTTAAATAGATTTACACACTACAAAGGGGTACAACTTTACCCACATGATGCAAGTTCTCTAGTTTGTTTAGCATCCATCGACACCACCGCCACGATCTTTTAGTAAGCAGCCTAGAGTTTACAACAAAGTTTTTACATCACCTAGTCCTAACCTTACACTAGCTCCCAAGAATAAAAACTCTCACTTTGATCCTAGGTACCTCTCGTCAGTGAGGCATCCACCATTGTGTCGCAAGCTTCGGCCCCCACACCTTGGTGAAAGAAGCCCTTCAAGCAAACCTACACGGATATGTTTGTACTACTACCACCTACCAATATGCAAGGCTAGACCTAGATAACTTAATTAGTTAAGACCGCCTAGTTCAGCCATGTGGTTGTACGCTTAGGTCGGATATACTAGCGTTTGGTCCTTAATCTAATTCGGGTGAGGATCTTCCGCTATCTACTTGTGAGATACACTTCTCGACATCTCGGCTTTATAATATAACTCGCCAAAGTTGTCACAAATTAGTTTTCCATTTTTCATTTTTATACAAAATAACAGAGGTAAACCCTCGACCATCATTTCAAAATATCCCAAATCCAATCCAAATTTCATCCATAGTTTTTTTTGTTGTTAAACTAGAGCCCTGCTAAGCATCTATCCAACATTCCTAGTCGAATACCCAATCGACATCATTCATTGTCTAGCCCATGTCCTAAGGGCTACAATAGTAAGGATATCAACATTTCAAGGAGGATTATGCATTCAATAGGAATATAATTACCATTATCCCCAAATATAGCAATTTTAAGCAAACATATACGACGATAATAGATTTTTTCAAAAAGAAGTACAATAATTGAAATAATATGATCAACATGATCAAAGGAGGTTCTTTCTTGCTCTTCTATCTCTAAATATGATAATGGAGGGTCACAAATATCTCGTCAGGCTTTCGATGTCTATTCAAAAGAGACGATAACAAATCACAAATAGAAAAATAATTTAAATGTAAACAAAATCCAAATATTTTTCCATATTCAGATCGAGCATGATTTTAGATGAATTTATAAAAAGATTCATTCAATTTGGAGTTCAGATGCAAAATTTATTAACGCTTGAATTTGGTTCGTTTCAAAATCCCTGAAAATAAAAACGGGTGACGCTAAAAGCATATTTTCAAATTTATGTTTCCAACAAAGAAAGCGATTTTTCTATGAGCTCTCCAAGGTTTACTTTATCTAACAGAGAAAACATATTTTTCTCTAAATTGAAGGCGTTTTTTCTCTTTTTTCCCTATTTTTCCTCGATTTTATTAACTTATATGTGGGCCCTACTTGTGAGTCATTCATATTTTAATTTCTTGATTTTATTTATAAAATAGAGCTGGTCCCATATATCATAAACTCATTAATTATTAACTAAATGATTAAATCTATTTTTGATTTTAATCCACGACAACTAGGGTCCACATGTTGTTTTCCATGGCGCGGATGCATACGCCCATGTTGAGGTTGGAGTAGTCCGTCAGTCGAGCCGCTTTTCCTTATCCCAAGTCCTCGCCATATTCGCATGAGAGCGATAATAGAACAAAGGAAGTAGATGAGGAATGCTTGAGCGAAGTGATCTTCAAGAACTTAACGCTTTCTATCCCCATAGACGGCCACCATATCGCACAATCGAGTCGCCGATCTTATGAAATGAAAAGAGAAAATGGCAGAGAGTTCTTAGAGAGAATGGGACTACTCTTTTATTGCTATGAACCTGCCTATTGTGGTGTGCCTTTGATAAGCTGTGGACCTAATCCTAATTACACTAAGTGTAATGCTTGTTATGCTATTAAAATCCAATCGTATGTTGATCTTCTGAATTGATTTGATCTCCTTCGCCGCTTGTGTTCTTCTTTAAGTAGTTGACGGCGGGCGCAGCCATTCCTAGAAGTGGCGCTCTGCTGGGAAGTTATGCGTCCTGGCCGAGGGAGGTAGTGGTTGATAGAGTATCAACCGCTTGACGCTAGATGCATTCAGAAGACACACAACCGTAGGGTGGTTGTTGTCAATGTCTTTAGATTATGAAATGTCACATGGTATGGACCAAATATGACGTGATGTTCCATTCATCACACAAGATGGAATATACCGAGTCGATCCGATGCCGCCATTGCTTCTACGAGTAGTCATCCGTTGGGGACCGGCATGTCCTCATCCCACTGTAGGTATCCTCAAAATAACCTCTCGAATTTTATGCGATACGAAGGTCGTGAGCCTTAGGGTTTACGATCATGAAGACATATGGTCTTTTTTATGTATTAAAAGTAATACATCGAGAGTTTAATCCTCGTTAGAATCATTTTTGCATTTACATTGTTATAATTGTTGATAGGTGACCCATTGTGGGGTTTTATAACATGCATTGCTGGTTGAAATTATTAGTAAATATGGTTTAAATTGTTAGTGAAAATGATTTAGGTTGCATTCGGGTTTAGTGTTAGGTCAAGTGTTACAAAGATTCATCGTTAAATCACAACCATTGATTTTTCAAGGTCGATATGAATCTCAAGCAAATCGCAAGATCAAATTCAAATGATTTACACAAAAAATATCATTCAATATTGTATAGCAATTCTATAAAGGGGGTCTATACAAAATTCAACCTGCTTTTCTCCTAAAAACTAGCACATTTTGAAAGTTCATTTACAACTCCATTATACATAAATTACAGAAATTATTTATGTAATTTTGGTTCTTGGTCACTATAATTATTCTTAAAAGTCTTAATAACTCATATTTCTATTACATGATTCAAAATCTCACATGTAATTTGAGAGGTTGAGCAAAAACAAAGACAAAAAAATTATATACCAACAAAATACTACAATGTGGTAAATTCATTATGTTCTTCATATGTACTTTGAGAGGTTACAAAAACAAAGATAAAAAATAAAATTATATACCAACAAATACTACGCAATATGGTGAACCCGTTATGTTCAATAAAAATCGTAATAAATTCGACCCAATTTATCGATGGAAAAAGTGCAAATCTTCAA